>OZ004670.1:10078720-11314962 GCA_963924505.1 Agonopterix alstromeriana
AATAACAACCCCGGCTGGTCGGACGAACGGAGTTGTTTCGTAGCCTGAAAAAGGTTTCATAACAGACTTCATTATCATCAGAGTATCATCGTTCACTGCTGAACATGAACCTCTCCCAAGGCGCGCCAAAAAAACTCTATCCTTTGTCCTTCCTCATAGAGTCGCTCCCTGCTACCTCTTTTTTTTAGGGCATAGTAAAACTAGTACCTTGGGATGATAGTACGAATTTGAATTTAGGGCAAGAGTCAACTCTTATGTGGTGTAACCACGGAGTAACAGAATCGTGTTCAGCCCAGTTTCATTTAGTGACAAAAAGACTAACTGAAAACATCTTTAAAAAAATCGCTATGCAACATAGAAATCAAAATTGTATATCAAAGAAACATAAATAACGATGCACTTATTTTTCTTAGATTAAACAATAATTATACATAACTTTTAAGCAATAAAATAGCCATCAAAATTTAAAAAAGAATTACCTATTAGAAAAAACTAATGCATTTTTCAAAGCTTTCTAAGAACATACATATTTACTCCGGCTTTGAAGTGTGCATAATGGTAAAGCCTTAAATATGTAAAAAAAGAATTTTACCTTCAGGTTTTTCAGAACGATATACCTACATACTAAATTTTATATTTGGGGCTGTTGGTGACGTGATTTTTCTTTAATTGTGGTATATTTCTAAGTTTAAATGGTACCGGCGGTTATCGTGACTCTGAAACCAGCCTGGTACACCCACCAAATTGTTCGACAGTATTTTTTTACTTTATTTTCCTAACAATATCTCCTGAAATGTAATTGGTAGTAGGTATCCTGCGGCCCGCTGGACGGAAATTCTAAAATGGATGACTTCCACGTAGTTACACATCGTCCGTTACACCATAGCCCAGTCATTTTACGGTTTGACCCGGGACTAAAACAATAGATTTTTTTCGGTATTTCATTTAAGAGCCAATTTAAACTTAGAAAGTAGTATCTGAATATAAGGAAACTATTTCAGTTAATACTTTACAAATTCCAGGTCATCGAACCATGTCCAGATCCCGAATGGACGCTGCTATGGTACTTACGCAAGAAGCTGCAGCTGACAGGCACGAAGTATGGATGCGGGGAGGGTGGTTGCGGCGCTTGCACTGTCATGGTCTCCCAGTACTTTGGACAGGATGATTTAGTCAAGTATCCTTTTAAGAAAGCTATACAGGCTTTATTTTTATGGTTCATAGCCAACTTTGGATTATAAGTTTAGTCTTTTAGTAGACAGATAATGGTGTGTGTTACGAGAATGTAAATGACCTTTTTAGAAAACTCACAGCCAAATAGTAGTATGGAAACTAACTTGACATTGTTTCTATGGCTTAAATCTATCATCAACGTCATTGCATTCAGACCATTTTTAGAATTTTTGTCTGACCGTCTGTTTGTCTGTTTGTTTGCCGATTTGGATGGGGTTTTCGCAAAAGCATAGGAATTAGTTTGGATTAACATTACGGCTTTGTTTCATCGCAATCGCAAAAGTTATGACTATTCAACGTCAGTGGTCTACGCGTACGGATTCACAGGCGCCGCTTGTAGGTATTCAATAATAATCTCGGTGTGTCCAATCTATTTTGCTCCATTTATTAACAGACTTCAAAAAAGGAGGAGGTTCTAATATTTACCCGACTGCGCCAGAAGGAGGGTTATGTTTTTCGAGCGTATGTATGTTTGTATGTCTATTTCTTTGGCACGGCCTACAGCCTAAACGGCTTGATGGATTTTAACGTATGAGGAGGCAATATCAATGACCAACCAAAAATGTTCTTTGTCCCCGTTTGCGATACCTACCTAATAACAATTAAATTATATTAGCTCAAACAAAGTTGTTATAGCTGATTAGTGATTATAGAGCTTGTTTTTCTCTTTTCAGTTAATAGGTTTTTTTATACAGTCGGGTTTTTTGTTTATCTTAATAAATTTTCAATAATATATTTAATTGAAAATCCAAGGCATATAGCAGTAAACGCATGTCTGACTCCGGTATGCGCTATGCATGGTTTGGCGGTTACCACCGTGGAAGGCATCGGCTCAACCCAAGATCGATTACATCCGGTTCAAGAGCGATTAGCGAAGGCCCACGGATCACAATGCGGATTCTGCACCCCAGGCATCGTCATGTCTATGTACACCCTACTACGAAACAAACAGAAAATAGACTACGCTGATATCGAAACTGCACTGCAAGGAAATCTATGTCGGTGTACTGGATACCGACCAATCATTGAAGGTTTTAAAACTTTTATGGAAGGATGGGAGAAGCAATATGCTGGTAATGATGGAAAAGGTGCTTGTATGATGGGCGAAGAATGCTGTAGAAACAAAAAAGCGGAAAAGGATAGTCCAACTCTGTTTAATAAATCAACATTTCAGCCTTACGACTCTTCGCAAGAACCGATTTTCCCACCAGAGCTGAAGATACATCGGTATTATTCCGATTCTTATCTCTTTTTTAAGGGAGACAGTGTTATGTGGATACGACCAAATACACTAGAAGACGTTATTTTACTAAAAAGTAAATATCCTGAAAGTAAAATAGTAATAGGAAACACTGAAATAGGAGTCGAGACAAAATTCAAAAAGAAAGTTTTTCCTATTTTACTTTCACCGTCAATCATTGCGGAAATGGATTTTTGTAAAGTTAAAAATGATTGTGTTATTATTGGAGCAGCAACAACGTTGACCGAAATACATAGATTCCTACATGAAGTAATAACAACGAATCCAAATAAAGGGAAAATCTTTAAAGGAATAAATGACATGCTCCATTGGTTTGCTGGAAGTCAAGTACGGAATGTGGCTTCACTGGTTGGAAATATAATTACAGCTAGCCCAATATCTGATCTGAATCCTATATTAATGGCATGTTCTGCCATCCTCAACGTATATAATGTCGAAAGAGGGAATAGAAAAGTGGCTATTGATGAGAACTTTTTCGTAGGCTATCGGAAAACAGCAATCAAAGATGATGAAATTGTTGTGTCCGTAGAAATTCCTTTTACAGAGAATACACAATATTTCAAAGCTTACAAACAAGCCAGAAGGAGAGACGATGATATTTCCATAGTAACAGCTGCATTTAACGTAAAGTTCGAAGAAAATAGTAATGTGATTAAAGAAGCTAAGCTGTGTTATGGAGGCATGGCACCTACCACAATTTGTGCAGTGAAATCATCAAAATCACTTAAAAAATTACAATGGAATAAAGAAATGTTAGATTTCGTCTTTGACTCCCTTTCGCAAGAATTGCAACTTGATCTTTCTGTTCCTGGAGGTATGGCTGAATATCGAAAATCACTTTGCTTAGGTCTGTTTTTCAGATTTTTCCTACATGTCGTACAAATAAGAAATAATTTGAATATTTCTGAAGATCAACTGAGTGGTGCCAATGAAATACCTGTAATAGAACCAATTAGTTCACAGTATTTTGAGATTAAAGACGACGGTAGAAAACCATCTGATGCAGTTGGATTACCGGTGCCCCATGTCTCAGCTTTGAAGCAAGCTACCGGTGAAGCGATATACTGTGACGATATTCCACAAGTAGCAGGAGAACTCTATTTAACTCTAGTCTTTAGTTCTGAATCTCATGCAAAAATTAAGGCAATAGATGCTACAAAAGCTCTGTCAGTACCTGGAGTTGAAGCATTTTTATCAGCTGCAGACTTAGATACAGAATGTAATAAAATAGGTCCTATTTTTAAAGATGATGAAATATTTTCTAGGGATATAGTAACAAGTCGCGCTAATGTCATTGGAGCTATTGTAGCAAAATCTGAAAATATCGCCAGAAAGGCCAAAGAATTAGTTTCAGTCACATATGAGAAACTTGAACCGGTAATCATTACTTTAGAAGATGCAATAGCTCATAAATCGTTCTTTAATGGCTATCCACTAAAGATAAAGAAAGGAGATGTTGAAGAAGCGTTCAGAGACTCAAGTCATGTCAAGGAAGGGTTTGTTAGAAGCGGAGCACAGGAACATTTCTACTTAGAAACAATATCAGCTTTTGCAGTACGAAAGGAAGACGAACTAGAAATTATTTCAACGACACAGAATCCAGCTGAAATAGCGGTAAGGATAATTTCTTGCAATAATTGTGATACTTATCGATCTATTTTAATTTCCGTTTATTATTAATTTTGTTTATTTCAGCACATGGCCTCCGAAGCATTACGTATTCCCAATCACAAAGTTGTTGCGAAAGTAAAAAGACTTGGGGGTGGTTTCGGTGGTAAAGAAACCAGAACTTCTCTTTTAGCTGTGCCCGTCGCCATAGCTGCTTACAAATTGAAAAAACCTGTAAGAGCAGTTCTAGATCGTGATGAAGATATGCAAACAACAGGTTATAGACACCCTTGTCTCATCAAATACAAAGTGGCGTTCAATGACGACGGGAAGATAATAGGAGCTGTGTTTGATATATACTGCAATGCAGGAAATACAATGGACATTTCCTGTGCGGTAAGAAAGAACATACCGTAAAATCGATTCGAACCTTTTAATAATCACCATACTCATTTGTTCTAATTTTATTTCAGATGATGGAAAGAGCGCAAACGCACATCGATAATAGCTACTTCATTCCTAACGTAGAAGCTAACGGATATGTTTGTAAGACGAACATTCCTTCATGTACAGCCTTCAGAGGTTTTGGAGCGCCTCAAGCAATGTTAGCTACAGAAACAATGATAAGAGATGTGGCTTCGTGTCTAGGAAAGAACTATGAAGAAATTATCGAAGTTAACCTTTATCGGGAGGGGCAACTAACTCATTTCAATCAGGCCTTAACATACTGTACTCTGCAGAGATGTTGGAACGAATGTGTTGTATCATCAAATTTTATGGAAAGGAAGAATGACGTCGATGAATTTAACAGGTCTGTACATTCGCTCTGCTATTGCAAAAACTTGAACATAGAACATTATACTGAGGTATAAATATTTAATAATGGTAATATTGTTGCAGACTAAATCGATGGAAGAAGAAAGGTATTGCTTTAGTGCCGACAAAATATGGCATATCATTTCAAGTTGATGTCCTTATGCAGGGAGGAGCTTTGTTGTTGGCTTACAATGACGGATCCGTCCTGTTGTCAATCGGAGGCGTAGAAATGGGCCAAGGTCTTTACACTAAAATGATTCAAGTCGCGTCAAAAGCATTGGAGATAGACTTCGCTAAAATACATATCAGTGAGATGGCAACTGACAAAGTACCTAATAGCGTACCTACTGCTGGTAGTATAAGTTCAGATCTATATGGAATGGCTGTTATAAACGCATGCGACGTTCTGAAAGAAAGACTGGAGCCATTCAAAACTAGAAATCCTACAGGAAGCTGGGACGACTGGGTTATGGCAGCTTATTTGGAGAGGGTGAATTTATCTGCAACAGGATTTTATGCAGCACCCAAAATTCAGTACAATCGTAAAACAAACAGTGGAGATCTCTACGAATATTTTACTTATGGAGTAGCTTGCTCTGAGGTCATTATCGATTGTCTAACTGGAGATCATCAGGTACTCAGAACAGATATAACAATGGACGTTGGTGAAAGTTTAAACCCAGCTATAGATATCGGTCAAATCGAAGGAGCTTTCACACAAGGTTACGGTTTTTACACAATGGAAGAGATGGTGTTTTCGCCGAGTGGCGAAGTTCTATCGCGAGGCCCTGGCGCATACAAGATACCTGGGTTTTCCGATATGCCAAAAGAGTTTAATGTTTCTCTCCTAAAGGGTGCTCCAAACCCAAGAGCTGTGTATTCTTCCAAGGTAATTTTGACAATATTATTACATTAGTTACATACAGGGTCCTTCTTAATATGCTGTCACTTTTTTAAGGAGATGATCAGACCGTCAAACTGAAACTTTCTCTATGGGACCAACATCGAAATTGCGTAAAAAAAATCTTTTTTCCATACAACACTGCAAACCTTCTTGAGCCAAATAAATATATGGGACTGGGACAGCAGAATTTTATTTCGCGATTTCGATGTTGACCCATAGAGAAAGTTAGTTAGTTAGTTAATAAGGACCTTAGATTCTGGTTTGGAATTCATAATAACGTTATTGTTAACTTTCAGGCCATTGGTGAACCTCCTCTTTTCCTTGCCGCATCTGTATTTTTTGCCATTAAAGAAGCTATCAAGTCTGCTCGAATTGACGCTGGAGTGACTCCTGATTTCGTAATGGATGCGCCTGCAACGTGTGCCCGAATACGAATGGCTTGCGAGGACCTAATTACCAAAAAGGTAGGTACTTACATGTTTTTTAAAGCGTGATATAAATATTGAAGAGGCAAGATTATTCTAAATTAATCTGTCTTTAATTTCTTTCTGCCTATTTTTTTAGAGTGTTAGTGTATATGTATGTATGGCCAGTAAACACGGCAGTAGCGCTGCAATAATAAAAGTTCACTTTTTTCCTATTGATACCAGCCCCCCTAGACAAAGTGACATTCTATTGGCGTCTACGCTAGTAGAAACGGACAAAACGTATGGATTTGACATTGGCGAACGAAACATTTTGACGTTTGTTTTCGTCACCATACGTCAAGTCCTTCATTTTTTATGCTTTCTGCTGTCGTTAAAGCTAATCGAAAGATACTTTGTCTAGGGGCCCAGTCCCCCCTAGACAAAGTGACATTCTATTGGCGTTGACTCTAGTAGAAAATGACAGAATGTATGGATTTGACATCAGCGATCATCAAAATGTTTCGATCGCTAATTTAAATCCATACATACTATCATTTTCTACTAGCGTCAACGCCAATAGAATGTCACTTTGTCTAGGGGCTGGTTATCAAAAGAAAGTCTTCTGGAGTCAGTCTACATACGACTTTGTCTGTAGTCTCATATTACGTTATTAAAGGCGATGATCAATTTTATGGCCATTAAAACGGATTTTTATTCGAATTATCAATAGCTCCGACCAAAGTATTTTACTTTGGGCGAAGGTCAATATGTACCTAAGTAGGTAAATTTAGCACGTACCTACCTACTTATCCACTTAGTTTTTTGTGGGTTTTTGCATGAGATAACTTGACCTATTTTTTTATGTTTAGATAACAATCGAGAAATTAAAGATTATACTGGACCGAATAGCAAATAAGCAATCACAGTTCAAAAGTTGTTCGGTTTGATGGTCTGATCATCCCCTTAAAATAGTTTCAGCTAATTTTGTTAAACCTTATGCAATAAAATTATCGCGCAACGAAATATATAATAAGGTCTATCAAAATTAGCTGAAACTATTTTAAGGGGATGATCAGACCATCAAACTGAACAACTTTCTCTATATCGAAATAGCGATAAAAAGTCAGCTGTTCCATACATTTGAGTCGAGGTTGTGTTTGCAATTTTGTATGGGACAGCAGATATTTTTTTCGAGATTTCGGTATTGGTCCCAAAGAGAAAGTTGTTCAGTTTGATGGTCTGATCATCCCCTTAAAATGGTTTCAGCTAATTTTGTTAGACCTTATGTCTTAAATATTTAAAGGGTTATTAAAAAAATTAAAAGATGGTTTTTATATCTTTATTTCAGGTCAAACCCACAATTAAAGCAGGCGGTATCCCGTGGAATGTGGTCGCATAATGTGTGATTGGTTTATTGCTCGAATTTTTGTCATTGAAAGTATTCATACTGTTATTATCATACTTACATTTTTGTTTCGTTTTATTGCTTTTATTAGTTACATATACGTTAAAATTATTCGATTGTTGTTTTTGTCTAACTTACATGGGTCAAATCAAAGATGTCCTAAGGAGGAATTTAGTCGGGGAAATCTACGGATTTTTGTATGGAGTAGGTTGCATTAATTTCACTTTTGGTAAAAATTTGGAATATAGTAGATAAATACCTGAAAAACATAAATTCTCAATAATCCCCGATTTTTTATGTTGTATTATTGAATAATTAAGACATTTACAAAACATTAAATTTAGATATGAACAAAAAATGGAAAACTGGTGATTTTGTACAGGATGGCTTCGTTCAATACGTTTTACTTATAACAATAATAATCCACGGTTAATATCGTTAATTTGGGTAGATATTTAATATTTTGTAAGTCTTCAAAAATTATAACCTCAAAACTAAATTATTTACTGTTTGTTTTTACACATTAAATTTGCCTTTTGATAATTAACTGTCTCTATTGCTGGTATGCTGGTCGA
This sequence comes from Agonopterix alstromeriana, assembly GCA_963924505.1. Classification (NCBI taxonomy): domain Eukaryota; kingdom Metazoa; phylum Arthropoda; class Insecta; order Lepidoptera; family Depressariidae; genus Agonopterix; species Agonopterix alstromeriana. The sequence goes on from OZ004670.1 coordinate 10,086,930, forward strand.
AATATTTTTAGAAATAAGCTTGCCATTTGTACATTAATATCGATTTTAAGGTATTTCTCAGGTTCCTGAGCCTATATAACCACGAAATCTCGACAAAAGTGTTATAAACTAACAGTAATATTATTTCAAACACAATTTACTAAAGTGTCTTTAATGCAATCTCAAACCTTATTTTTACCCGACTGCGCCAGAAGGAGGGTTATGTTTTTCGAGCGTATGTATGTATGTATGTATGTAAGTATGTATGTATGTATGTATGTTTGTATGTCTATTTCTTTGGCACGGCCTACAGCCCAAACGGCTTGATGGATTTTAGTGTATGAGGTGTCATTGGATTCGTAAAAATCGTGAGAGTGACATAGGTTGTATTGTTTTAAGATGGCGTCTATGAATTAAAAAAGAGAGGGGGAATAAACAATTTTTTTTTGCTAAAAATTACAATATGGGTATCAAATGAAAGCTAGTAATCAGACGATTCCAAATATATAAATATTATAGTACTTTTATGTTACCGTTTCGACACAAGACTAAAAAGTATGAAATAAACTAAATTATTAAGATAAACAAAAAACCCGACTGCATAAAAAAACCTATTAACTGAAAAGAGAAAAACAAGCTCTATCATCACTAATCAGCTATAACAACTTTGTTTGAGCAAATATAATTTGATTCTTATTAGGTAGGTATTGCAGGCGGGGACAAACCAATCAATAACAAAACAAAAATTTTCTTTGTCCCCGTTTGCGATACCTACCTAATAAGAATCAAATTATATTTGCTCAAACAAAGTTGTTATAGCTGATTAGTGATGATAGAGCTTTTTTTTCTCTTTTCAGTTAATAGGTTTTTTTATGCAGTCGGGTTTTTTGTTTATCTTATTTCCTAGACTAATTATAAGACCGCCCCTGATACATACTTAAAGTAGATAAGTATATCAAAAGAACAATATGGTGAACTCTCGTTAAATTTGAAGTTAATTTAAATACTTAGATAGGTACCTAATTAATATTTCTTATAATAGGTAGGTATTAGGTGGTATCAGGTACCTATTATATGTATGATTGATTACAAACCTGAAACTTTTTATGATTTACCTACATATTGCTACCTACGTTTCTTTTTTATTATTTTACTATGATTATTAATAAGTCATCATCATCATCATCAGCCTATATACGTCCCACTGCAGGGCACAGGCCTAAGGGGGGGTGAATGGGCGTTAGTCTACCAAATAGTCCATAAAAAGCCCAATGCGGATTGGTAGACTTCACATACGCATCAGAATTTCTTCTTCAGCATATGCAGGTTTCCTTACGATGTTTTCCTTCACCGTTTGAGAGCAGTCGGTATTACGTACATAAGTTAGAAAAACTCATTGGGACGTGGCATGTTGTCCGTGCGGATTCGAACCCGGACCTCAAGATTGAGAGTTCATTCCTCTCCGCAACGCGCCACCGAGCCTATTATTAAGTACACTACTTAATTATTTAATTGAAAGAAATGAATTAAATAGAAATACTTCAATAAAACAATTGTAATTTTTCTAACAGTGTCTGTGCATTTATTAGGTACTTAACTTACATAACTTCCTACCCTGCCTACCACATAAGCAGATGATAAATGAATCTATATTTAAGAAGATATACCACAAGAATAATTAATATAATAGTTATTCTATGGATATACCATCTAGCGCGCTCCATACAAACGAAGTTTATTTGTATTTTGGATACTAACTAACTAACCAATTAAAGTTACTGACATTTTTAAACACGATCTACAAACTAATAACTGTGGCTGTTATGTCAGATTTTAAAATGTCATAGTTTCAAAATTACTGGGTCTCAACGATTTCCATACAAATCTTAAATTAACCATAGCATTGAAAATGTATGTATATAAATAAATTTTACACCCTGTAGACAACAGTTGTGATATACATACGAGTTAATATTCAACTCATTACCCTTTCACTACAGTTTTATTATGTGCGCAAACAGCGCTGATAACAATATTATAAAACTGATAAATTGGGTAGATATATTATGTTTATCATTTTACAAGGAGCGTCACATATATGCTTCATTGCTTCAATCAACGGCTGTGGGGGCACAGCACAGCGCAACTACGCTACGACATTAGACATAGCTCAGTTATATTTGGACGGTTACGAAAGCAGAACGTGTTTTCTAAGTAGTCCAAAAACTTTGTGTTTATCAATGAGAAAAACATGGGATTGTTAAACGCAGACGGACAAATAGGTGAAAATAGCTGTGAGTTAGTATTCTATGTAAACGGAAAAAAGGTAAGAATTCTTGATTTAGTTTACGACGTACCTAATTAACGTATTTTTGGTTACCAGTCACTTATCTAGCTGATGTATAATGCAGTTTTGTTTGTAAGAGTTAAATGAAAACCGCTGAGTAGGTACTTAATATTTTTGTGGGATCAAAATTGAATCGATGGAAAAATCTAGATTTTTTTTTAAATATTAAAGTTATGAATGACAACAATATAGGTATCTAACTACACCTAGGTAGACAAAATGCATTATCGGCTACAAAGCAATTTTTTTGTGTTGAAAATTGTTAATAAGTAATACCTACTTATATCATAAATTTGTTACTTAAACATATTTTTACCTTTGCTGTTGCTTCAGCTGAAAAGAAGAAACAATAATTGAAACTTGATACAAAATTATTATGTAGGTAATAATTATGCGCTTATCTGTTTTATAAAAAACTAGAGTTAACCCGCGACTTTTTTGTTTGCACAAATTATATACCAGATTTTAAGTCTGATCATAAGCTATCAAACAAAAAAGTTTCATCAAAATCGGTTCTGTAATTTTCGCGTGATGTTCGCACAAACAAACACACAAACAGACGGACAAAAATTCTGACGATATCGTTATCTTTGTAAATGTCTTCAATGTACAGACACACTTCTGTTACAGTTTTATAATACCTATAGTTAAGATAAATAATATTAGGTAGGTATGAATGTAGGTATAACAGGCTAGGCCTAGGAAATCGTAATAACTATCAGACGGTAGTGACCAAGACCTTCAACTTTTTGACCTTTGAGCGATTAAATAGGTACTGGATGTTTCCTATAGAGAGCAATTCCCTAACATATTCTATTTTTATAGCGTAAATATTAGATTTAAAAAAAAAACATTAAATATATCAACACCATTATAAAACTGTAATATAAGTGTAGGTATGAGTTTAAAATATATGTATTTTTGATCATCACACATGTGTACTAGTAACAGTAAACTTAACATTTTCATGAATTATTTGACCTAAAATATCTTAAAGAGAGTCAAGTAAAACATTGATTTGCGTACATCTCCAAATAGGTGACTGAATTATTTTTTCACCGCAAGGAAATTCGCTTTCACGTAAAAAAAAACGCGTCAAAATCGGTCAATCCGTTCGAGAGCCACACGATTCCACAGACAGACAGACACACAGACATTGGCGTCAAACTCATAACACCCCTCTTTTTGTGTCGGGGGTTAAAAACGACTGCGTGAGGAATAAGTATTTTTTTAAAACTTGGTTTGTACCACTTTTATTGTTTAAAACAACCTACCTACATCCCAGTCTAAAGTATAAAATTGAAGAGTTTTTGTTAATGCATTTCGTTGCAAAACGCCATGTATTTATAACTTGCATCCCTCTGTCTAATAGATAAGGCTTTCGGATAAGACGAGGATAATAGATTAGCCTATCACTGAGTCTTTGTATCTTTTCTTTTATTTAGGTACTTGTAGGAATGAATATAAATAGATGTTTACGAATAAGTGTTAAGTACACACATTATCCAGAATTGGGCCTACAAAATCTACGAATTTCTTACAAAATGGGTATAGAGTCCTTTTTTTAATTGCAAAAGTGGCTCCTCAATCTATACGCACATGTATGAACCTTCTTACTTTTTTAAGGGGATGATCAGACCGATACACTGAACAATTTTCTCTATGGGACTAACATCGAAAACGCGAAAAAAATCTGCTGTCCCATACATTTCGCTCGAGTAGGTTTGCAGTTTTGTATGGAACACTGATATTTCTTTCGCGATTTCGATGTTGATGCCATAGAGAAAGTTGTTAAGTTTGATGGTCTGATCATCCCCTTAAAATAGTGTCAGCATATTAAGAAGGACCCTGTATGTGGGTATAGGTACTAGATGATTTTGAAAACACTTTCAAAATCCATCAGACTGAATAACTTTTACTATAAGGAGCAAACCTGAAATCGCTAAAACAATTATCTGTTTCATACATTTGAATCGAGTACCTAGGCATTGCAGTACAGTATGGAATAGCAATTTTTTTTTCTTACGATTTCAGATTTGCTTCCATTGTACCTAAAAGTTCTTCAGTTTAATGGCCTGAACAACCGCTGAAAACTTGGAAAGTGTTTAAAAATTACACAGTGTACTTAATACAAGAATTTCTTACTTAAAGTAGGTACTAGATTATAATAGTATTAGGTACCTAATTCATTCGCGATTTACGCTCTTAACAAAAAGGTAATTGAGTTTAAATAAACCAAGCTTAACCTTTTTGTTGCCATCTCTTTTATAATACATTGCATCATGTATTTGTTCACTAATAAGCGAACGAGAATCATTGGCAGTGGATATTTGACCCTGATCATTTTGACCCATGGCCCTCAGCTAGTGTAATCAAAACGATTACGACTTCTCAATTTATATCGGACCTATGCGCAGCGCAGGCCACTTTTAGTCAATCGACGGTACGTACAGTCATGCATGCTATTGCTCACGACTATATTCCCCGAGGGGGTAGTCAGAGATATTCTGAAACCTCAGAACATCCACGTTTCACCAGAAGTAACGAAACTCCGTCCAGTGTGACGGGGGGTGACCCCGTCGCCACTTATAATGGACAGTGGGTTCAATACATGCCTCGAAATTGAAGCATGCAGGTTTCCTCACGATGTTTTCCTTCACCGAAAAGCCAGTGGTGTTGCAAATCGTACATAAATTCCGAAAAACTCATTGGTACGAGTCGGCCTGGACGGGGATCGAACCATCGCCTCCTGCACGGCAGGCAAGGTTACTCGCCACTGGACCAACACGGCTTTACGGCACGGCCATCAGATATATCATAGCAAACTAGGTGGTCAAATATTTCAAAGCAGTTCCTTCTAATTTGACGTACAACCAAGTTTGACGCTTGTATGTATTACCGTTTTTACGATACAGCGAGAAGAAAAAACTTTGATAAAAACTAGTTTCTTGTATGAGGTCGGTCCTCCTTAATTTTTAACTTTTTGTAATTTTTATTATTTTTTAGCAAATGCGCCGTAATATCACACATTCCGTGAAAATTTTATCTATCTACAGCCCTAAATAGTTAGGACAGACAGACAGACATACGGACGTACGGACAGCGTAGGCTTAGTAATAGAGTCCAGTTTTCGCCCTTTGGGTATGGAACCCTAAAAAACATAAGTACATGCAACACTTTACGCTTGCGAAAAAAAAATTAAAGGTGACATTTTTGTGCACATTCGATATTTAATTGGTACATCTATTTTTGAAAAAATATAAATAATTATTTGTTTTTAAACGTCAATGGGTTAATTATGTAGTATTATAGTATGGGTTAAATGCAGTTATTTTTTATTATATTAATAGGTATGTCAATGATAGGTAGGTACTATAATAACAATAAGTATTTTCAGATTTCGAAAAAATAGGTACATAAATAAATAATAATAGGTAGGTAAATAAAATTATTAATTTTCATTAAGGTCCCCTTTGGGCGAAGGCCTCCTCTATAAGTCTCCAGCATATTATTTTCTATTGCATTCCTATAGCTAATCTTTAGTCTTCCAATTTATCGTTTTATGATTTCTGGATTAATTGGTTGACAATTGACTCGATTAAAAATATATATTTAAGTACTACAAATAACGCGGCATAAATTGAAAAAAATTATGATATTACTTAAGAGAAGTTTATTCCGAATGCGTAAATGCGCGCTGCATACAAACGAAGTCTGGTGATATTTTCAATACTAACCAATTAAGCTCAATGAAATTTTGCAGAAACAATCTAGCAACAAATCTGTACGCTTGTATCGTGTCCGATTTTCGATAAAATATACAGTTTCAATGCTAGGATTAATTTAAGATTAGTATGGAAATTTTTGAGGCACTGTAACTTTAAAACTGTACATTTTAAGGAAAATCTGGCACGATTACAAGCATAAAGATTTATTTCTAGATTGTTTCTGAAAAATTTAATTGAGTTTAATTGGTTAGTATTGAAAATATCACCAGAAATCGTTTGTATGGAGCGCGCCAACAGTAATTTACCCTTAAATTTTCTTTACGTCAATTTAAAATAAAATACCATGAAATTACACTTTTGAACGTGTATGTACCTAATACACGTACCTATACTGTCTACATAACAATTATTTGAGTTACCTACTTCGATAAAGGAATCATAATAACTCATTGCGACACAGGTATTGGGTATCCGATATCATATTCATAAAGCACTTGAAAAAAGTAACGAAGTTGCACAACAAACCTGTTTGATAGGTAGGTAGGTACCTATTTAATAAAATTGACCGTTCCTCCACAGAATACCTACGTAATTAATTGGTGCTATACCGCATGCTATACCGTCATGTGACTGTAGAACTATTATCGAAGTCTTTATAGGTAAACACATGGTCATGGAAAACGTGTTTGAGATTATAATAGAGATATAGTCTAATATCATTGACAAAGTGCCTCGCGTCTGTGAGATGGTTTACAAATTGTGATAACCTCACTACTTACATATTATCGTGTGTCGGGTATAACATGTTACCAACAGTTTTTTATACGTGTCACTGTTTACCTACATTTTCTACATGCTCACGACTTATTCCCCGAGGGGGTAGTCAGAGATATTCTGAAACCTCAGAACATCAACGTTTCACTCGTACCGAAATTCTGTCCAGTGCGACGGGGAGTGAGCTCGTCGCCATTTGTAATGGACAGTGGGTATAATACATGCCTCGACATTGAAGCATGCAGGTTTACTCACGATGTTTTCCTTCAGCGAAAAGCCAGTGGTGTTACAAATCGAATAAGTATTTATTCCGTCGTACTATTTCTAAGATCATCTCAGATAATTTTATTAGGGTGCATAAACATCTGGCGAACGCGTCGCGAATGCGCAGCTCGCGAGCGGTTCACGAGCGGTTCGCGAGCTGCACGCGTGCCGTTACTACGTCTCTTCAACGCAACTCATGAAAGGTTGTATAGGGAGGGAGCGCGGCGCGCGAGCAACTCGCGAGCAGCTCGCGCGCTTACAGTTATGTTTGCTTTCATATTGTGAGCCTCAGTTGTTAGGGAAGTCTGCGCAGCTCGCGAGCCGCACGAGAGCTGATCGCGTGCCGTACGCGGCGCAGGAGCGACGCACGAGCATAAAACGGTATAAAGTTGCGCATTCGCCAGATGTGGACGCATCCTTAGACAATATATTAGGGGAGGAGTTCACAAAAGACCCGCGATGGTCGCTGTGGCACCTATATGGCAATAATAGAAGAGTTTAAATACTGTTTACGTGTAGTCTCACCTTTGACGAATTATTATAAGGACTAGCCTTGCGGTAGCATTTCCCCTCTGCCACGGTATAAGCACAATTGATCTTGTGCATTTACATTAAATTTTACACCTTATCACTAAACGAGACAGCCTATAATTGCGAAATAATAACTTCGAACTTAGAACGTTTGGGGTTCACACGAGACCTCTTTTCATGATTTTAATATTCAAAATTAGAATCTAAAGTTATGGGGAATAAAATCCAAAGTTGCGGATTTCATGTTACCTTGCCCCCCGCAAAAAGTGGCAGAAATGTTTGTTAGTAGAATTACACGCGTAACCAGTCCACATATAAATAGTCAAAGAGTCTCACTCAATGAGTTCCAGCTTGGGTTGTCTAATTGATTTCTCTTAAAACAAAAATGCTGAATCGTTCCAGGTGGTCGAACCGAATCCCGATCCAGAATGGACGCTTCTTTGGTACCTACGAAAGAAGCTGCGCCTTATAGGCACCAAACTGGGCTGTGCCGAGGGTGGCTGCGGCGCTTGCACCGTCATGATCTCGAAGTACAATCGCTCTGAGAAGAAAGTTGTGTATCCTTTTATAAGAGACATATAAAGTAGATGATCATATTATTATATGATTATTGGAGGGGGACGGCCTAAGACGGACCACGGTACATATACGGACCGTACATCGACGGCCCGATAGCACAGTCGGCAGTGAACCTGCCTGCTGTGCCGAGGGTCGCAGGTTCCAATCCCGTAAGGGACAAATATTTGTATGATGAATATGAATATTTGTACCCGAGTCATGGACGTTTGTATCTATATATTTATTGTATATCATTGTGTTCTAGTCATCATAATACAAGTCCGGGCTAGATTCTGGTACTTTAAATGTGACTAGATAATTTGTGTGACAATGTCCAAGATATTTATATATTATTCCAATAAAAAAAAAAAAAATTGGGGGACGTGCTTAAAAAGGGCCTGGTCCGATCTACCCGAAACCGACGAGCATGCATGAAAGGACTAATGAATGTGGAGAAAGCTAGAGAGGTTTGTCAGGATCGTAGCAGGTGGCGTTCGTCTCTGCCTACCACAGTGGGAGACAGGCGTGAGAATATGAGTATGTATTATTAAATGACATTATTTCAAATGGGTCTCCGAATACCTTTGCCAGCTTCCTGGTCTCCACTCTAATTATACCCTTGCTAAACGGACGCCAATAATTAAACCTAATTAAGACTATATCAAACTTTTATCCGTCTCCAACCTAAGGTAGCTTCTCAACATTGTTACCAATCTTTACTAGCAGGTTTTAAGACGTTATGACGAATTTAATTAAGAGGATATCACTGTTAGAACACCCGAGAGCGCTCCATGCCAATGAAGTTTCCTATTTTCAATATTAACCAATTAAAGCCAATGGCTTTCACGATCTAGAAACTAATATCTGTGTCTTTATTTTGACAGATTTCCGTGAAAATATACAGGGTGTAACAAAACACCCTAGTAATACTTAAGGGGTTGCTTCAAACCATCAAACTGAAAATATTTACTATAGTAGCTGCCAACAACTAGAAAAAATAAAAAAATCTGCTGTCCTATACAAAACTGCAGCACCGATGCGACTAAAATGTATGGGACATTGCATTTTTTTATTTTTTCTTTATGTTGACTCCATGGTAAAAGTTGATCAGTTTGATGGTCTGAACCACCCCCTTAAATATTACTAGGGTGTTTTGTTACACCCCGTATAGTTTCAATGCTAGGATTAAAGATTTGTATGGAAATCTTTGAGTGAGCCACGGTAACTTGGAAACTTTATATTTCGGAATATCGGAAATCTAACAAAATACAGACGCAGGGATTAATTTCTTGATCGTGTTTTAAAATTTCATCGACTTTAATTGGTTAATATTGAATATTCTTCGTTTGTATGGAGCCCGCTGTAAGGAATATCCTCTTAAGGGAATATAATTCGGAGCGTGCTCCATATAAACGAAGTGTGGTGATATTTTCAATACTAACTAATTAAAGTCAATGCAATATTTCTGAAACTATCTAGAAACTAATCTCTATGCTCGTATGAAGTCAGATTTTCGTTAAAATGTTTAGTTTTAATGTTACAGTGCATCAAATATTTCCATACAAATCTTAAATTAATCGTAGCATTAAAACTGTATATTTTAACGAAAATCTGACTTCATACTAGCATAGAGATTAGTTTCTAGATTGTTTCTGAAAACAATCATTGAATTGGTTAGTATTGATAATATCACCACACTTCGTTTGTATGCAGCGCGCATTTACGCATTCGGAATAAACTTAACTTCTCTTAAAGAGTCTTTATTGTTAAGACTCTATCGTGCGGGAAGCAAAGTAAGTTTTAATTATTCATAAGTAGGTATTCAAATCAGTTTGTGTACCTACTTATTACATAGTAACTCGTTCATAAAACATGTGTGCCTTGTTACAAGATAAGAGTAGCAGGGTAATGATAGCGTTTCAAGTTTATGACAATAACACATTTGAAAGATCTACAACGTGTTAACGAATAAGCGCAAAACCTCATACACCCCAACTGATTTATTACAAAATAATTAGATTGAAACAATAATTTAATTTTTTTATGGTCATAATTTAAAGTTATTCGCATTTTAAGTTTTCAGGCAAAAATGATTTGTTATCATTTCAGCAATGAATGAAAGCACTAGCGTGCTCATGGATACATTTTAAGAATCTTGTTTTGGTAGTAAGTAGGGTGAGTGTGTCCGTGCGGTGGATTGAGATCGAGTTCAGTAAATTTAAAATTTTACAAACAAATTATTTAATATTTTGAAAAAAATTACCTATGTTGAAACTATGATAATTCGATTCTGCTCTCGATTCTAAACAAACTACTTTCTAGTTTTGCGTTAATTCATTAACACGTTATATATATTAAATCATTCTGAAAACCGGCCAAGTGCGAGTCGGGACTAGGTCAATCAGGACTATCAGTTGTTTAAAATGGGTCTTTGAAAACCACCACTATAAATTTACACTTACTTATGTGGTCACATACTAACTGAAGATCGTTTTACACTGGTTACTTACATTTTTACTTACAAAAAACTATCCAAGTTAGGGCCAGCCTGATAATTTTCCCGCCATCTACACCTTATTTCTAAAGTGCGTGATTTTTTAAAGATTTGCGTGTCTCTAGTTTTTGAAATATCGGTGGGGACAGCAGTTTTTCTGGGTTTACTGAAAAATTTTGTTTAACAAAGTCTTAAAAGAAAAATTAAAAATATATTTTTAGACTCGAATTTTCATAAGCTTTCATTTGATACCCCAAACGATAACGTAGAAACAAAAATTTAGGTTTTCATTTCTTTCCACCACCTAAAACTGCCCCTCAATATAAACATTAAGCTTTTTTGACTTTATTTATGTCATTGGACCGTTAATTGCTATAACTGTGCCTCAGCTTCCTGTGTCTTATGGTCTCCGAGAAAAATGCCTGTGACAGACGGACAGACACAGTGATTCCATAACTGTCCCATTTTGCCAATTTTGGTACGGAACACTAATAAAAACTAATAGGAAAAAGAAAATGTATCATTGTATTATCCTTAACATCACGACCAGTCATCTAGCAGTGAACGCGTGTTTGGCACCAGTATGTGCCATGCATGGCTTAGCTGTCACCACCGTTGAAGGGATTGGTTCCACAAAAACTAAACTGCACCCTGTCCAGGAACGAATCGCAAAGGCTCATGGCTCTCAATGTGGGTTCTGTACACCTGGCATTGTCATGTCCATGTACACTCTACTAAGAACCTGTAAACATATAAAATACTCTGATATAGAAGTCGCATTCCAAGGCAACCTTTGTAGATGCACGGGATATAGAGCTATCATTGAAGGATACAAGACATTTATTGAAGATTGGGAAACAAAACGTATCGTAAATGGAACTTCTAATGACGCTCAGAACGGAGTATGTGCAATGGGAAAAGATTGCTGTAAAAATAAGACTGATAAAGGTGAGGAGGGAAGTGAAACAGAATATATTTTCGACAAATCCTCATTCCTGCCATACGACCCAAGCCAAGAACCAATTTTTCCACCTGAACTAAAATTGTCATCTGTTTATGATGATCAATGTTTGGTTTACCGCGGAAAGAACACGACATGGTACCGTCCCACGGAATTAGACTCAATTTTAAAATTAAAAGAGCAATTTCCAGACGCTAAAATAGTCGTCGGAAACACAGAAGTAGGGGTAGAGGTGAAATTCAAGCATTTCGTATATCCAGTCATTATTATGCCAAACTGTGTTCCTGAAATGACTGCTGTGGTGGCAACTGAAACTGCCTTGACAGTTGGAGCTGCTGTAACATTGATGGATTTAGAACATGTCTGCAGAAAGTATATTGATACGTACGCCCCGCATAGGACAAGGACATTAAAAACTGTAGTGGATATGCTAAACTGGTTTGCTGGTAAACAAATAAGAAATGTGGCTGCTATCGGTGGAAATATAATGACAGGAAGTCCTATATCCGATATAAACCCCATATTAATGTCTCTGAAGGTGAAACTCAATCTTGTAAGTAAAGAGGGTGGTCAAAGGTCAGTGTTGATGGATGAATCTTTTTTCACTGGATACCGCAGAAACGTAGTAAAGCCGAATGAAATTTTGCTGTCTATTGAAATTCCTTTCTCTAATCAATATCAATACGTGAAAGCATTTAAACAAGCGAAAAGGCGAGAGGATGATATTTCTATAGTTACCGCCGCAATCAATGTTGAGTTTGAAGACAATACGAATGTTATTAAAAACATCAACTTAGCATTCGGTGGTATGGCCCCCGTGACTAAAATAGCAACAAAAACTGGCCAAGCATTAAAAGGCCAGAAATGGAACGAAGATATGCTTGAATTAGCTTATTCGAAAATGCTAGAAGAGTTACCGTTGATCCCATCAGCTCCCGGTGGTAATATACAATACAGAAGAGCTCTCACCATGAGTTTGTTCCTAAAAGCTTATTTAGTAATAGCTAAAGAAATGTCGAAAGATTATATCCACGAAGACCTTGTAAAACCATACCACAGCAGTGGTGCTGAACAGTTCCACGGAAACTTGCCAAAGAGTTCACAATATTTTGAACTAGTCGGAGACAAGCAGATTCCAAGTGACACAGTTGGCAGACCAGTGCACCATCGATCAGCGTTCAAGCAAGCAACAGGTGAGGCGATATATTGTGATGACATGCCTGTTGCAGAAAATGAATTATACCTGGCTTTTGTTTTGAGTACAAAGGCTCATGCAAAGCTTATATCTGTTGACCCAAAGGAAGCCCTTGACATTCCTGGCGTTGTAGCTTTCTTTTCAGCTAAAGATTTAACGCCCGAGCAAAACATGATAGGGCCTATATTCCATGATGAAGAATTATTTGCAAGTGAAAAGGTAATAAGTCAAGGTCAGACGATTGGTATTATTTTGGCCGAAGATCAAGCAACAGCCCAAGCTGCTGCAAGGAAGGTCAAAATCGAATACGAAGAACTGCAACCAATAATTGTTACTATAGAAGACGCTATAAAACATAAATCTTTCTATCCACAATTTCCTAAAACGATTAAGAGAGGAGATATCAAACCCGTGTTTGAAGATAAAAATAACATTATAATCGAAGGAGAATGTCGTATGGGTGGTCAAGAACATTTCTATTTAGAGACGCATGCCGCCTTTGCTATCCCGAAAAAAGAAGATGATGAACTAGAGATCTTCTGTTCTAGTCAACATCCTTCGGAAATAGCTGTAAGTATCCTGAAATAATAATATTATCATCTGCATGAAGTAGTAAAAATGCTGGCACATTGATAATAAACTCGTTCCTTTTCAGAAATTAACAAGCCATATTCTACACGTACCTATGAACCGGATTGTTTGTCGTGTGAAGCGGATGGGCGGTGGCTTTGGAGGCAAGGAGTCTCGAGGATTGCTGACCTCCCTGCCGGTAGCTCTGGCAGCTCACAAACTAAATCGACCAGTGCGTTGCATGCTAGATCGTGATGAAGACATGATGATGACAGGAACTAGGCATCCTTTCTTGGTCAAATACAAATTAGCTGCAACAAAGGAAGGAAAAGTTCTCGGAGCTGAAGTCAATATTTACAACAATGGCGGCTATTCTATCGACTTGTCCGGTCCTGTAAGTTAAACATTTGACTAACTATACGACTAGGTAATCTCGTTTTGCTGTATCTTATGTAACATCAATTATGATAATTGATTTTGCAGGTGGTGGAAAGAGCGATGTTCCACTTTGAAAATGCCTATTATATTCCTAACGTACAAGTGACGGGACATATTTGTAAAACGAACCTACCCTCAAACACTGCATTCCGAGGTTTTGGTGGACCCCAAGGAATGTTCGGCGCTGAAAATATGATTCGAGATCTAGCCAGCAAACTCGGGAGGAGCCCTGAGGAGATCAGTAGGATCAACTTGTATCAAGAGAATTGTGTAACGCATTACGGACAAACTTTGACGCACTGCACTCTACAGAGATGTTGGGATGAATGTGTCCAGAAAAGTAACTTAGCACAAAGGAAAATTGACATCGAAAACTTCAACAAGTAATTTTCATAATTTCTATTCGTAGTTATAATACTTGCAAACATTATTTAAAACAATTTAATTTCTTTTTAGGCATAAGCTCGCCCTTGGTGTTCATTGTCATCTCTGTTATTTTCATCAATAGATAAGTGAATAAATAAAACTGTCCTTTTTACAGACAACATCGTTGGCGGAAGCGTGGCATTTCAATAATCCCAACTAAATTCGGCATAGCATTCACGGAGAAGTTGCTAAATCAGGCTGGTGCTCTGGTAATCATCTACGTGGATGGTTCAGTGCTTCTCTCACACGGAGGCACGGAGATGGGACAGGGTCTTCACACGAAGATGATCCAAGTGGCCTCACGGGTCCTCGGCATTGACATATCTAAAATACATATAACTGATACAGCGACTGACAAAGTACCCAACACTTCAGCCACAGCGGCTAGTGCTGGCTCCGATCTCAATGGAATGGCCGTTCTTGAAGCTTGCCAGACTTTGATGAAACGTCTTCAGCCGTATAAAGAGAAAAACCCTAATGGCACTTGGGAAAATTGGGTTTCAGCAGCTTTTGTTGACAGAGTGAGTTTGTCCTCTACAGGTTTCCACGCTACCCCTGATATTGGATATGATTTTAAGGCGAATACAGGGAAGCCATTCAACTACTTCACTTACGGAGTGGCTTGCACGGAAGTCGAAATCGATTGCCTAAGCGGTGACCATCAAGTTATACGTACAGACATTGTTATGGATTTGGGTGAGAGCATCAACCCCGCAATAGACATAGGTCAAATCGAAGGAGCTTTCATACAAGGTTATGGTCTATTCACAATGGAAGAGTTGATCTACTCACCGACTGGTACACTTTATTCTCGCGGGCCCGGTGCTTATAAAATACCAGGATTTGGTGATATACCTCAAGAGTTCAACGTGTCTCTGCTCAAAGGTGCTCCGAATCCAAGAGCTGTTTATTCTTCTAAGGTAAAACATAAATAACATTTTGATATTAGCCGAATTTTTCAAGAAACAATTACCTACGTATTAAAAACTAAATTTTAAAACATTCCAGGCTGTGGGTGAGCCGCCATTGTTCCTGGCGTGTTCGGCTTTCTTCGCGATAAAGGAAGCAATTAAAGCAGCGCGCGCCGACGCCGGAGTTTCACCAGAGTTCCGTTTGGATTCACCGGCGACCTCGGCGCGTATTCGTATGGCTTGCGAGGACCATATCACTAAGAAGGTACCTAATATTGTATGAATGGTTATTTTAAAATTTTACTTGCGTTCCCAATATCCATATCATATTATGCTTATCGTTATCATCAGCCATAAGAAGTAAATTGCTGGATATGAACCTCCCTGATGTAAATGCTGCCTTGTGTAAATAATCCTAGATTAAGGATATTCTAAATAAAGTATTCAGTAAAGGCAAAGTAAGAATAAGAGTATCTAGTACTACATACAATACGAACACCCACCATTTTTTACCTCATCCTCTGTGGTAGGAAACGTGACAGAAAATAGTACGCAAAGGTGCATTCGTCTCACTCGCACTCATTATGGCACATGCTTACCCATTTGTACGAAGTGACACCAAAGTATCCAAGACATTCCCAAGAATGTACTCTTTCTTAAGTAAGAAAGAGTTTCTGGTATTAATTACACTCAGTACGGACATTCCCTGCCCCTTAGAGAGCTTTTTTTTCTCTTTTCAGTTAATATTTTTTACCTCATTTCTCTGGTAGGAAGCGTGGCAGAAAATAGTAGGCAATGGTGTAATTCTTTGTCACTCGCACTATAGCACAGTATGGCACATGCTTACCTTTTTTTCAGTTGTTTCCATTTGTATGAAGTGACAGCCAAGTGTCGAATGTGAGGTCCCAATCTCTGTCCAGAAATACACAGAGGCCGTCACTTTTTACTGGATAGTGGACACTTTTTATTGGACAGTGGACAAAATACAAATAGATCTCATAAACAATAGAAAATAGCAAGTTTTTCCCCACTTCTTGCTTTGGAAAGAGATCTTAATAACAAGCTTATAAGGCGGATTATTATAATACCTATGCCAATTTCCTGGTTATTATTCACAAAAAGATGAATGTACCAAGCAAGTAAATGCTGCCCTTTGACTAATTATTAAAAGGACTAGCCTTGCGGTAGCATTTCCCCTCTGCCACGGTATAAGCACAACTGATCTTGTGCATTTACATTCAATTTTACACCTTATCACTAAACGAGACAGCCTATAATTGCGAAATAATAACTTCGAACTTAGAACGTTTGGGGTTCACACGAGACTACTTTTCATGATTTTTAACATTAAAAATTAGAATCTAAAGTTATGGGGAATAAAATTCAAAGTTGCGGATTTCATGATACCTCGCCCCCCGCAAAAAGTGGCAGAAATGTTTGTTAGTAGAATTACACGCGTAACCAGTCCACATATAAATAGTCAAAGATGCTGCCTCATCTTTGGTAATCACAGTTAATTATTTTTTTTCTTTCCAGCTGGATCAACCCGATCCAACCAGCTTCGTGCCATGGAATGTTGTGCCATGAAAAAACAGGGTGTCAAATTTTGGTTGTGAACGTTGTTCTAGTTGAAACCTTAAATAAATTGTTGATAATTATTTACAGTTATCAATGCAGTTTTATTCGTGTGTTAAAAAGGCATGGGCCATTCCAGATAAAATAACGGTATGGTGGACTTCCGTTACCAAAGATGGACACAGCTAAACACGCAGACAACTGTTATTTCACGTCATAGCGCTGTCCCATTCTTTGTGGCGATATTGCCACACTTTCTAGTATATCGCCATTTCTTTCACCCGCCTGCACTCGTACTCTCATGTGACACACGACGTTTGTTTGTCGTGTTAGTTTTAGTAAGTACATAAAGTTCAATGGGTCAGAGTATCCAACGCGTCTAGTATGATTTCTCTACACGCGCGTGACGCGCCTTCGCTGCATACTAATAATCTGTTCCCGCCATTGCATTGACATACAAAATAATGGACGCCGGGTCTTGTACGAAATTCTCGAAAAATGTGTCCGAGACTAACCTACACAAACCTGAGTACGTGTATAGTAATATAAACATTGAAAATGCTGAAATTCTTGTTCATTTTGCTTAATTGGTTCTGTCGCTTAGTTGGTTCTCTTTATACATTTTGATTCTCATTTGGCTCGGGCACTTTTGAGCGCGGACCCTACGTCTATGCATATACACGTCAATGGTTGGTCCCCGCTTTTCGGAGAGCGATAGCCGTGCTTGCATTGACATGTAGTATGGAATAAAGGATAGACGCGCGCAAGTAGAGTAATCATCGACCGCGACCCCGAGTATAACGGGACGAGGCAAAGGACAAGAAGAGTTGTGTTTAGTAAAAAATCAAACTCGAACTTATGAATAGATAAAATTATTTATTAAAAATCTTTTCTATTATAATACATTTAACCGACTAATAATAAAACAACAAATTTTCAATAAATTAAATATTTCGATCGTAGCTACGACAGAATAAGGCTGAAATTACAATTCAATCTGTTTTCATTATTGCTCTGGGATGAGGTTGCTGCAATTTATTATGAACAATTAAAAAAATTATGGTTATTATTGCAGATTTCAAGAACAGTATAGATATCTATAATAATAACTAAAGTACAATGGCAGACTACGTTTAGTCGATGAGAATTTTTAAGACACGAAGATGTGAAGGTAGGAACATAATGTTACATAAGTAACAATTTCTCGATATGAAGGGATGAAAAAAGAAGTCAGGTACAAGATGAAAGATACAATACAATAGCTATTCTTTGGTTCATCCCAAAGTACGTTTGCTATAAAATGCACTTTTAAATTACAAACTTTATTTGTAACAATAATTAAAGTGACAGACAATTTAGTCCATATCAATTGTATTCAAGTATATTTTATTTTGAATTAGTCGAAATACTAATTGAAAAATTAAATTTCTTCGTCATTTTCACTTCTTCAAGCTCAATTTTTATCTAGATTCTTAAAATTATATCTGGGTGGGTCCCATTATTACGGAATTCCAGGTGATTGATGATCTGATAACCGATAAATTACTAATAATTATAATTTAACTCCAAGCTTCCCTGAGTAACATTAACATAATATTTTGATAAAGTTCATCCATTTAACAACCGACAGAATCAGTTTGGCCGCAATTAAAAAACCCTATTAATGTACAGTATTTATTGTATTAAGCGCTTTCATTTATCCGATTCTGATGAACATCCTGACCCTGAGCTGGGACCTGAAATTTAAACAAGGATTATTTTGAAATGGATGCTTAACCTTTAAAATACGCACAACAATATAATATGATATTTGCCTACCTAGTCAAATCTGCAACTCTTTATCAAAATGTCTAAAGGCAAACGGCATCATACTTTTCATAGTCTAACCTGTTATTAAAATAGTGTTAAAGCTAATAAATTACTGAAAATGTAGTTTTTGTATGACGAGGCTTATTCGCCGGCTCCTGCACGCAGATGAATGAAAAGAACACGCCTCTATAAAGAGTTCGCCTTTACGTCATCACTTCATGCTCTGTACACAACTACTTCAACACGCAGAGAGTAGAGGTTTCTACACATGTCAGTATCAACACAAATCACGACGTATATAAATCTCGGTACTAGTTATCAATTGTTTGTACAGAAAACAGCAGCCTTGGTTCTAACAGCGCAGCGCATGCTAGGTTGCGTTTCATACCGAATGCAGCGCAGATATTATGAGACGATTCTGTATTCTTTACTACGATTGAATGTTGTTTGCGAGCATGCCGCATCCAGCCAAAGCTGACTGTGGCGCGAGTAGCGAGCGCACGTAACGCGGTGTTAGCAAGCTTGCGTAAAAATCTTAAGAAGTTGTATTGCGCTCTGTTGGCGCCGATACGACCTTACTTAAGTTCGTGTTTAGTACTACGAACTAAATCTATGTAAAGGAATTAAAGCCCAACCACCTGCGGCTATGCAATATCACTATGAAAACGACGTGCTCACGTGCCCACTATGTGCGAGGATCTTTTCTAAGAAGATTGGCTATGTTAGCTACATGATAGCCCATCAACGCCAACAACAGAGTTGAAGCAGTCACCTTGGTCGAAATCGGTCAGGGGCCATATATGTACAGGATAAATTTTTGGTCAGTACAAATACTTTAACCATGCATTTTACTCTTCAAACTGAACAATTTCCACAACATTGAAATCGGGGAAAAAATTTACTTTTATTCGCTTTTGCCCTGCAGTGGGAACCTAACAGGCTAAAACTTAACATAATCTTATTTTTTTCGCAATTTAGAAGTTGGCTTTTACAGTGAAACTTGTTCATGTTGACGAGAATCATGCATGGTTAAAGTAATGTTATCCTATGTATTTGTACATACCTGAATGCCTAGAGTAGCGTCGCCGTCGCCTCGGGTCCCGCGAAGGACTGTCCGAGTTGTACTCGGTCTCGGTGTCCCCCGGCGGCGGCGGCGCCGGTCCGTTGCGCGACCTCGACACGCGGGACTCTTCATATCTACACAATACACTTGAATTACAATCTTTTATTTCCTAATGGGTGTTGCACGAGGTCCTATGGATGATTCGTGTCCAGCCGATAGTCCGTTTATGATCGAAGCCGAAGGTTCAAACATAAGTAAAATACTAGAAGAACGGAATAAAAAGTACTAAAATAATGCAAAATGTCTTGTTTTGTTGTGAGCGTGTGATACGGAGTTTTACTAGATTACCGCATACCCTTAAAATTTATTTTTGTCAACATTAAATTAGGATTTAATTTATGTATACGAAACGACAATTATATAGGTAAAACCTTAATTTGATTGAAATAAATTGCACTTTTCACTTTTCTCTATTTTTTTTTTCTTGTAACATTGTAATGGAACAAACCAGGTGACTGAATACAAAGCTTGGGTTTCGGCCAAAACTTCGGCTTTTTTAGGCCGAAGCCGATGCTTCGGTCGGACACTATCTATCGTAACGTGTGATTGTTGAGTGATATTTTATTCATATAAAGCGGAGCGGAGACGAGATATTTTGTCTCCGTTCCGCACCACAATCGGATTGGTCTATCCCTGTGTGCAGGGAATCAGATTGACATGACGTAGAATTCAAACAATATGATTCTACTATCCACGTCTCTTCTCCACATGCAGAAGATCTATGTCCAGCAGTGGGCTACCTGTGGCTGTGAATAATAAAGATAGAACGAACTACCTTTCTCTCGACCGTCTCCTCGACCGCGGCGAGTATGTGGGGCGGCGGTTCCGCGGCGAGTACCGGCTGTCAGGCGAGTACCGGACCGTCTCCGGAGAGTACCGACTTTCCGGCGAGTACCGGCTATCGGGCGTGTAGCGCCGGTCCGGCGAGTAGCGCCGGTCTCCGTACCTAGGAAGTTATGAAAGATACATTGATTTAATTTGTTTTGGTTTCTTGTGTTAATTATTGCTGGAGATTATAGACAGATTGCTGACACATCACGCATTCACACAAGTAAAGACGCACATAGTCGAACACGCACGCACGAAATTATGCTTACATAAAATGAAAGAAAACGGAAAAGGAGACCGTAAATGGTGTTACGGTAGAACCGAACCATATTTTGTCCGCGTTGCAACCTAGTTTAAGCGCTTAGCATTATATTCGTAATTATACATAAATTAGCGTTAGCGACCTACATTAACTTAGTGTAAACCTAGAGTGAGCATTCAATATCTAATTTTGTAACATTGAACTATTAATAAACTTCATTGTGAACCTGTGATTGTTTACATCTCTTCATCAAGACTACAACGCGGGCCCTAACAAATAGTAGACACCAAAATCTACTACCGGTACATTTTCAACGTTATATTAACAGTTTGCGCATGATTTTTATTAACTCTTACGGCCTCTCGGGGTAATTGCAACTATGGCAATAACATTTATTGAGCAATTGCACTTATAAGAATCACGAGTCATCTAGAAGGCGAGTATATTTAATAGAGAAGAACCAGATGTCTGAACTGTCTTAAGACGATTTTGATGAAAAAACCTTATTAAGACACGTTGATCTCACTTTGAATTGTTAGAATTTATAAACTTCCCTCAAATCTAAAAATAAAAAACGGATACTACCATTAATTAAAACACAAGCTATAAATAAATATACACACATGTACATGGCCAAAAATAAAGGTAGACACACAATACGTAAATGATAAACAAACCGTGGTGGGTGTGGCGAGGGCAGCCTGCCAAGGGGTGGGGGGCGCGGCAGGGGCGGCAGCAGCGGTGGCGGCAGGAATGCTATCGGCGGCAGCGGCGGCACAATGCCGTCCGTGCCGTCCAGCGGCGACGACACTTCTGTTATCAAAATTACACTCGTTAAACACTAGCTAAACATCGTAAGCGATGCGCTTGCTTGATTTTTGCCACTCGACTTGACTGTGATTACTTTGAAATTTCCAAGCCGCTTGAGCTCTGGCTTTAACTCACTCCTGCTAGTAACACTCACGTCGGTGTGGTGACACGGCGCCGTCGGCGGCTGTAAGGGAGGCGAGCTTGCGCCTCAAGGTGGCCGCCTCGTCAGGATATCTCCTGGCCGCTTGAGCTTCTAACTAAGCCGCGTAACCTTCTAACCAAGCCATGCAACCTTCTAACCAAGCCGTGCGAGCTTCTAACCAAGCCGCGCGAGTTTTTACTAAGCCCAGCGAGCTTTTGATCAAGCCGTGTGAGCTTCTAACCAAGCAGCGTGAGCTCTGGCTTCAACTGTCTCCTGCTAGTAACACTCACGTCTGTGTGGTGACACGGCGTCGGCGGCCGTAAGGGAGGCGAGCTTGCGCCTCAAGGTGGCCGCCTGGTATCTAGCCGCGTGAGCTACTAACCAAGCCACGCGAGCTTCCGACCAAGCCGCGCTAGCTTCTAACCTAGCCGCGTGAGTTCTGGCTTCAATTGACTCCTGCTAGTAACACTCACGTCTGTGTGGTGACACGGCGCCGTCGGCGGCAGTAAGGGAAGCGAGCTTGCGTCTCAAGGTGGCGGCTTCTTCTCTAGCCGCGTCGGCGTCTCTCCTGGCCGCGCGAGCTTCTAACCAAGCCGCGTGAGCTCTGGATTCAACCTCGCTGACGGCTGTGCGTCGCATGGATTCTTGTTCCGCTAATTCTAGAGTTAGAGCGTCGCATTTTTCTCTGAAAGACAAAAGGATTAAATTAAAGTTTGAATAATTCGTCTCGGGACTTAAATCGGTAACCTGTGAAACAGGTGAGGTCAGGTGCTTTTTTCCAATAAAGCTACCGAGAAATTACGTCAGTAGCCCTAAAATTTACAATCTTTTTGTCCTTACATTTAGACGTGGAGTTCCAAGACAAAAATTGTCAGTCTTTAATTTGATTTAAATAGCACAACATGGTTGTAATGTTAAATAATACTTATTTGGAACTTACTTATTTCTTTGTATTTCTTGCTGTAACAGTTCCATCTTCTCAACAGTGCTTGCTGATTCACCTTGCTTGCTTAGCCATAGCGACTCTTTAGTGTTCAACTCTCTGGAATTATAATTGTGTTCAATGCAGATATAATTAGAAGTAATAAATAACGACGAGATGCGATTTTGACTTTAGTTTTAAACTGAGTTAGTTTTTCGCAAAATCTTAGATAATTTAGTAAAGTTACTATGACTGACAGTCATCGCAAGGTTTTTATTCCCATATGAATTTTAAAATTATAATAATAATTGAAATATACTCACAAGGCAGAAAAAGACATATAAGAATATTTTCAAAGATTACCTTTTTGTCAATTGATCATCGCGCGGAAACCTGCATGCTTCTATTTCGAGGCATGTATTGTACCCACTGTCCATTACAAGTAGCGACGGGTTCACTCCCCGTCACACTGGACAGAGTTTCGGTACTAGTGAAACGTGGGTGTTTTGTGGTTTCAGAATATCTCTGACTACCACCTTGGGGAATATAGTCGTGAGCAACAATACATGTTTTTACATGTGTATTAATGTCTTTGTCTATTTGTATTTAAGTGTACTTGTTCTCTAACACTTTGTGGAGAAAATAAATGATTTAAATTTACATAAAATACAGGTGAAGTCAAAAGCAGCACTTACTTCATTAGTTCACTCTCCCGTTCCTGGAAGTATTTGCCGAGGACCTCAAGCCTAGTCATAGCCTCCGTGGCTTGCTGACTGCTCGTGCGCAGCATCTCCTGCGACGCTTTCAGCTCTTCCAGAAGCCGAGCTCGCTCTTTGTACTCCACCTGCGAATAAACATTTATCGTTAGCCCGTCCGTAAAGATTGTTTTGGTAATGAAATTCTGCAGGTTTCCACCAACATTGGTGAAAGTTGGAAAATTTGACATTATCTGGCTCCTGATTTGGTTTAGGGAATAACACCATCTACTGGCAATATTTTAAATCAATATAGAACATTTTCTGCGAGTGATGAGTTTTGTGGCACGCCGACATTTAACACAAAACACGACAGCACTAGTAGCGAGCACAGCACTAGGAGCGAGCGTATCGATGCGTAAAACAAAACACGACAGCACTATACTCCAATCAAAATAGCAACGAAATTTTAAGGCTATTTTGCATTACAGAAACAGATATTTGAAACTCTTCCTCTCACTTATTCTTAGAAAAGCTTTAGCAGCATCCAAGATATGTCGGATTGTATTTGTATCCAATAAATTAATTACATTTGGTAATCAGAATTAGCCAGAATGAATCGGAAAATCTCGTCGTCCTTATTTGGAATGAAGTATAAGAGCGAGCGTATCGATGCGTAAAACAAAACACGACAACATTAGTATTAGTAGTGAGCGTGTCAAGGACCATCCCAAGACCATACAACTTATTAGTCAATACTACATTCATGCATTTTTTCAAAACTATCTGTACGCACACTTCATACAGATGGGCTTGCACTAACAAATGGTAAGCAAATGCGATACTGACTCAGTATGCGAGAGCACTGCAGCACTGCTTATTGAGAGCTGGTGAGATTACACGATGATTCCTTACCTCATATCTGCCTTCGAAAGAATTCCTTTCTTCTAACGCTTTAGAAAGCTTAGCTTTGATTTCAGTATGGTCTATAAACGATCCGACATCGATGTTTGATGACGATCCACTCTTCAATTCCTTGATTGCTTCCTGAAATAAATTGTTTATACATCTATTTAAAATTTTAATAAAGAGTACCAGTTTTTAGAAACTTAATATGTGTGATTTGTAACAATAATGGCTTTTTGGTAATATATTTAAGCGTTCGAAATTTCGTGAAATGTAAGTAGGTATGTAGATTGTAGATTGTAGATTTTGTATTACCTTTAAAGCAAGTATTTCATGTTTCTGTAATTCAATAGTATTATTAGCCTCCTTCAACTTCTCGTTGAGCTCATCAAGTTGCTTCTTTTGCTTCTTATGTTCTTCTAGAGCTGATTCTGCCGACACATACTTCAATTGGAAGTTATCTCTGTCTCGGGTAACTGAAATCAATTCCTCTTCGAAGGCTTCGATTTTATCTGAAATTGTGTGAAAATTTAATAACAAAATGTATTTAAAACTAAATTAAGAAACGTAAGTGTCAGTGTATTTAAGTTACATTCATTTGCCAGCAACAAAAAAGTACATACATACATACATTTTATGGTCACGCCTATGTCCCACTGTAGTAGGCAGAGACAATAGATTGCCAGATGCTACGATTCTGACACATATAACTCACTCCCTTACTTCCTTCTTAACACTCGCGTGTGTTCGGAACGAGCAGGCTCGAATGAGACTGGTAACGGCTTAGAGTGAATAGATTTACTGTAGGCATATTTCATGATATCCTAGCATCACTAGGCTCTGATTCTGCTTGAAAAGTATTCACCTTTGCAAACTCACAAAGGCGAAAGGCGAAGGCGTGTCGCATTAATAAGAATACATGATATTATTATTGTAGAATCAAGACATAAGCAGGCCACCGTCACTCGGCCGTAGGTAACGAGATAAGAATCTACACTTTGACGCATCGTAAGCGATGCACTTGCCTGATTTGTACCACACGCGCCAGACTGCAACGTCACACACGTCGCGCGCTGTACGAAGTATTATCAACACTGAGTCAAGCTTCGTTCGATACAATTTTGCGCGTATCGTTTTATAGGGAAGTGATGTATCTGTTACGTAGTGATTCTTTAGTAATCTGTGATTTAAGGTACAATTGGACTGACATGTTCATTTTCACTTTTTATACCTACAACTCCCTTAACAAAAAAAAAGAGATAAAAATGGACGACTGCCCAGCAGTGGGACACAACAAACTACATACCATTCAATTCAGCTATCTGCTCTTCAGAATTAGCTCTCTCGCCCAAGAGCTCACTAAGAGTCTTTTCCACTTCGCTCAAAGTATTCTGCAGTTCCCCAGCTGTGTTTTCTGAAACCCTGAGCAATTTCTCATTGTCATCCAAGGAGTTGCGGAGTCTCTCGTTTTGTGCTTTCATTTCGTTAATCTCTTCTTTCAAGGATTGCACCATGTCATCCATACCAAAGGAGCTATCTTCAATGCCTGACAACTTTGTTTTAGTAGTTGAAAGTTCCTCTTTGAGGATCTCACACTCCTGTGAACATTATACAATGATATAAATGTGACAGTTTCACTCGAAACCTTATGTAAATGGTTGTTGGTTTCGCGCAACCTAATATTTACTGACCCTGACCCTGTATATGAAATTTTCTGTTTATGTGATATTTTATTTAATTATAAGGTATATACAACGTGTTAATCAATAAGCGCAAAACCTCATACACCCCAACTGATTTATAGCAAATAATTAGATTGAAACAATAATTTCATTATTTTGATAATTAAAATTTAAAGTTATACACATTTTAAGTTTTGAGGCAAAACTTATTTGTTATCGTTACAGCAATTAACGAAAGCGCTAACGTGCTCATGGATACATTTTAAAAATCTTGTTTTGCTAGTAAGTAAGGGTGAGAGTGCCCGAGCGGTCGGTTGAGATCGAGTTCAGTAAATTTTAAATTTTACAAACAAATTATTTAATATTCTGAAAAAAAATTACCTATGTTGAAACCATTATAATTCGATTCTGCTCTCGATTCTGAACAAACTACTTTCTAGTTTTGCGTTAATTCATTAACATGTTGTATAGAGTCCTCCATAATATGCTGACATAAACCTCTTATACTAGACCCCCATCTCATATAAAATCTTAGTAAATTGTCCACATTCACACAATAACCCACACAAATTAAGTATGCATGCTGTTGGTTGGCACTAATATGTTGTATTTGATTCATAAACAGTCATATCGCGAAATAAAACTACTGTTCCATAAAAAACTCGATGTTAGACCATCCCCATCCCCTTAAAAAACCGTTAGCATATTAAGGACCCTGTATATGGATAGGTAATAAAGTCTTGACTCCCAAACCATATGTACTGTACATAAATTGTTCCCGAACCTCACCTTAGTGGTAAAAAGTAAATCTCTCTGCAGGTTATTGATAGTGCCAATTAATTTGTTATCTTGCCGCTTGTTGTCAATGTAATAGTATCCTAATGAGAACAGCAGCACGGCACTAGCAGTTGTCACAAGGAAGGTCAGCAGACGACTCTTCTGCTCTCTGTTGCCACCGTCACTGTATTCATTGGTGTAACATGTTTCTCCTGAAAGAATAAATAGCTACATTTTAGTA
Organism: Agonopterix alstromeriana; assembly: GCA_963924505.1. NCBI lineage: Eukaryota > Metazoa > Arthropoda > Insecta > Lepidoptera > Depressariidae > Agonopterix > Agonopterix alstromeriana. The sequence goes on from OZ004670.1 coordinate 10,113,878, forward strand.
TATTTTAAGAGTTTGTTTAGTTTATATGTTGTAATTGTGTAAAAAAATGATGTTGCGCTGATTGTAATCAGGCTAAAAACTATTTATAGCAAATATATTTTTATTGTCCAGTCATGCTAGCACTCCCCTAAAATTTTACATATAAAAATGATGCTCATTGACACATACATTGTTGTGATCCCAGATGTAAGCTACTAGCTAGGCTTCTTATTATGGAAACCATACAGCAATGACACAAACATGTAACATCCATGTCTGAACCGGGATTCAAATACATGACCTCTGTGTAATAGTTTGGGTTGGGACTCCGACGATGCTTCTTAATAAAAATCTTTATTATTATTACTTCACTGGTTGTATTAAAATATTAAGTTTTAGTTACTCGTTAAACAAGCTGCCAACAAGATGGAGGTCGGGACGAGAACAGAGCAAAACCAGAGACTTTTTAAATCTACATGTAATTTGTTTATTTTTAATGTTTCATTTTACGAATACTTCAGGTTTGGCAGTCCGGCATGGTAACCATTACCTATACACTAACCAGGTCGTCACATAGAGATAGTTGTTAGAATCATCATTTAAAGCTAGTATAGTTGATATATTAAAATTTTGAATTCTAGTTTTTATTTTATTCTAGCTAGACCTGTCACATACTGTGGTTCTTAAATTATTGTGGCTTATTCTTAAAGTAAAAATTAATTACCTAATTCTAACCATTAAAAAAAACGACTTCATATTCTGATAAAGAAATAATGTAAAATCATTGCTTGCTTGTGTCATTGTGCCCTGCAATCCTAAACCAGTAAAAGTAGGTATTTTAAGATAAGGTATCTTATGAAAATATTATAATAATTGGCAAATCAAACAATTGATATTTGCACCAAGATCACTAATAATTATTTCAACACACTTGCTCGTAAAGTGGCACTGATTGTTAAGTTCATAATGCAGTGTGTAAAACATGTGTTTTACTTTACATTACCATACTAGTGCAGTAATACCTAATTTGCTAATTTGAACATAGGCGCACATTGCGGGAAGAAAATAAACAATCCTGGGCGCAATTTTTATAAATACAATCGTCTAAACGATTTGTCGAAATTTTATTAATTTTTTCCTCACAAGTGTGTTGAAAAGCCGCGTCAATAGGCCTCTGACCCGGCTTAACGAATAGTTACAACACCATCTAACGGAACTATCTGAGACTAACTACTTTATGTGCCTTCTGAAGCATGGAAACGCTTGAGATAAAATACCACTAAACGGTGACCCATCCAAAGACAAACCGGACCTGACATTGCTTGGCTTCGGTGATTGTTTCCAATACTGAAGAACCACTATGCCAACAAGCGTTTCGGGTTTTAGTGATTAGGATTAATGTACTATTATTTAAGAATACTTTGAGACTTACCAGTAGAAGGAAACAAAGCTTTAGACTGTTCATTGGTGCCCATAACTGAATTATAAGTTGTCCAGAAGTAATTTAAAAAGGAGAATCCATCATTTGTTTCTGTATTCTCAGGCTGATCATTTGATTCAGTGTTCTGGACATTTTCTGTAGGTGGACTTTCTGTAGACGACCACATACTTGCTACAGATGAAAACATATTTGACATGAAGCCTTCACTAGAGTCTTCCTGGGTAGCAGGTGTTTCCGTTGTGTATGTGTCGTGTGATGGTTCACTTTGTTCACTAGTACTGTAGAAATCTTGTACACTTGGTGTCGGTGGTGGTGTAGTGACATATTCTTCAACTGGTGTCAATTCTGTTGTGGAACTATAATCTGTTATTGATTCTTGACTGTGTTGTGGGGTGGTATTCTCACTTTCTACATTCAATGATGCCAAAATTTCATCAACACTTTCTGTTTCTTTGCTAGAGTTTTCCAATGATTCTGGAATTAAAGCTGGGATTGTATTTTCTATAACGCTCGGGTCTTCTTCGATTGTTTCTTTCGATGAGTCTTCATTAACACCATTAACATTCTTTATCGTATTATCCTGGCTAAAAATATTACCAAACATACTATTATCATATTGTTGGGGTGTAGGCACTTCTGGTGCAACCTCCGGAGTCTTATCAGGCACATTGTCAGGAATTTGAGGTAGTTGTGATTCAATATTACTTGCAGAGTTTGAAGTGTTTTCAGTATTGTCTAGAGACTCGGGTGGATTTATTGTTTCTTGTAATAAATCAATTTTTTCAGGCACTTCTAAAGTTTGTGTATTTACATCTCCGCTGACAGTGGATAAAGGTGAAGGGGAAAATGATTCTGACAGAGGAAGTTCCGGATTCAATTGCAGATCGTTTGGTAAGGGTCCATTTATTTCAGAATTTTCTTGTGCATTGTTCATTATAGGTGGTTGAGAGGTTTCTATGGTAGCTTCAATATTTACAGGAGTTTCGACTGGTTGCAAAGGTTGTTCAGGTAAAATACTATCTACTTTAAGTGCTGGTTGCATTGGTGGTTCAGGTAAATATGTATTTACTGTAGAATCATAATTTTCTGTGTATACAGCTTCAGTGGTAGTTTCTGGTACACTAGTAATTTCTGGTACACTAGTGGTTTCTGGTACACTAGTGGTTTCTGGTACACTAGTAGTTTCTGGTACACTAATGGTTTCTGGTATAATAGTAGTTTCTGGTACACTAATTGTTTCTGTTACTTGTGCTGGGCTCTCCGTTGTTGTTTCTTGTACACTATCATCAGCAGATGGTACAGAACTTTCAGTCACAGGCTGAGAGTTATAGTTTTGGTTTGATATGTTATCAGTAACGTCTTGGACAGGAACATTATTGGTTTGTGACGATTCCTGGTTAGGGTACGAGGGTGTAGGTTCATAGGTTGGTGCAGTTGTGGGTACGGAGGCGCTGTCCTGCGGAGTGGTGCCGACGGAAGGCTCCGTCGAGTAAATCGTTGTACCTTCTATAACCTCATGCACCTGCTGTACCTTGTCAGGTTGAACACTCTCTTTCTTCTTAACCACCGTCGGTATAACAAATTCTGGGTTCTTCACATAAATTTTGCTTTCTCTCAAGAACCTAGAGCTTACGAACCCGTTTTTTCCATCGATATTGACGTACCATAAGTCTGGGTTGATGCCAGCTGACTTCATATATACGAGCGCTTCTGCGTTCGCGCGGAACGACATGAGATCTTTGTCGCCGCTGTTATAAGTTAACACCGTCTTAGCTTTGGATATTGGATCTGAAAGCAATAACCGTACATGTAATTGACTTGTTGTAAGAAAGTTACAGGCATGAAAACAGATCGTGTTTGACACTCACCGCTACATTGTTCGTTTACGCAGTAAACTTTGTCTGGCAATCTACAATGGTGCACTGAGATAAATAGCATAAATATAATAAGTTTTAACACAATCATCTTTGCATTATAACGATTCTACAATTAAAAATTCTTAAAAATTCTCTAGATAAGCCACATCATCTGTCAAATCGTCCGTTCGATCGTTTCGTTTTATGCTGTAGAAAAGAATGTTTTGAATAAAGATGCATTATAAATGTAACCTCTTAAAAATTATTTAGTGAGTACTGAAATATTCAAAGCAAGCAAGAAATACTTTCTGAATAATGAAAACGATTATTTGGCGAAAAGGTTGTGATATTATCTATTAAACACTATTAAATTTAAATAAGAAAAAAATCGGCACAAGAAGTTTTAGTAACGAAACGCAATAGGACTGTTCGTTTCATCTTCGATGAGAGATAAACGAACGAAACGAAAACGATACGAAAGGATTTTCCAGAAGGGGGCAGACCTAAAATCTAAAACGAGCAAAGGAGCTTGCGAGCTCCGGATTTCACTTCACTATGAAAATATACTAATAAATAACTCTTTGTTTTTGTAATCTGTGGTCGATTTTGTTATTTTGTAAGCTCGCGTGTTGCCGCCAAAATCAGTATAATATACGAGTTAACTTGAACCAAAGCGGATGTTCTGATTTCTTTGAGAATTCCGTTATGCTGGTCGCTTTACATAACTTTTTGGTACAAAATCCGCGAGAAATTATGTCACAAATATGAATAAGTTAAACACATTTTTTCAAATAACACGATAAACATCAAGAGCAATGGAGCCAAACAAGGTCTTCGACTGATGATTATGATGAATCCAGGAAGCTGGAATAGGTATTGTACTATGTTCTTGGTATTGATTATGGATGAATCTTTAAAACTAGCGTATGCGAAACATACCTACATAGGTATTTAATCTTCTTGCTAAATTCTCATAGGTTTTTATTCTCTTGGATATTAAACCTTAGAGAATCTTCCATTCTCTTTGGTGTGTTTCTCAATAAAGTACTCTTTTGGTTTGTTTATAATAAAGTACTCTTTTGGTTTGTTTAATAAGTGTTCTTTGGTTTACGACAAGTTTACGTCAAGTTTACGTCAAGTTTACGAGTACCTACTATCAAAAATGACAAAAACAAAAATATTTTAAAGATAATGGCGGTCGATTCGAATATTTCTTTATTGGATTTAAATAAACAGTTTCCCTTTAAAATCGGTAAGAAACCTTTTCTACGTCTAAACAATAATCTTACAATTTACCTATAGGTACATTACTACTGCACCCGCTGACATATTATAGGTAGGCACTACTAGAGTTAACACGCGTCTTCGTCGGCACTAATAATATACCAGATTTTAAGTCACATCATAGGCTATAAAAAAAAAAGTTAAATCAAAATCTGTTCAGTAGTTTTTGCGTGATGCTGTTACAAACATATAAACAAACAAACAGACGGACAAAAATTCTAATAAAGGTTGATTTGGACTCCGGGGATACCTAAAAACCATATCGTAATCATGTAAATATCTTCAATGTACAGACACACTTCTGTTACAGTTTTATAATAGTTAAGATTAATGTCAGTGACTGCACCGCTTAAATATGATAGTGGTTTATTTTTATAATCTGCGTACGCTGAAGAAGAAATTCTGATGATGATGATGACGAACATAATTACTGCAATGAACTCAGGGCCCGTTAAGGACCTACGCAGTCGAGTCAGGTCAATCGAGCGCGGTTTGCGGGGGCCGGGAGGAGCGCTGCCCGCCTGCGCGCGTACCCTAATAGTGAATTCAATTAGGACACGCCCGTGCCCCACACTGCGCTGGATTGGCTTGCCGCGACGATGAGCTGTTCCACTATAATTGATATTACGCTATGTTAGTACTTTGGTTTGTACAAACTGACAGACATAGACGGACTTTTCTTGCTTTATCCTGGCACAATCTGGACGCTTCACTGACAAGAAGAGGTAAGTGATGACGTAAAGTGCGAGTGAAAGAGGACTACACCATTGCCTTATGTCGTCTGCCACCCATCTTTCAGGAGGGTGTGAGGTAAATAATGGTAGGGGCAGTGTCCATACTGTATGTAGGACCTACCACAGACAGCTATGTAGTACATACTTTTTCGTATACTGTGGTTCAGGGCTGCAGGCTCAGTCTGCATTACTGTATGGTTCGCACGCGTTCGCATGGACGCACCTTCGCTGCATAGAAAAGGACCTTTTCCATTGCTTTTCAGAGAGAGAAAGCCGCGCTTGCCGCGACATTGTAGTTTGGGATAAAACCGAGTCAAGTAAATAAATCATACTAGAGGGCCACGGTCACTACCTACTTACTCAGTATACTTACAAACCTTTGTAGATGATGCACTGAAAACTGAATTATGTTTCGCTGAAACACTGATAATCAGCTGTGGACATTACGATGGAGACGTCGGGGACGAATCGTCCGATTCTGAGTGGTCCTGCCACGAAAGAACCGAGAGCAAGACATCTGAAGAAGCTGTGGAAGATGAGGCGTTAGAAATCAAGGATTTCGTCGAGCAAGCTGAACCAGAAGAAATCGTCGAAGAAGATGACGATTTCCACTTTTTCTTTTTCCCTGATTGCACAAAACCACCGCCACCGAAAGATAGTAAAGCAAGTCTGATAATAGTCGACGGCATGCCGAAAATAAATGCAAAGGCTAAAGCTGGCTGGTTGACTTTCTGCACTTGTGGCGTCGACAAACAGGGTAAATGCATATGTCACACCAAACTTCCTTGTAAGTGTGGCGCCAAGGTGAAAGCTGAATGCACTTGCGCCCAATTAGATACGATCTGTATTTGTGATGAAAATAAACCAAACCCGGTTTGCGCTTGCAGATCTAGTTCAGTGTGTGTATGCTATCCCGGGTTGCCCCGTCCCGTGTGCACATGTAACCAGATAGATAAACCCTGTGTGTGTTATCCTAAAAAGTTCCCATATGCTGTTTGCCCTTGTGGACGTATACCAAAATTTGGATATTTGAAAGATATCCCAAAGAAGATCGATGAAGAATTCGATTTTGGAGGTGAGGAAGCTGAAATCATAAGAGAAGAGTCGGAAGAGGAAGTTGAAGGCGACGAAAAAATGTCAGATAAGAGTATGGGCAAAATGTCAGAGAAGAGTATGGCCAAAATGTCAAAGAAGAGTATGGACAAAATATCAGATAAGAGTATGGTCAAAATGTCAAAGAAGAGTATGGCGAAAATGTCAAAGAAGAGCATGGGAAAATTGTCTGCAAATAGTGTGCTTCGAAACAAAATTAACGAAGAGGAACCATGTTTCTGTCAGGAACCGGAACCAAAACCTCATTGCCTATGTCTTAAAGGTAAAGAATGCACATGCAACCAGGATATGTGCATATGCGGTGTTCGGAAGACTTGTATCTGCGAGCCAATTGACAGCAAAGAATCTATAGTTTGCAAGAGTGAAGACTCAAAATCTATATGTAGTTGTCCTGAACTGAGAGTATGTACTTGCGATGCAAAATCAGATGACTGCACGTGTTTTCCATCAGAACTGCCCGTGTGCACTTGTGGTGATCCGGAAAATTGCAAATGTGCTATTACATGTGATTGCACGACCACATGCATTTGTGATACTCGACCTAAAATTGAAGAAGACTGTGTTTGCATGGACAGAACCAAACAAGTCAAAGCGGGCTTAATTTGTACGTGCCCGTGTAAAGATGAAGGAAAAAAACTAAAAAGGAAAAGGGCTGGTAAACACGGTTACCGATGGTGTCATGAGGTTGATCCACGGCATACTTTCTTTGACTATGCATACGATAGACATGACAAAATCTCATACAAACCCCAAGAACAAGAAAAGGTCAAGATTTTAGGTATTCACGGAATTAAGAAAGAAGAAGTTTGTCCTATTCACGGAATTGAGGCACCTCCTTATAAAAAACAAATTAGGAAACCTTCTTTAGATTGCTGCAGCGCTTTGGGAGGTGAGTAACTGGTCATCAGCTATTGTATTATGTTGAAACTAAGAAAGAATTAAATAAATCGTTTAACTTTAGGTATAAGCATAAGCGTTGAAACTCTAGGAGAAGATAAAGACAAATTTCTCGTCCAAGTTGTATCTCATTCTTCAAAGGAAGGAGCTAAAACTGGATCTAAGCTTGTCAGTATCTTGGACACAAGTCTTCACACTATGGAAGAAAATAGAATTGAGTAAGATATATACATTCATTAAGTTCTCAATAGATTCGCGATGCTAACAGTTAGACGCCGCGCCGCGCCGTTTCGTGTTTGTTTTCACCATTGATATCTTTTACAGGGTATACACTTAAATGCTTTACATATCGAACAGGGTGCTTCAGATCATCAAACTGAACAACGTTTAACATAGGACCAATGCTGTTTCATACATTTTGGTCGCCTATTTATTGACATTTTCTATGGAACAACTGATTTGTTTGCTATAAGTATGGATGTTGACTCCATTGTGAATGTTATTCAGTTTGATGGCCTGAAGCACCCCGTTTGATTTGCAATGCATTTAATTTTAAATCCTGTCTGTATAACACAACTAGATAAAAAATCAACACTCAAAAAATGGCAGAGCCAAAAGAGCTCTTAAGGAGCTCTTTCGCCAATTAGCTTATAGTAAACATACCAAATCCGACAAAGTTTGATGACCCAACAGCATGCATAGTGCCTAATTGATTTGTGTGGCTTATTGTGTCAATCCGGACAATTTACTCCGATTTTCTATGAGACTTGGGTACCATTTCGGTACTATTTCAGGTCAATGGTTTTTACCATTCTCTTGCTTGTACCACTTTTCTTTTTTAGGCATATCACTAAAAAAGATATAACAAAAGAACGAAGAAGTTATATGGCGATCTGTGAAAGCGGTTATTACAACAAAGTGACTCGTGCTTGCGGGGAGCGCCAAGTTGTAAAACGGTTGTACCATTCTTTCGAAAATGCCCACAACTTTTTGCTCGAAGGTGCCAATGTGGTGTTGTTACGATATTTTGGACTTCGACGTTATAAAGGAACAATCAAAACAGACACTGTAATGATAGATGGCACAATCTGTGAGAGTATTTACGTGAGTTTTACCTTGAATTTACAACAACATCTTTTTCGTATGGCCACACAATTGCATACATACCTACGACATTAAAATTGGTAAGAGACAAGGGGTTCTATTTTTCAAATCCCCACTTCCTAATTCGTATACGAAAATGACAAACAGTATAGAATTTATGCATTTTTCGTAACGATTTAGAATGTTCGGAAATAAAAAACGTTCTAGGTTCTCCTGGGGCCTATTTCATAAACATGACAATTATATTTAAAAAAGACAATTCACTTAAACTCAAAGGCTTCAAAGACACATCAAGCAACGCAAAACCAAAATAAGCTGGCCGCGCGACGTTATATGCTATGCAACAACCGGCCAGCTTGTCACCGTGTGTACATTGCGGGCACTTATATGGCGTTAAATAACATTTGTCCGAAAATTCTCAGATGTATCAAATTCGTACAAATTATTGATTTTTTATAAATTGTACATCACTAGAAATATTTCGAAGCATCGCCATTCGTGGTTAACTCGATTTATTGATTAGTAAAATAGGATCCTCGAATGCACGAGGCTTTACTTTGTTTTATAATACATACTTATACAACACACATTCACATTTCAAAGATTTTACCTCCGTATTCACACAGCTGTTTATACAACTAGAAATATCATTTTATTTATCAAAGACAAACAATAGATAAATTAATTTTTGTAATTCATAAAGACTATCTATTCAAATGTTCCCACGTGAATGTTTCGTTGATTTTTCCTGGGTGACGTATCAACATTTTTCAAAGAATTGTTTTTTAATTAGATTACTTCGCGATTGACGTACTGAGCCCCTCGGTTATGGCTGGCGCTTCCTGGTCAATCAGTAAGCCTCTCGCTGATTTTCAAATCTTTTCACCACTATGCCAAGTCAAACTTTTCGACATGCCATCGACTCGACAGAAGAATGATTAAACCTCTTCAAAACTAAACCGTTCATATCTAAATATCACGTGATATGCAAGATATACGTCCACATCGGTGCATCGTGGACGAATTTATTCATCATCATCAGCTATTATTCATCCGCTGCAGGGTATGTGCCTCTTCCCCATTTTGACACCATTCTCCGCCCTGCGCCATTCACATCCAAGTTTTACGGACGCTTCTACTATGATGATCTATACTCTTATGCTTTATCTCGGCCACCACTCTTTTAAGGCTTTAATCATAGGTCCGGCACTTCAAACGTTTTAGATTTGACATGATGAAGGTCGCACATGCGCACTTTGCCCAAATTGTGATTATGTGTAGGGTTGACTTACCACGCATCGTATGAACATCATTATACATTTCGTTACTTTTAATAGTTCATTCCGTTAGTAAAAAAAATAGTATTTCAGCTGAAGAATCACTGAAAATGTGAAATTAGCGGTATTTTCCAACGTTTATTTTTACTGAGAGGATAAAAATAAAATATATTTTATGTAGTTAAATCCAACGGGCGCCTGATTGGATTCCATTGCTCGGCTCCCCTCAAGTTTCCCCAGAAAGTATGAGGTGAGGCGGGTTATCTGAAGTCAGAGGGGAGCGGGGAGTGGCCGTTCTGTATGTAGAACTATATACTATTATCTATTCTGTGCTTTAGTCCACATGCCGTCATTTCGCAAAGCTACATGCCTTACGATTTATTGTATGTGTTACGGTAGTAACTATTAAATAATCCGTGGTATGGGTATATTTTATTTCTTTCAGGCTTGTCCAGGCGTGAGTCAGGCGCTCGTAAACGGCAAGCCTATGTTTGTCGTGAAAGTTGAACGTCATATCATAGAACCTTCGGGCGCTTTACACCAATCATTAACCGTCCTATCTCTCAGAGGTAAGTCGATAAATGAAATTTAATTTTTTTGCCTTTTTGTTGTAGCTTAATATAATAAATGCCTTTTTCTTATCTGTTAAAGGCTATATAATTAGTCACGAATGGGCTAATAGTTGCTATGTTATGCATCTAAATCCACTCTTGAATGTAATCCCGGAGAAAGACGAAATAGAAAAGCATGCGCCTTTGCGTGAAAATTGGCGGCAAGATCTTCAATTGCTGTCAGATTTCTTGGATTTCAAGGTATGTTAATAGTTTGGGAGCAGCTATTTAATGTATAAATTAATCTACATGAGGAAGTAGCCATCTTCCAGTTTGCACCACTGAGTCATTATTTCATATTCAAACTAGTATTTAAGAGAAGTTTATTCCGAATGCGTAAATGCGCGCTGCATACAAACGAAGTCTGATGATATTTTCAATACTAACCAATTAAAGTTAATCAAATTTTTCAGAAATAATTTAGAAACTATTCTCTATGTTTGTATGAAGTCAGATTTACGATAAAATATACAGTTTTAGTGCTAAGATTAATTTAAGATTTGTATGGAAATCTTTGAGGCATTGTATTATTATTGTTGTTGGCTGGGCTATTGCAAGCAAGGGTCGTTATGTAACACTGCGACCATTGCTGGTCTTTTGTGTTTGCTCCAAACTCACCCATATTTTACACATACATCCGAACTATTTTTTTTATTATTCTCGGATATGCAGGTTTCCTCACGAGGTTTTCCTTCACCGCCGAGCTAATGATAATGATAAATACAACCGTACATAAATTCCGATGAACTTAGTGGTACAGGCCAGGAATCGAACCGCCGCCTCGTAATTGAGTCGCTAGCTCTCTTCCGTATCGACTATCATCGCTCTAACTGTAACGCCGAGGCACTGTAACTTTAAAACTTTAACGAAAATCTGACTTCATACAAACATATAGATTAGTTTTTAGATTGTTTCTGAAATTTTTCATTGAATTTAATTAGTTAGTATTGAAAATATCACTAGACTGCGTTTGTATGGAGCGCGCCCCGATTTATATTCCCCGAAGCGTCCAGTTATCAGACTAACTCGATGTCAGCCGTGTTTTGCAATTTCACTTCTTGTTACTATGTCATTTTAATTACAATAATAAAAATTAAATCTGTAGTTCCCCCGCCAAGTCAACCCAAACGAGTAGTGGGGCTCTGTCGTATCTGTTGGGCTATTTTACAGTTTCCGATTATATTGTTTATCACAAGATCGGTAACAGTATTATGACTGTACCAGGCAATATTAGTAATATTTTTAAAATTAATTAACTAAATATTAAGAAGCATATTCAGTAAGAACTGCCAAAAAACACCAGGAGAGCGTTTTTTGAAACTCATATTTTGAACTCAGCAGTCAGCAGAAAATGACAATATTACTATGGAGATATGAATCGTTCTACTGCTGATTTGACTTGCTGATTGAATCGGGTACTTAAACAGTAAGAACACTGTTCTTGAAGCGGTGCGGCGTATACAGGGTATAACAAAACACCCTAGTAATATTTACAGAGATGCTTTAATTTAAACCATCAAACTAAAAAGTCAGTATAAAGCCAAAATCGAAATCGCGAAAAAAAATCAGCTGTCCTATACTTTTGAGTCGAGTCGGTATAGCAGTTTTGTATAAAACAGCTGCTTTTTTCGCGGTTTCAAAGTCGGCTCCTTAGTAAGTACAAGTTGTTTAGTTTGATGCTCTATAGAACCCCCTTAAATATTACAACGTTTTTTTGTTACACCCTGTATTTGTACCTTCTTATGGGTCTGCTGGAAGAAATCTCTTCAGAGATAAGCTCGCCCTTTGTACTTGTCTATTATGCTGTATTCATCTGTATTTCCGTGTGTACAATAAGCATAAGCATATGCTCACGACTATGTTCCCCGAGGGAGTAGTCAGAGATATTCTGAAACTTCAGATCATCCACGTTTCACTAGTATTACCTACCGAAACCTTATATGAGGACTAGTTACGCGTGTAATTCGACTAAAAAATTTCTGCCACTTTTTGCGGGGGGCGAGGTAGCATGAGATACGCAACTTTGAATTATATTCCATTACTTTAGATTCTAATTTTGAATGTTAAAAATCATGAAAAACAGTGTCGTGTGAACCCCAAACGTCATAAGTTCGAAATTATTGTTCCGCAATTATAGGCGCGTTTAGTGATAAGGTATAAAATTGAATGTAAATGCGTAAGATCTTTTGATCTTGCACGTTGGCAGAGGGGAAATGCTAAGGCGAGGTGGATCCGCATATAAGTAGTCTAAGAACGAAACTCAATAAAGTGTTAAAATAAATAAAATAACCTTTTGCTATTGCAGAGTACTCGGTCATCCGAAGGTGCTCGGTACATGGCAGAAAATGGCGCTCTCACTTCTACGGTTCGAGACTATCTACAAGCAGTTCTCCTGCTGCGTCCTCAAGATGCTCTGCATTTCACCAGGCACTATTTCGGTTCAGCATTGTCTGCGCTGGACCTTCCCCACGATGAATACTTTGACCCTTGTCCTAAACACGTCAGATATTTTTATTTTGAAGACTAGTTTAATTTAAAGGAATTGCTGTAATATACAACGTGTTAATGAATAAGCGCAAAACCTCATTCACCTAATTTGATTTATAACAAAATACCTATAGATTGAAACAATAATTTCACTATTTAAAGTTATTCGCATTTTAAGTTTTGAGGCAAAAATGAAAGCACTAACGTACTCATGGATACATTTTAAGAATCTTGTTTTGATAGTAAGTAGGGTGAGAGTGCCCGAGCGGTGGGTTGAGATCGAGTTCAGTAAATTTTAAATTTTACAAACAAATTATTTGATATTTAAAAAAAAATACCTATGTTGAAACCATGATAATTCGATTCTGCTCTCGAATCTAAACAAACTACTTTCTAGTTTTGCGTTAATTCATTAACACGTTGTATAAAATCTAAATTTTATATGACATACAAGTTACCACACAGATACATACATAATTGGTTTCGTAGATACATTTGTTGGCTATAACAGTCGCACAGACTTACAGGTTAAAATTATCTCTCTCAGAACTTTCACTCAGCGAGCGGTTAAAATGTATGGACAGGGTGTTAGGGTAAACCGTTAGCATTACTTGAAGGGGTTATTGTACCCATAGTACTGAACAAATTTCCTTAAGAAAACCTTTAGGACAATCACTAAACAAATTTTGGATTGTCCGCTGATTGAACGTCTCTGTATGAAAAGTCGCAATTTCTTTTTGCGAATTTCCCTTATGTTCCTCTAGGAAAGTTGGTCGGTATTATGAGTACAATCACCCACTAAAGAATAATCACCCAGTAATGCAACTGTGCAACTAATGCAACTTGTAATGCAAAGTAATGCAATTGTCTACCCTAATACCCTGTTTAACAGGAACCAGCAAATATATCATACAGTTAGATATTTATTGTACTTACCATATTTGCCTTCAATATATCTTCAGAAATTTAACTACATAGGTATTTAGAAAATCTTATTTTTGAATTTAATTTTTATTTTGAAAATCTTCTAAAGAGGTAACCTAAATCATTTATGATTACTTCAGAATGATAGTTAATAATTAATTATAGCTTGATAATATTATATTACCTACAAGAAAATTTATAGTTCATTATAATGGTTTGATATACGTTGTTATTCATGTTTTAATTTTATTGCAAATAAGTTCTTTGCAGACTACGGTAATGTAAAGGTACAAAATAAGTAATGTAGGCTACATTACTGTTCACAAAAAACAGTTTTTATAATTTTTTAAAATAAAATAGCTTTGCGGTATTCACAAACATATTTCGATGTCGACAATCGAATGAAAGAATTTTGCAGAAGCTTTAATAATTTTAATATGTGCCAAATATTGTTTTATGCAAAAATTTGAGAGCTATTGAGGTGACCTGTGGGATGACATAATAGGGGTTCCTTGTTTGACTACAGAACCCTAAAAAGAGAGCTTATAATATCCCGATAAATGAAAAAGTTCTTAAGATTTTTCGGCGATATTAGGTAGGTAAATTGTTTCAAAGTTTTGACGAATTTCGAAGAGGGCACGAACTAGGTATAAACTTAGGCAATTATTTAAGTAGGATTATGAAAACCCTTTAGATGGGCAATTGTCTTTGTTCAGGAGTGGCCGCGCAGCAAAAGGGTCTTTCTAATCCAAGGGTAATGAAACCTGTGCCTTGGTTTTCATGCTTCGAAATTAAAGGACCCTTTAAGGTTCACTTACCTACTATTGAAATACTTGGGCGAATTTTTACTTTTCAAAGCAGCCCACATCAAACCATTGCTGGGCATAGGTGGGATTTTATTGCGCCATTCCTCACGGTCCTGTGCTAATTATCCGTCCACCACTCGTGCCCAATGTGGATTGGTAGACTTCCCATACGCATCAGAATTTCCTATTCAGGTTTCCTAGCGACGTTTTCCTTCACCGTTTGAGAGCAGTCGATATTACGTAACATAAGTTAGAAAATGTCATTGTATACGGCATGTCGTCTGTCCGGATTTACACCCGGACCATCATGATTAAGTGAGTACAGTGTTGTGCCAGGTTTATAAGTCTACCCGATGTACATGCACAGTGGGTATTTTACACCATGTACAAAATCATAAACAAAAAATATTTTTTAAGGCATTTTTCGGCTTTATAAAATTAAAATTCGACTGGTTCATTACGAATTACGATCTCAGGATTATTTTAAAATAGTTTTCAAAAAAAGGTGTAATACCCTAATCAGGATGTGCCACCTTGAATCCTTTGCTGCTATTAGCTAATTTTTTTCGCGCTCTTTTCGTTGCTATCCGACATTGCACCTTTTGATTACTAATTGACTCCTGGTTTTGACGGGGGCTCTGGTCTACTCTGAGCAAATAAATGTTGGGATGAGCGGAATTATTTTCCTGGTTGAACTATAAGCAGGCCTGTCTCAATCTACAGCTCAGGTACGCTTGACGGCCGATCCCCACCGAGGGGTGAATGGCAAAAGGTTAGGTATACCGTGTAAACTTCTTGGTTAAATCTCATTAAACTTGCCTCTATTTTGTGAGTATTCAATGCGAGACATGAAAACCCTAGCGATGTCACGCTGTCAGCACGTGAAAGAATAAAAGAGGGCGACTATGTAAAGGAAGCCTTCATGTCTAATGACTCGGCTCATTTTTGTTTGCACGTGCGCCGTTGTGCTGGTTGGTAGGTTATTCGCGAATTGTACGATAGGACTGTTGCGAATAACTTTGCACCTTATTTCCGTGAAGAGAGAGTGGCTATTTATTTAAACCTGTTTCCGAAGTGATTCTTCTATACGGGTAAAACTAGTATTTATTCTGTACTCTAAGTAGGTATCCAAAGCTTTATTGGAAAGCTTTTCGAAGGACGTTATTAATGAAAACATTCCTCATCCAAGGGGCCAAAGCAAACAAAAGTAAGATGGACGCTTTTAGTAGGTAAATATAGCATGTTTGATTTCGTAGGTGCCATTTAACTAATCGGACGTTGTTTTCTTTATCACACAACCCCCTCAGGCCAAAAACACTCATCAAACCAAAAACAGAACTGAGAATACTCTGTCTTATTGAACGAACGATACAGATTGATGAAAATATCAGATTCTACTACATTCAATTCCAAGGAAAAATATAGCATAAGCATATGCTCACGACTATATTCCTCGAGAGGTTAGTCAGAGATATTCTGAAATCACAGAACATCCACGTTTCACTAGTACCGAAACTCTGTCCAGTATGACGGGGAGTGAGCCCGTCGCCACTTGTAATGGACAGTGGGTATAATACACGCCTCGAAATTGAAGCATGCAGGTTTCCTCACGATGTTTTCCTCCACCGAAAAGCCAGTGGTGTTACAAATGGTACATAAATTCTGAAAAACTCATTGGTACGAGTCGGCCTGGACGTGGATCGAACCATCGCCTCCTACACGGCATGTAAGGGGTTATTCGCCATTGGACCACCACGGCTTCTTTGCCGAAAACATACAAATATATAACGAAAAAGTTTTTAATATGTTGTCTATGATAAAACAATTGTTCAAGTCTGTTATAAAATACATTTTACCGCACTTTACACCCATAGTAGGTACACTAATACTTCGTTGCAGAAACGCTCATTAAAGTTAATTCTCCATTAAATCTTTTACTGTCACTTTTTGTGTTGTTGACGTAGTAAAAGCTAGCAAGAGATTTAATGGAGGATTAATTCTAATGACGGTTTCTGCAACTGAGTGAGTCCGTTTCGATCGAGGTTTTAGAATACAATCATAGAACTAACTGTCTAAATTCAGTAGCTTTAGTTTGGGTACTGCTTGATTAGTGTATTGAGTATCAGAGGTCTGTTTTTGTTGCTAAGCGTATATTATTGTTAAAGTATAAAGATAGATTAACTCGATAGAATTCTTCTCGTCCCACTAACTGCTTGGGGCGACGCGAGCACAAATGATAGAATAATAAATTAGCTCACTTATAATAGGCCGGGATTATTGAACACCCGATTATAGCAATTTATTGCAGTTTTCATTCTATCAATCGTTTTTTCTCTATGTCGCGATAAGTTTGAGTTTTGATACGATTACATGCAACATTAATTATACAACGTGTTAATGAATAAACGCAAAACCTCAAACACCCCAACTGATTTACAACAAATAATGAGATTGAAACAATAATTTCATTATTTTGATACTTAAAACTTTAAGTTATACACATTTTAAGTTTTCAGGCAAAAATTATTTGTTATCATTTCAGCAATGAATGAAAGCGCTAGCATGCTCGTGTATACATTTTAAGAATCTTGTTTTGGTAGTAAGTAGGATGAGTGTGCCTGTGCGGTGGGTTGAGAACGAGTTGAGTAAATTTTAAAGTTTACAAACAAATTATTTAATATTTTGAACACAATTACCACTGTTGAAAACATGATAATTCGATTCTGCTCTCGGTTCTAAACAAACTACTTTCTAGTTTTGCGTTAATTCATTAACACGATGTAGAGAGCATTCCGAGCAGCAGCAGTGAGGTGACTTGTGTAGAAATACAGGTTGTAACAAAACACCCTACTGATATTTAAAGGGGTATTTTATATCATCCAATTGAACAACTTTCACTATAGAACCAACATAGAGAGAATATTCGAAATATTATTTATTATTATTGTATCTCTTACGGTATTTCACGGGTCGTAGCCCGGACCTTTGGAAGGCTTGCGTGGGGACACAGGTCCAACACGTAGAGGCCCCTTTGAAACACTTTTATCTAAATGCGATGGGATGCACCAACCGTGGTCTATCTCTGAATGCATTATGCAAACGCACCAGAAGACATACCACGTTCAGTGCAGAGACTATTGTAGAAAGGAGAAAAACTACTCGGGTTATGGGGGTGAACGGGGTGGGCTGGGAAATCTGGGTTATTGCGGAGAGACTCGGGACGCCTGCCGTAACAAATGTCTCTAGTTTGTCAAAAATGGCAGACGGTGACTTGCCAACTCATTTGATGGGCCCCCCAAAAAGGCCGCTCACAAGGAGCGACAAGGCGGCAACATCTAGTGAGCGGCTAAGGTTGTAGAGAGGTGAGTCTGCGGGCGCCGGTTCCCGGTGCTAAGCGCACCAGTCAGCAGGTCCCGGCGTTATGACATTTTACACTTCCAACCTGGAGCATAGGTTCCGCTCTTGCAACTCCACTCCTGGCCGGCCGGTTAAGGCAAGACAGGAGGTGAGGGCCAAATCAATCCGGGCCCTCTGGAGAATCGGGTCCGTGGTGTCGCCACTCACCAACAGCTCGCCACAAGCTGCCCTGCGGGTTTATTATTATAATTTTTTTTTTTTTTTTTAGATTTTTTTTAGTTATTTAATATTAGAAATTCAGTTGTTTCATACAAATTTGCAGTTAAATGTTCTAACTAACCAACATCGAGTAAAAATAAAAATTTGACTCTAGAAGGTTCAACCTACTAGAGTTAGAACATACAAGAGCCAAATATTTTTTATTTTTTCTCGATGTTCCTTATTGAAAGTTGTTCAGTTTGATGGTATAAACCTTTGAACATTACTAGGGTGTAACAAAACTTATGCAAATAAATTGTTTATGTATCTATCTACCTAATTATTTATTTTTATTTTCTTATTATTTGTATATATTTTTTGAGAGATTACGACCCCCGGATTGAGAAACGATGGCGTAGCGTATCCAGTTAATTAATCATTTAGAATGATTGATATCTTGTCTATCAGATACCTACGTTTGTTAATCTGTAGTTAATTAATTTGGAGAAACGTTAACAATTAACAATATCAGGTACACCTATATGGGATTGACTGACATGTGTCTGGGTTCGAGCTTCCTACAATACGTGACTATGAATTGAATAAGTAAAAAGTCAATATAATTGATTCAATATAGGAGCTTGCAGCACACTTATCAAACGTTAAATCTTTTTTAAAGCTACCACCGCGTCGGAACGTGTTATCGCTGTAGAGGAGATGCGGCCAGAAACTCTACAACATAACACGACTTAATAACTATTACAATATAAATTCTTAAGCTAAAGTTATATATACAATAATACATAGTCTATTTAATAAAATGATTGATACTATACAGTAAAGTAAATAAACTATAAGCTAGTGACCCTTAATTTGTTTAGTGGCGTAGTGTGGGCTTTTTGCTTTGCTTCCCCTTATCTTTATAAGAAGACATACACAAAATAACGGAGCGAGCAAAGCGAGCTCGAAATTTTTATAGCACAAGTAGTCGGGTTGTGGTCATCTTTTGTGTTATCCATGCAAAAATAGAAACGAACGAGCGAAGTGAGTTCGACTTTTTTCCTCTATACGAATCGGTTGGGGCTAGAGCTTTTACGTACAAAACATGTGCAAAGTAATCTAAGTAAGAGCTATTGGTCAAACGAAGAAAGCTCGAAATAGCACAGAGTAGGCTGTGGTCAGAACTCTTCAGGATTATACAACGTGTTAATGAATAAGCGCAAAACCTCATACACCCCAACTGATTTATAACTAAGTAATTATATTAAAACAAAAATTTCATTATTTTGATAGTTAAAATTTAAAGTTATTCGCATTTTAAGTTTTGAGGCAAAAATGATTTGTTATCATTTCCACAATGAATGAAAGCGCTAGCGTGCTCATGGATACATTTTAAGAATCTTGTTTTGGTAGTAAGTAGGGTGAGTGTGCCCGTGCGGTGGGTTGAGATCGAGTTCAGAAAATTTTAAATTTTACAAACAAATTACTTAAGATTTTGAAAAAAATTACCTATGTTGAAAACACGATAATTCGATTCTGCTCTTGATTCTAAACAAACTACTTTCTAGTTTTGCGTTAATTCATTAACACGTTGTATAGGGTCCATCTTAATATGCTGACACTTTTTTGATCAGACCAAAAACTGAACAACTTTCTCTATGTCACCAACATCGAAAGCGCGAAAAAAAAATCAGCTGTCCCATACATTCAGCTAGAGTAGGTTTGCATTTTTGTATGGAATAGCTGATTTTTAACGCGATTTCGATGTTGTTGACATAGAGAAAGTTGTTCAGTTTTATGGCCTGATCTTCCCCTTAAAAAAGTGGCAGCATATTAAGAAGGACCCTATATAATCCTGAAGAGTTCTGAGCACCGCTAACGCGGTGCTACTTCGAGCGTGCTTCGTTTGATCTACAGCTTTTACTTAGATTACTTTGCACTTGTTTTGTACGTAAAAAGCTCTGACCCCAACTGATTCGTATTGAGGAAAAAAATCTAACTGTTTGACGGTCTGATCATCGTCTCAAAAAAGTGTCAGCATATTAAGAAGGACCCTGTATATGTGTAGGTACAGTAATCCGTCCGTCCGTCCTACCTATTTAGGGCTGTAACTTTTGAACAGTTGAAATGTCAAAAACTTAAAACGGGTTTCGGGTTTTTTAACCAGAAACTAGTTTGTATCAAAGGTTTTTCTTCTCGCTCTATCGTAAAAACGGTAATACATAAAAGAGTCAAACTTGGTGTGATTATAGAGCAAATGCTACAGTATAACAAAAAATAATAAAAACCGGCCAAGTGTGAGTCGGTCTCGCGCTAAAGGTCCCGGAGGAAAAAGTTATTTTTGTAAGTTAATATGTTGTTTTGTGTGGTGGTGTGGTACGGAACCCTCGGCGTGCGAGTAGCCCGACTCGCACTTGACCGGTTTTATTATTATTATAAGGGTTCAGAGGATATTGTACATTTCAAAAAGATTTAAAGAATACAGCATCAGTAGGTACCTATTACGTATTTGTGTGACAGCAATTCCTTTATATAATCACAAGATAAACTAGCAAATATTGTGTATATCCACCGCACATGTCACGCGAGATCCCTCTCAAACAAAATGACAAAACTGCGCCGAAGGAAACCCCGGGACGAGAAAGGAATTTTAATTTTTTGTTCCTTTTGCACAAAGGAATTTATTATTAAGTCCCGCATCACAGGCATACGATATTAAGGGTAGGACAACCCCAATTCTCTCTCACCTTCCCTCCAAAAGAATTTTGATAAAAATATCGTACCGTTTCGTTTCCAATTACTTGCGAAACGTGATGTTATGCTCTACCTACCCTTTATAAGTGCTCATATCAAATATCGAATATTTACTTATTTGCCTTCATTTCGTTGTGATGTCATATCTGCTGTATCTCCGTATTATTGGGTTTGATATGAACGTGTTTAAGCCGTGACCAGACAGCGGTGTTATTGCGGTCAAATAATTAACACACCTAACCTTTTTCACTGGCGGCTAATGAATATTAATTATTATTGTTTAACATTTTTGTTTTAGGTCTAGGTAGGTACCTAATTAACTGTTTGAAATTGTACTTAATTAGAATGTTGTTGGGATACGACAAAGTTTATGAAGATTATCGTTCAAAGGAGGAGTTAAGTTTAAAAGCTAGGGTTACGTAATTAATTCAAATTTCGTTTACAATATATTATTAAGCTCCATCAACCTAAGTCGGATAAGCGTTAGAAGTTTAAATTAACTTGTTAGGACGGCCTGAACGGCCTCGCAGGCCAATACAGTTTACAAACAAGACTAGACTCTTCATACCGCCCTTGCATACAAATAGCCAACCCTAAAATTACAATATGTGAGTGGAATGCGACAACGGGTTGCTAGCTACCTACCAGGTACATGTGGCGGAAATGACGCCGCGTAATAATAACAGGTAAAATGGAAAGCTTTCCACGAATACCTGCGCCTACCTTTTCTTAATTACGGCAAATCAGCCTACGCCTCGCTGTTTTACTTGCGTGGATTTCGTTGTTCATCATTGAGGCGTACGAGTATTTAAAATTAACATATACGAGTAACAAACTATGCAAAGTAGCTGATTACTTGGCTTTGTTTAGTAAATAAAATTTATTTATAGACAGTTATTTTGGCACCCTTTTAAGACAGTAGATCGCACACCACAAAGCCTTTTACCATTAAGCTACGGACAGACTCTCGGACGGTGCGACCCGGAGACCGCTGTAGGTAGATGAGACTAATTGCTTCGATAGGGTGGGTTCCACTCAAAATAGATTCACTTGTTAAATTGAAAGTTTCAAAACTTTGTCAATTACAAACATAAACTTATCGATCATTGACTTACCAATTACTGGACGTAAGGTCCACGCTCAAAAGTGTCCGAACCAAAAGAGCACCAAAACGTAAAAAGAGAAACAATTACGCTACAGTCTTCGTTTGATCGGCCGACTAAGAAGCGGCGAAGGCGCGCGAAAAGAATTTCAGTATTTTCAATGTTTTTAGTTAGTTTATATTACTACACGCACTTAGGTTTGTGTAGTTTAGTCTCGGACACTTTTTTCGATAATTTTTTACTAGACTGGCGTCCATAATATTCAACGTCAATGTTATCGATTAAGAAAATTGTCAAAGTTTGTTTTTAAAACATGGTATTTACTTGATGCTTAATTAATTATTCAAACATGAAATGTTGGCGTCAAAGTACGGATATTGGAAACTCTTGAAGTTAGTCGAATTAAATTAAAAATGTCTTTGAAAATAT
This sequence comes from Agonopterix alstromeriana, assembly GCA_963924505.1. NCBI lineage: Eukaryota > Metazoa > Arthropoda > Insecta > Lepidoptera > Depressariidae > Agonopterix > Agonopterix alstromeriana. The sequence continues at coordinate 10,136,232 of OZ004670.1, forward strand.
TTTAGTCTATAAATTAGTTTTATAATTATTACCTACGGCCTGGAAGTAAATTATTAGATGTGCCTTTTTACTAATAAGGCCTTATAATTTATGTTCTAAGTTTTGTTTAATTGCTCTAAAATTATTTAACAATTGGTCTGTACTTTTTCGACCATTTAGAAAACATTACGGCCCGATAGCACAGGTTGGTAGTGAACCTGCCTGCTGTGCCTAGAGTCGCTGGTTCGAATCCCGTAAAGTACAAATATTTGTGTGATGAATATTATTAATATTTTTATCCGGGTCATGGATGTTTGAATGCTGACACTTTTTAAGGGGATGATCTGACCATCAAACTGAACAACTTTCTCTATGGGACCTACATCGAAATCTCAAAAAAACAATCAGCTGTCCCATATATTTGGCTGGACTAGGTTTGCAGTTTTGTATGGAACAGCAGATTTAATCATCCCCTTAAAAAGTGTCAGCATATTCAAGAATTACCCTATATGTATGTATTCTATATCATTGTCTAGTCATCATTATACAAATCCAGGCTAGATTCTTATACTTTAAATGTGACTAGATAATAAGATATTTTAATTAAATTCAGCATCTCTAAAAACACGAACGATTCTATTAGGACAAAGACTGGTAAGTATAACAAAACACTATCACAAAACAGAAGATCCTTGATGTTGCGTTGTCATTTTGTTTTTGTTCCACAACAACGTTCAGGAATCGGTGTAGGTACAGCGTGGTGATATATCCTTCATAATCAGCTTACAGCGCTGTTTGGGGGGTGCGGTGAGCGCGGAGTGTTCCAGGTGACGGTAAGCTCCTTTAGTTAGGTACAGTACCAGCAGTATATTAACACGGTCCTGAAATATATTTGAGCAGACAAGGTCATAGAGTACTTAATTACATACTAGACAAGTTGCCGCGTCAAAGCTTTACCAATCCAAAGCTACATAATATAAATTTCTAAAAGAATTTTATAATCTGGATACCCACGAAACAGATTGAAAGAATAGAGAAGGTTGGAAAAGCTTGGTAGAGACCTGACCTGATTATTTATCAATTTTTTCTGAATACGAATAGCAGATAGATTTATAAGTACACACGGCGACACACCAAGCTACGCAAAACCAATATAAGATGGCCGCGCGACGTTATACATTACTCTACATACGCACGGCCAGCTTATATTGGTTTTGCGTAGCTTGATGTGTCGCCGTGTGTACCTAGAACTAAAAAAATCTGTTTGTTTGCCATCTAGGTAAGCTTCACCCTGCATTACAGTACAACTTATAGCTTGTGGAGAATAATAAGAACTAGGCCGATTTAGAATTCGGAACCTACCGCGAATCAATCTGCAGTCACCCTATGGCCTAGGATGCCGAGGCTTGTCGCGCCCCGGGTGCTAAGGCTTACAGCCTGGGCTCAAGCATCCGGAGAGCGACATTATATCTATCGCGTCTTTTATTTATTTCTCTCTGTTGGACGCTAAGCTACACTTGTGTCAACCTTTAACAATTAACTATCTGAGTTAGCTCTCTAGTTGCTTGTCCATACTCATCATCAGCAATGTGACAACCCATGTTTCAAAACTCATACTGAACAACAGCAGGAGCAAGGCTCGTGCCATCGTCGGAGCCCTCACCGGGAACTGCGTCACAGGCACGATGATGCACAAGATGAAACTCACCCTAGACCCTAGCTGTCGAGCGTGCGGAGAGGAGGAGGAGATCATGGAACATCTCTTTTCTGACTGAGATGTCTTGGCGGCAAAACGCATGTGCCTCCTCGGAGACTGAGGTAGGACGGAGGATATCCAAAACCGGGAGATCTCAGGCTTCTTCCCCTCAATGGTATTGCCTCCTTCATTGATCATGTATTTGAAAGGTGAAGAAAGCAAGAAGTATTGGAGCTAGCACAAAAAATCCCACTGGGTCGAAGTGTTGTTGTCTTGCTAGCACCCACAAAAAGATAAATTACAACTTAATCTGGAGTTGGGACTAAGTGAATGACAGCCTCCTCCTATAAGTCTCCGGTAAAGCGCATTGTCTTGCAGCAATGAAAACTATCTGACGCTGACTGTACCAGGGTACAACGGCACCGAGGAGGTACTACTGCATTTTGCTCACATGAACAAGTACATTTTATAAGCTGATGTGATAAGGTACGTAGGTAAGCATTCCTAAAGATCGTTTCACAGAATTAAGCGAGAATTTCTCACTCGTGATATGAGGGGCGTTGAATTTGACTGGGTAAGATCATAATATTAAATATATTTTTAGTAGGAATTCCGTTTTATAAAAAAAAAAACTTGACGATTATTGTGTATCTAGCTTAGGCAATGAATAATTGTGGATGGAAAAGTCGAAAGCAGAAAATTTGACTTATGAACTTTGTTTGGACTAGTTAGGAGATATACATACTAAAAGTCCTTACCCCTCCGAGGTGCGCTCGAGGGGGGGTAGGGCAAAGAAGGTCCCGTTTTTTGGTTTTTTGTATACATCTCGAAAACGGTGCGTTGTACGAAATTTTGTTGTACTACATAATGGAAACTGATAAAATTTTCTACAACTTTGGCTCTTACACTTTTTATCTATCTCGAATCGTTGCCTAGCTATGAGCTGTGAAAAACAGCCAATTTTCAAAAATGTGTTAAATTATCTGTAGCACTTTGTAAATTTGCCAAAATCATTTGTTATGCCACAATTGCAATGGAAGTTGCACAAATAGCATTCTCATGTTGGAAGATAACGACAATGACGACGATGGTGGGGATGATGTAGAAGAAGCCTGCGTTCCATTATTTGATAATGATTCGACAGATGAGGAAAAAGAAGAGGCAAACAATGAGGAACCACAATCAGGCCCGTCACGCTCGAAGAGGCTCGAAGAGCGATTACATAATCGTGTAGTTGTGTTGTGTGGGTGTTTTTAATTGGGTGAGCAATAACAAATGATTATGGCAAATTTTACAATGTGCTACAGAGAATTTAACTCATTTCTGAAAATCGGCCATTTTTTAGAGCTCATAGCTAGGCAACGATTGGAGATAGATAAAAAGTGTAAGAGCCAAAGTTGTAGAGAATTTTAATAGTTTCCATTATGTACTACAACAAAATTTCGTACAACGCACCGTTTTCGAGATGTAAGCAAAAAACCAAAAAACGGGACCTTCTTTGCCCTCCCCCCCCTTGAGCGCACCTCGGAGGGGTAAGGACTTTTAGTATGTTTATCTCCTAACTAGTCCAAACAAAGTTCCTAAGTCAAATTTTCTGCTTTCGACTTTTCCATCCACATCCGTTTTTGAGCATTCATTGACCAAACTAATCTGTCATAATCAGTTTAAATATGTCCTTCTGCAGGGCACAGGGTCTACCATCATGGAGGATGTGTGTGCTTTAGTCCACCACGCGAGCCCAATACGGAATGGTAGACTTCACATACGCATTAGAATACGTAGGTCTATAATGTAACTGCATTTAGTTTGACACTGTTAGGTAAGTATATTATGTATATGTACTACGCTACAATGAGTAGTTAGAAATAGTTATGCATTTTCCATCCTTATTGTCACACCTTTAAGGGTTGAAATGAGAAAAATGATTCAGTGCATTCAGTAGTGAGTAACGGGATATTTATACATTTTTCTAAGTACATGTAGATGTCCTTCTTAATATGCTGACGGTTTTTAAGGGGATATGTTCAGACCTTCAAACCAAATAACTTTATCTATGAGAAAAATAATATAATATTTAATAAAATTTACTTATCTAAAAAGCTTGTCGCGGGAATGTATTCTTGTTTATATGACCTCAAGCGCCACATGATTTTAGATATTTAATTAAACACAATATAATTGTATATATTTTAGAGATAACTTTGATACTAGTTTCTTTTATTAGAATCGACCCATGCAAACTATATCCACTACAAATGCATTGCCTCACTAGAATGAATTACTTATTTTTTCTATTTTTAGTAAACCTTAATAAAAGCTTGTTATTAAAAAAGTTTTTTTTTAATTTTAGCAAGTTAATAGGTAGTGTGGCCCGCCTCGCGATTGACCCATTTTATTCTTTAATTAACATACAAAGTGTACCTACAGAACCCTTAAAATATTCTTCCTTACACTAACCAAAATATGTGAAACTGGTAGCGTGACTGGAATCAATCGTCGTTTTTCTCTCAATCTCACATTTTCACAGTACCTACCTACTTATCGTCTCTGAGATCTTCTACATGAGTGGTTTTATCTCGACTATGAAATGCGATATTACACCAACAATGTGAATTTGTGAAGGTTCACTTTCTTCGCGGTAAATAATAATTCTTTGGAACATTTGTTTAGCTTTGTGATTTTTCGGGTTCCGTAACCAAAAGGTGAAAACGGAACCCTATTACTAAGCCTGCGTTGTCCGTCTATCTGTCTGTGTGTCTGCCTGCCTGTATGTCTGTCCTGCTTATTTAGGGCTGTAACTTTTGAACAGTAATAGCTAGAGCTAGACAGTTGAAATTTTCACATAATGTGCGTTATTATGGCGGATTTGGTAACAAATAATAAAATGGCAAAAAGTTAAAAATTAAGGGTCCAAGAAACGATACTTCATTCCAAATAAGGACGACGACATTTTCCGATTCCTATTTAGCTTTCTGGCCAATTCTGATTACCAAATGTAATTAATTTATTGGATACATATACTATCCGACATGCCTTGGGAGTTACTAAAGCTGTTTTAAGAATAAGTGAGAGGAAGTATTTCAAATCTCTGTTTCTGTAATGCAAGATAGCCTTAACATTTCACTGCTATTTTGAATGGAGTTTAGTTTTTATCAACGTTTTTCTTCTCACTCTATCGTAAAACGGTCATACATACAAGCATCAAACTTGGTTTTATAATATCGTATCGGTGTTCACACTTGTACTAAGTAATTACATAAGAAAATCATCATTGAGATAACGAGTTTCTATCATTTTAAGTAAGAATAATTTTAATACTGATATTGCTATTGCATGATCAGTAAAAAATTTAGAAACAATATATTTTCAATTTAATTTAAGGAGCAATTAGAACTTCCTTTGGTTTTATCTTTTCGTAGCGCTACGAAGAAGGGTGTAGCTAGAGAAATAGATGGATATAGGTTTACTATGAAAGATTTTGCATACAAAAATAGTACCCAAATAAAAAACTTACGCGTGTACACACACTGCATATATACACGACTCAAGCTCACAAGAAAAAAGTGATTTTCCATTTAAAAAGTCGATGGCTAAGTACTCGATCCAAATGTATGGAACAACAGATTTCTTTTCAATTGTTATTGGTCACGTAGTAAAAGTTGTTTAATTTGATGGTCTGAAGCAACCCTTGAAGTATATAGGGTCCTTCTTAATATGCTGACACTTTTTTAAGGGGGTGTTTAGACCGTCAAACTGAACAACTTTCTCTATGGCACGAACATCGGAATCGCAAAACAAAAACTCGAGTAGGTTTGCAGTTTTGTATTGAACAGCAGATTTTTTTTTCGCGATTTTGACTTTGTTGCCATAGAGAAAGTTGCTCAGTTTGACGGTCTGATCGTCCCCTTAAAAAGTGTCAGCATATTAAGAAGGACCCTATATATTAGCAAATAACTTTATTGACGGGGATAGAAGGACAATAAATGCTAATATTTTCAATTCAGTGTGCATTGAATTTGTAGGTGTTGTAAATGCATATTTGCAAAGCACACATATGGCATTCTTTTAAATTAAGAGTCTACCCTCAAACTGAACAACTTTTACTATGGGATCAATCGTAGCAAAAAAAAATATGCTGCTTCATACAGTTGAGTTAGTGGATATTTACATTTTAGTATGGAACAGCTCATTTTTGACAGTTTCACCCTGTATTTGGAATGGATGATACCCAAGAAAAACGTAGTAACTTTGTAGGGACTACTATGGTATGTAATTCTAAACATACAACTGAGTACTAAAGTAGAACAAATTCCCCAGGGAACTTTAATATACCCGAAAACAAGTAGGAGAGGCAATATTAAGTACTGCAACAGCCAGAGTTAATCATCAGGAGACTAAATTTGGTCGGAAGTAAACAGAAATTGGTGTCCCCACGGAATCGCGGCCACTGTCTATCAGATGGACTATAAATCACGCTAATTGTCAGCGTTTTATTGGACAGGTGACGCCTAAAGTGTGCCTAAAGGGAAAACTAATTTAGGATCTATGTTTATCGTAGCTAAAGTGCGACAATACCACAGTATAAGAAATAGTATCTAGTACTATATACAGTATGGTCACTCCCTGCCTCCCACCAACTTTTTACCCCACCCCCTCTGGTTACTTCGTGGTTACCTCCTAAGCAAATGCGTATTCCTGTCTCGCTCAAACACAACAGTATAGCACATGCTTAACTCTTCTTTTAAATTTTTATTATTTGTATGAAATGACAGCTATCAGCTGACAGTGTCCAGGGTGTTCAAGAGAATAATATAAATTGTTAATACACAATGTTTTCCAGCATGTGTGTGTGTGTAGCGGATCACATAGTTGAAGTGAAGATGGACAGGAGGGCGATTGCGCTAATTTAAAACATGCAAGTTCAATCCTAATCCAATTTCAGTTGTAATCACATTGCAATCCAATTGCAATTCAACTGTGCTGAATTCCGTATCGCGCTAAACTTGACTTATTTACTATGTGAATGCCTTTAACGTCTGAGTTAAAAGTTGTGGTTCGCACGTGGTCCAATCATGGTTCAGTTGCGATTTATTTAGCGCGATTGCTCTCTAGGACACTTGCCTAGACGGGTTGACGTCCGGTGGACCAAAGCAATATCAGAGTGGTGGCCAAGAGAGCGACGGAGGTAAGTAGGCAAGTCACCAGCCACGTTGGTCCGATGACATTGTGTGGGTGACGGGTTCGCATTGGATCAGATTAGGACCGTGAGGAGTGGCGCAGTAAAAGGGAGATGTCCAGCTGTGGGTTGATTTGATTTAATAAACATGTAAGGAAACCAGGAAATTTAACTATACAAATATGTATTTTTTAAGGTTCTGAGGTAGCTTCGTCTAAGTTACTTTACCAATAAGATCTCGTTTTTAGGGTTCCGTACCCAAAGGGTGAAAACGGGCGCCTATTACTAAGCCTTCGTTGTCCGTCCGTCCGTCCTACCTATTTAGGGATGTAACTTTTGAACCGTAATAGCTAGACAGTTGAATTTTTTACACAATATGCGTTGTTACGGCGGATTTGTTAACAAATAATAATAATGGCAAAAATTTTAAAAATTAAGGGGAGGTCTCAACAAGAAACTAGTTTGTATCAAAGTTTTTTCTTCTCGCTCTATCGTAAAAACGGTAAAACATACAAGCGTCAAACTTGGTGTGATTATAGAGCAAACTCTACCTGTATAACAAAAAATAATTAAAACTGGCCAAGTGTGAGTCGGTCTGACCGGTCGGTCGGTCGGTCGGTCGGTCGGGCAGTCTGGTCGGTGAGATAGAAGTAAAATTATAGAACAAACTTTAAATTACAAATCTTTGCATGATCTATACTAAGGTAAGATAGGTTGCTTTACTTTGCACGTAGGTACCATAAACTAGTACCATTACACTAACGCTGCCAGAGCTAAAACTTTATAATTTACATTGTAGTTAAAATATAGGTGCTTAAAATTTGACACGTCCGCTTTGCTCCCAGCGAGGCCGTAAACCGCGAAAGTTCGTTTGGTGTAATAAAAAGTTAATATTTGGCGCAGACAGGGTCGGGTAGGATTGCGCATTACTTGCTACATTATAAACAAGCCTGGCTGTGACACCCCGCCTTTATGGACCCCCTCCTCCCCTCCGCCCCCCGCACTCGTACCCCCAGGGCGAGGGCCCGGCATGCATAATTAAATCTACGCGGTCAAATTAGCAATTTGGACCCCCACAATAGGACATAGTTCAGTTTTAAGCGTCTTTATTGTGCAAACAAATTTATTCATCCATTTACGGCTCTCAATTAGCGTACAGTAACTACACTCTGAAACCATTTCAGTTGTTTTTGTTATGTCTCAGTCGGAGGACTTTTCTTACCAAATTAAATTGTGAAGCGAAATATTTGCTTCTCTTTGGCCGTTATGTCCCTTGTATTAATTCGACGGTTCTTTATGAAGAGCAGTTAGCTTAACTTTGAAAATTCCTGTATTTGGTTGTGTGGATTCACGCAAGCGGACTTTAATATGTTTTGTTCATGTTAACATTTCAAGAGAGTGATGTATCTTTATATTAATTTAATTATAACTCAAGTTATGAACGGTTAAATTATATTTGATAAAGGCGCACTTAACTTTATTGCTGCTGTTTAAGTGTTATTAATTAATATTAATTGAATCTAACAAGCTACTACACACCTAGGAAGGTATAAATAGGTTACTAGTATTTCAAGTAATATTAATATTAACGTAGCTAAAGGTAAGCTATACAACGTGTTAATGAATAAGCGCAAAACCTCATACACCCCAACTGCTTTATAACAAAATAATTAGATTGTAACAATAATTACATTATTTTTATAGTTAAAATTTAAAGTTATTCGCCTTATAAGTTTGCAGGCAAAAATTATTTGTTATCATTTCAGCAATGAATGAAAGCGCTAACGTGCTCATGGATACATTTTAAGAAGCTTGTTTTGGTAGTAAGTAGAGTGAGTGTCCCCGTGCGGTGGGTTGAGTTCGAGTTCAGTAAATTTTAAATTTTACAAAAAAATTAGGTATTTATTATTTTGAAAAAAAAATCCTATGTTGGAAACATGATAATTTGATTCTGCTCTCGATTTTAAACAAACTACTTTCTAGTTTTGCGTTAATTCATTAACAAGTTGTACACATTTTTATTATTTTTTGTTAGTTAGCAAATCCAAAATAATAATAATTAATTCTCTGAAAATTTTAACACGGTACCTACCTATTATGGTTCAAAAGATACAGCCCTTGATATAGCCAGGACAGACGGACGGAGAACGTTCGTAGGCTTAGCTACCTTTGGGTACGGAACCTTAATGAAAGTTAGTAATAAATAAATGGTAAAATACAACCTCTATTAGGTTTGCAGATATTTCGAAGCTTTCATTGCTGCGGAATAACGCAAATGGTTTAATATTCGCCGAATACAAAAGCATACCGACTACATTGTTCAGTTCTCAGCTAGAATTCATTTAATAAAACTACATAGTCTTTATGTTAAAATATATATATGGTATACCACGGGTTGCCATACAGGGTCCTTCTTAATATACTGACACCTTTTTAAGGGGATGCCCACACAGCACAGAATATCTACTAGATATCTATTAGATATATTGTAGACATTTGTGCTTTTAGGGTGATCAGACCATCAAACTGAACAACTTTCTCTATGGGACCAACATCGAAACCGCGAAAAAAAATCAACTGCTCCATACAAAACTGCAAACCTACTTTAGCCAACTGTATGGGATAGCTGATTTTTTTTTCGTGATTTCGTTTTTGGTCCAATAGTGAAAATTGTTCAGTTTGATGGTCTGCTCATACCCTTAGAAAATGTCAGCATATTAAGTTGGACCCTGTATATTGAAATTGTCGACTTATTTTAAAGTTTAATGAAGATGATTGAATGTGGACCGGCAAAACCGATGATGCTTCATGGCCGTGTTCGACCACAGCGACTGATTATGGCTGTTGACTTTGAGAGCTTCGTTGATGTGTTCTTAGGTGACTGATGTAGCCTATCTTGGCTTTAAAAGTGCGTCCGCACAGGCTATAAGTAAATTTCCCATCATGATAGTTATACTGGATAGCCGCGGGTGGTCTGGCTTTAAGTTCATCGCGCTTGGCATCGAGCTCAGCCCTACGCTTAGCCTCAAAGTCGAACACTTTGTTCTGGACAGTGTGCCATCCCGGTCGATCTTTAGCAAGCTCCTCCCAAAAACTCGGATAATCTTACAACGTTTCATGTGGCGTTTCTGCACATCCTTGTACCGCAAAAGCTTGTTTCCGGTTGCCGCTCTGCAGTTCAGAGTAAAAGATGCGTACGGCAATTCTTTCAGTGTAAAAGAAATGACGAAAGGAAGAAACTCTAAATCAACTTTTGAATAATTACTGAAAAATTGCCTTGTTTTGTGTTTAGGTCTTCATCATCTTGGCCGATAGACGTCCCCTGCTCGACATGGCCTCCCCCTAAGGATCGCCACAACGACCGGTCCTGCGCTGCCATCATTCAACGGGTCCACCTTACCTAACAGGTTTTTAGAGACGATGATATTTTACATAAAATACATTATGCTCATGGCTATATTCCCCGAGGTTCTATATTCCCCTAGTCATAGATATTCTGAAACCTCAGACCATCTAAGTTTCACTAATAGTACCGAATCTCTGTTCAGTGTCACGGAAAGTGAGCCCGTCGCTACTTGTAATGGACAGTGGGTACAATACATGCCTCGAAATTAAAGCACACAGGTTTATGTTTTCCTTCACCGAAAAGCCAGTGGTGTTACAAATCGTACATAAATACCGAAAAACTCATTGGTACGAGTCGGCCTAGACTAGGATCGAACCATAACCTCCTGCACGATAGGCAAGGTTACTCGCCACTGGGCCACCACGACTTCAGAAGATATTTTAGAACGTAACAATTGTGTATTGGATCGACAAAATGTCTCCAATATGATAATGTAGTGAATAATATTAAAGGCAAACGGCTAATATTCAGGGTATTCTGGTTTCCAATATAAAGTGGCAGCTCGATAAGTTTATGGAAATGCAACAAACGGCGGCTGAAACCGGGCTGTGGCGCACAGATAAAGGTTTTAGGGGTTTTTCGATTCGGTGACGCCGCAATCCTACCAATAAAATAAACATAATATTATGTGGATATAATTCGAGAAGATTTTACGACGAGCGTATAATATTGTCCGTATATTAGGATCGGATACCATCTTCTAGCCATTGTCATTCGCTTATTTTCTGCATGTGATCTGTAAGAATGTACATATTTTTAACTCAATATTTCTTACCTTAACCTTAGATTAAGGGGATATAATTCGGAGCGCCCTCCATACAAACGTACTATGGTGATATTTTCAATACTAACCAATTAAACTCAATGAAATTTTGGTGAATGATCTTGAAACAAATGTCTATGCTTGTATGGAGTCAGATTTTCGTTAAAATCTACAGTTTCAATGCTAGGATTCATTTAAGATTTGTATGGAAATCTTTGAGGCACTGTAACTTTAAAACTATACATTTTAACGAAAATCTGACACTATACAAGCATAGAAATTTGTTTTTAGATTGATTTTGAAAAATGTTATTGAGTTTAATTGGTTAGTGTTGAAAATATCACCATAGTACGTTTGTATGGAGCGCGTTCCGAATTATATCCTCTTAAAGTAAAAAGATAGTAACATTAATATCTAATTGGTTATAGTCAAGTTTTATCGATAAAATGTCGATAAAAAGATAAAATCATCGATCGATATTCGATACTAGTTTCAATACGTGACTTTTTATAATGTTCTTGACCAAACGTACGGTGATTTGTATGATTAAAATTGTCAATCTCGAAATGATGAAATTGTATCAAAAACATTTGATCCAATATAAATGGATGATCTGCTAGGAACAAAAAGCATTACCTACGCATATAAGCAAAATTATGGGTCATAAAAACATTGTACTTGGTCGTAGGGTATGTACGTATAAAAGTTATCATATGAACTCACATAAGTTCAATGACACTGTATTAGTTTAAAAAAATATCATATTTTCCTTTCACATTGTTGGCGCTATAAAACAAAAACAGTGTCTGTCTCATTTTGTGGATTTGGTTTTTTATCAACAATTTCTCCAGAGGACCTAGAATTCATTTAAACTTTGCATTTAATCTTGTTGGCTGACGAAACTTTTGCAAAGTGAGATAAAGTATCACCTAAAACAGCAAAGCTACGAACATTATCAAAGATAATCTCGGACACACGACACCTTAGATTGACGAACAATTTTAGTTAATACAAAAAAAAACAAAAATGTGAGATTTGGAATCAGGGAAACCTAAAAACCATATCGTTTTTTTTTTAAAATCGTAATGTACAGACACACTTCTGTTACAGTTTTATAATAGTACCTAGAGACTAGAGTTTACCCAGGACATCCGGGTCCCAGTTCCGCACGGGTTCCCGTCATCGTAGCGAGATAAATGATATACCAGGTTTTAAGTTAAAAGTTGCATCAAAATCGGGTCAGTAGTTTTTGCGTTATGCGCGAACAAACAAACAGACAGACAAAAAATCCTAAAATCGGTGATTTGGTGTCAGAGATACATAAATACCATATCGTGACCATTTTTTGTTAATTTCTCCAATGTACAGACACACTTATGTTACAGTTTAGATTCGAAAAAAAACAACTCGTGAAAAAGAATTATATAGATACTTTCTTTAATCAACAAACGATTTTTTATGAATTCGATACAATAACGTTTCATACCAATAAAATAAAAATAGGTACCTACATGAATGAATAAATATTTTGGTGTAGCAGGAATAAACTGAAAAAGAAGTACTCGTAATTGCATTATAGCAATCCAATTGAATCCCAGAAGGCTCATAAATCAAAACATAAATGAATAAAATTTTGAATATAGGTTTACCTAGTCACAAAGGTTATACAAAGGTGTTACACAATCTAGATGAAATTAGAACAAAGGGAGGTGTTCCACACAACCTTTTTGCGATCCCATCAGTGTTATTAAGTACTCGAGTTTATACCTATACCAGATTTTAAGTCAGATCAAACAAAAAAAATTTCATCAAAATCGGTTCAGTAGTTTCTGCGTGATGCTGTTACAAACATACAAATAAACAAACAGATAAACAGACAGACAAAAATTCTAAAAAAAGTTGATTAGGAGTCCAGGTTACCTAAAAACCATATCGTAATCTTTTTCATGTCATATCTTCAATGTACAGACATACTTTTGTTACAGTTTTATAATACTTATTATAAGATTAGAATTACATAACTTATTATTCGTACCTATGAATTTCATTCCTGCGGAGATTAGAAGTTAATATCTATGTTTTCATTTATATTGTAGGTATTTTATTACATAAAACACGTTGGTTCGTTCTTTTAATTCCCGGATTCCGCCGTCGAATATTCTGCTTTCATAGGTTTTTTTTTATGCCCATTTTAGTTCAGTCTGAACTTTGTATGTATTGTTTAAAAGGATCATTATGACACTAGGTATATATTATCCTTTCTAAAGATACCTACTTAAATGTGTAACTTCATGAAACTTTAAGAGTATTAAGCAAGTCTGAGCCCCGGCGTAGCTTCAAGCTGAAGTTAAATATCAAATAGTTCAACTATCGGTTTTTAGTGTGACTAACTTGCAAGTAAAGTGATTTTCTCTTTTAGGATTCCGTACCTCAAAAGGAAATAAAACCGATCAAGCGCGAGTCGGGCTACTCGCACACCGAGGGTCCCGTACCAAACCACCGCACAACATACCGATTTTTTTTTGTCCTGGACTTTTAACACGAGACCAACTCACACTTGGCCGATTTTTATTATTTGTTGTTATACTGTTGAGTTTGCTCTATAGTCACACTAATTTTGACGCTTGTATGTATTTCCGCTTTTACTATAGAGCGAGAAGAAAAAACGTTGTTAAAAACTAGTTTCTTGTATGAGGACCCCCCTTAAATTATAAGTTTTTGAAATTTTTATTATTTGTTAACGAACCCACCGTAATAACGCATATTCTGTGAAAATTTCAACTGTCTATCAATAAGTAATCTACACATTCTTACTATAGGATTATAGAAGGATGTGTTATTTTTTTACACTTGTAGGAAAATATTCGTGGATTGTGAGTAACGAAACGTGTATTGATAGTTAAAAGTTACAATAATATAGGAATCAAAAATTAATACCAAATATTAAGGTCTACGGTCCCTCGGACGTGTTTTTCATGCTTCTAAGGTAATGCCATGAAAAGATACAACGATTCAATGTCATATTTTTGAAAATTTTGTCTGACTGCGACTACCTTGTTTGTTTCTGACACGTTAATTAAATAACACAATTTTGTTTCACAATTGAATTACACTAACTACCAAACTACGAAGCACATTTTTGGATAAACAAAACAAAATGTATAGTTGGAAGTTTGTAATTAGCCTACAGTTATTTAGGGATCTACCCTAAGGCTGTCTATATAGGGTAGGTACTTCCCGTTGAATAGAAATAAATCCGAAAATTGTTAAATTGTAGTTATATCACATCAAATAAATCTGCCAACTGTGTGGACCACGCATAGTGCAGGGTTCCATAGTATTCTATGTCTAATGGGTAAGGAATTCGAATTCGGCTTATTGGATAGAAATCGAATGCTTGAGAATTTCTAACGTTTTAAATAGGTAGACAGGTACAACCATTAGTACAAAATGAATTTATGTGGAAGTTTGGGACTCAAAGCAATATTGGTTTCATTTCAATATGGTGCGGCAATTTGAATGTTTTCACAGAAACAAAAGAACCTTGCCAAAAAGGCCTTTTACATTTTATGTTTTATAGAAATATGGTGGATACCTACATTAAATTGATTCTTTGATCTAGAACAAAAGAATGACGATTAATAGGGATCGTTATAGAAGATATGGACACCACGGGTCCAATTTTAATTAAAATTAAAATTGTATTCTTGGGAATAACGTTTATTTGAAATAGATGACAAAACGACAGTACATAATCATAAATTATTGTTTTAATTTTATTTTAAATGTTACTTATTGAACCTTTAATATTGTAAATTGTGTTAGTTCTTTCTGTGGTGAGGTGAGGCGCTCGTTGGCGTAGTGGAGCTTCTAGTATAAGAGATAGATGCACTTTTTGTTATCATTAGCTGCAAGGCTAATTCAGCCTTAGCTGTAACTCTAAATCGACTGGAGTTATGCCGGCAGACCTAGTCCATCCCCATCACAGCGATGCTCTTCACACTATGAATACCTACAGAATCAGCCTTGCAGCTAATGATAACAAAAAATACGTCTATCTTTTATACTATTCGGTATTGGAAGGCAAGTTTTACTGTTGTTACCGGATAGGTACCTAAGCACTTTTCTTACTCATCTTTCAGTTACTTTAAACAAAACAATTTTCTGAACTTAGGGATTTCTATACAATAGGCAACGGCTTCAAAATTTTTGTTTGATCAAACTTTATGGCGCTTCTAGCTTTAGTATTGTTTCTTGGAGTCTGTTTGTTTAGCGACTAATTAGACAAAGTTGCCAAAGTTGGCTCTTGCCGTTTACTTCGTGAAATTGGAGCTAAGGTTACCTCCTCTCTGTGGAACAACTGTGGTTCATTCCCAATTCAAAGTACCGTTTGATAAGCCATTTTCATACTTGTTTTGTTGACATTAGAGTCTTTATAGAGGACTTCTTGTTTGGAAAGGAGGTATAATGGAACAATAAAGTTAATTTCAGTTTAATTAACTGTTATTGAGAGTATTGGATCTCCTGGTGTTGCTGTTCGATTATTATGAATTGGTTTTAAAACGTATCTACAGGGTGAGCATCGATTCGTATTTCAGCGTGCGAAGACGGGCACAGTTATCTGAATATTATCAATTGTCTGCTATAAATTATCAAGACAGTATAGTACAGGTGAAAGAAAAGGTTGTCGTCGTGTCGTATCCTTCGAGAATATAACAGTGGAGTTGTCATGGCGCTTCACCGAACAAATATTTCTGCCACTTTTAGCGGGAGGTTATGTAAACACGTACACAGACGGCACACCACGACAAATTTAAAACACGGACAGACACAACGCTTCATACTGATACAAACAATCACTGCGTGCGTGCTACCTCTGTGCAACTGTACTTTTTTAGCGTTTACTTGTCGCAACGGCTTTTAGGTTATTTGGAGATTGTACTTTAAAAAAACTTAGTAAGAATACTCATAATTTATAGGAAACGCCATATTCCTGCAGATTTAAAGTGGCAGATCGCCTTTTACGTTGAAAAACAACACAATTAACCAATTTCCTTTGAGCACTGTTTTGCGGTTTACATTTTAGTCGAGTAGGCATTGCAGTTTAGTATGAAACAGCTGTGTTTTGTTGTTCTGACAGGTTTGCTCCCATATTAAAAGTTGTTCAGTTTGATGGGTAGAGTATGTGGTTTAAAGGTTAATGATACTTTACCTTACACCCTGTATATACAAATATATGAAATTAAATAAGTATGAAACTATCTTTGATTTGCAGCCTACAGAAAAACAGTCAATTACTGCTTGAACTTTCCGCAGGCAGGATTCGCAGATAATCTAATTAGTCATTACTGATAGACTTCCAATAGACCTATTCACTTAACGATAGTAGTATATAATAGGTCCTATTTCTATAGAGCACTTACAAAGGGCTTGCAGAGACGTTATCTCAAGCATGCAGCCGACAATGGGGCCCGATCTAGGTAATCTCAGCTTAGTCCTAAGGCCAGGCTTACTGGCTTTTGCACATCTACATTGTCAGTTAACATACGAAGCAAAAGATAGTGGTTTACTTGCAGTTGGAACTGCTTTGACTGTGAAATGAGCTCAGAAGCCCACAGCTTCGCATATGTATTTCTTTGAAACCGGATTCGGTTTAAGAGTACCTATTCGAAGAATAAAAAGAGTAGGTATACCTACGAGTATAATTGGTGTTCTGAGCCTTGATTATATTCATGTTGATTTTTACGGTTCCGTACTTCAAAAGGAATAAACGGAACACTTATAGGATCCCATTGTTGTCCGTCTGTCTGTCTGTCTGTCCATCTACCATGAGACTTTTACGGGAATAATTTTTTGCATGAAACAAGGCGCATTTAAAGGAATAAATCCGTAATTTGTAGTTACATCACACAAAACAAATATTTATTTCGATTATAAACTTACCTACACGTTTTCAGCTGGAGCATCGGCCGTGATGCAGACCAATGTATGGGAGAAAACATAAATAGCTCATACATGTATACATAAGCTCATGCCATTGTACCATGGAGGTAGGCAGATACCACGGACCGCCACACGCTACGACTCTGACACAACTCTTTAGCGTCATTAGCAGAGAACGGATATTCGAATGCATGCAACCTAGAGTAAAGTTTTGTCTATCTACGAAATTATGAAACCGGTATCTTATTTTTTTTTAAATTAATTCCCAGGGAAATCCGGGAATGTATAACTAATCGGATGCATAATATCGACTATGCGACTTCTTAAAATTATTAAATATAAAATAAAAATGTATTTCGGTACACAAGTGCGTTCCATAATAGCCAACACTTAAACTTTAGGTAAATATGCATCCGATTATCCGATCTCTGCTCTTTAGACTAATTTAACTTATATTTAGGTTAGTTTAATAGCATTTGACAGATTCATGGTTAAGTGCCTACTTCTCTTTTCTATTAGTTTCTTTTCTTTTCTTTTTCTTTATTAGGCTCATCAACAGGTTATATATTACAACAATAAGTTTTACATCTTCTGTTAGGTATTGGTCTGATACATAACCCAGTTACAGGTGGGCACAACATTCACTAAAACTAGACAAAATCATTATGTAATGGGACAGTTACACTATTTCACTATTATTACAGTTTCTTTTTTTACGTAATACATAGAGGACACAGGACAAAGAAGAAATTACAATAAAATAAAATAAAAATGATAAATAAAAACAGAGCAGAACGTAGGAAATAACAATTGACTTTAGTTTAATGAAAAGTTAGGTTTATGGTTTTTAGGAATTAGTCTAACCGTTAAGCTTTTAAAATATTAAAACAACCAACAACAAAAAAAGTATCGATAAACTTCTTGTCTATGATAAACTTTTAAGATAAGACCAAAACTGACTATAATTATAATTAGTTACGCTAAAATAACAACAAAAGCCGCAGTTAGCAACACGCGAAATGACAACAAAGGCCCGAGCAGATATAAAATGAGTCTTAGAACGAAAACTTTGCCATTGTTGTACTGAGCCATGGGTCCCTGCATTGTTCAAGTTATATTAAAGTGGGAGTTTAATACTTCAAAGGATTACTGTTGTGGTCACAGGGCTATTTTGCGAGCTATAATTAGCTGTCTCTTATAGATATGTTTGTTTCTGAACAAAGAGACTGTGAATATTCAGGGTGTACAATTATGCGTTACATATGAAACCGGGCGCTTTCGGATGCGGGATCATTAAACTGAACAACTTTCACTATGGGACCAACAATGAAATCACAAAAGAAAATGGTTTTCCATGCACTTAGAACGAGTAGCCCAGGGGTGGTGAACCAATGGCACGCGTGCCAGCCGTGGTACGCGACAAAATAATTTGGGCACGCCTATAACTAACCAATCTTCAGTTCCAGACATATTTAGTGCATGCATATATGCATGCATGCATGCACGTATATGCCCACGACTATATTCCCCGAGGGGGTAGTCAGAGATATTCTGTAACCTCAGAGCATCCACGTTTCACTTGTAGTACCGAAACATTGTCCAATGTGACGGGGAGTGAGCCCGTCGCCACTTGTAATGGACATGCCTCGAAATTGAAGCATGCAGGTTTCCTCACGATGTTTTCCTTCACCGAAAGGCCAGTGGTGTTACAAATCGACATATTTAGTTGTCTGAAGAAACTGGTGTTTGCTATCATAACATTATTTTCATCTACCTGTGCTTGTGAGTCTTTATTTTCCGAAATAGGTAACATTTAAACTCTCATCGTTTGTCAGATGACTCCAGTTTAGCTTGCATTCTGCTAAAAAAAGGATGAGCCTAATATAGCATCTAATTTGCAACACAAAAAATCGCACAAAATTAAAACATTACATGTATGTGATGTACAAATTTCTAGTTGCAAATAAAAACTTTTTCATCCCCCCATCTCGGAAAGAGTATTTTTGCTCTTCGATATCTGAGTGCAAAAGCCGTTTTTATCCGCTAGAGGATAAAGTAAATTGAATTTAGAACATCGTGTGCACTAAGTTTGTGAATTCAAAACATCATTAAACCTATTTGCTTCTCCCTCCATTGTGCCGAATTTATCATACAATCTTTTACTTTTTTTTCATTTAGTTATTTCGTCGCTGAGGTGGGATGAAAAGTTACGTGTTGCACTCGAGTGCAAAGATTTTTCACCCCGTGCTCTTATGATTCCCTCGCTAACGCTCAGGATTATAATTTTAGAATCCTTCGCTTGCTCGGTCATCAAAATTGAGCACGCGGTTAAAAAGCAACTTTGCACTCTTGTAAAACAAATAACTATTAAACATCTAGTTCTATTTTTTGTACATTTTAATCACTGTGTTAAGATTTTTCGACGGCACACCATGGCTACATAATTTTTTTTTATTGGCACGTTCTCCAAAAAAGGTTTGCCACCCTTGGAGAAGCCATTGCCATTTTCTATGGGAGATCCAATATTTTATTCGCGATTCATAATGGTTCTATAGAAAAAGTAGTTCAGTTTGATGGTCTGAAGCACCCCCTTAAGTATGTTACGAATTTAAGTTTACACCCTGTATGTAGTAGGTAACTAAATTAAGTAGGTACATACATATTTTTGTATTCTTTTCATTGTTATTTTAACATTTATCGTAAAATGAAACTTTATCTCTAATAAAAATAATTCGAAATGAGAATTTCTTGTTCAATGTCTTTTGTTAGAAAAATAATTAGTAGTACCTAATGAGAGTTCATTATCTGAAATATTAGACTGAGCGAAAATCCTAGACCTGAAATATAATGAATTTACATCGAAAAAATAAGAATGAACGAAATAAATTGTAATTTATGAGATAAAATAATAGGTGCCGATGGCATAGTTTTGTCGCAGCTATACTCCATTCCAAATAGCAACGAAATTTTAAGGCTATTTTGAATTACTGTAACAGATATTTGAAACACTTGCCCTCACTTATTCTTAGAACAGCTTTAGTAATTAAGATAAAGTAGGATAAGGACAGGCAAAGTGCGAACCTACCGACATACCGCTTGTATGAAGCTTTTGATCTGTAGCGATATTTATTATTAGCCATACGAAGCTTGCTATCTTCAGTAGGCATCGGTTCTACATACATTTTCTTAGTCACAAAGTCCTGAATTAGATTCTTGTGTAAGGCAAAACTTTAACGTCACCAACAAAGTTCCGTTCCGCTTCCGAACCCCTCTAATATTACTAGATTCCTATTATGTAGGTAGGTACACATATCAAAGCCATATAATACATTGAATAGGTTCTCCTGACACACCCAATCCATTGAACATGATTAAATTTTCATATCAACTTAGTAATTAGTTTGACTAACATACATTTGTTCATTATTCAATTACATTAATAACTTTCATTAACTAATTAACAGTATTGTGAGCACTTATTTGATGTTATGTGAAGGGCATTTTTTAAATTAAATACATATGGACTAATGTACATGTTTACTGTCAGCTGGTTGGAGCAATACAATTAGTAAGGGCCGTATCATACAAGCGATTTTTGAGCTTAGGCATTGAAGGACTGATATCGTCGCTATATCGCCGCGCGATCGCTTCGATACTTCTGAGATCAATCAGTTTCGCGGCGGCTTATACCGGATAAAATTGATATCATTAACATCCTTTTAAACTAAGAGTCTACAACAACTTTTACTATGGGAGCAAACTGCGATCGTTTGATGGGTAGACTCTTAGTTTAAAAGGATGCTAATTATATCAATGTCATCCTGTATATCACGTTGCATTAAGTCTCCGCTCCGAGATTTTATGCAAACCTATTGGTTCTTCTCGTTATTTGAAAGATATACAAATTAATGAAATATATAACAATGATATTCAACATCTCGGCTTTATAATAGCAAAAAAAAATTAAAAATACATATGAAGCCTGTGTTCAAATGAAAACCAAAAATTTTTTTGAATTACCCGTACAGTTTGCTCAGGGAGCAGTTACTGCTTTTTACTGCGGGCTGTTGGGGGGACCATACCAGTGACGGCGAAGCGCCCTGATAGGTCTACCGAACCGAAAAAAATCTGTACTGTGTGCATCTACTTTACAAGTTGAAGTCACTTGTGCTTGCGGCACACACCATTGTGTAGACGCGTTTGGTTTGGAAGGTTGGCGCCTTATTTTTTGAGGTTGTTTTTAGCCCGGCCATCAACCAAAACTATAATATTCTGAACTATTCTGAACTATATATAATATTCAAGTTTGATTGATGGCGCGCTAAAAAAAGAGGCGAAAAAAATAAATTCACCATTTTTAGTCATCACAGGCGCCGTTCAGTCAGGCCTTGAAGAATATGGTGCGAATTCTAATGATTTTCAAAGTTTGTATTTAGAAGGCACCATAGTGACATAATGAAGTACAAGCCAGTCAAAAATAGGTATACCTACTAAAATGACGTAGTTTAGTAGAGGTGAGGCGGCTCTGAAAAGGTCAACGAGAAAAATGCCGGCATAAAATTAATTTCATATATGCATTATTATAAAATTTATTTTATGAATAGGTAGTACCTACTGTTTAATAGATTTCAAAACCACGTCAGAGGCCATAAGGCGGTCTGAAAAAACTCTTACAGGGCTTGCCCACGCGATAAGAAAAATAGATTTCAAATAGCATTACGTAATGAAATCAAACTAAGTCATAGGTAAAGAACATGGCTATAAAGTGGCATATCAAAAACTCGAGTGCAATAAATTCCTGAAGAATAATACACAGAAAGAAATGCATGCAACAAACATCCAATGCTATATCGCAAATGCCTACGCGAGCTAAATAGTAATCAAATGGTTATTTTCTTTTCTCAGTTTTGTATACCCTACTGAGTTTGTATGGACTAGGTACCTAATGTTGAATACGTTTCAGTTAAATTGAAATCGTTATATTCAATCTATGTTTCGGTATATCGATTGAAAGTATTCTTTCGATAAGAGCCTTTTCTAGTTTCAGCACGCTTTTTGCGTCGCATTGGCAACGTGGCTAAGGTAAGCGCATATTTCGACGGGCTACAACAGGTCGACCTGCAGCACATGAAATCCGCACAAATATATATATATATTTGAATTTTCTTTATTATCCTATTTCATCCCACTGCTAGGCAATCACTTCTATACAATTTATATGAACCACGCTAAAATACTAGGTAGGTACGCCAGGCAGGCCGCAGCAGATCGCATTATTACGCGGCGGATTTCCGTCCGCGCGATGGGGCCTGCTCTGTCCCGGTGCGGCCCATCGCGTCGTCGTAGTGTGCCATATACAGGGTGTAAGGAAAAGTATCATTAGCCTTTAAACAACATACTGTACCGATCAAACCAAACAACTTTTACTATGGGAGTAAACATGTCAGTGCAAAAAAAATCTGCTGTTCCATACTAAACTGCAGCGCCTACTTGACTCAAGTCAATGAGACAGCTGTCTGAGGTTTTCTCCCATACTAAAAGTTGTTCAGTTTGATGGGTAGAGTATGTAGTTTAAAGGTTGATACGTTTCCTTACAGCCTGTATACTCGTACGTCAAACTAACAATCTGTCAATGTGTTGCGACTTGGGCCGCTCTAGTGTGCGAAGTACGCATTTTCCTCTCCGATGCGTCGCATCTTAATATACCCTTACCTTTAGGGCACGATAAATAAAGAAGAATAAGTTTGCTGAGATGTATAAATATATGTTTTTATGAATCCCGTATGTCATGAACACTTACATAAGTATAAAAGTTCAATTTTAACAACACATAAGTATTTAGGCTGAAAGTGTACGAGTATCTACACCATTTTTAGGGTTCCGTAGTCAAACAAGGAACCCTTATAGTATCGTCCATTCTGTCTGTGCACCTATTGAAGGTGCAAATAATGAGCGAGAAAGAAGATCGGCGTATGTGCATGTTATTTTGGTCTCCGTCTTAGAGGAACCGTTCAATAGGGAAGGGAAACTTAGCAATACGTGTAGAGTGAAACAAAACTAACAAAAAATTAAATTGGTTGTAACATGTAGAATTTGAGGGAAGGATTTCTCCTTATGATACCTTTCGAATCAACTGAGTGAACCTCATAATCTTTCTCATTAGATAGTCAATTCAATCTTCTATGCATTAATTGTTTTTAATTTAATGAAAATTCACTAAAACCGTATAATATTATGATAATTAAAGAAAACCGAAATCACATACACTATCAGTTCAACAAAGCCAAATACGTTCCGTAACGACCAAAAAATACGTCAGTGATCATATAAGAAAAATAGCTATAATGGTTGCGTTTTGCTACTGCTTTTTAGATGATTTGCCTATTTTACTAGTAATTTTTACTTTTGAATATGCGGCCAGAAACTCCCAGTCTCCCATACAACGGAAAGATGTTTGAAAAAAACAAGGATTTTTTTACATAAATCTGGCAGTGACACAGTGAGATGTGTTTGGATAGCTCTTGTAACGTGGAAAAAAACTCCCATTGAAACTAAGGCCGAGATTCAGAGACGATATTTTTAGTCTTAGTTCGAACTGTAGGGCGAAAATGTATGGATTTTGAAATACGTGAGTTCGAACTATGAATGAAAAAAAATCGTCTCTGAAGTCCTTACAATGCTTGTATCTCTCGAAATGTTTGCGCTCAAAGTTAAAAACAGAGCGAACATGCTCTTTGCCGGTTTTTCTTCTGCTTCCAACTATGGTAACTAACAATCCTTCAGTATCTTACAGAAATGATACTCAAACTAAATTGGCATCCTCATACTCAGGTAAAAGCAAGGAATGACAGTCAAGTAGCATGCACACTTGAATAAAGGCAGTGGTCGAGCCGAGCTCCGGCTCAAGGAGGCCGGAGGAGCTTGTATGAAAGGATAGTTAGGGAATATTTGAGATTCATGTTACCTGTTGTTAGTTAGTAGTTTGTTGAATCGTTCTAGGCTTGGTTCGGCAAGAGTTTCTATATTCAAGTGTAAGTAAGTATTTTACGATGTAATCAATTATTAAATTTTGTTGGTGTAGATATATCTTGCAATAAAATAAAGCAATATACAGGATGATTAGACCATCAAACTGAACAAATTTCTCTATGGGGCCAACATCGAAAGCTCGAAATAAAAATCTGCTATCCCATACATACTTTAAAAACAGTCAGCATATTAAGAAGGACCCTATATGATGTTACTATTTAACCAGTTAAAGACAATGAAATTTTTAAACATGTTTTCTATATCTGTATTTTGTTTGGTTAATTTAAGATTTAAACGGAAATCTTTGAAATATATATATATTTTAACTGGAATCTGACAAAATACAGACACTTCGTTTTTAGATTGTGTTTAAAAATTGTCATTGAGTTTAATTGGGATATTAATTTAATTCTTAATTTAATTTATTTAATAGGTACTCCAACAGCATTACGTATTTCGCATTTCAAATAAAATGTACATATAAACCTATTCGCTAATACATAGGCCAATTAAAGGTATACACAACATTCAAAAATCAATGATCAAATAAATTGAAATTGAAAAATCACATGGTATTGCAATCATGATTAACTCTAGAATTAGAAAAGAATAATTTAGAAGACGACAACATTTATAATAATAATTTAGAATTTCGGAACGGATATATTTTGAAAATAGGACGTAACTTCGTTTATATAGAACGTGCTGCAAGGACTGTCTGTTATTTTAATTTAATCGATATTTGATATCAGTTCAGACACGTCTTAATTGTAACAAATAGATAATTTTGGAATCCTCTAAGGGAATCCTTACATCATCTCAGTCACTATGCTTTACCTAAAAATATCGACATAAACAGAATAATTTTTCGGTAAAACTTATACCTACTTTCTCCCATATTTTACTTACGATTGAAGAGTTGTAACAACAACATTTCCGTTTCCAATACTGGTTAAAGTTATGGAATCTGCATTGAAGTTATTATTATACCCATGATAATGTTACATAACATGTTTATCCGACACGTAGCTAATATACTAATAGGTATACAGGGTGTTGGGGTATGCACAGTTTGTAGCCATGATACTGAACAACTAATAAACATGAGAGAAATTATCATAATTTTAACTTTTCACACAAACGTTCGATCAGTTAATTGCATTTATTATGGAAAGTTTAATTTTTTTTTGCTAATTTCACATAGGTTTCTTAGGGAAAGTTGTTCAGTATCATGGGTACAATCATCTCTTAATGTAATGGAACCTATTTACCCTAAAATCCTGTATTGGCTCTCGCAAGCTTCAGTTTTTTTAAGATAATAAGTACAATACTTAGTAGTATATAGTTCTACATACAAAACGGCCACTCCCCACCCCCCTCTGACTTTAGATACCTCACCTCTCCTCACACTTTCTGGGGACACTGTAGGAGAGCCGAACAAGGGAATGCAGTCAGGCGCGCGCTCTCGTTAGATTTGACTACATCAAATTGTGTCTTATCAGTGCATAAAAACGGTTGAAAAATAACGCTAAATTCACATTTTCAGTAATTCATTAGCTCAAATACCATTTTTAATAACTGAACGAACATTCAAAAGTATCGAAATATATCCATTCAAAATGGCAACAAAATTTTAAGGCTATTTTGCGTTACAGAAACAGATTTGAAACACTTACTCTTACTTATTCTTAGAACAGCTTTTGTACCGTCCAAGATATGGCGGATAGTATATTTATCCAATAAATAAATTACATTTCGTAATCAGAATTGGCCAGAAAGCTAAATTGGAATCGGAAAATCTGGTCGTCTTTAATTGGAATGAAGTATGCTAAATGCAAAGCGCATCTTTCAACCATACACGCACTGTCATGGACAGTTGGCACAAAGTGCGCATGTGCGGACGCCATTTCGAAATTCAAAAACGTTCTATAGAGTGCCGAACCTGTGGTACAATATTAAATTGTGTCCTACTAGATTACCGGCTACCGTTTTGGCTCGACTTTGATAAAGCCGTGGCGGGTCGCTAGTCTCTTATAAAACACAACTGTTACTTGTATACAACCGATTGCATATACAAGGTGTTACAAAAATTCAAATAAACATTTAAGAGGATGGTTTAGACCATCAAACAGAACAACTTTCATTATGGGAACAATGTCGAAATCCGAAATACGAAATTGGCGACGTAACTACAGTAGTAAAGTACTGTGAAAACTCATGGTATGGTTTGCATGTTATAGTTATTTTTTGATCTGCAGTGTATATCAAATTCTACATACCTACCTATCAATTATATTTCACATAACAACATAAATTGCTTCTGAACTGTATCAAAAATATTTGATATTCACTGCATGGAAACATAACCCATGCCTATCCATTTGAATATTTCGATAATAACATTACAATTATTCACCAGTTACAATATGAACTAAAAGTCCGAACGATACACAAAGAAAAACATATAAAAACCATTTCTAATTAACTATTAAAAGCCATTCCTTCCAACGACATAAATAAAATAATACTAGTATACCTTGTCAAGAGAAAATATGAAGTTTTATTAATCTGAGGGCATTTTCCGTACGCTGCTTTTAGTGTGATGAAAGTTGGTTCGCAAAAGTCCCTGGTGCCATATAAGTCCATTAAGCAAATGGATGCTACGGAAATGAGAGGTCGTTTTTAATTTCGTTGTCATGTAAATAATGCTAATAATGTCCCTTGTTACTTTCTCATTAATTAGAACATTATTACGAATTAAAAACTCATGTAACAGTCATTTCATGACATTAGGTTATAAAGAAAAAAACTTACCTTCTATCGAAATTGGATACAATAAGCTGAGGACTGCTAAGGAATATTTTTATAATGGTCCTTTTTAGGGTTCCGTACCCAAAGGGTATAACTAAGCCTACGCTCTGTCCGATCGTCCGTCCTAGCACCAAAGGGCTGTCTCTTTTGAACAGTAGCAGATAGATTTTGGATTTGCAAAAAAAAAAAAATATTAAGGGACTAACAAGAAATACGTTTTTTTCAACGATTTTGAGGACTGCTAAGGAATATTTTTATAATGGTCCTTTTTAGGGTTCCGTACCCAAAGGGTATTACTAAGCCTACGCTCTGTCCGATTGTCCGTCCTAGCACCAAAGGGCTGTCTCTTTTGAACAGTAACAGATAGATTTTGGATTTGCAAAAAAAACTGTTAAGGGACTAATAAGAAATACGTTTTTTTCAACGATTTTGTTTTTACTCTATCGTAAAAACGGCAATAAATACAAGCATCAAACTAGGTATGATTATAGTGCATACTCTGAAGTAAAATAACAAATAATTGAAACTGGTCAAGTGTGTTTCGTTTCGGGCTTGCAATAGAATCCGGAGATAACAAATTTTATAAAAATATTGTATGATGGTACGGAATCCTTCGTGCGCAAGTTCGACTCGGACTTGGCCTATTTTATATAAGTAAGTTTTAACATCATTAAATAAAATCACAAAGCTGATTTCTTCAGATCGTTTATAAATCTTAAGAGGCAAAGATCACTTGAACGAAGGTAACTTTTAAATTATATCTCCGCTCTCTGCTAACTTATTTACTCTTTATAAGAAGAAACAAAATATAATTCCACTTTTCAGGTCAAGAGATAATGGCCTTTGATAACAGTCTGAAAAAGCTTTCCGCTGTTTTGTTTCTTTTATCTTCGAGTTTACGTGAACTTTTCCGCAGAAATTATAACTTGCAAGATTAAATAAGAAGTTTTAATAAATTGCCCTGGGTTAGCTTGGATTACGGTTTAGTAGAATCTAATTTTTCATTTTTAAAAGGTATACACAGCGTAAATTATTTCAGAATTACGAAATGTGGATTTCTGTTATAATAAAAAAACTTTACAAGTAATTTTATTTTCAAACTTAATCGCTATTTAGATTTATTATTTGCTCAATCCTTGAATTATAATTGTATTTATTAGTAAAAAGTGCGTATCCACAACAGGCTTCGTCACAGGTAATACAATACTCACATCCGCAACAGGCTTTGTCAATGGTAATACATCACTCACATCCACAACAGGCTTCATTAAAAAAAATATACCACTCTGATTTACTCAATAGAATATTGAAAATATACAAGGTGTTAAATAAACGTAAAATTCTACCTGATTAATCCAGAATCGATAACTGAACGATGACAGCCTACGTGTCTGTTTATAAAAAAATATATTTTTCACGCAAACTTGGAAATCGATAAAAGTTAAAAAATAAAATTTTAGGAAGTTAAAACTTAATCTTATCTTAACTATTATAAAACTGTAACAGAAGTGTGTCTGTACATTGAAGATATTTAAAACAAAAAAGATGACAACATGGTTTTAGGTGTCCCTGACTCCAAGTCAACCGTTTATTAGAATTTTTGTCTGTCTGTTTGTGTGTTTGTTTGTGCGAGCATGACGCGAAAACTACTGAACCGATTTTGATGAATATTTTTTGTTTGGTGGTGGTGGACTAACGCTCATTATACCTCCCTGAGCCCTGCAGTGGAACGTATACAGGACGTAAGTGACAGCCTAGCAAATACTGAAACGTTTACTCAGACCATCAAACTGAACAACTTTCATAAATTACAGTTTTTGTACTGCTCACAGAGCTACAGTGCATATTAAAATAGTATCCTATGATCAACCTTGAAGCTGATCGTTCATTTGATACATACCTTTGAACGGCGGTAACTCCTAAATCAACTGGAGTTATGCAGGCAGACTTGGTCCATCCCCGTCACAGAGATGCTCTACACCCTATGAATACTGAATCAGCCTTGCAGCTGATGGTTACCAACATTCCTCTTTTCTCTTATACATACTACATGTTCTTACGGGTGCGTAGATAATCATGAAAATTCCGAATATTCCTTGAATAATTCCGAAAGAACAAAATCTCAACACTTATACTTCTTTCCAAATAAGGACGAAAGGATTCTAACCTAACCTAACCAGTTCTGAATAGCAAATATAGTTTATTAATCAGAAAGATATACTATCAGACATATCTTGGACGTTACTAAAGCTGTTCTAAGAATAAGTGAGAGTACGTGTTTCAAATCTCTGTGTTTTTATAATTCAAAATAGCGTTAAAATTGCGTTGCTATTTGGAATTGAGTATAGTCATTCAATACTAAAACCAAAACGAAGCAGATATGTTACTAGCGCGCGTAGAGTGAAGACTCGAAAACGACCGTCTTTCAATAGTCCGCATCAAGCAAAGCTACGAGCGAGACGACTATGGCGCGGTCAAATTTTTCGCACCATTGTCTATGAAGGTATCATACCTTATATAAAATAACATTGACTAAAACAGAAAATAATAACGAATTCATAATCTCATCTAAAGGTAGGTACTTATGACGTGAAATGGAATTAATGTACCCCGTGGGTAGATTAAAATATGATACATGTGGCAGGCCATTGTTTATTACTCGTGTATTCAATCACTGACATTATTAATGTTCCCCTGCGAGATATTTTGAGTTAAATGAACGGTAAATTATTATCTGATATCGCTATCAAATACATACATAAATTATGCTAATTATACAGGGTGTAAAATTAAATAAAATACCCTATTAAATTAATTGTACCGTCCATTATAATTTATAGTAGCGACGGGCTCACTCCCCGTCACACTGGACTGAGTTTCGGTACTATTTTCGATGGTGAAACGTGGATGTTCTGAGGTTGAAACCTTGAATACCCCCTCGGGGGATATAGTCGTGAGCATATGTTATGCTTTTGCATAAAATTAAATGCGACACATATTTTAGGGGGTTCTTCAGATCTTCAAACTGAACAACTTTTACTATGGGACCAACATTAAAATCGCAAAAAAACATCCATTGTTTCATACATTTAGGTCGAATAGTCATTGACGTTTACTACTACTATGAAACAAGTTTACTAGTTTTAGAGAATTTGATTTAGGCTCTATCATAGTGATGTTGAGTTTGATGGTGAACCACCCGCATAATACCTACGTGATGCATTTAAGTTTAAATACTGATAAATAAAGAATATAAAAAAACAAATCATAAGCATAAGCATATGCTCACGACTATATTCCCCGGGGGGTAGTCAGAGATATTCTGAAACCTCAGAACATCCACGTTTCACCAGTAGTACCGAAACTCTGTCCAGTGTGACGGGGGGTGAGCCCGTCGCCACTTATAATGGAAAGTGGGTACAATACATGCCACGATATTGATTGTTTGGGGTTGGGTTTCTCACACAACATTTTAAAAGACCTATCCACCAATACCCCACACTATGGGATAGACGACTAAAAAAATTGCATCCCCACTTTTCATGTAGGGAATGGTGATTTTTTTAAAGATTTTATGCTACCACTTTGTTAGCATGATTAATATGTATACCCATGTCAAATTACAGCTTTCTAGTACTAAGCGTCTCTGAGCTACGCCACGGAGACAGACAGGCGAACGGACACGGCGAAACTATAAGGGTTCCTTCTTGACTACGGAACTCTAAAAAACAAACACCGAGAGGCTAAATAAGTGTTTTTTTGTTATAAAGTTATGAAATAGGGATATTTCATAACTTTTATAACAAAAAAACAGTTATTTAGCAAGCAATAGCTACTTTATTAGCGTCGCACTTTGTACAGCATCTGCAGCCAACATTGCAAAGGTTATTATGCAAAATGTGTGCCAAAATGCTCGCCTGTGTGCAGTTTTGTGCACCACAAACTGTAGGCTTTTATTTACTCGCCCGCCCGGATGCAATTCCAAATGGTCGTGTGAAATTCCACATGACGAATTGTCAACTGATTGCGGTACAATTTGCTAATTAATGTTTCACGAGTGGTTCTGATTGTGAATTTATACCTGTTTTAATTTTTTTGCGGTTAGTTTGGTTTGATGGTCATAATATGAGTTTGACCACTTTGACCACATTTGCTTCGGACGCTACTATACGTTTTTGTTGTATATAGCATATACAGGGTTTTATTTTTTCTCGATGTTGGCTCCATAGTAAAAGTTGATCAGTTTGATGGTCTAAACCACCCCTTTAAGTATTACTAGGGTGTTTTGTTACACACTGTAAAAATTATTTATTTGACATTTGACACATTATTTAGCAGTTATTTACGAATAACATTTTATGATAATTATGTGAGAATGCTAGTGTTACATATTAAAGGTGGATCTTCAGACCATCAAACTGAACAACTTTATCTATGGAGACAAAGTCAAAATCGCGAAAAAATAAATTTTTGTTCAATAGAAAACTTCAATGGCTAATCGACCCAATGTTTGGTACAGCAGATTTTTTCTCGCAATTTCTATCTTGTTTCCGTGGCAAAAGTTATTCAGTTTGATGATCTGTATCACGCCCTTTAATATGTATCGTATTTTATGGGTAAATTTACACCCTGAATAGGTAGTTCTGAGACTGATTTTGACTAGTCAGGACAGAATACTTCCATATAGGTACATATTATTCAGATTCACTAGTCTTATAGTTCTATGAAAATGTCTAATAATTGATTGCGTATAATTTTATTTTACTTACATACATAAACTCACGCCTTTTTCCCAGAGGGAAGGCAGATAGATAGATCTCCACTTTGGGCGGTTCTGACACACCTCTCTTGCTTCCTCAAGTCCTTTCATCTTGTCACTCACTCTAGTACACAGGGCACTAGCTGCCCTTTTAAGTTCAAAAAGCTACTAAATAATGATCGGCATTTATAGTTTTCATTCAGTTTTTTACAATTTTATGGTAACTGTCAAACGCAATCTTTCAGCGGCCGGACTTTAGCAAATATAATTTATCTATTATTTATTCATCAGAAAGGAATACTATCCGACATATCTTGGACGTAACTAAAACTGTTCTAAGAATAAGGGAGAATGACGCTCAGGTGCAGAAACGCTAGTTAAAGTTAATCCTCCATTAAATCTGTTGATGATGAGGTCTGATGTCACTTTTGTCCTGTTGACGTAGTAAAAAGCCAGCAAGAGATTTAATGGAGGATTAACTTTAATGATTTCGTTAGTATTTGGAATGGAGTATAGTTTACAATCATTTCGACTCCATCAATCCATAAAATTATACCCTTAGTTTACACTAACACTAAAAATAGCACTTCTGGATATATGACATTGTTTCAACCTATCTATATGAGGTTGTAACAATGTCATATATCCAGAAGTTTTATTTTTGAATCGTGTCATTCAAAATCGTGGTCAAGTGATACATAATCTCCATAGTAATTTTTACATTGTGTACTGCTGATAAAATACAATACCTATTCCAACCTTCAACGTGTGACTGTCAAAAGTCCCGCCGCATGAGCATACATTTAAAATTCGTACACTAGTTATACTACACTTATACACAGAAAGAGAGTACCCAGAAAATACAAAACATACAAATAAGGCGGTCTTATCACTAAAAGCGATTTCTTCCATACAACCTATGTCAGTTCCAGTCTTAAGATACTCCTATGTAATACCTCTTATTTTGATGGGCAACATTATGCGTGTGTGTGTATGTTATTTACACCGATTAAATTCTCCCTATTCGAGCCAGGCTGTCGCAATATTTCGCTTAATGCTTCTCGTCAACGGTTGTTAATTGTATAAATACCTACCTACTCTCAAAGGAATTGTACACCTACTCGTGACACCGTTATGGTTTGCCCATTAAACTAAAACACTATTTCAAATTTACCTAATAAAACGATCCCAAAATGTTCACTACACCTAGCAATTAACATAACAATATTAGCGACATAAAAAAGGAATTTTTCGCCAGCTAATAGTGTTATTAATTTGTTTGCATACCGCGCCTGTTTCTGTCACCTCATTCCCTAAATTAATGACAAACAAGTCCCGCCTCGCTTCTAAATGTCACGGTGGTGTTTCCAATGGCTAATTTGACTCGACTAAGCCTTTATTAGGCATGTTCGAATTACGATTATTAACCGCCTGACAGCCCGCATAGGATAGTAGTCGATAATAGTTATATTGTTCATTTCAATATGTCGATAAGGGGGTGTTAATAATACGATTCCGTGGTGCAAGGAGTTAATACGGCATGTCAAGTTTTTTTTTCTTAATTTTTTACGTATAGAAGACATAATTTTAAGAAACTAATTTAATTCTTATTGCTGACCTGTAATCTCTAAATGCAAAAATGGCGGGGAGAAAATAATACGAACTCCATGGAGAAAAACTACTTACTGCTATATTTAGAAAAATTCTGCCTTCTCTTTCTAACTCTACGCTGGAAACAGAAACGGCAACATCAAATGTCAAATTCTGACATTGTGCATGTATTTTTCTTTCATATTGACCAGAAAGAGTTCACAGGTTTTCCAGTGACGTCACTGGACGGACCGAAAAACGAAGTTATTTTATTAAAAATATCTGTAATCCTTTCATATTAAAATCTCTGACATAGAAAATATTATTATTGAGACAATTATCTCGAAATGGTTTTCGATTCAGCCATCAAAAAAAAAACTTGACATACCGAAGTGAAGAAAAGTGAATTTTGAAATGCAGAAAATTTGATTTAGATTTATTGCTATTTGCTAACCTGTTTTCAGCCTAGATTGAAGAAGATTCATCGTGGTACATACTGTGGTGGACAACAATTTCACCAAAATGCGACTTATTCCCTTTTAGTTAAGGACCACGTAAACGCAATTACACTTGAAAATAGACGGTCCTACGTTTCAAAATAGTTTTAAAAGAATTGTAGTGTTCTTTGGACATTCCTAAATAGTAAAGTAACTTAACTTAATGCTTTCACTTTATAAACAGTCTCAGTAGGTAGGTACATAATAAATATACGATTTTTTTTTGTAATTCTTGCAGTAGGTATTCATTGAACGCAGCATTTACAAGTTGAAACCTATAGAAATACATAATATAAGGTAACATAACGTAACGTAACGACACGTAACGTAACCTACTGAAGTAAAGAACATAGTATAACGTAACATAACATAACGTCACGTAACGGAACCTACCGAAGACCATAACATAATATAGCGTAACATAAGCTAACGTCACGTAACATAACCTACCTAAATAACATAACATAATGTAACATAACATACCATAGCGTAAGGTAATCTAACGTCACGAAACGTAACGTAACATAATTATATGACATAAACTCTTTATTTGCATTATACACCAAACATACATAAAAAAATATAACAATTACAAACACACCACACACATACATTTAAAAATAATAAACTGTAAACTATTCACCCAAATCACAGTTTGCGGTTACTTACGAGTACCTACTTCTAAAATTGCATACGTGCAGATGGGCTACGCGCGTCTCTGGTGAGCCTTGTGTCAATGAAATAAGGGCTACAATAGCGTCTGTTCATACTATTTGGTCCGTTGTACGTAAGTCCCCATCCAATTTACCATAGCAATCAACTGCGGTTAATATTGTTCGTGCCTACGCCATGTCATCTAGTTGCTCAACTTTAGCTCTCTGCAGCGCATTGTAAATTTAAAATTCACACCTATTTCAATAAGTTAACGGTGAAAATTGACAAGCAGAAGAAATCGATTCGATGCACACAGTGTCGTTCGCACAGAAATATTGTAGACCTGTGGTGGCCAAACTTTTCAAGTATGCGGTCTACATTGCAACTCTAAAAATACCTTGGTCTACTTTCAAAAACTGTGTTTCAATAATTTATTATTCAAATGAAACACTTTAATATCGACTGCATGGTTTAATGCTTGTCTGTTAACCAAGACGGAAGACGCGATTTTTACCGCATTAATTGTATTCATTGAGTTTGAGTTTGAAGGAAGCTAATGACTTTTTCCATAGTTTAAACATTCGAATTCCATAATACTTATAAACAGTCCAAATGATCAGCAAAACTTTGATGTTTTCCGAACTGAAAATGGAAAAAAAAATTAATGAAAGAAGAAAGGCAGGCTGCTTGTTTTTTCGGTCTCCCTCTTAGAGGGACCGTTCATAAATGAAACTTATACATGTAGAGTGAAACAAGACTAACAAAAAAGTAAATTGATTGTTACCTGTAGAAGTAGGGGGAAAAGTATTTCTCCTTATACCTTTTGTATCAAGTGTTTGAAACTCACAATCTTTCTTATTAGATAGTCCACTCAATCTTCTACGCATTCATTATTTTTACTTCACGATAACCGTAGAATATTTTGATAATTGAAGAAAACGAAATCACACACAACCAAATACGTTACGTAACTACCAAAAAATACCTCAAGTGATAATATTCGATGAAAATAGCTGTCATGGTTACGTTTTGCTACCTGTTTTTTTGGATGATTTGTATATTTTACTAGTAATTTCTACTTTTGAAACCGGACTTCTAGAGATGGGGAAATGTTTTTAAAAAAATCTTTTTTTTTCTGTTTACAATAATTATGACCGCCAACCTGAACGGCTTTTAGTTTTAGTAAAAAATGCCTGCAATGGTTGTTTGAACTCTTCGCGGGGTACCACGGTCGGCGTCTTGGCCACCCTTGCATTAGGCTTATTAGTCACTAGAGTTTACCCGCGACTTCGTCCGCACAAATTATATACTAGATTTTAAGTCAGATCATAAGCTATCAAACAAAAAAGTTTCATCAAAATCGGTTCAGTAGTTTTTGCGTGATGCTGTTACACAAACATACAAACAAACAAACAAACAAACAAACAAACAAACAGACAAACATACAGACAAATATTCTAAAAAAAGGTTGATTTGGAGTTCGGGGTACCTCAAAACCATATCGTAATCTTTTTCGTGTAAATATCTTCAATGTACAGACACACTTCTGTTACAGTTTTATAATAGTAAGATTAGGCACTGAAAATTCACAATCGAGACAGATTTAACGGCTATGTAATTTCAAAATTACTTATAGTAATTGTGTTTTAAATTAAAATGAACAAGTAAAATATATAATGTTTTATTTAAAATAGCAGTTTTGATATCTAATTAATGCAAATATCATTTCATAAATTATTACTAACTGTAAATATTTCGTTTAGCATTAATTTATCTCAATATTGTAAGCATTCGAATTCAAATAATTTCTCAATTAGGTATGAATTAATCGGAGGTCTACAAGGTGTAACAAAACACCGTAGTAATATTCAATGGGGTGGTTTAGACCATCAAACTGAACAACTTTCACTACGGAGAAAATGTCGAAAAAAATCTGCTCTCTGAGTCGAATTTGTAATTTTGTATGAAACATTAGCCATTTCTTTTCTTGCGATTCTGATGCTGGCTCCATATTGAAAGGTCTTCAGTTTGATGGTCTAAACTACCCCTTTAAATATTATTCAAGTGTTTTGTTACACCCTGTATAATCAGACTGGTTACAAACATTAATCGTACATGTAAGGGTGGATATGCGATCCATAACGTGTATGCCATTAATTGAGATGTCAATTGTAACAATCCAATCAACATTATCTGATTGATGCACGCAAGTGGCAGTGTTCGGTCGGTTGATCTCCTTGACTATAAAATGAAGCTTCCCCTTAAAGGAGTGACTCTATTCAACAGTCAATGGAGCATTTTCTCTAAAAAAAAATAGTTTAGTGTCTGGGTGCATGCATTACAATCTTAATATTGGTCACATTGATAGCGTTCCGTATTTTTCTCGATTCTCTAATTTTAGGGAGTAATTTTTTCATTTATAAAAATAGGATTATGATTGTAACAATGTGAAAGACGTTTTGATACTTTGAATTGATCGACATTGTGCAGTTAATTTTCGTTTATGTACTTACAACAAACTAACATTATCGGTATTGGGTATTGCACATTTCCATCAATCAATTCAATCAATTATACTTTATTTTACACCAAAAAACAAAGTATACAGAGAGTAAATAAACAGGAAATACTGACGGTACAATATAGTATTTGTTGTTAGTTAAAAGAAAATTGTAATTCAATTTTTGTTTAGTGGCATCCGATGCGTTATCACAATTCAGCCAATGTCTCGTTATGTGGATAGTATATGAAGGAAAATGATCAGTGGTATTTATTAAGTCTAGAGTGGCAGTTTTGCCAATGTAAGTAGGTTATAATCTCAAGTGATTGTTTTAAGGTTAAAACACAAAAGAGTTCA
The DNA here is from genome assembly GCA_963924505.1 of Agonopterix alstromeriana. Classification (NCBI taxonomy): domain Eukaryota; kingdom Metazoa; phylum Arthropoda; class Insecta; order Lepidoptera; family Depressariidae; genus Agonopterix; species Agonopterix alstromeriana. Next base: position 10,173,392 of record OZ004670.1, read on the forward strand.
CAAAATGGTGGAGCCACGTGCAATCCCGACGCGTCGATACGCAAGCGTCCGTACTCCGCCGGAATTGCAGCGCGACTCAAGAAAATTGTATTCATTGGTAACACAGAGCTGTCAATGTCAGTAAGATGATGATGAATGGATGACGATGAGACAAACCATGGTCAAAAAGCGCTTTTTTAGCTTCAATGCGACATTTATTTTTAGAATTCACATACGTCACGGAAGTTTAACATCAGCTGATTTTATTTTTGCTCCGATCGGTTTGCTCCCATAGTAAAATTTGTTCAATTTGATGTGTAGACTCTCAATTTAAAATGATGCTAGTGATATAAATTTCACCCTGCATATCCACTTATCCACAGATTTTTCGTCTTGCAAAACGCCTCATTGTTTCGAAGCTTTTGACATTTTGACGACATAATTATACGCAGTATACGGAAATCGATAATATAATCTTAAAGGATAGTTGAACTTTTTATAGGTACACACGGGGACACATCAAGCTACGCAAAACCAAAATAAGCTGGCCGCGCGTAGGTAGAGTAATGCATAACGTCGCGCGGCTAGCTTATGTTGGTTTTGCGTAGCTTGATGTGTCGCTTTGTGTACATCTTGTGGACTTAGGAGCTTGTCCACCGGTATGCTTAGCTATAGGATTAATTTCACCTTAGTAGCATAAATCTATAATAATAAGCTCCAAAACTGTATTTTATTGTGTTTTAACACTTTCGCTGCTGACAAGATACGTCGTAGGTGTAGGTGCCTGTGCTCATGATCTACCGCCCGAGTCACCGAAAACCATACGCCGGCGCGGGTGACCCACAACGCGAGCCACATTGATCGTTTCACCGTTACGACTGTGCGCACGAGGGGGGTCAACTTTAGCACTGCGCGATGATCATGATTTTGAGCTTAGCAGCGAAAGTGTTATGTCTTCATATGGAATTAATTTTTATTATTACTATTATTGTATATCTTCTCCTCATCTCGGAACGTACACTAATCTGACTGACACTAGTCTGGGACCTTTGGGAGGCGTGCGTGGGGCCGACAATTTGATCTAAATGGTAACGTTATTATTATTATTCCTGATATCTTAATACCAAGCAGCAAATCACAACCCATTTACAAACATAAATGGCCGTTTTTGAATTCGCCTGCTGCTTAAGTACAAAGCAGTGGCAGTGGAAGCCGCACCAACTTTGTCCTCTCACTGTAGCAGACTGCTCCGCTCGCTCCGAAGTTTTCACGTCCTCTATTTCTGTTGTTGCTATTGAAGTTTCAGGGAGCGGTATGCAATTTATTCATTAGTTCACGTTCAGTCTTATGATTCTGTACCGTAGTTATAATTACATCTTGGTGGCTAATGTTGGAGGATTGAGATTTGTGTTTGAGTAAAACTGTGACTCTAGATTCAAGATTTACTAGGGCGTTTATATCTTATATTACTCAAATGTTGATATATACAGGGTGTAACAAAACGCCCTAGTAATTTACATTTATAATAAATTTATTAAATAAAATAGTAATTTACATTTATATTTAAAATACCTTTATAATAAACAACTTTCACTATAGAGACAACGTCGATAAACTTTTAGGAAATCAGCTGTCCCATACATTTGAGTCAAGTAGACACTGCAGTTTTTTTGACATTATCTCCATAGTCAAAGATGTTCAGTTTGATGGTCTAAAAGACCCCTTTAAATATTACTAGGGGGTTTTGTTATACCTTGTAGTAGTCAGAGATATTCTAATTCTATCTGCATACATACAAAAACTTACCACTGAAGACAACATTCTGGTGTCATACCTAAAATTCCTACTTCATGGAACGGAGAAAGAACCATAGGAACGATAAAAGTTATATCCTCCGATTATTTCCACAAAACAGTTCTACAATCAAGAAGGGAAGCCTGCTAATGAAGAAAGCAATCTACGCTGAAATAAAGGTATCAATTACAGAGACGCGGGACTTCTTTCACGGAAGGGGTCTCTAATCTACATTATAATACTAAATGTAGTCACGTCTGGAAGGTTGTTAGCGACTCCCTGGGCTCTCACTCCGTAATTATTCTTTAACAAATTTCCAAATTTGTGAATAGAAGTTGGACGCAAAGGCCTTATTGATTTAATCAGTCGACTTTAAAGTTACATGATCCAATTTAAAATTTCATTGGCGATATTCCCGCTCCAGGGTAATTATAACTTATCTTTTTTAATGATGTTATGTTAAAGGGCAGTGACAACTTTCGATGTCGCTTGGAGATCTCTTCAAAGTAACTTAATTATAACGATAACATATTCCTTGGTGAAGGTAAGCGTCTCCACAGTGCATTAATTAGGTAGGTAAATTTAATTTTTGAAGCGTAAGCGTTTAACTTTGGAATCTGCATAGAGGACACACGGCAACAGATCAACCTATCCATAGTCAGGCCTATCTCACTCCACAGCTCATGTACGCTTGACGGCCGATCCCCACCGAGGGGTGAATGGCAATAGGATAGGTATACCGTGTAAACTTCTTGGTCAAATATCATTAGACTTGCCGCCATTTTATGAGTAGTCAATCCGAGACTTGAAAACCCTAGCGATGTCACGCTGCCAGCACTTGAAAGAATTAAAGAAGGAGACTACGTAAAGGAAGCTTTCATGTCTAATGACTCGGTTCATTTTTGTTTGCACGCGCGCCGTTGTTACGCTTGGTAGGTTATTCGCAAATTGTACGATAGGACGGGTGCGAATAACTTTGCACCTTATTGCCGTGCAGAGAGAGTCGCTATTTATTTAAATCTATTTTCGAAGGGATTCTTCTGTACGGCTAGTATTTATTCTGTGCCATAGTTGAAATATGTGTCCATGAATAGAGTTAAATTATGGGAAACTTAATCTGTCGCCGTGCGTACATGAAGAAATCTGTGATAAGCAAGACTAAGATAAAATATTGAATATTCTAACTTGTAGAAACATATCTTAGAAACTTATCTAACTTAAAGCGAGAAGCAGGATTACTCTCTGAAACTATTTGCCGCATAGTTAGGTTACGTAGTTGCTGCATTTAAATTATCCTTCAGTTATGCGGACAGGACGATACGACTATCGAATCAGACAGCGCGCTAGATTGCAGTTGTCGAAGAAACAGTACGCACAACTTAGTCGAGACTTTGAAGTTGACCAACCAGTGACACTTGCACAACTTAAGCTACCACTGCCAACTATCCAAAGCGTTTTAAGCATGCAGCCGTACCAAGGCTCACCTTTAGCATATTGATGACAAAATGTTATGAATTATTTAAGTCACGTTAAACATTTTTTTAACAAAACTAGCTTTTTGCACATGCTTGGTTAACGTCCGAGATCTGCAACATACTTCGTCCAGGCGTACCATTCTAAACGCTCTTTGCATCCAGGAACCCCAAACACTCGAAGTTTTCCCACTCTGGATGGCTACAGAAATCCTTTGAACCAGCTACGAACCCAATCGGGGATCGTTTCCTCTCTCTATTAAACTCCAGTCATAATCATATTCTTCTCTTGTCAGCGGGATGTCTAGATCATTCAGACTCCCCAAGCACGAGACCTGTCCCCTGTCAACGAAACGAAAATGTACTGGGAGTCTGGCTCTCGAATATTATTTTTAATAAAATTTTTATAGTAATAAGATGACTAAAATACCTATTATGTTGTCATGCCTGTCTAGGGCTCATGTATCGAATTTGGCTAAAACTTTGTTACACATTTGGTGTATTGTAGGTACATGAATGGAAATAAATATTGAATCAAGTTGAATTTAAATACGGTGGTCTATTCTAAGCTGGATCCACAAGGTTCTGAATAAAATAAAACCAAATTCTTCTTCTTCTAATCTAAATTGGCTCAAACATTTCGGGGTTCTGTAGTGAGAAACAGGTTGAAGAAGAACTGTAGTTTTCAAAGAATTCAAAGAATCAATTCAAGAATTTCAAGAAATTCTGAAACTTTATTCAAATGTATGTTCTGTTTTGGTGTGCAATAATTGAATTGAAACAGAAACATTCGAGCCAACTAGAACTCTAATTTTTTTTTGAACTTGGTTAAAATTTGTGATTGTTAATCATGATTAAGGTCGTGTTTTGATATAGGTAGGTAGAGGTTCACTCCAACAATCCTATTATTGATAATTAAATTTCAGTGACTTTGAAAGTTTGAGGGAAATTCGTTCCACGACTGGTCTTTTGATTTCAAATAGAAACTGTTTGATTATCTCAAGGAAGCCGACCCGGATGTTAGGATCGACGCCAAAGGACGGGAGACATCAAATAATCTCTGGACAAAGATAAGGAGAAATTCTATAGCTCTGTAAAATGCTTTTCATTAATGACTGAAAAATATTTTGCAAAATACATTATTGGATTGGTAAAAAAAATCATCCATTGCGATTCTTTTGGAGAGTTGTTTTTTCTATAAAAACAAAATTTTGTAACTGACATGAAAATGGAAACAATTTGAAAAGGTGTGTGGTATATACTATACGAATACCTACGTATTCGTATGGGGAGATAGGTAGGTACTTATGTAATATCTACTAACTTCACTTTAATTTCAAATGTATCGCATCAAGTTTAAACGAGCTATACAGGGTATACTTAAGGGGGTGTTTCAGACCATCAAACTGGACCACTTTAACTATATATGGAGCCAACATCGAGAAAAAATTAAAAAATCACCGGTCCCATTCATTTGAGTCGAGACAGTCTTGCAGTTTTTTTTCGCGATAAAGATTAAGAGGATATAATTCGTAACGCGCTCTATACAAATGTACTATGGTGATATTTTTAATACTAACCAATTAAACTCAATGAAATTTTTCAGAATAAATTTTAAAACAAATTTCTATGCTTGTATAGAGTCAGATTTTCGTTAAAATTTATAGTTTTAAAGTTACAGTGCCTCTAAGATTTCCATACAAATCTTAAATTAATCCTAGCATTGAAACTGTATATTTTAACGAAAATCGGACTCCATACAAGCATTAGATATTTGTTTGAAGAAAGTTTCAGCAACATTTCATTGACTTTAATAGGTGAGTATTGAAAATATCACCATAGTACGTTTGTATGGAGCGCGCTCCGAATTATATCCCCTTAAGGCTCCATAGTCAAAGTTGTTCAGTTTGATGGTCTGAAGCACCCCCTTAAGTATTACTATAGGGTGTTTTGTTACACCCTGCAATTATTCCAATATTCATTTATTTAATAACAGTGTTAGATGAAGGTCGAGTTTAAACTAATTTGTTAAATATTGGTTGTCATTAAAATATTTTATGTATCTATCTTACAATCTATTGCAAAATTTACTGGCTAGCTGTTGTTGGATGATAAAATAAATAGTAATTTGCGTTAATAAAATTGTTATTTCTATTTTTTTTGTCTATTTACTGTTCTACTCTAGGTACACATTGTATAAAAATAAAACACGCATTTTTGTAAAATCAAATCAAACACAAGTTCAATATTTTACCCCATAAAACATAGGCTGCAAAAATACAGAGAGAAAATCCAAGAGGTACAAAATAAGGTGGTCTTATTGTTAAAAACACGTCGACTTATATCAGAATGTTTTTATTTGAGGTACAGTCCAAATTAAAGAATATTAACTTAACGTGTATGTATGTGACTATAACATCACAAACCGCCAGTATTACCACTTTTTTATACCTCATCTCTCTGCAATGCGAACAGAGTTGGCAGCTGGCCCGGAAGTCGGATTTACACCACTGCTCATCTTTTTGAGAATTGCTTTGCTACAAAAACGAAATACTAGTATTGGCGTGTAATGAGATTACTCCTGCTTTTAACAGATTCGGTTTAAAATATGCTTGAAACTTTAAGGTTATAAACGTGATTTTATACAGGGTGTAAGTGAGAGCCTAGCAAATAATGAAACGGTGAACTCAGACCATCAAACTGAACAACTTTCACTATGGAGCCTACCTCATGAAACGCGAAAAAAAAACTGCTGTCCCATACATTTGAGTTGGGTAGGTACAGCAGTTTTGTATGGGACAGCTGATTTTTTAAAGTTTAGTTTAGTAGTGAAAGTTGTTCAGTTTGATGGTCTGGGTTCACCGTTTCAGTATTTGCGAGGCTATCACTTACATCCTGTATAGTTGACGTATACAGTTCTGTTATGTTGTTCACTACGGTTATAAATATGAATGCCCTTTAATACTTATCTAGTCATCCTTTATAGTGATGTTGTAGTTGGTGGACTCATTTCTCAAGTCTCTTGTTTTGCCAGTCGCCCTGTATAGTGTAGCTCGTAGAAACATTTATCAGAACCAGTTAAAGTCACCCTGTATAATAATGCAAAGCTAAGCAAAATATTTCCCACGTCACTTGTTCAGCCAGTCATTTTGTAAAGTAGTCTGTAGCTGGTGGAAACATTTTCTGAATCACTTGTTTAATTTGTCATCCTGTATAGCGATGTGAAGCTATGAAAAAGATTTCCAAGGTCAATTTTTCAACCAGTTACCCTGTTTAGTGGTGTTTAGTTTTGGAAAACATTTATCAAGTCACAAATGTTCAACCAGTAACTCTGTTTAATGGTGTGTAGTTATGGGAAACCTTTCTCAAGTCACTTTTTTCATCATTTACCCTGTAAAGTGGTGTACCTGTAGCTAGGGGGGAAACATTTTGCAGGTCATATTTTCAACAAAAGTCACCCCGCATGGTGGTGTGCAGCTATTCTCGAGTCACATGTTCAACGAGTCATCCTATTTAGTGGAGTGTTGCTAGCATTGGATACATTTCCCGGTTCCCATTTATTTTCCAGAATAGTGCCATTCCGTAATTGTGTATTTACCTCAAGACATTAAAATTTTTAGTCAAATCTAATCTACAAAACATCTTCCCACATTTATTAAATATCAAATGACTACCGAAAATACTAATGGTATCCGATATTTTTCCGATGTTTATTTCTTGTTAAGTTTTTAAGTAGGTACTTATTCGTAGTTACTTATTCGTAGGTACTTATTCGTAGGTACTTATTCGTAGGTACTTATTCGTAGGTACTTATTCGTAGGTACTTATTCGTAGGTACTAATTCGTAGGTACTTATTCGTAGGTACTTATTCGTAGGTACTTATTCGTAGGTACTTATTCGTAGGTACTTATTCGTAGGTACTTATTCGTAGGTACTTAGTCGTAGGTAGTTATGGTAGGTACTTATTCGTAGGTACTTAGTCGTAGGTAGTTAGTCGTAGGTAGTTATGGTAGGTAGGTACCTAGTCCTATTGGCATAGAAGCATTTGCCAGTTCCTTTAAGGAGAACTTCCGTGGGTCACGACCGATGCAACATACGCGCACGCCCGACGGCTGATGGCCGAGGGCTGACGGTAATGCCCAATGAACCACGTCTCCGTTTGGACCATCCTGTATGTACTACATACTAGAACTAACACGACAAATAAACGGCGTCCGCCATATAAGGGGCACAGATTCATAATATGTTACTACAAGGGGTATGCCGAGCACAGGCGGGTGAAAGAGATACCGATAGCGATTCACTAAGAAAGTGTGGCGATATCACAACAAAGACGTCGATGTAGTACGTCGTATATAATAGTTCAATGTACACACGGCGACACATCAAGCTACAAAAAAGAGCTGTTTATTAGCTCTATTGAATCCGCCATTTTTGGAGCGTTGATTGTGTATCTAGTTCAGTTCTAGATAATTTATCTATGGCCGCAAGCGTCTATCGCGTTGGCCACGCGCCTCTGTCGCATCGGCCGCGACCCACAAAAGTCTACCTTTATTCGACCAGACAAAACGTTTTCCAGGAAAATTTCAAACTCTATTCCGTTTTCAAAGTATAATTGTGGAACTGATAAGACGTTTTGTTCTAGTACTCGGGCAGGTATTTTCAAACGTTCAAATAACTTCTAATTACTTCGGTCTAGTTTCTTTGTGTATTTTCACTTCTCTAAACGTTTTAACGTCTGTTCGAGTATTTAATTCTATTTAGTCACTTTCTGTTTCGTTGTCTTATTTATTAATAGAAATTGAGAGAATCGTTGAAAAGTTATTTTAAAAGTTAATTTAATTTTGGTCTTCGCTTCCACCGCATCCACCGTGAAATTTCATTGGTTTTATTTAGGTGGGATGATGATTTGACTTTAGTAGTAGGATTATTGATTATTAAAGTAGAATTTTTCCGAAAACAAAAAAAGAGTTTGTTTTTATAAAATATTTATTCTGAAAACGAACCGGGTAGCAAACAGTCAATTGTTGTAGAACCTAGTAGGGATGTATAAATATTTCGTTGCTTTTTAGTGTTCCGTACCAAAATTGGCAAAACGGAACAGTTATGGCATCAGCTCGGATTCTGTCCGTCCATCCATCCGTCCATCCCCCTGTCACCGGCATTTTTCTCAGAGACCGTATAGTCGGGGAAATCTACGGATTTTTGTATGGAGTAGGTTGCATTAATTGCACTTTTGGTGAAAATTTGGAATATAGGTATGTATCTACATACCTGAAAAACATAAATTGAAAAGACATTTACAAAACATTAAATTTAGGTATGAACAAAAAATGGAAAACTGGTGATTTTGTACAGGATGGCTTCGTTCAATACGTTTTACTTATAACAATAATAATCCACGGTTAATATCGTTAATTTGGGTAGATATTTAATATTTTGTAAGTCTTCAAAAATTATAACCTCAAAACTAAATTATTTACTGTTTGTTTTTACACATTAAATTTGCCTTTTGATAATTAACTGTCTCTATTGCTGGTATGCTGGTCGAAATATTTTTAGAAATAAGCTTGCCATTTGTACATTAATATCGATTTTAAGGTATTTCTCAGGTTCCTGAGCCTATATAACCACGAAATCTCGACAGAAGTGTTATAAACTAACAGTAATATTATTTCAAACACAATTTACTAAAATGTCTTTAATGCAATCTCAAACCTTATTTTTCCTAGACTAGTATGACATAGAACGCTGAAAATTGGCAATTATATTTTCCGTTGCGATCAATTAAAACCAATGCTTTTGGTTCTCTTTGGTTATTATTAAAGGACAAGGAGACAGAGAGAGAGAGAGAGACTCAAATAACAATTAAAAAAAATACTTACCTATATTAAACAATGACGACTCGCAACTCGAAGCACGAGTTCATTCATTAGCCGAAATGTGCATCAAGAAAATTGAACTATATCATCATACCAGCCAAAAGATGTCCATTGCTGGACATAGGCCTCCCCCAAGGATCGCCAGAAAGTCCGGTCCTGCGTTGCCCTCATCCAACGGGTTCCTGCCGCCTTCACCAGACCGAACTACAGATGACCTAATTTAAAAATAATTTAACCTTATCTCTTTTATTATGTATAAGTTGTAAACAACCTTTATATATTAATTTGATATAAATAAGATGCCAATTAGAGGGTTTCGATGAAAGCCCGGATTAATTTACTCCTTAGCAATAAAGAGATTAGTTAATTTTGGCGCTAATTGGCTCTCCGTTGACTGATGTGGGAGTTTGTTTTGTTAACTATCTACTTACTTATAAACAAAGTAGATTTTCATCGATCGAGGAATTTTAATGTACATAAATACCTACATAAACTCTGTATGACCTACATAAATGTATGACATCATTTTTCGAAGTGTCTCAATTTGATCGTCGCGGGCACCTCTTCCTAGGTCGACCTGGACGCCGACGATAGATTTCTGTGATCCAGGGAGAGGCAATTTTTGCCCCCCTCTCCTGGTGTATTCGGCAGACATGGCCGGCTCCTATCTTACTTAATCCGCTGGTTCTTTCCCCAACATTGGCTAATTAACTGCTAGAATTCAAATAGAAAAACAAAAATATTTCCATGATATTGATTTCCATGTAGATCTGAAAATGTCTCACAATAACTATGTAGCATGAATTTGATTTGCACCGAATGACTGACGGAGTCGGTGAGGACGGAAGCCCAGCACGGGACATACTCGACCATCCTCGGGCATGTGCGCTGTGTGTTGTGTTTGTCCGAATTATAAAGGAGTTCAGGGCTATTGCTGAATTTTACACGTCATAATTCATATTTAAAATGGCACTTGGTTTTTTAAATTAGAAATAACACGCTTAGCAGGCACAAATATTCGAGTATGAATGCTCTATTCATATCGCGAAATCGCGAACCTCCATTACTACTTGGTTTACAATACGCTAGTGGTCACTCTAGTCAAATAATCAACCCTTGATCGAACGTCCAAACGCGAAATACGTATGAAGAATTGCACTAAATACCAAGAAGAGACGTCATCAACATTTCATAACTTTTATAGATCATCCTGTTATTAAAAATTATATTCAAGCTTAAGAATAAGCAATTCACATTGTAATTTATTGTATTTTATCTACATATTTTTTTATACAGGGTCCAACTTAATATGCTGACAGTTTTTTAAGAGGATGATCAGACCAACAAACTGAACAACTTTCTCTATGGAACCAATGTCGAAATCGCGAAAAAGAAATCAGCTGTCCCATACAATTGGGTTGAGTAAGATTTCAGTTTAGTATGGAACAGATGATTTTTTTTTCGCGATTTCGACATTTGGTCCCATAGAGAAAGTTGTTCAGTTCAATGGTCTGATCACCACCTTAAAAAAGTGTCAGCATATTAAGATGGACCCTATATAGGCATGTGTAGGATAGCTGGATAGGTGACATAAGCCTTCAATAGGTACCTCTCTGTTAAACGCTATTATTATATTTTGAGTTTGTATATGAAGTGAAAGCTGCAAATTTCGTCGCAACCTACTTTTCATGCGAGGCTCTCCTATTCCTATCATTAATAATAATTAGCATGCCACGAACAATATGGTCGAAGTGGTGCGGCTTTTCATGGATTCTTGGTTTCTATTACGTATTTTTTTCTAACAATTGCTTTGGCGGAATGACTTATTGAAACTTTAATTTAAGACTCTCCCCATAGGTAAACGCAGGGCCGGGCCATATTTTGCTGGTTTTTAGAAGCTATCTTCTCGTTATTTGAAAGACATACAAATTAATGATAAAAAAATAAAACATCTCGGCTTTATTTGCTATGAAGTATATTTCTTATTTGTCAATAAAATACATATGAATCCTGTGTTCAAAGGAAAGCCGAAATATTGGAAAAAATCTGCATTATGTGCATCTACTTTATAAGTTGAAGTAATTATTAGTTGCGACACACACCATTGTGTAGACAATATTAAGATCTAAAAATGCTATGAAGTAAATTTTTTTAAACATTTGATGAGTATATATAAATAGTAATATTTGATGAAAAAACTCTGACACGTGAAGAAGAAGAATGAGTTAATTAGATAATTGTAAAATTTTATGTGCATTCTTATGATTTTCGAATTTGATTTCCTTGGCTTAGAAGGCACCACAGTTATCACTTTATTATATCTAATGAAGTACAAGCCCGTCAAAAATAGGTATACCTACAAAATGGACGTAGTTCAGTAGAGGCAAGGCGGCACTGAAAGAGTCAAGGTCGTTCGGTCAGGGAAACCTCTTAAGTGCAGAGGCAAGTTGCGGAGATCAGCAAACTTTCAGTCAGGAAGATCCAGGCTCCGAACGGAGGACATGAGTCGTACCAAGGAGTTTTTCTACCTATGCATATCGTGTACAAGTCTTTTTATACAACGTGTTAATGTATAAACGCAAAAATAGAAAATAGTTTGTTTTAGAATTGAGAGCAGAATCGAATTATCAAGGTGTCAACATAGGTTAAATTTTTTCAAAATATAAAATAGTTTGATTGTATAATCTAAAATTTACTAAACTCGATGTTAACTCACCCTACTTAGTACCAAAACAAGGTTCTTAAAATGAGCACGCTAGCGCTTTCATTCATTGCTGAAATAATAACAAATAATTTTTGCACGAGAATTTAAAATGCGAATAACTTTCAATTTAAATGAATAAAATAAAGACATTATTATTTCAATGCAATTATTTCGTTATAAATTTGTTGGAGTGTATGAAGTTTTGCGCTTATTTATTAACACGTTGTATATATAGATAACTAAGTACTCTCAAACAATGAAGGAAACATTGTTAGGGATCTTCAATCTGAGATAAGATGTGTTATATGACAATGGCAAACCACCTCATTATAATCGTGCATACAATTTGTGTTCTTTCACCGACAAAAGCGTAGCTCTTAAATTGTATAATAACATCATTATAAAACTCGCAAAACTGTAGCAAAAATGTAGCAAAACTCGCAAAATGGTAGCAAAAATGATTCCATCTTATTTTGTGAAGTAGAAATTTTATTACTTCTTGACTAGCTCAACTGAACTGTTTACTGTATCAAGTATAATAGTGGAGTCGAAACAATCTATTGTTCGTGCGAACTATTTATTTATAGACAAATGAACTGGAAAATTCAGCAAATCATGCAAAAATTATCGTAAATTAACGCATTCAAGGGCGATACCTACAATAGTTATTAAGTAGGTATAGTTATACAACGTGTTAATGAATAAACGCAAAACTAGAAGTAGAACGTTTAGAATCGAGAGGAGAATCGAATTATCATGGTTTCAACATAGGTAATTTTTTTCAATATATTAATTTGTTTGTAAAATTTAAAATCTACGGAACTCGATGTCAACCCACCGCACGGGCTCACTCACACTACTTACTACCAAAACAAGATTCTTAAAATGTATCCATGAGCACGCTAGCGTTTCCATTCATTGCTGAAATGATAACAAATAATTTTTGCCTCAAAACTAAAATGCGAAATTTCAATTTTTACTATCAAAATAATGAAATAATATTTCAATCTAATTATTTTATTATAAATCAGTTGGGGTGTTTGAGGTTTTGCGCTTATTCATTAACATGTTGTATGTAGTACCTAATAATGCTTTTGGTTTACTTAGCTTACCAAATTTATTAAATATCCTAGTTTTAATTGTATTGGTTTTCAAGGTAGTGTATTAGATCCTTAAGGGGACGATCAGACAATCAAACTGAACAACTTTCTCTATGGGATCAAAACCGAAATCGCAAGATTGTAGCATTTGCATATTTTGCAATTTATAATATAATTTATGAAGATATAAAGCTTTGACCTTATCCATAGAAAATTTCAAAGCTTTATATCTTCGTAATTATAATATAAATTGCAAATTTTATTTGATACGCGGCATCTAGATTTTCTAAACTATTTCCATATATAAAATAATACTTTTAATTGTACCGTCAACGCTTATTACGCGTCGAACTTTTGTATGAAATTGACATCTCTGCAACCGCCTTAAAGAAACCGTAAGCATAATAAGAAGGACCCTATACCTAGTTGTGAGCATGTGTTTGGGTTTGAGTGTCACTAACTTATAGTTTACTGTATAGTATCATTTATTTAATTAAATATACTATGTATTACTGTATACATAACATTAGCTTAAGAATTTATATTGTAATAGTCATTAAGTCGTGTTACGAGTATGTTGTAGAGTTTCTGGCCGCATCTTCTCTACAGCGACAACATGTTCCGACGCGGTGGTAGCTTAAAAAAAGAATTGACGTTTAATAAGTGTGCTTCAAGCTCCTATATTGAATAAATTATTTTGACTTTGACTTTGTCTATGCTAAATAGACGATAGACATCGTGTTACGTTATACCACATTTCGTACCTACATAATGACCACACCCAAAAACCGTTTAGGCTGATATTAAATTACGTTTGACAGCGAAGGCTTTTTTGTCGATGGGTTATTGATATAAGCACGATATGGGAGCGCCCTGCGTCATCGAATACGTGCAACTGTATGCACCATAGACAGTCGACCGCTAGACTTCTGATACGTAAATCAAAAACTAATATATTTTACCGGGTTTTTATTCCATCTACTGTTTAGAGTCAGGCTAAGGATAAATTTCACCTAAGTAGCATAAATCTATAATAATAAGTTCCCAAACTGTATCAAATTCATGTTCAAACACAAGAAGTGTTTGAAGTTTTTATTATGAATAGAACTAAAAAAACTTGGTATTTAGATAAAAAATCTCTGCATTAAAATAACTATTTTTTCTTAAAGTTAGTAGGTATCTATTGTAGTATCTACCACTCTTTCTTATACTGTGATTTTATTCCATCGAAATTCGTCAACAAAGCATCCCAAATCCTTTAATTGAATAAAAACAACTCTGTCAAAGGGAGCTCCAAGTAACAGAGATTTGAAATTCGCAAAGTATTTCAAAGGCTCCGCGTGATATTCACACTGGAATAAGCCTAAACTGAATAAATGGTTTTGTGTTTCAAACTTCTCCCATCAAGCAAGTCTAGGATGAAATCTCTCCGTCTAAAAATCGTGCCATCCGATGTTCTGCCAGCTTACAGTAAATAAGAAAATTCATCCGGATTGCGTCGTTAAACGTAATCGAGCGTCGTGAAAAGTATTAAAGAAGCAACGCTATATTGCATAAAGTTAAGATGTAACAATGAAAACTTTGAGTATAGCACCAAGTGTGCGCAATTCCTCTTTGGCAAAATACGCTCCCAAGTCATCAAGCGGAGCGACGGTGAAGTTACGTAACGTTTCGTTCGACTTGCGCTGTTATTGTTTCTCCACCTATATATTATACTATATTACGACCCATCGCATGTTGTAATTAAACATTTACGACCCAATTTGTCTGTTGTACTACTAGATACTGTTCTATGGTTAACCCTGATCAGAATAGTTCCAGCTAAGTTGTGCCAATTTCGGGAGTATACACCTCTTCATCTATTTTCTCGCGGAATACCTATTTATCACATGTACGAGTACCTATTACGTATATTCATTACTGACTAATAAAACGATGACCCATGATCGTAAAATTTACGTACTTTATCGAATAATAATGTATTGACATAAGAAATGACTTAGCAATCAGAACTAGGGGACTATAATTCTAAATCTTCGCATTTTACCCTCGATATTTTGCCCAAAAGTCTTTTGGAAGTTCGAAGAACTGTGCGTTTGCTTCGGTACATTTAGCTCGCTTGCTCGCTCGGTACATTTCATTAGTGCCTAGTGCCTCCCCTCTCTCCAATATTGTTCTGCTGTTTATTGCGTCTGCGTATAGTTTAATTAATTTGTGTTATTGGCATTTATTGCTAAGAAAATAAAAAAGAAACTCTTGTTTTATGAGACACATTTTTGCAATTTTCTTTAAGCTGTTTTATTGAATAATCGAGACATTCTTTTAGCGAGGAATTTGAGTTATGAAGCAGTTACGTTTTGGAATTTTTGTTGAGAAATTTTTATGTTCTTTAAGTTATAAACTCTAATGAAATTGGTTTTAAAATAAATAAAGGTGCTAATTAAAATACTATTCGCTACCACAATAAACCAATTAGGATTATAATAGATCTCTAGAGATAGATCCAAACCTACAATTTATGGCCTAAAATTTGAAGAGGTGAGATGCGAGATCTCACCTCTTCGAATTTGATCAAAGAATATTATTCTTTTACGCTTTTTAGGGTCGTCTCCTATTGGTAGATGATATACAAAAGTAAATCATCAAAGATCTTAAAACATTAATTATTATCTTAGGAATTTATTTATTACCTTAAGTTTATTTAAAATAATCCTAAGTCCTTTTTAAGACTTTTACTTGTATAGTGGTGCTAATATGGTCGTTATGTTCATCGAATAGACTGATGTCGAACTGGATGGTCTTTGCGAGCTCCTCAGTGTTTTGTTACAAACGTAGGTATTAGTCCCGTATAGCGCTGGAAGGAAATTTGAATACACTCTGATACAAAGTTGACAAAACCTACTGAGCTACTACTAAGCGTGGTGAAGTATGGACCGCTTTTTAACCTACATTGGTCACTGTAACTTTTAGGTGTTAAAAGATTTAGGGCCCTGAACTTTTCATTGAACGTATCATGATTAACAAGGTGGTTATTAGATGTTTAATTGACGGCACTTATTTAACATGCTTTATAATTATTATACCCGTATTATTATGTGATTTGAATACAGGGAACTGATTGCAAGATTATTAAAATTACTTAAACCGTATCTGTAGTTAGCCAGGAATAAATTGTCATGAATTCATGATCGGGATGGCTTTCTAAATTCATAGAACGATCTTTTATGAAATTTGATATGAGCAATAATAATATTAATAATTCGTAGAAAGTACCTACATATAAAATTATTTTTGAAATTTGATATTTGTAATAATAATTCGTCGAAAGTATAATATATACAATTATGTGCTACGTGTCGTGTCGGATTAATTCAGATTCTGAATTCATACCCCGTATCGATTTTCTGCATAAATTTTGTAAAAGAAGGCCCATAATTTTGTGTGTACCGTTACACACCTACAATTTAGACTAGATGTGCGTACTTAGTGGCCAATATTACATACGCAGGCAGCTAGGAGGAATTTAATAGAAAGCTATGTGAAGGTACCTAATCATGCTTACTAAAATGTGTATTACTTCATGAAGCCCGTTCGGGCGAGGGCTATATCTAATAATTACATACGAGTACATCATAGGTGCGATGAAATGCGTTGTTTGTGTGCGATTAACGTTGATACTGATACATATAGGTACCTATATAATGGATTCGTGGTGTGTACAAGGCTAAGGACCGGACTCTGTGCGTGCATATTACTCGTATATGTAGAATATTTAGTAGTCTGAATTTCAGGTTTTATTATAATAGATCATTTCATTTTTAGGACTCCGTACCCAAAGGGTGCCAACGGGGCCCTATTCATAAGCCTACGCTGTCCGTCTGTCCTAGCTTTAAAGGGATGTATCTATTGAACGGTAATAGATAGCGAGTTGAAATTTTCACAGAATATGTGTTATTATTTTGGATTTCCTAAAATAAAAAATAAAATAGAAAAATTAATAAATTCGTTAAAATTTTAATTACTCATACAATTTTCTTTTTTTTGTTTTTGCTTGATCGTTTAAACAGCAATACATACAAGCGTGAAACTTAGTATGATTATAGTGCATACTCTAAGGTAAAACAACAAATAATACAAACCGGCCAAGTGTGTGTCGAGTTCGCGCTAAGGGTCCGGGAGAAAACAATTTTGTCGGGTAATATTGTATGGTGGACTCGCACTTGGCTGGTTTTTGAACAACACACAAACATATTTAGGTTTTTCTTACTTTGTGTGGTAGATATTCGAATTTTTACAAATACTTAATAAAAAAGAATTCCAGAAGTTGAAAAATCGTAAGTTTATCTGAGATTCTTCATTGTCAAACTTTTCGAAATCGATAACACTGTTTAATATATTTTTGTATTGGGCTTTGGCCCACCCGGTCCACCTCTAAGTTTACTACTAGGATGTAAACTAACTAAAGTCAAACCATTAAACCACGTACTCTACCCTAGAACTCTATCCATCAACCTGAACAACTTTTACTATGGAAGTAAACCTGTCAAAAAAAAAATATCAGCTATTTTATACGTTTAAGTCGTGTAGGCATTGCAGTTTAGTATGGAACAGCAGATTTTTTTTGCGCTGACAGGTTTGCTCCCATAGTAAAAGTTGTTCAGGTTGATGGGTAAGTACGTGGTTTTAAGTTTGGCCTTTAGTTATAAACTAACTAAATCCTACTTCATATGGCGGGACACAACAAAACTACGATAATTCGGTTGGCCAGGGTTTTTTGGTATTTTTTAGTCTTTTTTATATTTATCCAGATCAACAAAAAAAAAATTTTTAAATGAGATTGATCCATAATCTCTAAATGCGAAAATTGGTCGCGAGGTTTTCTCGCATTCGAACTCCATAAAATACTCTACGCTGAAACAGAAACGGCAACATCAAATGTCAAATTCTGACATTGTGAATAAAATTAGTTTTCAGGTCATCAAGTGACGTCACTCGACGACCTGTCAACCTGCAATCTATCTTATTTTAGTAATAAAAAATCTGTAATCGTTTCATTTTGAAATCTTAGAGACTAAGATTAAGTTGAGGGCTTAATCAAAATAACTTGACATATACCATATTCACAACAGCAATTACTCCTTAGAACTCGTCACGAGTATTTTTCTTATCGATAAGATGAATCATTCAGTGTTAGCGATTTCGATTCATTCGAATGAGGCTGCCGACTGGGCCCTACAACGGCACTGGTTGTATATTAATCAACCGTCTCACAAATCGTCAATTAATCAAGCTAAAGCATCTGGTTGACAACGAACTGTCAGCTTAAGTAGTGTTTAGTTTACGACGCAATGTAAACAATCATTTGCGGGTAGCTCATCTCCTCTGCCTCTATTGTTCGCTGTTTACACAATTATGATGTTTGCGAGCGATCGATTATGTGGATTAGCGATCGTGAATTTAATATCTCTGTAAATCTTGACAGTTTCGATTGAGAACGTGACATTGATATATGTGAATTAATAAATTAAATATGAATCATGTACTAGTTCGATACAACTTTAATATGGGTAGTCGGTTAGAGGTACATAGTTGGTAGTTGTAGGAAAGTTTCTGACCACCAAAAAGTCGTGGGTTTTATATTGTTTGTTTGTTCGAGCATCACGCAAAAACTACTGAACCGATTTTGATGAAACTTTTTTTTTGATATCTCATGGTAAGTATACAGGGTGTTACATAATTAACCAAAAAAAAATCCTTCATTGAATTCTAATGTGACATTTGAAACATAGACTATTTTTTCAGAAGGGTAGTGTTTGTAAGTCATTTGTACCTAAATTTCAGTAAGAGACGATGAAGCTTTCTTTGTCGAAAAAAACTAATTGTAAGATGCTTAAATTATCTTACATGATGACAAATATGAATACTTTATTGAAATTATTCTTTATTTTTGTACCAATAATGTAACTTTTTTGTCAATCTATTATTTATTGTTTTTTTCTGCAATAAATAGGTCTTGTTCAATTTAGCTTTAGTAATAAAGATAACATAGAGAAAAATCGTCTTTTAAATTAAGTACTTACAAGATAGGTAGGGACATCGCGGTGACCTTACGACGTATCTACTGCCGTTTAGTCTTTGAACTAACGGCAGTCCGTCAAGTAGTGTTGCGCTTCAACGATAAAAATTTTATTATTTTTACTATAGATAAAATAAAATCGGTAAATAATAATATTATGCTACAGTTATCATACATTGTCAATAGACTCTTTACAAGGGACCCTTTAACACCCTTTTTTTCTTTAGAGATATTTTTGTAACACCCTGTATAATTTGTGAGGACGAAGTTGCGGGTAAAATTTAGTTGTTTATAATTTTATGGTTCTATTTATATCCTTTATTATGCTTTTAGCACTATCATATGTATATTACCTACAAAATATATTCTAGGATTTCAAGTCTATCGTTACAAACTTTTGGGAGGGTATTACCATAGCCTATATCGTAATACTGTGCTTTGGTTTAAGCAATACTATTCAATTAAGTGGAAATTGTTATGGAATACCATCTATTAGAAACTATGTAGCTAACTTAACCTGCGCTGAAATATTTTGATCAAAACACGACATCATCTTGTTTGAGAGCTACGCTCTTGTCGGTGGAGTATTCTCCGATCCTCCGCTAGTGCCTTGAGTTCCTGATACACGACAAAATGAAGCGAAATAATTCGATTTACTAGAAATAAATACCGATCCAAATGATGATCAGAAAAGAAATAGTACAGGTAAAGTAAGATAAATACCTATACCGTTTGGAGGCAAAATTTGTACATCAATGAATCTTTGTTTTTTAACTTTATCTTGGTACTAGAAATGAGGATCTGCAGAGTTCACCCAAAATTTAGGGGTCCTACCGCCTTTCTACTACCGTACCTTTTCTCAAGGAGATTCGGCGTATTTTTATGCGCTCATAACTGCGATCTGGACAGTACCTGTGAGCTCAAATTTTCAGAACAGCATATTAGTCATCACTCTTATAAAATATTCCTAATTTCATATTTATAGCCCTGCTTATTTAGATTTAATTAATACGCAAACTTCGTTGATTTCGTCATTCACTCACTTACTCACTGTTGATCATCTAAACCTAACAGGTACTTTGTCCTAGAAAGCTGACATTGGGTACATTTTATAAGAGTAATAACCACATGCTGTCCTGAAAATTTGAGCTCACAGGTACTGTCCAGACCGAAGTTATGAGCGCTCAAAAATACGCTGAATCTCTTAGTGGAAAGGCATGCTTGTGGAAAGGGTGTAGGTGGAAGGGGCTGGGACCCCTAAATTTTGGGTGGACTCTGCAGATTCTCATTTCTAGTGCCAAGATAAAGTTAAAAAAACAAAGTTTCATTGATGTACAAATTTTGCCTCCAAAATATCGTATTTTTCCTGTATTAGTAGATCAGAAAAGAAAAGAGAGTGGTAAATGTTATCCTAAACGCATTCGGCATTCGGTATCAACAACGACATTAGTCCGTAGTGTGGCAATCAGGGAGTAAGTGGGAATTTCCGCGTCGTTTGATACGACTCCCGGCAAAATGTTAAGAGCTCGCTAGTCGAGTAGCGACCCCTTCATCGGGGCATACTGCCGGGGCAAGTGGCCAGCTGAACGGAATGTCAATTAGCGTTTTTGGTTTTCTAGGGTATCTAGGTCTGCGCGAATAAAGGTAAAAAATTCCAAAATAATTTTTTTTAATAATGAAGAGGGAATGATCAAAAAGATGCCAACGCATCTTTTGATGGAATATTTCTTTATTTACGAATAATTTTAATCGAAAATTTAAAACTGTTTAAGTCTGACATGGTTGTATGGGCTCGATCCCTTTAAAAAATGGCAGGCACTGTCTTGACATGATTTTGACAGGATCTCGCGAACGTCTCTATGGATGATAAACATGCCATCTGTCGAGTTTTTTAGGAACTGAATTTAAAAAAGAAAATGCTCATTTGAAAAGTGTTGCCGAGTCCATATAAAGTACCTAAATAAAGCGTTTATGCTACCTTTCATTTTATTTACTCTCGCGATTAGTCGCAATGGAAATCTCACTCATTGTGCGCTTTTTGATCCGTCCTAGGGATTTGATTCCGATCTGGTAAAATATAATTTATATTGCGTGGTTTTTTATACAATTAAAAAAAGTTTTGAATGGATGGATATAAAAACCCTGTAGTTTACGTTCGGAATCGTAACGAGCGTTGGTAATTTTTAATTATATTTGTGACTAGCTGTGCCTGCTACTTCGTATGCGTAGATCACTAACATTTATTAGGTAAGTATGCTTTTTGCAACTGAATCTTCGTAGACCCGTTGGTGCCATTAACACCTTATAGTTTGCTTATTCTTAGTGGGGAAGGCTCGTGGAAAATTCTGGGATTATTCGACATTTCTTATCAGAATTGTGCCCCTTCGTACACCTTATTCCCTAGACTAGGCCTGTCTCACTCCACTGCGTAGGTAAGCTTGACGGCCGATCCCCACCGAGGGGTGAATGGCAATAGGTTACTAGACTTGCCGCCATTTTGTGAGTAGTCAATGCGAGACTTGAAAACCCTAGCGATGTCACGCTGCCAGTACGTAAAAGAATGAAAGAGGAAGACTATGCAAAGGAAGGTTTCAAGTCTAATGACTAAGTTAATTTTTGTTTGCAGGCGCGCAGTTTGTGACGGTTCGTAGGTTATTCGCGAATTGTACGATAGGATGGATGCGAATAATTTTGCACTTTATTGCTAAAGTCGCTATTTATTTGAATCTGTTTCCGAAGTGATTATTCTGTACTGGTACTTTATTCTGTGCCTAGACCTAGACTTCGCAGAGCTGGAAGTTCCGTTGGTTCAGGGAGTTATGACATCATCCATTTTTATATCCATATTTTAAATAAAAAATTTTATACCAAGGAGATCAAATTCAAATAAACGTACAATTAATATAGATTTTTGATACTAAAAAAATGTACTAGCCGTTCCCTGGGACCGTGTGTCACAATTTAATACATGGAACTATCGGTCGAAGCTATCGTTCTGTTTCTATTAATTAAATTCTTTTATACTATTGAACACGTTCAACTTTGCGCATAACGGTTTTACCAGGATCCTGCCGTACGATAAAGAAAAACTTTACTTTTCTTTCCAAATTGTCAGAGATAAACAATTCGGTATAATTATCATGCTTTTTTTTGCATTTCTTACGTATATCTTACGTATAGAATTAGTAGACATAATTTTAAGAAACTAATTACGAAACAGCAAACATCAAACGTCAAATTCTGACATTGTAAATATATTTATTATTAATGACCAGTTATTCAAATAACAAAGGACCGTTTACAAAGGACCGAGTGACGTAACTCGACTCTAAAAAAAATTTGCTTTAAAGCTTAATATTTCGCTTACAGATCCCTAAATCGAAAAATGGTTTTCCCACACCCACTATATTTTTAAAAGGCCTATCCTACGATACCCCACATCATGGGATAGGCGAGAAAAAAAATCTACCCCACATTTAGTGTACGAAATTTTTTTTTATGATTTTATTTTACCACTATGTAGGCGTGATTAATATATATACCCATGTCAAATTACAGCTTAAGTACTAAGTGTCTCTGAGCTAAGTCGCGGACGGACGGACAGACGAACAGACGGACGGACATGGCGAAACTATAAGGGTTCCTTGTTGACTATGGAACCTAAAAATATAATCTCTAACATCGAAAATATTATTATTAAGACAATTATCTCGAAATAGTTTCCAAAGGAGGCTTAAAAAAATGTTCTTATCGAATTGTTTTATGATCGAAACTTTACTAAAATTTACGACATCCTTCTTATAGCCAATTAACTCGAGATGGTATTATTCAAGTATTCCGTTCGTTGCTATGTAAATTAATGCAGGACTTTATTTGATGAGGCCCAGTGCTCAGCCCTTCTCGGTAGATCACACGTAATAAAAGAATAACATTATTACAGCTTCGTTTTGACCTCCTTTAACAGCGAAACCCTAAAAATTTGAAGCCACCGGAAACATAACCTTCATAGTTACAGGGTCGGACTGGGCTTCAGAGGCCCAGGTGGCATTATGACTTTAGGGGCCGGCCTCTAAAAAATCATAATAGGATGGGCCCAGTTTTTAAAAGTGGGACATGTTAGCTACATCGTCTAAATTTGTTGGCAACTTGAATTGAAGCTGTTTTTCTAGTCGACTAACATTTCATGCCTCAGTAGAGAACAAAGCCTCGTTTTAATGCGCTTTAGCGCGGAGAATCTTCTGTCGGCAAGTTACTAACTTGACTTAACGATATTGTGAGGATTACGCAATGCTTATAATAGGCACTATTTTGTGTGTAGGTAGTAATCCCGAAGGGGGTAGGGCGCAGGCCTAGGGCCCGGGTGGCAAACGCCATCCTGATTGGATACCCAGTCCGACCCTGGATAGCTACGCGACACGAGTATCGTGGAAATAAAAATATTGCTCTTCCATAAGCATTGCCAAGATCCTCATACACGTAATAATATTTACGATTACCTACATAATATACCTACGATTTGCATTTGCATTAAGTTTAGCCAATTATTGATATTGTAGATGCATAGCATAGTCGTGATGGCATCCTTGCATGGTATCACGACTATATTGCCCGAGGGCGTGGTGTAGTCAGATATGTTCTAAATATTATATATTATTAGGAATTCAAATTCTATCAATCGAATTTATGTAAAGATTAAAGATATTCTTTCAGGCCAAGATTCAGAGACGTATTTTGAATGTGAGTTGAGTCTAAGTGGGATCGAAAATGTGCTAATTTGTGATATGGGAGTTCAACTCAAACTAAAAATGACCTTTGTGTTTTTAGACGACGACGCGCGACGGTAGAGTAATGATGCCTGTCGTGGTAACGTCGTCAGTATCTGTAGTACCCCTTAGGTTGAAGAAGTATAGGCGATGTAAAAAACATACCTATTTAAGATGCGCATCCGACACTGCATATTACAACTTTGACGAGACCTAAATCCCGTTATCGAAGATTGTGGGGTTTGCGTAGAAATAACAAAATAAAATGCAATCCAACTAAGAACAGTTGGACCGCGGTCCAGAGCTTAACTCTTTCCTTTTACCGCAGAATTTGGTATTGAGCTCTACACTTTTTGTGTCGACGTTATTGTAATTATAAATTATCTTATTTATAATTTTTATAATTCTATCACGAAAACAATCCAAGTAATGTTTTCTAGTGTAGTGTATGTATAGTTTACACAACGGTTTTGCCATGAATTAGTTTTTTTTACGTTAGCTTCGATCTTTTTTTTTCCTAGAGAATATTATGATTGATACCAGGAGGTATCTATAAAAAGAGGACAAGAATACAAAAAAAAAATGACAATCTTTTCGTCGTTCATTTGTTTTTTTATGAAATCCTATTACCCCGTTATTTTTTTTGTTTTTTAACCAGACTGAATATCGACGAAATATAATGAGGACTACTCTATGTAGGTATCTGGAGAGTTTGTTGACGAGTCATGTTTTTAGTCGATTGCTGCTGAATACGTCAATTGCGTGGTCGCATCATCCACGAATCCGTCGCCCTCTAATAATTGTGGGTGGTACTCTCACTATAAATTATAACTATCACTGTCTTTAGTGACTATCACTAAATTAATGCGTTGAATTTGGAATACCCATCATAATGACATACCTAGCTTGTGAAAATGTATTTTCGAAAATAGAAATGGACACTTAAATATTAATTGAACTTCAAACTTCGCCGAATGAAGTGTTCAAGCGTATTATTAGTTTGTCATTCAAACAATTATTTTTCTACTAATGCGAGCTTTCTTTTTATTTTCTCTGCTTTTCATGTGAGCTCCTATCCTATAATTAAATGGCCAGACTAGGAAAATAATGGTTCTTTTACATTTCCGGGACATGGCAAAGCTTTCAAATTGCTTATATTATTTGTACTCAGCCCGGGGCCCGGACCACTGACCACCCGGAAACACACGCCTTCATATTGTTGGATTAACGCTTCACAAAGTTTAGTTCTTCAAAAGATTTCTTATGTGTTTTGTTATAATTTATAATTATCTTGTATTAAATGTTTTGTATGCCTCTTCAATACGTAACAAGTAAGTATAAGTATTTGTGTACAAAAGAAACATTGCTGTTTATTAACAATATAGTGCAATAAAACATGTTAGAATTTATTGCACTATTCTGTCGATAAACTGTATCTTTTGTAAATAAACAGAAAGTAAGGATGTGTTTATTTATTATTACCATTTAATTGATAACATTTAAAACTGTTAAGAGGGTTGTTTAGACCATCAAACTGAACAACTATCACTATGGGACCAAAATTGAAAACGCGAAAAAAAAAATCTGCTGTCCCATACATTTAGCTAAAGTAGATTCGTAGTTTAGTATGGATCATCAAAACTTTTTTTCGTGGTTTCGATATTGGTCCCATAGTGAAAGTTGTTCAGTTTGATAGTCTAAACCACCCCCTTAAATGTCTGTACGTAAATTTAAATTTGATGTAAATTTTTCTGAGTAAGCATAGGAAAGGAACGATGACCCAAAAAAATTGTTCAATCGATGTACCAACTCTTAGAGTTGGTACATCGATTATCAATGACTTATCGTAAGCATTTGCCAGCGTCATCGACTGCGTCGATTTAATTAAAGAATTAGCCCAGACATTTTATGGTTTGAGCCTGGAAATTAAGCTAGTAAACACGGAAAAATTTTCAATTTTTTTTTTCGGTGTCACATAAAAAAATCACGTCAGCCTAAAATTTAGCACTTATCTCGTTCTAAAAATATACGAAGGTCAATGTTTTTTTTTCACACTTTTAAGAATTTATACATTCCATTATAAACCTTTCAAAAACACGGAGTAAATAATTTTGTCTACCTTGAAAGCTTTGAAAAATACATTTGTATTTTCTAATTAATAACTTATTTCTTAAATTTCGATGTATATTTTATTGCGCAAAAGTCATTTATATTGTTAAATCTAATTAAAATGGGGTGCATTGGTATTAAAATTATTAAGTTGAAAGTCTTCTGGGAGATACAATTTGGATTTCAATGTTGCGTAGTGAAATTGTTGAAATATGTTTTCAGATAGTCTTATTGTCACTGAATGGTACTGTTTACAGTTCAAAAGACCGATTCATAATTACATAATTAATCCCCACCCCTCCTATCAAAACTCCGTAAAATGACTGGGCTAAATCCTGTTTGTTAATATACAATACAATAAGTATTCGAACTGTGTGACTATCCAAATCCGTTCAGCCGTTTATGCGTGATTGGGTCACAAAAATCCAAACATCATCGACCCAAACTTACACATTTATAATATTCTGACTGGATTGTAATTTGATTGAATGAATGAATGAATGAAACATAAATGATGATTGGCATACATGATTGATTAACAACGATCGCCGCAACTTAAATGTCGCCGAGAATATCACATTATAATCTATAATTAAATCTCATGGCTATTATGATTTATCAACTATGGCCGGTAGTGCGAGCATAATGCGTTCAAATTAATTATAGGTAACGTAACAAACAAGGTGTGGGTGGCGTGCAAAGGCGTGCGTGGCTTTTCTTTCATCACCCTGAACAAAGTCGTCGCGCAACAAGTGACGTTTCTTCCCTGGCCTCCTCATGCTTGCCTTCTCCTTATTTACAAAGCACTAAACTCGGCAAAAAGACAGCTAAAAGAAAAAAAAATCCCAATCGTTTTAAATCTTTTTACTCCTCTGTACGTTGAAATGAATTTTCGGCTGCAAACTGCATCTTCTGTTTTCAACAAACAGTTCGTATGAGTTTATTTACTTTCCGCCACTTTTAAAAGAGAATGACATGGCACCACGCTTGCGCAAGTCGCGAGGGAGAGGACGAAGGGAGCGGGATGGTAGACAGTTCCACTCGCTCCGACCAATCGATTAGTCGCATAACGATAGCGGCTTCTTAAATGCAGATGTGTCGTGTAGTCCAACGTCAGTCGGTTAACGGTAGGCGTGCGGGGCGGCCGGCCATGGCTCGAGGGCGCCGCCGCTGGACTCTCGCTCCCCTTTGTAGTGACCGCGCTCAGCCGGCCTGAGTCTCCTACTCTCATGCGATACCCATCCTAATGTGGTGACACTCTGCCACGTCATCAACGAAGAAACTTTTGAAAACAACAGTCGTGTCATTACGACACAAATTCGTTTAACTCTTAATCACCAGCGGGACACTCAATAAGTGCACAAAATTTAATTATGAAGTGAACAAAGAGAGGATTGTATGATTGAAAGGTAATTGTATGCATTAGTTTAGCTTTGAACGGTATGTTGATGTTACCACATTATTGTTTTCGTTAATAAACAAATTTGACAGAACATTTATGTTTTTTTGATGAATATTATTTTGTTTGTAATACCTACTTTTCAGTGGTTCAGAGCTTATTTTGAATTATTTTCGTACTTGTTTATCTTCATAAAAATGTAACGTCGTATATTTTATACTTAACTCGACATTTTAATCTACTGGTTAGGAAATAATCCTAAAATAAAAACAGACTATGCCAGATTTATATTTTGAAGTGAATCCAGAGAAATTAAAACATCTCTAATTTCAAAACTTTTTATCTTTAGACTTAAAGTTAACGGGAGCTTATCTATAAAAGCCAAAACCCGACTCACAAATCTTCCTAGACACTTGAAATATCGCTTGGATATACTTTATAGTCCTAAAGTGCTTATAGGTAGGGACGAGATTTGAAACTTGATATTTAAGAGGATGAAAAAGGGTTGGAAGCAATAGATATAAACTTAAATTCACTTAACGTTTCAAATAATACCGAAAAAAGATTTTAATAAAGATTTAATGTGAACAATCAGTATTTTGAGGATCAAAGTCTATCAAAAAAATCTTCTTTTATCGAGTCGATGGCATGGCGCAGTATTTTGCCACCAGCATAGCAAAATAATAGCTTACATAACAGAGACACGTGGTAAAACTAATAAGCCATATATATCATGAACGCCGGTAGAATAATTGAATATCAAACAGCTCGTAGCAGATTCGTAGCAATTTCGTAGACGCTCGTAGCGGATAATAACATAAAGGTTTAAGATATAGATTTGGCATGCCTACCATATTGGCACCTTTGGAACGTTCTGAGGACAGTTTTCACCCCATCCCCGATCTCATAACCCCTTACGGTCCCAATGTTATTGAACATTTTATTCAACGATGCTATCGGAGCCGCGTACAGGTTAAGAATATGACATTATGATTCTCACTTTATTTGCGAACTTTATTTAAAATTTTCGATATATTTTAATTTGTTATTTCCTGATTACACACATGATCTTCTGAAATACAGAAGCATAAAATCGTTGTACCTACTTGTACGTTGTATTTACTTCACATGTATGATTTTCAAAAGTAATTAATCACCGATGTCATGCTGAGTCATGGATGTTTGTATCGATAAATATACAGGGTTCAACTTAATATGCTGTTGATCAGACCATCAAACTGAACAACTTTTTCTATGGGTCCAAAATTAAAAACATTGAAAAAAATCAGCTGTCCCATACTTTCGGCAGGCACGATTTCGGTGTTGGTCGCCTAGAGAAAGTTGTTCAGGTTGATGGTTTGATCATCTCCTTAAAAAACCGTCAGCATATTAAGAAAGACCCTACATAATTATGTATTCGTTGTATAGTCATCATTATACCAGGTCGGGCTAGATTCTGGTACTTTAAATGGTATACTATACTTCATTCCAAATAAGGATGACGAGATTTTCCGATTCTTATTTAGCTTTCTGGCTAATTCTGATTACCAAATGTAATTAATTTATTGGATAGATATACTATCCGACAACTTGTACGTTACTAAAGCTGTTCTAGGAATAAGTGAGAGGAAGTGTTTCAAATCTCTGTTTCTGTAATACAAAATAACCTTAAAATTTTGTTGCTATTTTGAATGGAGTATAGGTAATCTGCATGAAAATTTCCAAGATACTAATTTAAATATATTTAATTAATTTGTGTTTGAATAGAATAACATTTATTTCATTTTATTTAACACGATTTCAAAACATGCATGCAGTAATACAATGTTGTTTACATATTCTTTATAACAACTGAGCATGAACAGATCTCGTTATAGAATATTGAATGTGAAATTATCACGAATGTGATTGATATCTTAAATATTTGAATGTAACTGCGTTTTCAAACATTTTTAGCTTTTTTTTTGTTTAACTGTTAATGTCACACTGTTGAGAATGCCCCTTAAACTCTAGTTTAAACATTATATAATTTTATTTTGTACTAGAGTTAACCCGCGATTTATATATCAGATTTAAAGCCAAATTATAGGCTAAGTTTCATCAAAATTCTGGCACAAACAAACACACAAACAGACGGACAAAAATTCTAAAAAGATTCATTTGGAGTCAGGGACATCTAAAAACCATAAAGTATTTTTTTTTATATCTTCAATGTACAGACACACTTGTTACAGTTTTATAATAGTTATAAGATATGACTGAGGCTATACAGGGTGACTTTTACGATACTAATTCTGATGAAAATTCTCAATTCGATACACGTATGTGTGTGGTATGTTATGTTCTGTTTTGTATAAATAAATTGAATTGAATTGATGTTGAATTGAACATTGATTCGATTTTATATCAGGGTCTAATCGCACATTTATGAAAAATACATCTGGTGTGTGTGTGTGTACAGCTGTGCAAAATAAGGAGTTAAATAAAAAATGCAATAGTGATGACAGCATGTTACAATTTTACATTAAAAATTAAATCAAAATGGAAACAAACGTACCTATAAAAGGATTCTATAGCTCTGTCGGTAGTGAACCTGTCTGCTGAGCCGAGAGTATGGGTTCGAAACTCACAAGGGGCAATTATTATTTCGGTGAAAACGAATATTTTGTTCCCAAGCCATGGATGTGATTATTTATTTAATGATGTTGTTTGTTTAATTCGTATTGTATATCATTGTTTGGTCATAATAATAGGTACAAGTCTGGGCTTGATTCTCGTACTTTAATTGGGACCAGATAATTTGTGTGACAATGTCCAAGATATCAACTCATTTATAAAGGGTCCTTCTTAATATGCTGACACTTTTTTAAAGGGATGACCAGACCGTCAAACTGAACAACTTTCTGTACGGCACCAACATCGAAATCGCGAAAATAAACAGCTGTCCCATACAACTCTGCAAACCTACTCATGCCAAATGTATGGGATAACAGTTTCTTTCGCGATTTCGATGTTGGTCCCATAGAGAAAGTTGTTCAGTTTGATGGTCTGGTCATCCCCTTAAAAAACTGTTAGCATATTAAGAAGGACTCTGAATAGTTGCAGAATGAACATTGAAATTATTTAATAAACAATCATGTTTATATTTTCTACTGATAACAAGTATTTTAATAGAACACAACATTCTTGATAGTTACATGCATCTTGAATTAAGAGAAGTTTATTCCAGATGCGTAAATGCGCGCTGCATACAAACGAAGTCTGGTGATATTTTCAATACTTACCAATTAAACTCAATGACATTTTGTAGAAATAATCTAGGAACAAATCTCTATGCTTGTATCGTGTCCGATTTCCATTAAAATATACAGTTTCAATGCTAGGATTAATTTAAGATTTTTATGGAAATCTTTGAGGCACTGTAACTTTTAAACTGTACATTTTAAGGAAAATCTGACACGATATAAGCATAGAGATTTGTTTCTAGATTGTTTCTGCAAAATTTCATTGAGTTTAATAGGTTAGTATTGAAAATATCACCAGACTTCGTTTGTAAGGAGCGCGACAACAGTAATATACCCTTAAAGTCACTCTGCTAGCGATAGCAGCACGACTGGCAAGCGGAGCAGTCTACTAGGCACTGCCTAATAGGCACATTCAGACACATAAGGCACATTTACAGTCTCCCATTTCGACAATGGGGAAAGTTGATTAATTTTTAATCGACTTTTTTCTTTTATTTAAAGTGTGCACTATAATTACACCATGTTTGACGCTTGTATATACTAACGTTGTAACGATGGAACAAAAAGAATACACATTGAAAAAAATACATGTTTCTTGAGGGAAAAATTGTAAAGGGGGTCCCCCTTTACATTTACATTTTTTACTTTTATTTTTTATCTAGATAGCAGATAAAAATAACGCATATTCCGAGAAAATTTCTTGAATATGATATTATGATTCTTACTTTATTTGCGATCTTTATTTAAAATGTTCGTTATATTTACATTGGTATTTCCTGATTACACACATGATCTTATAAAATATAGTAGCAAAAACTTTGAAAAAAAAAAATGTTGTGGGATCTTTAATTTTTTACTTTTATTTTTTAATTAGTTAGCAGATAAAAATAACGCATATTCTGAGAAAATTTCAACTCGCAAACTATTACGGTTGAATGTTTACAGTTTTAGGGACAGACGGTCAGCGTAGGGCACGCACATTGATTTGAAAGAAAATTCATACCTGAACTGATTTCAACTTTGACTATTTATTATAAGGACTAGCCTTGCGGTAGCATTTCCCCTCTGCTACGGTGTAAGCACAATTGATCTTGTGCATTTACATTCAATTTTCTACCTTATCACTAAAGGAGACAGCCTATAATTGCGAAATAATAACTTCGAACTTAGAACGTTTGGGGTTCACACGAGACTACTTTTCATGATTTTTAACATTCAAAATTAGAATCTAAAGTTATGGGGAATAAAATCCAAAGTTGCGGATTTCATGTTACCTCGCGCCCCGCAAAAAGTGGCAGAAATGTTTGTTAGAAGAATTACACCCGTGACTAGTCCACATAAATAAATAGTCAAAGGATTTAAAAGATAGTTACAAAAATTTGTTCTACTATATTTTGGACACATAATAGAAAATCGGAATACAGAATCAAGCATTCACTCGAATATTTGTAAATGATCGTGTGTTTTTCTTTGACTGCATTTCCAAACGCTCCGTAATGGCAGCACAGCATTCGCGCTCAATAGTCCATGACATTCGTAGTTCAGCTGAATAAAGATTCACTCGGCCGATGTGTGGACCGGCCACATTGTAACATATTTTAGTTTAAGAGAAATCGATAGCTTGCTACAGGAAATCTGGCGATAAAACGGCACTCCTTCAGTCTGAGAGTGTTCTCGGAAAACACTTCACAAACAAGTTTTTAAATCTTCAATTTACTTTGACATCACGAGTACCTGGTCAACTTTTACTGATTAACATCATTGATACCCCATCGATGTGAAAATATTCAAGAACATTTACTTTATTAGAGCATAAGCATATGTTCACGATTATATTCCCCGAATGGGTAGTCAGAGACATTCTAAACCCTCAGAACAGCCACGTTTCACTAGTAGTACCGAAACTTTGTCCATTTTGACAGGGAGTCAGTCCGTCGCCACTTATAATGGACAGTGAGTAGAAAACATGTTTCGAAATTTAGGCATGCAGTTTTCCTCACTATGTATTCCTTCACCGAAAAGCCGGTCATGTTAAAGATCTTACATAAATTCCGAAAAACTCGTTGATATGAATCGGCCTGAACGGGGATCGAACCATCGCTTTCTGCACAGTAGGCATGGTTATTCGCTACTGGACTAACATGAACTTTGTTCTATTTACTCTCTTAGATCTTATTGACATTAACTTAATTCTCTGTGCACTTCAATGTGACATACGGCGATAGAACAACCTACCAACTTCATGAACGAAAACGAAAGATAGGTTGATCTGTCGCCATGTATACCTAAGCAAATTGTCACCTTGATCCTCTGAACACTTCCATATAAGTAACGAATCCAATAAATATCTTCATAATTAGGTAAAGTAATCGAGATCTATAGACGAAACCTCAATAGGGAACCTCCTGGTGGTAAAAGGTAGAAGATTTTAGTTTCTGTAGCATAGACGTCAATAGGTTGGAGGTAGATTGTAAGAAGTTGGCATAGAGTTCGAATGGCCCTATACTCGCAGTTGTTGATTTTACTTATTTCAAACCTACGAGCACAGAGTACTACAATTACTACCTACGAGTTTACGAGCTATCAAGAATATTAGTCTTGTAGCTTTGTGGTAGGTACCTTCTGCAACAGTTCAGTTCAGTTATGACTAGCGACCCGCCTCAGCTTCGCCCGGGTGGGATTTTTAATGGAAGTAAATATGTGATACATATAAACCTTCCGGAAGACGTTCGTGCGTTCGTTCGTTCGTTTCGTGGATGTTCTGAGGTTTCAGAATATCTCTGACTACCCCCTCGGGGAAAATAGTCGTGAGCACATGCATGCATGTATGCCTTCCGGAAGAAATTATCTAAATGACGGGGAAATCCGTATCAAAATCCGTTGCGTGGTTTAGAAGAAATTGAGCGGAGAAATAGAAATGATGAGGACAGACAGACGCGGATAGCGTAGTGTATTTGTAGGCGAAAGGCTAGCCACATATTACTAATTTACTCTTAATTTCGTCCTGACACCTTAAATATAAAAAGAGAGCCTTGTTACAACGGCATGCAAGAAATCAAGGTTGTTTGTAGCACAAGTTTCTGACTACCCCGACTGGGATTATGGTCGTGAGTTTACGTATGTTCTCCAACATGTAAAGAATTTCACGTTCAAATCAACTTACTAAAAGGGGGCATTTTTTATTTAATAGACAATAATAATACAACAGAACAACGACATTGAAAGGGCAGAACCCTTACTCACATTTTGCTGGATCTCTATAAGATAGGGGTCTAATTTAAAGGCGCGATCGACACATCACAATCGGGGCCCAATCGGAGCTATCGAATTGACAGCATTGATTAGGTCGACGTTATCAGTCTTTGGATGCGGCTACGGATGTCTCGAAAACAGATTACGATAGTGTAATGAGGTAGAGTTCGTAGTAGCTTTTTAAGCGTGTGGAATTTTGGTCTAGCTAGTATTTTGTTAGTGGCCTAGTTTTCAAATAGACAAACTCTCGGATAGTGAGGCATTATAATTACTTACCTAAATACTGAAGATCGTTTGGTAAAGAACAAAACCAACAAGTTCTATGTAAATTTTGAATAACCATACATTTTTTACTTTCCATATAATATTAACTTATTATTATTACATGCTACAAAACAGTTTGAAAGTCACAAAAATTTTGTTATATTTAACAAAACCTTTTTTCCAGTGTTCTATGAATAGTCTGGACACAATAATTTATTTTAAACTCAAATAATATAGGGTGTAAGGCAAGCGCTTCCGAAAACTTAAAGGGGTGAAAGTACCCATCAATATAAACAACTTTTACAATAGGACCAACTATGAGAAATAAAATAAAAAATCAACTGTTGCATACATTTTGCGCGGTATGTATTTAATTTAGTATGAGATAGCTGATTTTTTTCTTGAGTTCTCATAGTTGGTCCTATAGTAAAAGTTGTTTATATTGTTGGGTGCTTTCACCCCTTTGAGTTTTTGGAAGAGCTTGCCTTACACCCTGTATAATTTATACCAATCATCATAATTATCTTTCCACCAATTTATCATAATCATAATTCTGCAGAGCACCATTTCGAAATAAACCTCATAAACGTTTTTTCAATAGACTCGACATGTCATTAGTAGCACCGACTTTAGTAATATTAGATTATTTGCTCTACAGTGGGATTGTCCAGGTCATAACACTTAAATATCAGAAAAAGAAATCGGCAGGAAATAGATTGGATTTCAATACAAGTACTATTTTACATAAAACATAGAGCGAATTTAGTAGGAACTTCCTTAATGAGCAACGATTCCTCCGGCGTTGTTTACGTATACATTGACGTAATAATAAATTTGTTTCGGCTCACTATGTGTACTTACGCCAACGGAGTTCTCTTACTAATTTCCTATAAATTTGTGAGTTAGCGCGAGTGTAACGAGCCACGGGGAGAAATTTATAGCTTTTGAAACGGCATTTACCTTTTGAATTGAGCGTTAATCTTGTGTGAAACACTCGCTTCGTGAAGATATGCGAGTATTTGTGATCGTGATATGTGAGTGAAGTCACGGCGAGAGGAAACAAACACGGAAATTCACTGTTACAGTCAATAGATCAGCTACACGTGCTCGGTGTTATCTGAATACGATATTGACATCTCTGGATAAAAGCTCGTATTATTATGTTTGTCAAAATGTTAGTCCGAGTTCCGAGCAAGCATAAAATGGTTTACTTTGCTTTAAAAGTATTATCATTAAAACGTTGGTTAGTGTAGCAAATCGGAAAGCACATCACAGTCCAAGTAAACAAGTCTATTTTCGTTCGGCTCGCTTTCACGGAGCCAGCCTTTGAGATAATAGTGGAAATGCTTCCTCCACCCAAGTCATGCGGGATTATTTACCTGTATCTGATCCTTTGTCTATTTTCGCTCCACAAACTTCGCTTTATTTGCTCAGCACGATTGGTTCACTCCGCCATAACAAATGAAACGGAGTTATTACTCGTTTCCCCGGATTAACTTCTTCGCGAACTCGGCGATTTCTTTTCGCGTAATTTGTAAAGGTTCCCCCAGTTAGGTATATTGTTTTTGGCTTCATACGAGTCTAATGGTAAATTCAAATTCCAGGGGTCCCCAATTTTATCATGTTATGCCTTCTTTGTGCGAACAAAAAATATCCTCGCCCCCGTGTTACAATTTTATTAGGGTGTAACTTACAAGGAAAGAGTCGAAAAAATTCCATTTGACAGCTCTTTATGTCTACTAAATAAAGTTCATTTTCGGTATGTATGAGATTGACATTTTGTCAATTCAGCATTCTTACGGTGTCATGACTTTAGCCTAGTCTAGTCTTATTTACTTCTGTCTATCTAAGTTCTTTCATAAAGGCCGTCGTACGCGTCCTCATGTTGAAAACCAGTGGTTTAATCCAACACAATTCATTTTCATAACTGGTATTAAGAAAACGTATGTGACCTGTAGAAATATGATATGAAAATCTAGAAAAATACTACCTAATTTACCGAAAGCAAGATTTGTGAAGACATAAGCATAACGTTTGTCGTTGGTTAGAACAGAGCGATTCTTTTTACTACGTTCACCTACATTCTGCTTTATCAGATTTCGTATTTTATCTGAGAAACTCAATTTAGTCGAGATTGTTTTTACCTAGTTAAACCGCAGCATTTTTTCCTTTAAGTGTCTTCTTAGAATTGTTCTAGAACTTGTAAATATTAACAAAGTCTATCTTTTTTGCTTCAGATTGATTATTTATAGTTACACAAATAAACTCAGCAA
Organism: Agonopterix alstromeriana; assembly: GCA_963924505.1. Taxonomy (NCBI): domain Eukaryota; kingdom Metazoa; phylum Arthropoda; class Insecta; order Lepidoptera; family Depressariidae; genus Agonopterix; species Agonopterix alstromeriana. The sequence goes on from OZ004670.1 coordinate 10,209,705, forward strand.
CATAAAGCAAAGTCAAGTCCGGTTAGTCTTTGGATGGTTGACCGTTTAGTGGTACCATTTCATTTCGAGCGTCTCCATGCTTCGGAAGGCACGTTAAGCAGGTCTAGGATAGTTCCCATAGATGGCGCTGTAACTATTCATTAAGCCAGGTCAGATGCCTATCCACTCCACTTTAGGCCTACGTGGCGGTGTATGGCCCCGACTTCTACCATTATTCGTAAGAGGAGGCCTTTGCCCTACAGTGGGTCACTACTTGCTTACTTACTATACATAATCTCACGACCAAATTCCCCGTTAGCAATTTTAATACAAACACCAATTAAGTATTTAGACTTAAGGTGGCTGTTGTAGCATGGTTTGCTTTTAGCATATCTAGGATTCCACTTTAATTTCAAGTGGTGACAGGTGGCCTTTTAATCCACAAAAATACTACAAAAGCTTTATCTCTCAGTCCTGTATTCTAAGATGGATGGCTTTTCAATTTTGTTTTATGTTTCTTTTCAGACTGAGTACTTATTCTAGTTCAACCTTAAATACTTTCTCGGGTCAAAGAATGGTACAAAAAAACGAAAAGTCAAAAAGCCAGGTAAACAAGATGAACAATTCAACAATTTAAACAATGTCTAGGGCTATAATTAAGTTTTCGACGGCTGTAAAAGAAATTAGAGCGTTAGTTACAAGCTAGAAATGTGGTAACGAACCTTCGTTCGTTACCACATTTCGTCGTCGTCGAAGTCGTTTAAGAGTTATTTACTTACGGTGCCCCGCGACTTCGTACGCGCAGACCACTGACTTTAAATAGGTAGGTACTTATATCTTTTGATTGAATAAACCGATTGCGATGGAATATTGTTTTTCGGAAACCGTCATTGTTGTCGAATCTTTCAAGTCGTCATAAAATGTCATTCAAACAGTCTTATAAGTCAGTAATGTCCTTCAAACAGTCTTATAAGTCTCCATACCTCATCAACATATTTGTGGATGTCTGTAATTGGCCTATAGCTGACTAAAAGACAATGCCCAAAACCGGATAAAGATGCGTCATCATCATTCATTTAACATAAATATTTTGTCTGAGTTATAAATCCCTTCATATGTATTTCAGGGCCTATGGGAATGGAGGTTTAAAAATAAAATACAATTTGATAGTAACTTTTTTTAAGGAATACTTTTGTTTTTATTACCTATCTATTTTTTAAATATTTCCTATCAAATATTTAACGATTTTCTTGTTCTAATAATGCTTAGTCCTATCTTTAGGTGACAAATTGGCCAGACGCAAGTTCAGCCTAATTTTTATATAATCTTTTGTAAACTATTGGTTTAATAGCTGTAAGCTTCCCAAATAAAATAAATTAAAATCTCAGCCGATGGACGTTCACTACTGGACATAGGCCTCCCCAAGGATCTCCACAACGATGGGACCTGCGCTGCCCTCATCTCAACGAGTTCCCGCCGCATTCACCACCTCGTCGGTTCACCTTGTGTGGGACCCACGCTGCGCTTTCCGGTACGCGGTCGCTAGTCGAGAACTCTTCAGCCCCATCGGCCATCGGCCCAAATCCGTCCCTAAATTTAGTCAGTCAGGTCGTAAAACGATAGATCTTTTACTAGAATATTGAGTAGAAGACAAGGACGTTTTGTAGGATACACGTTAGGGTCGGATAAGCGTTTGCATTAGAAATAGAATCTCACGAACACCGTGCATTTAAATCACACTTTGGAAACACAATAACCATTGAACCACAATCCGTTTCATGCTTCTTACACTATATCAATATTTCATTACAAACCACTAAATTCCCAATTTTCAGGATTTTCAAACATAAACACAATCTCTCCAATCGATATCTCGCCAAAAAGTCTAATACCTATAGATAATGCTGCCACAGCATAAATAAATCTGGTTAACCTGCAAATTCTTGTTCACACCGTCGGGTAGGGAACAGACAGCGTTGTGGGAATGTGGAAAAATCTCCCGTTTATTTTTTCATTCGTTTCGATCCTCACCAAATTAAAAACCAATAAACTTTGCTGAGGATCTATTAACACCAACTACGAAATCGGCCAAATGGGACTCGGGCAATTAGTGTTTCGTACTACCTTTCGTATATGAAAACCAGTATAAACTACACTAAGTTTTGTCACATAGTAACTGGAGATCATCTTATACCGGTAAACACTCATAATTTATTTTTTGTAACCACTTCTGCCCAAAACTGCCCGAAAAAATAGAAGCTTTTTTGACCTCATTTATGCGATCAGGTTATTAATTGCTATAACCATGCCAAGTTTCAGCTTTTTGTTTCTTTTTCTATCGTCTAAGAGAAAAAAGCTTGTGCCAGACGGACGGACATAAACATAAATATATCGTGCATTTAGTTTGGGAATTTGAAGCTTTTCGGAAATCTTGCGTCGTCATGAAGAAATTTGATGACATTCGACCTTCCGTTTCAACCTATCGATAGGTGTACTGACAAGCCTAGGTTTTTATCAAACTTCATTATGATCTAAGATTATTTAAGGCACATACCTTTCACGAATATGGGTGAGACCATAAAGTTACTAACAGCTGGGAGAGCGAGATATACCTAGTGGCATCACTGTATAATAGAAAGAGATACGTGTCGCGATGTAATATAGCCCATTTAGGGCATCTTATTGCAGGGTAAAAATTAGGTTTCTGTGAATAATTGTGAATCTAAAGTGAAATCGTAGATAATTTTGTAAAATATACTAACACTATTTCATTGAATCATTAGGGGTGAGACGGAGAGAGCAGGCTTAATTCAGCAGTACCATACTTATAAACACAAAAATAACAGTGATTAAGACAAGGTTTATGTAAATATGTTTGAATTGAATATGATTGGAGAAAACATACAAATCTTTTGTTTAATATCCTAAAGCTTTTGAATATAGAAAATTCACCATTACTTTCATGTGGAAAATAAATTGTAATTTACTTAATGCATGCATGACTTTATAAAAATCATAGCACGAAATTTACTTAGGTGCATTAAATCTCTTTATGAAATCTTAAATGGATTAAAATACAGGCATGTACTATATGTAGAACGGTATAACCTACTTTGTTGTAGTTAAGTAATTTTCTATTTAGAGCTCAGCTCAGCTTAACAGTAAAGTTAACGTTTGATAAGCACATAAGAAAAATAAAATGTTCGTCCAGTAATTTATAATTTTTTCAATAAGTTGCATAAACTATGAAAAAAAAAAGTTTATGCTCTGGGACGGAACGTTTTGAACCCAATAGCATTGTTGACTCAGTACTTAACTAAAATTATTGTCTATGAGAAGAAAAGCTATTGATATTGAGATGGGGTAACGATCTCTCAAAATCTGGGTTTAATAAATGAAATTTATGAAAATGATGTAATAGTACAGTCGCCATCAGATGTATATCGTCGCATACAAGGAGTTCAAGTATTTCTGAGCAGTGCTAATTTTCAATAAATTCTTTACAGTAAATGTTACCAATTATATCTAATATTGTGTCATAAATATCTGAACAGCTAATTTTCATTAATTTCCTTACAAGGTATTTAAAATTGAAATGTATAAAAACGGAGTAAGGTCTTTTTTCCTCAATTGCTCAGATGTTTATGATCACCCTGACTGCGTAGATAAATTTGATTTTCTAGGCATTCCGATATTTTTGATTGGTTATGTGTAATGAAATTATTGAAAATACTGCTTAGAAATGTAACTATTATGAATTATGAATATTTGACCACCTTGTTTGCTATGATATATCTAATGGCGACTGAACCTAAATAAAAATCTTAAGTTGTAGAGCAAATAACAAGAAATGTCGCGGTCAGATTTTGTTAAGTCTAGCATGTATAGGATTCCACTGCAGGGCAAAGGTCTGTTGAACTAATAGTGTCATTCATTGCGTTTTCTTCTATTCTAAAAATTATATAGATATTGCGAATTTCCTTTTCAGTAAAAACCATGAATGAATAGAAGATTACCTGCCAGTTGCACATACGTTCATTAAAGTTCATCCTCCATTAAATCTCTTGCTGTCACTTTTTGTCTGGTTGACGTAGTTTAAGCTAGCAAGAGATTTAATGGAGGATTAACTTTAATGAACGTACGTGAAACTGGCGGTGAGTGGCGTATCTAATGAGAAAGACTGAAGTTCACACAATTGATAAGGAGAAATTCCTTTCCTCCAACTTTACAGGTTACAATCAATTAAAGTTTTTTTCAAGTTTTATTTCATTCTACTCTAAGGTAACATACTTCTTTTACAGTTTTATAATAGTTTAGTGTCCGCCCTGGTAGGTCAACCGAACCAGTACCAAATAACTAAAAATCTAACAAAAGCTTCACATTGTATCGGAAAGCTGGAAACAAATAAACCTTTACAGTTTATTGCTATCAGACAAACATTTAAAACTATGCAGGACTATAGGATATGCCATGGATATGCGATGCTGTGCTCGTAAACAAAGTATTTTACCTATGAACAAAATTTGAACTCCTATTCGTTTTGAATAAAATTTGACCCCAAAAACACTCAGGATATCGACTTCATTGTTTTGATATAGTAAGCATATGCTCACGACTATATTCCCCGAGGGGGTAGTCGGAGATATTCTGAAACCTCAGAACATCCACGTTTCACCAGTAGTACCGAAACTCTATCCAGTGTGACGGGGGGTGAGCCCGTCGCCACATAATGGACAGTGGGTACAATACATGCCTCGATATTGAAGCATGCAGGTTTCCTCACGATGTTTTCCTTCACCGAAAAGCCAGTGGTGTTACAAATCGTACATAAATTCCGAAAAACATGTTGGTACGAGTCGGCCTGGACGGGGATCGAACCATCGCCACCTGCACGGCAGGCAAGGTTACTCGCCACTGGACCACCACGGCTGTTTTGATATAGTAAAACCACTAAAAATAGCGAGTAAATTTGCAAAAATAGATCTTAAATAAAGAAGTGTGGCGGACGGATCTATTATTTCAGAGCCAGATTTAAAGTTTACCTCTTTATTTAATTTAGTTGTCTGTACATTGAAGATTTGTTTGTATGTTCGAGCATCACGCAAAAACTACTGAACCGATTTTGATGAAACTTTTTGATTTGACTTAAAATCTGATATATAATTTGTGCGGACGAAGTCGTGGGTAAAATCTAACTACTAACTAATCTATCTAGTATAAATACAATCGTACACAAATTCCGTAGAACTTAGTTGTACAGACTAGGAGAGTAGTTTTAAAGTCATACGTTCAATTCATCAGTAGAAAGATGCATAATCTCAATAGTAAATATGACATTTTCTACTGCTAGTTTTAACGTATGACTTTCAAAAATACCACTCTTGAATCAAACTGCCGCCTAGTGATTGAGTTGCCAGATCACCGCTATTGCCCAAAGGCCATGTAACTACTTAGATAATACCTGGTGGTAGCTGGTTCAAGAGTATCCTCCTAGTGAAATTCCTCCTATAAAATGTTTATCCATCTGTCTAGTACCATCTAATAAGCGGTAGGTACTTTATATACGTTGAAAAAATTGCATCCGCGGTGTTGATGATATTGTAGGCACGATGAATGATTGATTGTATAGTGATTGATGATTGTACAATGCGTGTAAATTTCGATTAGCGTGTTTGGCGTGGAGTTTTATTTTGAGAATGTAACCAAATATTTTTATATTTTAGAGTATTTTAGCCCATTCTATGCATCGTGTGTAATAAAACATGTTAGTTATATTTAAAGGGTGGTTTAGATCATTAAACTGAACAACATTCACTATGGGGACAAAGTCTGGAAAAAAAAATTGCATTCCTTCTTTTTTGTATGAAAAGCTGATTTTACATGTGCAATATACAGGATCCAACTTAATATGCTGACACTTTTTTAAGACAGATTTTTTTTTGCTATTTTGAAGTTGTTGCCATAGAGAAAGCTGTTCTGACGGTCTGATCGTCGCCTTTAAAACGTGTCAGCATATTAAGAAGGACCCGATATAGTACCTAATAGATAATTTTCCACAATGCTAATGGCGATAGAGCTCTTGAATTTTCCTGAATCATGTTGACCTGGAGTAAGATATCTTTTAAACGTCATAAATGTACTGGCATAACATTTTTCTTTCCTCCACCTCTTTCAGACGAGGCGAGGGGTCCGTTCTCATGTAGAAGACGGGGCCCATGATGGAGCGCTGGGTGACCGCGGCTAGCTCGCTGCTGGCGTTCCTGCTCTACTACAACACCTTGGACGCCGGATTTGTTTATGACGACAGGTAAAAAGATCTCTAACTAACATCAGCAGAGAATTCTTCGAAGCATCATTCATTCTGTAAAGACAATATGAGATCGTTATTATGTTTATTTGCCATAACTCCGCTAAATGGCCAAGTTGACTAAGATGAAGACTTATTCAAGGCTTGGCTCTACATGAGACTTTTGATGGGAAACAAAAGCTAAACTCAAAAGTTTTATCCACAAACCAAACATTTGTAACCTTAACGTACCGTTATCGTATTCGATTTGACGAAACTAAATGAACCTGAATTTCTCTCGCAAATAGGTGTTATTCAAAATATAATTTTATTTTTATGTCATGTGAAATGAAATGATATTTTATTATTAAACATACAATAAAAATTATCCCCCACCATACACACAACGGCGCGGGCGGATGCAAGAGTCAACCTCATTAGACTTTTAGAGCATTTATTGTCCATATAATAGATAAGACCTGTTTACAGTGCTAATGGCGTTAGAGTTGCTTAAAACGCTGTATAATTAATTTTTCTGATAAATGTTGACCTTAGAACCAGATTTCTTTCCCCCCTCTAGTCCATTGGGATAACATTATTGATTGTACTTTCTTCTACCTCTTTCATGCGACCTATAGAGGTTAATCAAATGAAATTGTCGATCTTTCAATAGTAGCTCTGGAAGTCTAAGCGTGTTGGTTCATTTGGATTTCATTCTTGTCTATTTGGGACTAAAATAAAATGACTACGGATAAATTATGTACAAGTAATAGCAGTCGAATTTATTGATTCTACATATATGCCATGTTAGCTTGATCAAATTAAAGATTGAAAAAGTCGGGCGGCGAGCGGGATTCGAACCCACAACCAAGTAATAGCAGGTTTATAAGTCTTATCGATGTACCTGCGCATATGGCGCGTGAAATTACTTTGACCAATCAGGATGTTCCATGTTCGCGCGCTTGAAATTCCTTGCCTCTATTGGCTCTTGGCTATTGGCTCCGACTTGGAGCGAGAAAGAGAAAGGTTTAGTAGCACCCGATTTTGCACCCTATGTCTACCGCGCATTACTTACTAAATGGCTTCAGGGTTTTGATGGGGACACTGGTCTGCACTGCCCAAGCGAAGATTGACAAGCGGAAATGTTTTCCTGGTCGTACTGTACAGTACATATGTTCGTAAGAGTAGTCACAATGTTGCTCAGGCAGGTAATTCTGAGATATCCGCGTCTCTATAAGTAAATAGGCATCTTCTGGGCAGGCAGGGTAAATGATCTTCACTTCTTGTTGCACTTTCCATCAGGTTAGCCATTATAATGTGACATCATCCTTAAAAGTTTTTCCATTACGGGATCCCTTTTATACAGGGTGTACTTTAGGGAGTGCTTCAGACCATCACACTGAACAATTTTCACTATGGAAAAAATCTTGAAATCGCGATAAAGAAAGTGGTTGTTCGATAAAAAAATTTTATCCCAAAACGTATGGAAAGACTAACTTCTTTTTTGCGATTTTAATATGAAAGTTATTCAGTTTGATTGTCTTAAGCGCCCCCGGCATAGTAGCATAGCATAGGCTCACGACTATATTCCCCGAGGGGTAGTCAGAGATATTCTGAAACCACAGAACATCCACGTTTCACTAGTACCAAAACTCTGTCCAGTCCCCCGGTATAGTATGCATATTAAGTTTACGCACCCTGTACATGATATGCCAAAATTCGTTATAGATATTTCGCTTTATCTTTTATTTCATACTCGTACTCTGTTTTTGACGCTGATTGAAAATACATACAAGCTTAATACATTTGTACCATGTGAAATCATGTCATAAGAAAGTGATCGAACGATTTTATTAAACGAAATTTTCTACCACGTAGTCCGATCACTGATATCAGTAAATGTTTAAAGGAACAAATTGAATTTTGGTGGAAAATTTCGCTGGGAAACATTTTGCCTTAGCCGAATGTATGTAACTACCAATAGAAGTACCTAACTACCTACCCTATGTGTCTTTCTATAGTTTTCGCTTAGCTGGCGTCTTTTTTATATCTCACCAAAAACTAGCACGGGTAAATAATCGGTGCTTTTATTATTTTCTAACTCAGTTATACAACGTGTTAATGAATAAGCGCAAAACCTCATACACCCCAACTGATTTATAACAAAATAATTCGATTGAAACAATAATTTCATTATTTTGATAGTTAAAATTTAAAGTTATTAGCATTTTAAGTTTTGAGGCTAAAATGATTTGTTATCATTTCAGCAATGAATGCACGCGCTAACGTGCTCGTGGATACATTTTAAGAATCTTGTTTTGTTAGTAAGTAGGGTGAGTGTGCACGTGCGGTGGGTTGAGATCGTATTCAGTTAATTTTAAATTTTACAAACAAATTATTTAATATTTTGAAAATATTACCTATGTTGAAACCATGATAATTCTGCTCTCGATTCTAAACAAACTACTTTCTAGTTTTTCGTTAATTCATTAACACGTGGTATACAAGGTGTTACAAAAATACAAATAAACATTTAAGGGGGTTGTTTAGACCATCAAACTCAACAACTTTCACTATGGGACCAATATCGAAATGGCGAAAAAAAAATCGGATGTTCCATACTAAACTACAAATCTACTCGAAATAAATGTATGAGACAACTGATTTCCCCGAAGTTGTTCAGTTTGATGGTCTAAACAACCCCCTTAAAAGTTTTTAATGTTTATTTTTACTTTTGTAACCACCTGTATATGTACTTTGGCAGCTTTGAAATAACTGCACCGCCACGACGTCGCAACTGAGTAGCTGCCATTTTTACCCGACTGCGCCAGAAGGAGGGTTATGTTTTTCGAGCGTATGTATGTACGTATGTATGTATGTTGTATGACTATTTCTTTGGCACGGCCTACAGCCTAAACGGCTTGATAAGCTAAACAACAGATTTATTGAAAATATTATTTTTAAGATTCAGAATGTATTATAAATGTGATAGTTATATCACTCACACACACTAAAATGTGGGGAAATATTATATCAGTGACAAAAAATTTATATTTTAACAAATTTTTGTTCTGCGATAGAATTGACGCCTTTGTATTTATGCATTTTAATTAAGTCAAACAAATGAAAACTAAAACATTGATTTATTTAATTTAAGTAGTATATCAAATCCTATCAAATACTTTTTATTTGAATAAGCTGTTATTCTTAGTTTCCGAGATATTAAGGTATGTTGGTGACCCGGATTCATTGCTCTCGAGTGTAGATTCACAATCAACGTTCCAAAAATGGCAGAACCAAAAGAGCTCATAAAAGCTCTTTTTTGTACTAACTGACAGTAATCAAACCAAGTCCGACTAAGTTTATGAATCAAAAACAACATATTCGTGACACCTAACAGCATGCATATTTGATTTATGTGGGTTATGTGTCAGAGTCGGACAATAATTTGCTAAGATTTTGTATGAGACTTGGAGTCTATAGTATTTATGTCAATGTTTAAAAACTTATCTAATGATGGTGCATGTAAGCAAAAATATATCTGCCTCATGTTAGGTACGTTCGTGCTTACTGTAGGAAAGGACGGAGCCTAAATAAAATTGTGATTGTACAACATTTTATTCACTACGCTGCTGTGTAGCCGGCTCCAACTATTTGTAACTGCTCCAAAGTTCAACCACATAGTCCTAACAGTTTTGTTTCAACAAATAGACCGACAGGTGATACGGACTAAACTAAAAGGGGTCCTAGTTAGATTACGTTGGTACTAGTCAGTGTTGCCAGATCCAATTTTTAGAAATCCGTATGTATAGGTTGAAAATTCAGGAGAAAAATCTACGGATTTCTCGGATTTTTCAAATGCTTTTTTAGGATTCCGTAGTCAACAAGGAACCGTTGTAGTTTCGCCATGTGCGTCCGTATGTCCGTCCATCCGCGGATAAAAGAGTACATAGGGACGAGCCATATTTTACGAATCTCAGTCCAATACACAAACGAAAATGAACATGAATTCATTTGCGGCTGGGTATCATTTTATACAGCAAATTTACATTTTGACGGCCCGATAGCACAGTCGGTAGTGAACCTGCCTGCTGTGCCGAGGGTCGCGGGTTCGAATCCCGTAAGGGTATATTTGTATGATGAATATGAATATTTGTACCCGAGTCATGGACGTTTGTATCTATATATGTATTCTGTCTCGTTGTCTAATAATCATAATACAAGTCCAGGCTAGATTCTGGTACTTTAAATGTGACTAGATAATTTGTGTGACAATGTCCAAGATATTTATTTATTTAGGGAGGAATTTACATTTTTTTTTAAATCCGTAGATTTACTAACGAAATTAGTAGATCTGTAGACCAGGCCAAACATCCGCAGATGTACGGATAAATCCATAGGTCTGGCAACGCTGGTGCTAGTAAACAACTACGAGCGCAGATCACATTGTTTGACTATGTCATTCATGGGCCTTATTCGTTATTCAATTTAATATAAGTAGATGCTTCAAACTGCGTCTGTTTGGATAGGACACCTACGTTCGTGGCTGTATAAGCTATTCGGGAGCGACTTGCACTTGGTCCACTGTCCATACTACAGGGTGAAATTAATACCATTAGCATCCTTTTAAACTAAGAGTCTACCCATCAAACTGAACAATTTTTACGAACTACATTTTGGGTCCATAGTGAAAGTTGTTCAGTTTGATGTTCTGAATTCACCGTTTCAGTAGGCTGTCACTTACACCCTGTATATAAATCCTACCTATCCCTTCCCCCCTGAATTCCGAATATTTGTATAGAAATGTGATTACAGCGTTTTTTTGGGGGACAAACATAGAAATCCCCACTGAAATAAAAGGGGGGATTTCTATTGATAATATTCGATTGGTAATCTTGAACTCGTTCTAGTATTGTGAAAAGAGTTACCATTTTCAAAAAAAGATCAGTATGTGTGTTGTGTGTGTGTGTGTCTTTGACTATTTATATGTGGACTGGTTACGTGTGTAATTCAACTAACAAACATTTCTGCCACTTTTTGCGGGGGGCGAGGTAACATGAAATCCGCAACTTTGGATTTTATTCCCCATAACTTTAGATTCTAATTTTGAATGTTAAAAATCATGAAAGTAGTCTCGTGTGAACCCCAAACGTTCTAAGTTCGAAGTTATTATTTCGCAATTATAGGCTATCTCGTTTAGTGATAAGGTGTAAAATTGAATGTAAATGCACAAGATCAATTGTGCTTATACCGTGGCAGTGGGGAAATGCTACCTTGCGGCTAGTCCTTATAATAATTAGTCAAAGGTGTGTGTGTAAAAGTATGTTTAGGTACCTACATAAAGTAAGTGTAAATATTGTACATTGGCGTTAGTGCGTCATACATGCGATCCACAGGAGCGTGGGTGGCAGGCAATGTTAATCTCGACAATATGTAGAGAAGGTTGACATATTTGTAATCTATTTATAGCCAAGAAGAATAATAATTTTAGTACTTTCTTTTCAAACGCGGATGTTCTGAGGTTTCATAGTCATAGTCGTGACATATGCTATGCTATGCTTCTTTTCAAAAATAATGAGTTTATTAAACTACGCAAATTATTTAACCTTATGACCAACACATAGAAATCGGGAAAAAATTTGATGTTTCATACATTTTTTGTGAGTAGATTGTTTGTTTCTCTCTTTTAAACTTCTTTCTATAGTAAAAGTTGTGCAGTTTGATGGTCTGAAGCGCCCCATTAGTGTGTAACGCATTTAAGTTAACACCCTGTGCATGATGATAAATTAACACTAATGATAATGAATTAAATTAAACATAATAAAATATACGTCGAAATACCAGAGTACTAATAAAAAACCTTGACTTAGAAAAGGTGGGGGTGCAAAAGGCTCAATAAGGAACACGTTGGAAATTCTCTGGGTAACTGTAAATTTTCCTCGTACACAGGCCTTATTATCGCAGTAGAAAAGATTAATCCTACACTTGGAGAAAGATTTCGTTATTTTCTACTATATGGCTTCGTTTAGCAAAGTAAGGAAAAGACATTCATTAAAGATTTGGTTCGGGGAGGGAAATAGATTGCGCATTTTCTTGTTTTATTCGAATTTAGTTACAAGATTATTCCTCTATTATCATGTTATGGTTATGAAACCAGATTTTGTCTGGGGTTTCGCTTGCGTAGGATTCGTTTTCTTTAACATCGAGCTATAAACGTCCCACTGCCAGGGCACAGGCCTACCCTTAAACGTGTGCTCAATGCGGATTGGTAGACTTTATATACGTATCAGAATTTTTTTTTCATCGTAAGCAGGTTTCTTCACGATGTTTTGCTTTGCCGTTTTTTACTTAAGAGGATATGTGAAAAAAATAGGATCCTTCGAAGCATCATATATCATGAAGTACTAACAGTAGGAGTATGATTTGCGGATATGTGTAAATTGAACATATAATTGAAGTTTTGATTAGAGCCAAAACACGGTTAAGAGACATTTTCTCGATAGAAAAATAAGCCAAAGTAGACTCCGTCTTTATTGATAAATGCTTGGAACTGCTAAACAGTGAATAATAGAAAAACGATACTTGATTTAAAAAAAAAGATATTGATAATTTATAAAGTTTGATTAGAGCAGAAATGAACTTAAATAAATAGTACAATCACAATTAAATAATGTTTGTTTTACGCTTGCGTCGTTTCAGGCGCGCGCGCCGCCTCATCTCTTTCTCTCGCGTCAGACAGTAATATAAGCTACCACACGCCCATTTCGCTTCAATTATTATTCGACATAGGCTCTTAAGTAAGCAAGTTAGTTATAGCCTGTAGAATCCCACTGCAGGGCAAAGGCCTCCTCTCACGAATAAGAGTGAGAGGGAGTATTGTAACTGTAACGCATTTAAGTTTACACCCTGTATATTATTTCATATCGGCATTGGGCACGCATGGTGGACTAACGCCCATAAAACCTCCCTGAGGATAGGACTATACCCTGCAGTGATACGGCGGTATGACGTACTTAAATTAAAAAACTCAATGGTACAGGGCATGTTGTAGGTGTGGATTCGAACCCGGACCCTCATGATTGAGTGTCCATACCTCTCCGAATAGCGCCACCGACGCGACGATTTGATCCGTTTCGTTGCGAGGATAGAAAATCCTTTGCCCGTTTCCACACCATGGGCTATCTACATGCCAAATAATAGTGCTTAGATTGAGTTGAAGTTGAGATGTGAAAGTAGAATAACGAAACGGATCTGGGACATTTGAGCGAAAGACACTTGCGCGAAGGACATTTGCGCGAAGGACAATTGAGCGAAAAACTTTTGCGCGAATGGACATTTGAGCGAAAGACTTTTGCGCGAATGGACATTAGCGCGAATGGACATTAGCGCGAAGGAAAATTAGCGCGAATGGACATTAGCGCGAATGGACATTTGCGCGAATGGACATTTGCGCGAACGGGACATTAGCGCGAATGACATTTGCGCGAACTGGACATTTGCGCGAACGGGACATTTGCGCGAACGGGACATTTGCGCGAACGGGACATTTGCGCGAATGGGACATTTGCGCGAAAAACGCCCTAGAGCCCAAACGGCTTGATGGATTTTGACGTGTGAGGTGTCGTTGGATTCGTAAAAATTGTGAGAATGTATTTGAAATCTGCTCGTCACTAGTTTTCGTATAATACCCATTTTGTAATTTTTTACAAAGAAAATTGTTAATTCTCACTCTCTTTTTAGATTCGTAAACGCCATATTAAAATAATATACCCTATGTTATTCCCACAATTTTTACGAATCCAACGACACCTCACACGTCAAAATCCATCAAGCCGTTTAGGCTCTAGGGCGTTTTTCGCGCAAATGTCCCATTCGCGCAAATGTCCCGTTCGCGCAAATGTCCCGTTCGCGCAAATGTCCCGTTCGCGCAAATGTCCCGTTCGCGCAAATGTCCATTCGCGCTAATGTCCTGTTCGCGCAAATGTCCATTCGCGCTAATGTCCCGTTCGCGCAAATGTCCATTCGCGCTAATGTCCATTCGCTCAAGTGTCCTTCGCTCAATTTTTTTTCGCGCAAGTGTCCTTTCGCGCAAAAGTCTTTGCGCTCAAATTTTTTTCGCGCAAATGTCCTTCGCTCAAATGTCTTTCGCGCAAAGGGATTCGCTCAAATGTCCTGATACCTAACGAAACAAATAACCAACTTTCACATTTATAATGTCACTAGAGTTTACCCGCGACTTCATCCGCAAAACTTATATACCAGATTTTAAGACAGATCATAAGCTATCAAAAAAAAATGTTTCATCAAAATCGGTTCAGTAGTTTTTGCGTGATGCTGTTACAAACATACAAATAAACAAACAAACAAACAGACAGGTTAAACTTATAAAAAAGGTTGATTTGGAGTCCGGGATACCTAAGAACCATATCATAATCTTTTTCATGTAAATATCTTCAATGTGCAGACACACTTCTGTTACAGTTTTATAATAGTTACGATATTAACTTTTGATCTGATAAAAAGAACGCTCTTAAAAGATATGGGTTCTGTAAAAATCTGTAATGGGGATATAATCAGCAACACCTGCAAAAAATGTGAAAAGAAAAGACAGGTTTGCCTATACAGGTACACCTACGTATTGATCGAATCACACTCAGTTCACTAAAATAAAAACTTAAACCATAGACTGTTTTTACTTTTTCGGAGTCGTAAAATAAGCCAATAATGTTTTTATACTACCAGAAAACACCATTTCGCCGCTTTAAATGTATGGCATCACATTACAGGATTAGGTGCGAGTCAAATAAACGTCTCTAATGCGTTGATAACATAAAATATAGAGGGATTTGTTATTACAATAGCCTTTAATGTGCTTCTCTTTCAAGATTAGGGCAAAACAGAAAGTTCGGAGCGAGTCGATCCGACAAACACTATAACATATTACCAGAATAATTTGCCGTTGCCAAAATGTTAGAAGCAGATACGAGTAATCGGGATAAAATCGATGAACTTTCAGGACTGAGGCCGGCTGCAAACCACTTCAGTGTTTCGTAATTGAGGGCTTACGTGACGACTCGATGCCGCAGCTGCCCCCAACTTCTCCTGGCAAAGAGTTCCCTATTATCCCCAACTTTATCTCAATCTAAGTTTCGTTTCTACTGGCTGTATACGAGGAGTTTTATTGGAACTGCTGCGGAAACTAATATGAGCCAATATAGTTCATTTGTGACTTCAAGTAAGGGTTTAAAATTCTGTTCGTTATTGTATTAGCTCCACGAAGTAGCGTTTTGAAGGGTGCCACAATCCTTCCTGTGTGTTGTCAATTAACTTCATACGTTAGTGTCAATTAATGTAATGGCCGTAGTTGAACGTGAATAATAATTGAAATGAAAACAAACAAACGGCCGGCAATCTATAAAATTGAGTGAATGCGAGTTATCCATTTTGCGCTAACTTTGAATAAACCCGACTAAAAACAATATACTAGCTTCCATGCAATTTTGTCCGCGTGGAATCGCTTTATGGGGTTAGATCCCGTGCTGTCTAATCCAGGAAGAAATCGCAGCTTTTGCAATGCAGGAATGGAACCCGCATCACAATCTGTTCCTTATCTAAGTAATTTAGACACAAATAAAAAATAAATTAATTGGCTTCAGAGAAGATCTGGTATTCAAAATAGAAATCAGTTTTACAATAATGATATTTTAGAAATATAAATTAAATTATGCTCCAATGATTATGTTGGGTAACACCTCGTATACCGCAGATAATATTTGACATCAACGTAAAGAGATATAACGGTCTGCGAAAGCGTTTGTGTCATAAACTGAAAACGATCATCTACAGAGTTATTCCCGTATTTCATGCTCCATTTTATCGTAGGAATATCATAAGGTTAGCAGACTATGTTACTTCTAAACACGCAAAAGAATAAATCACACGAGTAAATGTTAATAAAACTAGTATTTGACTTCGCAAAATCAATTTTACACGGTAAGTAAGATACAAAAAAAATATATATGCTGACGATTTTTTGCGGGGATGATCAGAACATTAAACTGAACAAATTTCTCTGTGAACCAACATCAAAATCGCGATAATAATATCAGCGGTCCCATGCATTATAGTTGAGTAGGATTATAGTTTTAATTGGAATTGCGAGAATTTTTCTTGGACCCTTTAAGAAAGTTGTTCAGTTTGATGGTCTGACCATCTCCTTAAAAACCCTGTATTTTTCTCTCTTTACGTTCGAGTACAATTATGCAAGTCAATAATTAATCTAAGGTTAATATGCGTAAAGTTACTTAGGTAAGACAAGAACCCTATAATTTGAAGGTAAGTGAATACACGAGCAAAAATAAATGTTTCCTTAGAACAAAACGAAAGCACTCATTATAATAAAGTATGTTTTCACATTATTAGAAGAAATCTTTTGTGAGATTTAAAACAAGGAAGTACAAAACGAAAGTCATTTACGAATGAAATACTTTGAGAACTTATTATGTAAATAAGAGAAAGAAAAGGCATCTTATTCACAATTTGCAATACAATGGCTGGATGTTAGAGATGATTTTTCCTTCTTTGCGTAGTAAGAGCGGCTTTGGTCCCATAAAAATATATTATTCAATCGGCTATTCCACTGGCTTTCTACTCCAAATCTAAAATGAAGGGATAAAATGTATGAGGGATCAATAGATAAAGGGATGAGGTTAGTTACGCGGGTGGCTGTTAGCGTCGGGATATTGAGAGAAAGGATTTCTACATAGCGAAAGAATATCAAGTTTTATATCTATCGTGAGTTTTGCACGAGCCAGCAAAAGTAAAACAGAAATTTTACTTTTAAATGTTGTGTTCAGTGCAGATGAAATCTAAACCAAAAATTGGTACCCATTCCACAGTCACTCCTAGAATTTCAAATCACGAAATAGAAAGCTCACTCCATCAATTACGTTAGAAGAGCCGCAATCATGTTCCAGGAAAATGTACTCCGAAAGACTCAAACTGTAGCCTCACAGGTCAGTGAGCATACAAAGACGATTCTATCTCCGGATAGCGTTAGGCGACTTCACAGTTCACACATCGTCTGAAAAGCGTCAAATGTACGGTTCAGAAAATCAATCCCAGAGGAGCGATTGGTTCGTTTAAACGTGTCCATTATTTAGACGGTATTGAGGCGGCCGCCGAAGGGCCGGGTTGTATACCGTAGCGTATCCAGGGCTACATTCAAAGCGTAGAATGAGATGCGAGTCCGAGCGAAACGCCTGTTCGCCCCGCTCCGGTAAGACGCCAATATTTTATTCAAATTAAGGAGCTCCGGACACGTGTTTGCATTTGTTCTTTGTCAGACTGTTTTAAATAAATGTTGATATGTCGATAAAGAAAAGTGTGTTTTATCATAACAATATGGTAATGCACACATACATAAACTCATGCTTTTTTCCCAGAGGGGTAGGCAGAAACTATAGATCTCCACTTTGGGCGGTTCTGACACACCTCTCTTGCTTCCTCTAAGTCCATACATCTTGTCATACATTCCCTTCGATTTCGGCTACTTTTATGGTAATGAGTAAATTAATATATGGTGGAGCTAATTTTAAAAGTGCTGGCGAACAGGTGAAACGATTAATAAGAAATGATATCATGTTCATAACGGGAAAGCATTATTTTACCTTGTTTTCCATCACTTCTCTAACAGAAAATATAATTAACGTTTTGCAAAAGAGTTTCAAATTAGAGTTGAAATTAATTACGCCTTAAGATGTCGTTTAGGGGTTTGTTGGACAAAGGAATTGATGTCAAGGCCAACACGGCTGCAAAAAAACCGTTACATTATTTCATTAAAAAGCTAAAGCAGAATTCAACGAAAATTACTGAAAGAAAGTTTTTTAATCAACGTTAATGAAAAATGTGCGTTAAGCGTAGGAAGCGCGGTTAGGTTTTTGAAGAGCGGATATTTCGTTTTGCTGCTCTGCTTTTGTACGATTGTCGTCAACGATAGCAAGAGATTAAATAAAAGAAAATATTTCAGATAATTAAAAGCTTGTCCAGAAGAGGCGATTTTCGCCGCGAATCACGCGCGTATGCAAGACGCTACCTAGGATGTTACACTTCAAGCCGAGATTTTGTAAAATGTTAAAGGAACTGTTACTATCAAATATTATCAGTGATTAGCTAGTCGTTACGTACTACGTACTTTGTACACCAGTCATGTAACGTGTAAAAATAGACTATATAATTGCGCCTATGTAATGCGAGACTGTGGTTTTCTGTTTCCTACAGCCAAACCATAAAACATGGTTTTGTAGGACTATGATTAAAAATTGTATTTCCAAACTTATTATTAAATAAATTAAATTAAAAAAAAATACAAACTACTGGATTGTATATGAGTATATGACAGCTAGGTATATATCTCATATACCTAGCTGTCCCGACACTATATACAGACCGACGTCGTAATGAAGAAAACTTTAAATTCCCATACCTTTTGATTTATTTAAATAAAAACATAATGTTACGTCAAGTAAAGTTATATTTTCTGTAAGCTCGAATACGAAGCGTGTGATGCATGCAATAAACAAACAGACAAATAGCCTCATCAACGAGATGGTGAGAGCTAACAAGCTACTGCAACGAAATTAGATAAATTATGTATTTTCGATAAGTATCTCCTGACTAGCTTACCGTCATAAAAATATGCCGATAAAAATACCAAACAATTCCACCGAATGGTTTCGAATCCATAAAAGTATATTTTTAGATCAAACCGAATTGAGTCTAACTTTTAATTTTATTTCACAGGCGGGCGATCCTCTCCAACCCGGACGTCATCGGGCACACACCCATTGAAGCTTTATTCGAAAACGATTTCTGGGGAACACCGCTCACAGACCCCGGTTCACACGGGTCCTATAGACCATTGTGCGTCGCTACATATCGACTCAACTACGCTTTCAGTGGATTCAAACCGTGGAGCTACCATCTACTCAATGTTTTATTTCACTGTTTGGCGACGGCTTTAGTCGTTACGACAGCGAGAAGACTTTTACCACAATACTGTGCAAGAGTTGGTACTGCTGTTGCCGGTGTGACGTTTGCAGCGCACCCCATACATACAGAAGCCGTGGCGGGAGTAGTCGGACGAGCAGATCTCGCCGCTTGCAACTGTTTTCTCCTGAGTTTTCTAATATACAGCGAACATATTCGCCTTCGAGAAGAAAGTCAGAAACGGCTATGTAGACATAGCGCGAAGAACAATCAGATGCGGCGACAGCTACCGACCAGTGACCAACCATTTCGACTCAGTTGCCACGGTTTAGTACAGCACATCATGATGAACTTTCGAAGGCTACTTAAAGCGGGTAAAATAGCGCCGATGAAAGTGTTCGACACTTGTGAGATGAATTCGGAGATGAGACTGAAGTGTCAGTACAGTGACAGTGTCAGTGAGGACTCCAGTGAACTGTTACAATGGTTAACGTTGGCGGGAACACTTCTTTTTGCAGTCGCCGCCACATTATGTAAAGAGCCAGGCATAATGGTACTGCCCCTTTGCATATTCTACGACTTTCTCAAAGGCACTCGCCAGGAAGAACCCTATTCTAAGGTAAGATATATTATTATGCTGTGCACTATTTGTGTTTGGAAAAGGGTCTAGTGTATTTTTTATTACGTAAAGTCAAGTACCGTAAAGTTATGAGAGATCGTTTTCCAGGGACTTCGAGATTGAGGGGCATTTCCTTTCAACTTTAAGAGCGTCTGGAGAGAGATTGATATTAGGTCGTATAAATAGTTTTATGCTATCGATATCGTCATACGATATAGCTTATTAGTACTTATTACAGTCTTTAGAGTATATTTATTATCACAAAAACAAAATACAATAAAGATTGTCTTTATCCGTTAAGTATATAGTACAGTACAATCTGTTTAACTTCTCTACCTAAAATCACTTCTAATCCAATTGGCATCCCTTGAACGTCTTGATTGTTCGGAACTCGTGGCTAGAAACTTCGATCAGGTGACCAGAGGCAAAGTTTTCTGAGACGTGCCTTTGTAATTAATTAGCAATTGGTTTCTATCCGTATTACATAAAACACGTACCATGTATTACAAGCGTGAAAGTTTATTTTGTATCACACCGTACGTTACACTGAATATTATCTAGACAAGCTGAGCACGTATACTGGAAAGGAATGGAGATGTGACAAAAATGTGTGAAAAATCTTGCTTTTGTTTGACTCAGTTACAATATTTTGTATGCGATTTCAACAGAGCCTCCAAGAACTGCCTCCGTGGTCTAATGGTTAAGAGCATTGTGTTGACACGGAGGTCTTGGGTTCGATTCCCACGGGGGACAACTAGTGATATGCCACTTTGTGCGTTTTTCCCCAGTTGGTTAGGACATCGCAGACGGATTTCCTGATTGTCTGAAAGAAAGATGATTCCGTGCTTCGTATGGCACGTTAAGCCGTTGGTCCCGGCTACT
Organism: Agonopterix alstromeriana; assembly: GCA_963924505.1. NCBI lineage: Eukaryota > Metazoa > Arthropoda > Insecta > Lepidoptera > Depressariidae > Agonopterix > Agonopterix alstromeriana. The sequence goes on from OZ004670.1 coordinate 10,230,458, forward strand.
ATCTCTCGTGGTAGTAGTCGTTACATAAAAACCACTCCAGAGGCCGTAAGGTGGTCTGAAAAAACTCTGACACCAGGGCTTGCCCACTAAATAAGAAGAAGACAGAGCCAAACAAAAATATCGCATACCTACGCAGAAAGGGACAAACCACTAAGAATTTCTCTCGCTCACCCAATGTGATTAGCGTCTCCTCTCTGGTTTCCGCGAACTTTATTATTTTATTCCCGTTCTAGCCTATAGTGCATCACACGTATTTTAGTCAAAAATTAATGTTGAAAAGAAACGTATACTCAAATAACTCTATTAGAGGCTTTGTTAGTTTTTAATTTTCCAGTGTTTGAATTCACAAAAGCTGAAAACTTTGACGCACAAAGCAAAAGCTTTCACATCAAAAGTTTTAACAACCTACCTTAAATTTTATAATATCTTCTGGCTAGTAAAGTAACATCAAAGTACATACATGTATGGTAAATTAATTGTTACGCGTCCTCACGCAGTTCAACGCCCCAGAGGCCGTCTGTTTTATACGCCGAGCTAATTAAATCCAATTTTCGAATGCGGGCAGCCATGACAGAGATACTGCTGGACCGACCCGCAGAATCATTTGCGACGTGGAAATGGCTCGCCCGCTTAAAAAGTAAATGAGTGAGAGAAAGATAGAGCAATTAAGTATCATGATGAAATGCGATCTCTGGTAGGGAGGAAGCTTTACTTTATAAAACGGGCTAGCTATTGTGGTTAGCGTCTGGACCGTTCTTTTAATTCGGTTTCCTGTGAAAGTATAAGTATTTTAGTATAGAATAAGTAGTTGTTTGTCACATAATTCGTATTACAGTTTTAGAAATATTTTAAAGGCATGCGTTTTAAATTTAAGAATAGCATGTTATAATTGAATTGCGACAAAAGGGTCTAAGATCTGCAGCACTCTGTTTTTCTACATAAAAAAAAGTTTCAAGTAATACACGTAAACCTATGTGTGTTCTCACCAACAATACATACATACAGGATCCTTTTAATATGCTGACACTTTTTTAAGAGGATGCTCAGACCGTCAAACTGAGCAACTTTCTCTATACATTTGGCTCGAGTAGGTTTGCAGTTTTGTATGGGACAGCTGATTTTTTTTTCGCGATTTCCATGTTGGTGCCATAGAGAAAGTTGTTCAGTATGATGGTCTGAGATTCCCCTTAAAAAGTGTCAGCATATTAAGAAACACCCTATATATCAGTCTTTCTGTCCATCTGAGTATAAACAATCTAATCAGCCCATTCGATCCTTTTTCTATGTTGCAAATATTTTACCAAATTGTTCGGATTTGAAATAATACCATTTCATTTGCTATTTTAATATATACCATGGATAATGTAATTGTACCATGATAATATTTATTTGTAGAGTTATACAGGTGTAAACTTAAATGCGTTAAACCACAGGGGGTGCTTAAGACCATCAATCTGAACAACTTTCACTGTGGGACAAAAATGTTAATCGCCAAAAAAAATCTGCTGCATTTGGCTCGAGCAACCATTGACATCTTCTACGGAACAATACATTTTTTTTGCGGTTTCCGTATTGGTTCTAGCGAAAGTTGGTCAGTTAGTATTATTTAAAGGGGTTAAGACAATATTTCCATCCATTTAAAAGTAAAGATTGGCTCACTACCAGCCATACAGAACAGAGTCCGGACACTGCTAGTAAAATGAGAATATCCTGAATTAATGTGAAGTTTGTGAGCAATATATTATTATACCTAATATTATGCTAGTGCTACACAAGTTGTACTATCTTTTCTTGTAATATACTGTGGCTACACACTGTCAGTTGAGTCAAATGATATAAAAATATCTCTTCTGTAACAATGTGTAAGTAAGAGATATATTGTACTTGTTTCTAGATCCTGTCTCGCAACAAACTGTCCAACTATTTTCCCTATAGCAACATTTTATTGCCCTCGCAAGTTTATGCGATCTCATGCAATAAAGTGATAAAACAGTTAGCCCGCAACGCTACCAAACTGGCTCAGATATATCGAGCCGAACAAATAAAACTACCATTAAAAGCACAAAGTTGCCGAATGTTTTGTTTTCTCTTTTTCATATCATCACTTACACATGCCCTGATATTGTGGAACAGCAAAAATATTTTGCATCACGAATGATATAATGCTTTTTGCTCGAGCTGTTCAGAATAACGTCCGCGTTAAACACAAAATAGGTAACGTGTGTGGCAATATCGTTATTTTATGTCCAATTTTGTGTAGTTGTAAGAATTTCAAACGCCTTATTCAATAAGAGTTAGATCTGTAGGCCTACCATGAGTTTTCACTGTTCTTTACTACTGTAGTTACGTCGCCAATTTCGTATGGCAGAAATTAGTTCTCGACGTAATCACTAGGAGCGCTGTATGAAATTCAATACAAAATTTGTGACGTTACTACAGTTAATACAAAAATCACCAAATTATTGGAAATCTTTATAATAATAAAGATAATTATCTGACGGCTTTTAACAGACTATCAAACTAAACAACTTTCTATATGGGACCAACACCGAAATCGCGAAAAAAAAAACAGTTCTTCCATACAAAACTGCAAACCTACTCGACCCAAATGTAAACGTCCCCTGAAAAAACCTTTAGCATAATACAAAGGACCCTATGTCATATGATTAAAATATAATAAAGATTAATATCTATAGATAACGACGAAAAGAGGTGTACCAGTTGGGCATGTTAAAATCTCATATTGGTTTCCGGAAAATATTAACGATACGCTTAGCAAATGAATATCGATTCACCGATACGCCTCGCCTTCGGCTCATTTACCCTGCATAAAATTAGTAACGGACCTTTTCGCGGATAGCGCCCAATATTTCTCCCATCTTGAGGACTCGAGCAATTTTCTGTAGCTCTCAACATTAAATTAACATTTGGGCTTTTTCTCGTCTCGCTTGCCCTCCGTTCTTCGCCGTCCGAAGCCCAGTATATTTCAGCGGTCGCGTAATTTGTGGCTCGTAAATGTTCTGAAATTGGTCATCCCTTTGGTTGAGGTGAATTTATGGGCTCCTCGGTCGGCCTGTCGAAAGGGGAATTAATAAGTCCCCTCTAATGGTGAAACGTACCCTTACCATCAATTTGAATGCCCCAAGATTGCTGTGGACCAGCTAAACGAGCGTCTGGACATGAAATATCTCACTTACAAATTCTTATTCATTTTGTGTTGCGAGTAAATTGGATTCCCGGAGATTGCCTCATTTTATTATCGTTACAAAATAGCATCTCGTAGCAGATTGACAGCTGACGAATTGAATAAGGATTGTCTACGTTAGTGAATGGAAATGGTATAAAGGGAAGGAACGGAAGGCGTATGCAGGCGATTATTTCGTTATTATAATAGATATTAAAAAACGTTAAACTGAAATCGAAACAAAACTATTAAAATAATTTTATATTTTTTTTTATTTCATATCTAAAATCCTTTGAGGTCTTCGTACGATATATGTACTTACTAAGTATTTATTTTCTTGTAGAAGGATCCAGGGAAGAACAATGTTTGTTGGATAGCATAGAACAGTCCGATGCGCCAGAGGTAGTCTGGTACGTCTAGCAGAAGTAAATCCGTTGCCCAGGTTTGGACCGCAAGAAGGTAATTCGGGACTAATTCTCACCTTTTTCGCTATACTATGTGATCATTCTATTTTATTTTATTTAATCTTAAAATTGTAGATCCATCGCGGTGTCGATGATTTTGCCAATGTCTTGGATTAAATAGCAAATCTGCTTGACATTGTTCGGAAATATACAGGGTGTAACAAAACACTCTAGCAATACTTAAGGGGGTGGTTTAGACCATAAAACTGAACAAATTTTACTATGAAACCACCATCGAGAAAAATTAAGAGAAATCAGCTGTCCCATATATTTTAGTCGAGTCGGTACTGCTGTTTTGTATGGGACAATTGAATTTTTTTAATTTTTCTCGATGTTGGCTCTATAGTGAAACAATTTGATGGTCTGAAGCACCTCATTAAGCATTACTAGGGTGTTTTGTTACACCCTATATTTATATGATTTTAAGGATTGTTTTTGAACAAAAATAATAACTTGAACCACCACAAATAAAATGGTGGAGCCACGTGGCCACCTAGCCCGCGCGCGAAACACGTCCGCCTCCTATCTCTCCTCCATCTCCTGATCCTCTAGCCATGCAACTCGAGATGATGAAGCATTCAGTTTGAATTTTCTTCTAACGTCGTCTGTAGTACTTTTATCTTAAATAAAACTGATCAAGTGCGAGTCGGGCTACTCGCGCACCGAGGGTCCCAAACCACACCACCACAGAACACATAACATAACACATAACACACAGAACATATTAAGGTACAAAAAAAATATTTTTTTTCTTCTGGACCTTTAGCGCGAGACCGACTCACACTTGGCCGGTTTTTATTATTTATTGTTATACTGTAGAGTTTGCTTTATAATCACACCAAGTTTGACGCTTGTATTTATTACCGATTAGAAAAAACGTTGATAAAAACTAGTTTCTTGTTGAGAACCCCCCTTACTTTTTAAAATTTTTGCCATTTTTATTATTTGTTGACAAATCCGCCGTAATAACGCATATTCTGTGAAAATTTCAACTGTCTAGCTATTACGGTTCAAAAGTTACAGCCCTAAATAGGTAGGACGGACGGACGGACAACGTAGGCTTAGTAAAAGGGTCCTGTTTTCACCCTTTGGGTACGGAACCCTAAAAAGGCAAGTTAGTAAGCGCGTAGGTAACTTACTAACTATACGCACTTCCCTGTTACCCTCTACGAATGTGATACCTATATGTGCCTATATGGCCTATATCTAATACCAGTATTATGTCAGACTGTGATTTTTGTGTCCGTCGAAGCGTCGGGGCTGACCTCAGTAACGATGATGAGAGAATAATGGCTATTCGGACCGTACTGTATTGTTGCTCAGCCAACTAATTTCGTTGTTTGGGAAAATAATACTTGTTTTGCACTAATGACAATGAGTTTCGGCGCCTTGCTGATTTTTTTTATTACTTTTATTGTGATTGACGATACAAAGTACCTAAGTAATCGGCTACAGAATCTTGTCAAAAGAGAGGTTACTTTTTGTGTAAGGTAAAGTATTATTAACATTTAAACCACATACTCTGCCTATCAAACTGGACAACGTTTATTATAAGAGCAAACCTTATAAAAAAAGAAAAATCTGCTGTTTTATACGTTTGAGTCGAGTAGGCATTGCAGTTAAGTATGGAACAGAAGATTTTTTTTTGCGCAGGTTTGCTACCATAGTAAAAAATTGACAGTTGGATGGGTAGAGTATGTGGTTTAAAGTTTAATGACATTCAAAGTCAATATAATTTATTCAATAGGAGCTTGCAGCACACTTATCAAACGTCAAATCTTTTTTAAAGCTACCACCGCGTCGGAACGTGTTATCGCTGTAGAGAAGATGCGACCAGAAACTCTACAACATAACACGACTTAATAACTATTACAACATAAATTCTTAAGCTAAAGTTATGTATACAATAATACATAGTCTATTTAATAAAATAATTGATACTATACAGTAAAGTAAATAAACTATAAGCTAGTGACCTCAGACCCAAGCATTTTGATCATTTAAATAATCATCCAGTTTATAATATGCTTTTTTACAGAGGACTTTTTTGATTTGAGTTTTAAACATGTTTTCGGACAGATTCAAAATGGTCTCGGGGATTTTATTATAACAACGTATACAGTGACCCATGAAAGACGTGTTGACCCTACTAAGCCGAAAGTGTGGAGATATCAGTTTATTTTTATACTTTCTTACACCCTGTATTGTATTGATTGCGACACGATTTTGATGAATCCTATCTAGGAGCAACCGTACCTAGGTGGATCGACCTTTGCTCGGCGTGTTCCAAGTTAATCAAAGTTTTAATTAATAAGTTAAGGTTTATTTCCGGGGAAAACTGTTACTACAAAAAAAAGAGGATGTGGAACGTGGATGTTCTAAGGTTTCAGAATATCTCTGACTACCCCCTCGGGGAATATAATCATGAGCATATGCTATGCTATGCTTCAAAAATAACTCTTCTTATTTTTTTGTAACACTATTTATATTGAGATCACACAATACGCTGAAATGTCCATGCATCATAAGGCCCTCAATCTTACCGGCACCATAAAGTTCTTATTGAAACCAATTACTTAAATGAGACTGAACACGAGTTTTCTGCTATATACAAGGTGTTACAAAAATACAACTAAAAATGTAAGGTGGTGGTTTAGACCATCAAACTGAACACCTTTCACTATGGGACCAATATCGAAATCGCGAAAAAAAATCTGATGTTCCATACTAAACTACAAATCTACTCGAGCTAAATGTATGGGACGAATGGTTTATGGTTGGGTGGGTGGAATGTATGGTTTAAACAACCCCCTTAAAAGTTTTAGATATTTATTTTTACTTTTGTAACACCTTGTATTTCCATGGAGATCCCTTGACCACCTTTCGTCTCTCGTTAACATAATATTGTATTGCCTTCAGAACTAACTACACATGTGTGTAAAGTTTGAAATTAATCGGTTGACAGGAATTGGCAAATATTTGATTACACTAGAGATTACAGGATTCCAATGTTTGTTAAATATATAAATAGATAAACAGCTTCCTGGCTTCGGGTATATTACTTTTGGCTCGCTCCATACAAACGAAGTCTGGTTATATTTTCAATACTAACCAATTAAAGTTAATGAAACTTTGCAGAAACAATCTAAAAACTAATCTCTATGCCTTTGACTATTTATATGTGGACTGGTTACGCGTGTTATTCTACTAACAAACATTTCTGCCACTTTTTGCGGGGGGCGAGATAACATGAAATCCGCAACATTGGATTTTATTCCCCATAACTTTAGATTCTAATTTTGAATGTTAAAAATCATGAAAAGTAGTCTCGTGTGAACCCCAAACGATCTAAGTTCGTCAGACTGGCCAGACTTCGTTTGTATGCAGCGCGCATTTACGCATTCGGAATAAACATCTCTTAAAAACTTACAGATAAAAACAAATTAGAAAGTATAAAAGTAAAACGACATCTCCTTGGTCAGGTTGAATGTCGAGTGCATAACAGCAAGAGTTTGCAGTATCCTGTAAAGAGATAAACAAAACTGGTTATAAATAACATTGGTCGAACGCCTTCTTGTCTTGAGGGAAGAATAATGGTATTTTCTATTTCGTTAGGTGGAACTATGTGTAGTTGTGTGAGCTGGGATAGCTGCCAGCTGCGCCAACCCCGCATCGAGTTCTAGTGTCGTCGCGTGCGACACTGATCTTGTGAAGCTAGATGTGATCATGTGAGGAGATAAAAACATTCGATCTTGTCCATTTGTACGATGTTTTTGAAGAAAGAATAAACATAAAATAAATAACGGTCATGAACATAGTACCAAAGATTATCTAGGCCCGTATAATACCTTCGTCAAACCCTCAAATTTGAGACTTTCACTTAGTGCCCTCTCTCAATTCGTTTATACAGATGTACATAAATGTTCTTTCTTAATATGTTGACCGTTTTCTAAGAGGATGATCAAACCATTAAACTGAAAAGCTTTCACTACGGGCCTAACATCGAAAACGGAAAAAAATCTGTTGTTTCATACAAAACTGCAACCCAACACGACCAAAATGTTTTATTTTTTGCGATTTCGTTGATTGTCTCGTTGAGAAAGTTGTTCAGTTTGATGGTCTGAACATTCCCTGAAAAAACCGTCAGCATATTAAGGAGAACCCTACACGTGCCCAGGATTAGCACCGCTATAAAGTTAATAAAAAGCACATATGCATCAGGAGGCACGAATGTGTTACAGTATGTACCAGAATCTAGCCAGGACTTGTATTATGATGAATACAATTAAAATGATAGAATACAATAGTATATATAGATACAAAATACACAAATATTTGTATGTAACGTACAAATATCTGGCCCCTTGCTGGATTCAATCTCGCGACCCTCAGTTGAGCAGCCATGTTATAACCAACTTTGCTATCGGGCCGTCACTTTTACTGGTGGAATAAATCGAATGAATATTAGTTAACGCTACACTATTTCAATTAAATTTTCTATTAATTAACACTGTTAATTAAGTGTCACAAAAATAATACGGTTTTTTAATTTTTAGCAAAACGCCTCGTCAAAAGTGAACAAAAATTAATCAGCCACAAAGCCTCGACAGCGACAAATTATAGCTTACCTTTTTCGAGTCAGCAATTATAACAATAAACGAACATATTTTATACTTGAAAATATTATAAGAAGGTCGAGTTGTGCATATAAACTTAAATGTCTTGAAGATTGACAATTTAATGGATTTAGAGATAAGACCTAACCTAAAATAGCTTTTAAATAGGTTGAAAAATTTACAATTCTATCCAGACGATCCGATATACACTTTCTTTTGACAAAAGATTTTATAAAATTCTTCAAGATTACGAAGCTACATTCTTAAAAATATAACAGAGAAATGTTTATTAAAGTCAAAAGTACTATAAAGACGTCTGGAAGCTGAAATAAGTACAAACCATTCTTAGATATAAGTAAAATAAACATGTCTGAATACCTATGTGCAGAAATGTCTTGTGTCTTTTTGGTATGGCTTGAAACTTAAGACGAGACATTAAGGGGATGAAGCTAATTATACATCGATTAAATCCAAGAGAGTCTGAGTCATTACTCCGTCTCCAAGGTTGAAACGAGCTTTGTGTTTAAAAGTAAATTAGCCATGTAGACGAATTTATGAGTTCATAAGGAATCGTTAAAAAGAAATTACTATAAACTATCATTTATGGTACACAATTTTTGCGATCATGCTTTTAATGATTAATTGCCTACCTAAAAATAGGTCTTCAAAGTGACTCTCGACCTTAAATGTGTGCTCCAACTGGTCCATACTTAGGTATGCTATACAGAGTGAAATTGATATCATTAGCATTCTTTTACTATGGGAGCAAACAGATTGGAGCAGAAAAAAATCAGCCGTTGCATACCTACATTTGAGTCGAGTAGGCATTGCAGTTTAGTATGGAATAGCTGTTTGTTTTTTGCTCTGATCGGTTTCCTCCCATAGTGAACGTTGTTCAGTTTGATGGGTAGACTCGTAGTTTAAAAGGATGCTAATGATATAAATTTCACCCTGTACAATTTCTCTCACTTTCACGCCTGTGAGAATATATAATTATGAATGTATGTATTTAAAACAATATATATAACAAAAAATGTAAACATACATCAAAACTAAAAAGTTAACAATAATAATACTACCAACATCTTTCAAATTACCATTCTAGGTAATAGAACATTAATTTATGCAGCTATGTATAATGCATAACGCGAATTAGTCGATTTTTTTTACTCACACTCATGACTGTAAAGCAATCGCCAGACTATAAAATAAATAAATAATTAGTTTTGTATTCCGTAGAGTGTACTCTTTGTGGCTCTTCCATTTTGTTGTTATTATATGACGCCGTTCGGGCCCTAAATCAAAGAGCCGTGAAGTCCCCCCACACTTCCATATTTTCGCACCCCGACATCGTCGTATAATGGCTATTGACCAAATTTATCGACTTTCATGTCATATTTTCATCTTTATGTGGCGTTGGAATTGGCCTCACATGTGCGGTGGGAAACGTTTTGTTATTCTTATTTTATGCTATATCTCTGGTATAATAGGATCCAACTAAATAAGCTGACGATTTCTGATAGTGATTATCGGACCATCAAACTGAACATCTTTCCAATCTTTCTTTTCTTTGCGTCTAATGACGAAATCGAGAAAAAGAAATCAGTTGGGTCGAATAAGATTTAAATTTTGTATGGGACAGCTGATTTTTTTCGCGATTTCTAAGTTGGTTCCACATATATAATATTGTTCGGTTTGATGGTTTGATCATCCCATTAAAAACCGCCAACATAATTATTATGAAGGACCCTATGTAGGGTATACGGAAAAGTATCATTAAAACCGCATGCTCTACCTATCAAACTGAACAACTTTTAGTATGGAGCAAACCTGTCAGAACAGGTGATTTTGTCAGGTGGTTGACAAGTTTGCTCCCTATAAAAAGTTGTTCAGTTTGATGGGTAAAGTATAATTATGGTTTAAAGGTTAATGATACTTTTCCTTGCACCCTGTATAGCAAGGAATAACTATGGTTAATTCAGAATTGAACTGAAATTCCCTAAGGCTAGATAAATCTTGCTAACTGTTTATTCACTTATACCTACCTCACTACAGTAGCTAAGGACTGCCACGTGTATCTAAGTATCACGTGTAAAACCATGTCTTTGACAGACATTTGAGCAACATTTAATGAGCACAGGTATTACGGACATGAGCGACAAAAACACCTTAATGCCCGGGACAATCGTCCGCTCACGTATGTTGCTATTCAAGCCCGGAGGAAGCCGCGTGAGCAACACAAAGGAAAGGAAACTAGCACAGAAGAAACATTGCCATTAATAAGCGTGCTACCATCGACATCTAAAAGTTGGTATTTCACATCGTTATAACTTTTATTCATTTTCACATTGAATATAAAAGGAGCAGAAACCAATTGCACAGTGAAGATCGATACTTTAAAACAGAAAAGAGACAGTACAGAAGGGTTTCTTCATAAAACGAACGAAACATTCGTACGGCAATCTCAGATGAAGTCGGTCGAATGCATTGATATATTATATAATTATAACTCAATTACAGGGTGAAATTGATATCATTAGCATCCTTTTAAACTTAGAGTTTACCTATCAAACTGAACAACTTTTACTATGGGAGTAAACCGAACGGAAAATAAAATCAGCTGTTTCATACATATGAGTCGAGTAGGCATTGCGGTTTAGTATGGAACAGCTGATTTGTTGAGTTTGCTCCCATAGTAAGCGTTGTTCAGTTTGATGGGTAGACTCTAAGTTTAAAAGCATGCTAAGTATATCAATTTCACCCTGTATATTCACAATCAACGTTTGAAAAATGGCCAAAAGAGCTCATAAGAGCTCTTTTTTTGTACTAGCTGACAGTAAACATGCCAAATACGGCTAAGTTTATGAATCAAAATAACATATTCGTGCCACACCAGTGTGCATACTTGATTCCTGTGGGTTATGTGTCAGATTCGGACAAAAATTTGATAACATTTTGTGTGAGACTTGGAGTCTATAGCATTGTCAATGGTCGAATTCCAGTACGATCTTTTTATTCATTTTGTGTCCGTACGTGCGCGTCTACGTGTTTAGCCTGTTTTGCTCGTTGCTTGGAGCCGCCTTTTGTGTTCAAGAGGTAAATAATAACGTGCGGTGTGGAAATACTTGTTGCTTTAGTAACGGTTTATTCACAAAAGACTGGAAAGTAATAAGTTTCATCAAGCAATATATAAATAGAGCAGAAAGAAAATTAAATAACATCCACTCAGGGGAATTTTAACAAACTTACAAAAGACAGCTCATTTTAATGTTCTGCTAATTGTTAATGCTCTAAATCAGCCATCGGTTATCAAAGTTTAGTCTTGTGCTCGAAGCCCAGGATACAGAGCGAAAAGTGATCGAGTTTCTATAGTATAACGGTGGGTTGAAGCGACACACAGATGAATGCTCCGCGCGTTTGAGCGAGAAAAGGCGAGAACTGTTGTCAAGGAGTGGCTTCTTGATTTACGCCATGTAGAGAACAAGATAGTTGGCATGGAGACACAACTTGTTCAGACGTCTACTATAATTTGTTGAATATGCTGTTCCATAATATTTTTTAAGTGCACATAAAACGGTTATAGTTCCAGTTTGCGATAGGCAGTTTAGTAACTAAATATTCGGGTTATAAAAGTAGTATGGGTAGCTCTAAAATTTTATGTCTACCTCTTTGCAGGTATAGGTATACTTACTTTCATTTTCACGGTGCTTTTACTCAATCATTACGTAACAAATCCTCACAAATGAAATGTTTTCGAATTGACACTAATACTATCAGACAACGTTGTTCCTTGTCGCATTACATGAACTTTCAGGAAAGCCAGAGCGTAAGTAGGAAAATTTATTATGGTTATGGAATGTTTTTACAAACGTTTCGAGTTCCTTAATCTAAAATCGATGGGCAAGACGCTTAACAAAGTTCCGACTACCTTAAGTTCAACTCGAAGAAAGTCGAACCTTTTCGGTCGACACCTGCAAGCTAAGTAAAGATACGCTTCATTGATAAAGCTAGTACGTGAAAATATGAGATAAATCTAACCTTTCCAGTTTCCACCCGCTTAAACATATCGGTTGAAATATAGCTATTTTACCCCAAAAAGGATAGATAGGACTTTATAGCGTCAATACCTTTGTGTTGTGCAAACTTTAACAACCGTATACAATGTAGCAACATCTAAAAATATATACAGGGTCCTTCTTAATATGCTGACATGTTAAGGGAATGATCAGACCATCAATCTGAACAACTGTCTCTATGGGACTAACATCGAAATCGCGAAAAAAAAAATTTGCTGTTCCACACAAAACTGCAAACATACTTGAGCCATATGTATGGGACAGCTGATTTTATTTTCACGATTTAGATGTTGGTCTCATAGAAAATGTTGGTCAGTTTGATGGTTTGATCACCCCCTTAAAAAAGTGTCAGCATTTTAAGAAGGATCCTATATAATATGTTGTATGACTAAAGAAGAAATTTGGCGGAATCTATTCTGATATGGGTTTAGCAAAGTAAATATACACAAGTGAGCAAGTGCATTCAGTATTGAATATACAGATAAAGGTACAGGTCAGAGTGATGCAAACCAAATTGTTGTGGTCCATTGCGTTCTGTTAGTTGGTTCGAATCGAGCTAACAAATCGCGGCAGTGTATCAAACGTACTGTTCGTACTACGTGCCGTTATTGTAGAGAATGCTATAAAGCAGAAAACTTAGATTTTGTTTTAAATTTGTGGTTAATATAATATGAATCAGTCAGTTTTCTCATATTGTTATTATAACAAATTTTTCAATCTTGACTAGAAGTAAATGTTCATGTTTGTTATTAATTTGCTTAAACCTATTCGCGCTCTGGGTGCGATGCGGCATTGGTCAGACTACATATGACCTATTTTATGTTATGCCCTTCCTGCCTGGAATCTTGTACGCGAATAGAGCTTATGGACGCTCTGTCTGAAGTGCTGTCTCTGTAGGCGGTTTCCCGTAATATATTTAGGACGAGAAAGTATATATGTGGTTAAGGCGTACACACATATAGTATCCTTAACTATCTTCGTTTGTTAATAAACACAGTTTGTACTGCACACAGTACAGGACAGCAAAGGACTAAAGTGACTACAGTGTGTATTCTTTTATGTTTTCGGTTTGCAAATAAAGAGTATTGAATTGTATTGTAGTCGAAATCGACTATAAAGATCATAAAAATGTAGTTATTCGTTACGAACGAAGTATACTCCATAAAGATACTCATATAAATACTCTAATGTAAAAAAAAATATAAATCTATCGAGAATATGAGATTCGATCCCATGGTGTACCTGCCTTTCTTTATCGTAATAGGCGATAGCACTTATCACCTTTTATCGTATCACTGCAGCGTGTTGGTTAGGATGTAGGCCACGATGACAGTTTACAATGTCGAGCTAGGTTTATTTCCGACCAATAAAGTTGGCAATATCTGTTGAAGACTCACGTTATCTATACTTAGAAAACAGTTCCGTGACTGACTGACTGGCAGACAACGCACAGCCTGAATCACTGAAGATACAGGAACACATTTATTCTACAGAGGTTGTAGGAGTGCGTTAAAAAGGATTTTTGAAAATCAACCCCTAAAGATGTACAACGAGGTATTGAAGTTATCAGAAATCCACTCGGACGAAATCGTGGACGTAAAAGCTAGAAACATAAAAAAGACCTAAGTTAGTGCCTGTTCCTTGTTTCTCTATAGTATGGTCGGATCCTCTCAAGATTTCTATGTCGCCGAGCACAGAGACTAACGTTTCGTTTCGCTTCGTCTATTGGAGTGGAAGAAACATACAAAATGAAATTCTTCCCTTTGTATCTACATCTCTTATGATATTGAACAGTGTATTGTTATGTTTAATTCGTTCGTTTTGAAATAAATTACCATAGATTGTCTGGTTAAAATAAATTGTCGATTTGTATATGTGTGTATTTGTCGTTATTAGGTCTATTCATTTTATTTTTATTCTAGCTTTGCCCTGGATGCATTGTAATGCCCCTTTTTTTCGATACAATCTTGTCCGTTTTTTCCTTTCCGTAAAAACCTTTTTCGGAGTCCTATGATGAACGATGCGCTTACCAACGAACAGAACTTATTTAATTTGTATGCTGTATATAAAATAGGTACGCTGACGGTTTTTTAAAGAGGATGAAACTGAACAAAAAATACGCTGTCTCATACATTGGGGTCGAGTAGGATTGCAGTTTTGTATGAAACAGCAGTTTTTTTTTTTCGCGATTTCAATGTTGGTCCCTTAGAGAAAGTTGTTTGGTTTGATTGTCTGATCATTCTCTTAGAAACCATCAGCATATTAAGAAGGATCCTATTTTCTCAATGAAACAATGAAAATATAGGCCACGTAAATCCGAGTCATTAAAAATCTATCGGTAGTTTTGTCGATAAAAGAACACTAATTAACACCCAATTTTATAAAAAACTTTGAACCTACTCGTACATATTCAACACAAGGTATAATTATAGATACATAATTGGGTACCTACTTCAATTATTTTCGAATAATAAAGCAACAAAGGTTTTTATTATTAGCTTGTCAGTAGTGAAAAATACTCCAGATTCTGAATAATGTTCAACTATTGTAGTTGTGAACCCATTGTTTTCTGTATCTAGCCTTTTGTTCGCAACGCCAGTTGTACCCAGTAATTTAATCCATGCTGGAGAATCGCTACGTTCATTGTACACAACAGGAATAAGAGCAAGAGTGAATCTTACTGTAAGTTCTCTTAATGAGGATAATATCGTCTACGGAAGGTATTATGGTGTTAAGTATTTTTACATATTCTGTTCAGTTAAAACATTTTACACACTATCACTCAGTTGCAGAAACGCTCATTAAAGTTAATCCTTCATTAAATCTCTTGCTAGCTTTTACTACGTTGACAAGACAAAAAGTGCCAGCAAGAGATTTAATGGAGGATTAACTTTAAAGAGCGTACGTGCAACTGGCAGTTAGACATTTAATTTATCGGCTGCTCCAAAATTAAACACTGAACACGCCACATACTCATTTTATACCAGAGCCACTCTCACTTTACAATAATTTATTTTGTATTAATTACTTACTTTACATGAAAACTAAATGATTTGTAGGTAGGTAACACGGTTGTATCGAGATCTACGGTACTAAATACCGAGTAGACAAAGTTGTGTTACGTTGTGCAATACAACTCGCCAACCAAATAATTTCTGCTCTACACGTGTTTCGTGTTTTGGTTTGTGGATCGTTCTGTTATTATATTTCCCAAATGTTTAAAAGGATCTCATTTCACATTCATTTGAAGGTAAATCAATTTGTAAAAAAAGAACAATATTTTTGAAAATGATATATTCAGTGTTTCATTTTAGAGCTGCCGATTTATTAGGCCTACATAGTTACACGCTAAGGTTTAACAACCAATAGGGAACCGCAATCTATACAATGTGTTAATGAATAAGCGCAAAACCTCATACACCCCAACAGATTTTATAACAAAATAATTAGATTGAAACAGTAATTTCATTATTTTGATAGTTAAAATTTAAAGTTAATTGCATTTTAAGTTTTGAGGAAAAAATGATTTGTTATCATTTCAGCAATTAATGAAAGCGCTAACGTGCTCATGGATATATTTTAAGAATCTTGTTTTAGTAGTAAGTAGGGTGAGAGTGCCCGAGCGGTGGGTTGAGATCGAGTTCAGTAAATTTAAAATTTTACAAACAAATTATTTAATATTTTGAAAAAAAAATATGTATGTTGAAAACACAAGGACAGGACATTTGTCGGGTCAGCTGGTATTACAAAATTTGAAGGGCAAATGCCCAGATACTCCAAAGTTTCACTTCTCTACCCCAACCAACACTGCAACCTCATCTACACACGCTATATACACTAAAATATTTTTGGAAGGTAGGTTATTAACAGAGAAAGTGACTAAACAAAAGCCGTGTTAGCTTTTGTCTTCGTAAGAAGAGAGCACATAATAATAGTAGGTATACTACAGGTACATGATTTTCGAAACAACAAAACAATGTTTCGGAGACATATTGGAATTAAATTTATTATACACTATGCTTATGGTAAACCAAAGGATCTAATAACGAGGGACGATACACAAAGGGAGAGGTCCTTGGGTCACCCCTTTCAGTAAAATACAAAAGCGTATACGATATCGGCCCACGTTATATGAACTGTTATATTATTTCCTTTAGTGCAAAATTTCATCAATAACAAGTTCAGTTTGAAATAGGAAAGAATGGATGAAATACAATTACTTAAACAGAACTCGACAGAAGCGTCCTATTTCTTTCTCGCCTACTACAGTAATGGGTTTGCTGCTCTGCTCCCCCAATGGTGCTGCTATTGCTGCCCCCCTCCCCTCCAGTGCTCCACCCCTGCGTCTCCGACGTCGGTGCCACCAACAATGACCTCGTATTTCAGACGGAATTGCTCAAACACGGAACAGCGAAAACGTGGAATAGCGTTCAGGGTCTTTTATAATACATAGGATTGTACATTCGGAGGTGTTTTACACCTACTCCACTCACATGCCGGCTCGCTTTGATAATCTAGAGTGATACGGTAGGAAATTGAATAACGGTAACGCTATATGACGGCCAGTAGCTCAGTTGGTAACGAACATGCCTCCTGATCGCTGGGTCGCGGCTTTGATTCCCGCGAGGGGCAAATATTTGTACGATGAATATTAATATTTGTACCTGAGCCATGTATGTTTGTAGGTATCTGTATAAAATGTATTCTATATCTTTGTCTATAGTCATCATAATACAAGTCTAGGCTAGATTGTGGTACTTTACTTTAAATGGGCCTAGATAATCAGTGTCACAATTTCGTAAGATTTTGCTTTTTATTTTTTTATCCAGCGGTCATTCTTTTTCAATTTAAAGAAGCTTAAAAAGTCAGCTGAAATGGAAATTTTCATCCCCAGTTGCCATTATGAGTTTCGTACTAATTCATTAAGCACTTAGGTATATAGGAGTGTACCTTTTCCCTAAAGTCCCGTCCGCTTACAGAATAACTTTTAAAACTTTTTTGAAACTTTTAAATCTTGGTTTTTAAGATTAGTTTTTATTATATCTGTGCTGCACCTAAAAGATTAAATGGTGAAAAATAGTAAGTATTACTCAAAAAATAGGTTGAAAAGGTAGTTTTGCTTTAATACGTTTGCGACGTAGTTATAACGACATTGAAACGTGAAAATTCGTTTTCGTTAGGAGTTGCTCTTTTTGAAACTGTTGAAAAAAAGCACCGGGAGTTTTATCGATAGATCGACTCTGTCTGCATAACCTATGTGATTATTTCAAGTTTTCTGCCACCGCTTGCAGTGCTCTAAAAATTATTTATTCCACATACTGGAACCATGTTAACAGGTAATATCGACTCGGACACTGCTTGCATTATGGACGAAAGTCCCCTGAATGCACTACGATACAATAGGATTGGACAATATTGAATTTTTAAAGTAACTTTGTTCAATCCGATAGTGTTTGTTTTTCATTCCACAGTCGTGACATGTGCATGGTGACATTTTGTAATGCCGAGGAATTACCTTCGTGTCACGTTGAGGGAACGGGTTGCATTTATTTTGTGATTTCGTTCAAAGGGAATTTTCGTATTTTTTGGATATTGTAGCTTGATGTTAATATTTCTATACATACCTTTATGTGAAGTGGGTACATCATCATTATCATCACTGCATGGTACAGGCTTAGCCTCAATGCATTAGTCCACCACGCTTGCTCAATGTAGATTTGTCGACTTCACATACGCATCAGAATTTTTCCTCGCGATGTTTTCCTTCACCGTTTGAGAGCAGTCGGTATTGCGTACATAAGTTAGAATATTTATGATATTGATGTTAACTTATCTAAAATTCCTATACCTATTTTTATTTGAAGTGGGTACGGTCGGTGTGAAAAGTCGATCTACACATAAACAAAGGTAGCTAAGAATTGTTCTACAACTTTTGATGCTTACGTGTGCTTACTGTACTTACCTACTTATTTCACCAAGGTAATATTTTTTACACGTCACTATGAGTGAAAGCTTGACATGTTTGTTTTCGAACGGCTGACTCATGAGACTATTACAAATGAATTAGTATAATGCAATGGGAATGAAAGCACTAGAATGATTAATCCTACTGACGAGTTTGGATCGAAGCCAAATTCACCTGCAAGTGGCGGAACCTGCTGAAAAATGGATGAGGCGCTGACGAATACATTCATTCCCCGAATAGTTGATTCACTAATTAATTCGGTGTGTCAAGCTTTTTAGGGCTTAATCAAACTTCAAACTGTATTTATTACCAATAAGCATCTAAAAAATCGGAAACTATTCTACAATATAGCTTATCGTAAGTACTTTCATTAAAAATTATAACGAACGCTGTAGCATAATCAGTGTCGGAAAAATCCTACAACAAATATTAAAATTTGATGTTCTCGGCTAGATCGATGGACTGCGCTGAACGAAAATAAATCGCGCTATTGATTGCTTTTGAATGTTTCTTAAGTTATCTCAGCTACGTCGAGATAACCTTTTCATATTAATGACTAGGTCTAGGTACGGAACCCTATTATGGGCGAGTCCGATGCGCTTTTGGCCGGTTTTTTTTAAGCTACCACCGCGTCGGAACGTGTTGTCGCTGTAGAGAAGATGCTGCCAGAAACTCTAAAACATGCATGCATGCATACGCTCACGACTATATTCCCCGAGGGGGTAGTCAGAGATATTCTGAAACCTCAGAACATCCACGTTTCACCAGTAGTACCGAAACTGTGTCCAGTGTGACGGGGGGTGAGCCCGTCGCCACTTATAATGGACAGTGGGTACAATACATGCCTCGAAATTGAAGCATGCAGGTTTCCTCACGATGTTTTCCTTCACCGAAAAGCCAGTGGTGTTACTCTACAACATAATACGACTAAATTATAAATGCTTAAGCTAAGGTTATGTTTAGGTTATTACTTATTATTCTACGACTTATGCGAATATAGTATCGTTAAAGTTCCTCCAGAACATTTTATGAGGTATTTCTTTCGAACTACGATGGTTAACTACGAGCTAATGTTACTTAGTTCTTATTTGTAATTAAAAATATGTTGTTATTTAATTATACACGTTTATAAAGGAAGCACATGTCATAAACTAAGTTAAGATGAAGCGCGAAACACGAATACAATGAGGTTATAATATTATTAAGAGTAACGAGCTTCTAGTTCCCGACTAATGAATTTTAAACAAAACAATATTGTTTTCCTAACGTATTATGGCAACAAAGAACCCCAGTCTTCGTATTTCATACACCAACTAATAACGTTCCTTTTTAGGGATCCGTAGTCAAACAAGGAAACCTATATTTTTGCACAGGTCGTTCTGTCCGTCTATAAATTACATACATTTTATTTTCACACTATTTGGACTAGGTGGTTGAAATATGTCACAGTTATGGATAGTTTTGAACTACTTTATTATAATCTTTGTATAAAGTATTTATGGCTCGTTTCCTATTACTTTACACATCAAGCTACGCACAAACATAAGCTGGCCGCGTGACGTTATACATTACTCTACCTACGCGCGGCCAGCCTATTTTGGTTTTGCGTAGCTTGATGTGTCGCCGTGTGTACATACGGCGACAGATTAACCTACGCATTGTTTGACTCTATGTCCATGAACATAAAGGTTCCTTCTTAATTTGCTGACACTTTTGATGATGTTGATCAGACCATCAAACTGGACAACTTTCTCTTTAACACCAACATCGAAAACGCGAAAAAAAAATAGCTAGAGTATGTGTGCAGTTTTGTATGTAACATCTGTTTCTCGATTTCGATGTTGGTGCCATAAGAGAAAGTTGTTCAGTTTGATGGTTTGATCATCCTCTTAAAAAGTGTCAGCATACAGGGTCCTTCTTCATATGCTGACAGTTTTTTAAGGGGATGATCAGTACATCAAACTGAACAACTTTCTCCATGGCTCCAACATCGAAATAACGAAAAAAAAATGAATGGGACGGCTAATTTTTTTTCGCTATTTCGATGGTGGTCCCATAGAGTAAGTTGTTCACTTTGACGGTCTGATCATCCCTTTAAAAAATTTTCAGTATATTAAGTTGGACCCTATATAAAGAAGGACCCTATATAGTAGAGTTCAACTATGTCTGTCATCGTGTGTACACCTGCACGTTTCCATACCTAAGTATAAACACTTTATTTGCTTTCGTTATAGCTTGGTATGTGCGTTGAAATTAACAATGACAATAAAATTTACGAGCTAGTAATTAAATTAATTAATTGCCTTAATTATTTAGTGCACATATCCAACAATGATTAAGCTACTGGCGCACATGTAAGATGCTTTGAAAACCTTTATTTCTATGGTCTTGGAAATTGAAGTTGCACGTGTTGTACACACATTTGTGGCATATAATTATTTTCTAATTTCAGTTTGTTTTATCAAGGTGACTACGGAACCCAACATTATTACCCGACACGAACCTCGCTGGTTTTTCATAATTATGTAATTAAGTTTGTTATTAAACTGTAGATACCTAATTCATAGTACCGTCGCGTCACAGAAAAGATTGTATACAGTAGAACAACTTCATGCAAGCGCTCGAATCGACGAGCACCGAGCGCCACGAGATTGGCGGGCCGTGTACGTGGCGCTCGTGTGTGCGTCGATTCAAGCGATTGCATGAAGTTGCTCTACTATACATCTCTTTTCTGTGGTCGCGTCGCGTCGACTAGATCCGTTAATTTTTCGCTGTGCGATTACAATTTGCATAAGCTGTGGACCTTTCAGTAAATTACTTTTTCTTTCGAAATGAGAAAATACTGGAAGTGATAAGACTAAACGAGTTTAGTTTCAATTTATAAGCAAGTTTATGTTAAGAAAATTGAAATTTAAGTTATAAAAGTTAAGAATAGTTCTAGATTTTAAAGATTAGGTAGTTATAAAATTTTAAGTAGTTAAGTAGTTTGCTAAGATGTCTTATATCTGAACTAACTTCGAGATTTGGTTTATAAATGTAAATGTGAACCCATAAGAATAGCACATTATGATTCAGGACTGTTGTTGCAGTGCAGATCTGTTCGACTAATCACTATGAAAGTTTACAGATAGCCTATAGCTTAGAGATGGACATAAGAGTCACATGAGTAAATATCCCACAGAGAAAAAGCTTCGATACAATCAACATTGGGCACGCGTGGTGGACTGGCGCGCATACACCCTCCTTGAAGGTATGCCTGTGTCCTGATGATGATGATGATGATAGTGTAATACAAATTCCAGGCGAAAACGCGTTTGGTAAAAGCTGGTTTCCCGTACACAAACCATTTATGTAGGTCCCGCTTCTCACTCCATTTAGCTACATGGTACCTTAATTACAAGATAGTAACGCGAGCGTTTTTCCCTAACAAAATTAGTGTTGTTGCCGACCGTACATTAGACTCTTCGTATGATATTTCCAGTTATATAAAATTATGCTGGCTCCACCATTTACTTTTATTACGTGCCGACGTTAACGAGCTTTTACCCCGGATATTATAATTAGGTATAATAATGAGTTCAGTTCATCTTATGGAGTCGTAGGGAAAGAATTATAGTGTTTTTGGCACTTTTGTTTCTTTGCTCTGCGTTTCGTGTGAAATTGCATAGCGGAACGGTTAGGGAAACATGGCGTTAGGCTATTTCTCACTGTTTTAAAACTTTTAATATAGAAGTTCTATTTTACTATTATTCTGCAGGGTTGACACTATTCTTGTATCAGAAATCTGACCCTGTGAAGCTTTACAGGGTTTTAGGGTAAACATTTGCATTACTTTAAGGGGTAAAATTGTAACCATGATACTAAACAACTTTCCCTGAGAAACCTATAGGAAAATAGCAAAAATTGTTGGACTTTTCATACTAAATGCAATCTGCTGATCGAACCGTTAGTATGAAAAGTCGAAATTTATTTTTGCGAATTTCCTATAGGTTTCATAGGAAAAGTTGTTCAGTACAATGATCCCTTAAAGTAATGCAACTATTTATTATAACACGCTGTATAAAAAAATACTGACGTATATAAAGTCTGGAAATAGCATTGCAGTCTAGCAACTGAAACCCTCGAAACAAAACAAAAATAATAACATACAATATGGTTTTATAAATGTTTTCCATTGAAACGAAAAAGTTTTCGTAATGAAAAATTAACAGAATTTTTCAAAATGTTACCTGTTCGATCACGAAAAAGTCAAAAAAATGCTCACTCTTTACGGATCAATTTACAAACAGGTCGTTTTCAAGTTTCCCTATAACTCGGCGATAATTTTATGAGTGCTACACACGAAAGTTCGAGTATACCGCCTAGTTATAAATTTACCTAACATTCTTACTTTACTGTTTGGAACTTTGAATATTTTTATTAAAACGTTTGACCCACTTTATTTACCTATTGTTGAGTGTTAGATACTAATCGTCACTTTTGAATTATTTAACTAACATTTCTTTGGACATTATACCATTCTTAGGGTTCAGTAGTCAACAAGAAACCCTTATATAACGAAGTTAAAAGGAAAACTATCACCGCTACGTAGGCTTTACAAGTTAACAAGTCATAGTCGACCAACTTATAAAATATCGACAGTTGAGAATACGGCTAACGGCTAACTCACATTTTTGGCGAAAATGATTTTTAAATGTGGTTAGATTTAAAATTGAGTTTTACGTGTCCTGGCAAAAACATATATGCCAATTATCTTGTACTTTTTATGTATTTATACGAATTCAACAGTTTTTGATAAGGCAACATTTGAAAGAGCAAAATGTTTTTTCGTCTCCTGTAAAATTAGTGCTTTGATTGTTAGCCGCTATTGATTCTTAACCTTCGATATGCTTTTTAGACTTTACTTGCCATTAAACCGTAGTATAAAACAAGAAGCCCCCTTCTAAGTCCGTGTATTGTGACGGGTAACTACGAAACCCTACCCCGCACAAGACCCGACACGCACCTTGCCAGTTTTTTTTACTACTACGAAATTGAAAGTAATTAAACTTGATTTTATAGATAATTATATTTTGCTATAGGCTTATTAAAACATTGTACAATACCTACAAATACAGTGTGTTAGGGTACTGAACAACTTTCCCTTAGAAAAATAAAGGAAATGTTTTATTTTTATTTTTCATTCTAAACGTCAGCTGATCGAACGTTTGTATGAAAAGTTGACATTTTTTGTCGAGTTTTTTTTTCTCTTTCCTTTGGGAAAGTTGTTCAGTATCATGTATACTTGGTGTAGTTAGAAAATAGAATAAAACGGGTAGGTACCCGTAACACAGAGATTACTAAACATTAGTTTTAATCTGAACCTAAACTAATAAAAGCCGGCAGAACGTTGGAGCCTATATTGAAAATTGAACTGGCTGCCAATTCCAATCAATAACAGTATTGTCCACAGTCCACAAGCTGACTCCACAATTTCGTAAGTCAAAAATAGGGCAAATAACAAACGAAGAAAGAAAAAAAATTAAGCCATTTGAAAATAAATAGCAATTAATGTAATTAATGAGGAGTTATCCTAAAACATTTTTTTTTCATAGACACTGGAAGTATGGGTAATTTCAATCGTTATTTATAGTCACGATACATTGTAGGCAATCTACTTATTTGGTTAAATTGCGTGATATGAGTCTAGGTGTGATTGCAACAGTGGCATCTTTCATTTTAGGTACTGTGCTCATAATCGAAAAAACCTATAAGTCATTCCAAATAAGGACGACAAGATTTTCCGATTCCTATTTAGCTTTCTCGCCAATTCTGATTACCAAATGTAATTTATTTACTGGATACATATACTATCCGACATATCTTGGACGGTACAAAAGCTTTTCTAAGAATAAGTGAGAGTTAGTGTTTCAAATCTCTTAAAATTTCGTTGCTATTTTGAATGGAGTATAGCTGTAAGATGAAAAGTGTTTCGTGTTTTTCTCGATTCCTCTTATTTCAGGGAGCTATTTGACGAATTAATCTATAAGATTATGATGGTTTTTAATATGAAAGACTACTTTGAATTCATCTACTTTTTGTAAAGTGAATGTTCATTTACGTATAACAAACGAATATTTCCAGTGTTATTGTATATTTATTGGTAGTGAACAATTTATCCATTTGCAATACCACCAATATCAAACGTCATCTGGATGATACAAACCCTAGAAAAACAACACTTTTACTGTAAATTTGAACGGTTTTTATCGATTTTTAATGGCAATCCATCTACTGCATTTTTCGTTTTACTAGTCTTGGAAAACGCCTTATTAATAACAGTATTATCCACAAGCTGACCCCACAAATCGTGTAAGTCAAAACAAAAATAGAGCAAATAAGAAACGAGGAAAGAAAAAAAAATAGCGATCAATAAGCTTTTCTTTTTTTAAATTTACTTTCTAAAAAATGCAACAGATGGCATGTTCATTGCTCAATAAAGAAGAGTGCAAGCAACTTTTTTTTTGTTGAAATATTTATCCTTTCGGAAAGGCAATGGGAACTAGCCCTTACAGCCATTATTATTAGTTGTAATTTTCGTTGCACTTAACCTAACCTACCTAACTCCTTAAATGCAAGGGTGGTTCAAACATTCCAATTAGATGAATTTTACACGAGGATTAATCCAAATCAAACGGGAGCGCCTATCTTTATTTCTCACTTTAACTATATTGTTCTCCATTAATGGCACATTATTAAACTGATTCCACCACATTCACACAATAATAACCACGAAACAAAGCCCGTCCTTTTCTTCACGATTCCCTTGCAAAACTTTCCTGATGATGATGGGATGATAGATGAAAGATAACGATGAAATTGTGTGGTATTGGGTGTGTATTGGGTGTCGATTTTGTAAGCTCGCGCGTTGCCGCTAAAATCACCATGAACGAGTAAACTTGCACCAAAACTTTTGTTCTTTCTTCGTATATATTTGAGATTCCTGTTACGTTGGTCGATTTACGCAACTTTTTGGTTCACAATCCGCACGAAGTTATGTCACAAAAACCTTTACACGAATATCAAATACAACTCCGACCGAACAGATTAATGGCGGCAAGCCTCAAGTGCGAATTACGTCAAGACTGTGCCTTCCTTTCATTAAATGCCAAGAGATCAGCCATGTCAGATGTAATCATTTTCAAATTTTCGGTTGAAAGAAGTAAATAATGAAACATTCCATTGAAAGATGCGTTGGCATTTTTTTTTGTCACCTTTTCCTTCTTTATTATAATAAAATAAACACGTTTTTAAATTTTGACCTTTATTCGCGCAGACTGTAGCGTCATCTATCGATCGTCTAGAAAACCACAAGAAAAACGCTCATTGCATTGTCCACAAGCCGACTCCACCAATTGTATAAGTCACAAATAGAGCAAATAAGAAACGAGGAAAGAAAAAAAATAAGTCATGCGAAAATAAATAGCAATCAATTGAAGCGAGTCACCGGTCGGGGAAGCGTTTAACAATCTTCCATCCATACGCACCGAGCACCGATATATCCTGGAGAATATCTCCGGGTGGAGATTACCTTTGTTTGCTCTTCGAGTCGGTACAAAGCGAACAGTCTATTGACATTGACTGTCACAGTAAATACTCGGTTTACCTTTATTTACCGAACGGACGTAATACGCTGATCCATACCTTTGAGTCAATAGAGTGAGGAAAAATGTTACTTATATTATGTGTTAGAGATTGAAGTAAGTAGTTGCTATAGAAAGACAGATAAAAAAACCGGCCTAGAGCGTATCGGACTCGCTCATGATAGGGTTCCGTAGCCATTGTCTAATTAGAAAAAGTCGAAAAAAATTGTTTTATTCATAAATACATTTATGTTTTTGGGTTACTGTTATCTGTCTTTAAACCAAATTTCGATTCAATAGGTGCAAAAATGAGCGAGTTATTGAGGCGGGGCATACAGACAGACAAACAGACAGATTGGACGAAAATATAAGGGTTCCTTGTTTGACTATGGGACCCTAAAAACCCGCCAAGTGTGAGTCGGACTCGCATTCACACCATAAAAATATTACCAAAAATGTGCATATTCTGTGTCCACCATCTAGTTATTATGGTTTAAAAGATACAATCCTTTATAGGCAGGACATACAGATGGACGGCGGTCCCTAAAGCAGTCACCCATCCTATAAGACTTACTAAGCCCTACGTTGTTTAATTTTAACCATCACTTCGATCACCAAAACATCATTATGTCAGCGTTTTCCACTTAACTCTTTAAATCTTGAAGTTTGTACGATTATTTGTATTTTTAAGGATAATTGAATCAAGTAAAGATATCGTTTGTGAATGAAATTCCAAAACTTCTTGCGTATAAGGCTGCCTGTAAACTGAAGCGGAGCGAGGCTGAAGAATGTCGCATACAATACATTTTACGCTGAATTCTGAAGCATGACCTCATTAAAGTATCTTACTTAGTAGATTATCTATCCAGTGGCGTAGCGTGAGTTTCTGTCGCCCGGTGCACAGACCGATTTAGCCGACCCCTTATTTTTATACGGATAGCTACCCAAAAAATAATGGAGCAAGCGAAGCGAGCTCGAAATTTTTTCCACCACGTGTTAGCTGTGGTCAGAACTCTTTAGAATTATATGTAGGCATAATTATTACAAGAGAAACTTTGACTTTTCTCTGCGCTACGAATTGGTTACATACAGAGCTCAATCAATCTATATTTTTCCCGAATTTGCCGCCTCCGTTATAGTGCCGCCCGGGGCATTAGAGAGCTCGCTACGCTACTGGATCTGTTCCCTGGATTTGATGGTATTGATACCTAGTAAATTAATATGATTCCATTACGGCTTCACAGTTGGACGCATTCTGATGTTACCTATCTTATCTACGTTCCGTTTTGCACAGCAACATCAAATACCTCAACATATTTATTAAAACCTCTACATATAGATTAAAAAGCAAATATGTTAATAAAGTAATTATTTTGTTGGCAATTTCCACAGACCCCTGGTCTTGTGGCAATTTCAGACGATTGATAATGATCATTAGGAAAATATACATTATGACAAACAATAGCTATAGACACATATCGATCTTATATGAATTGATGATAGGCAAGTTACACAATAGGTTTTCCTTTTGCATTCGTACTGCTTCTCATATTATTTGAAATTGTGTAGCGTAGATAAAGCATTTGTCAGACAGTTGGGTTTTTTATAGTTCATTTTGAATGAGATTCGTCAAACATAATACCATGTGGTAAAGATTTGATAACTAGATTCTGCTTAGAAATATCAATGGTAAAGTTTGAGGGAAAATCGAAACGAGGGTGTCGATGAAATTGTGTGAACATTTCTACGTTTATCTAATTGTCATTAATTTAACAGCCAAGTAATCAACTGAGTGGTGATAATGGATAAATGAATACTATAGATAGAACACATTTCTTTTTGTTAAACCGCCATTACCAAATTATATAATGTTAAGAGACCCATAAAGCTGGCAATGTCCATACAAAAAGTGAAAACGTTTTTCATCATCATCAGCCTATGTACGACACACTGCAAGGTACAAGCCTACCCTCAAGGAGGGTGGTACAACGTTTTAATGAATTAACGCAAAACTATAAAGTAGTTTGTTTAGAATCGAGAGCAGAATCGAATTATCATGGTTTCAACATAGGATTTTAAAAAAAAAAAATTAAATAATTTGTTTTAAAAATTAAAAATTTAATCAACTCGGTCTCAAACCACCGCACAGTCACTCTCACCCTACTTACTACCAAAACAAGATTCTTAAAATGTATCCACGAGCACACTAACGCTTTCATTCATTGCTGAAATGACAACAAATAATTTATGCTTCAAAACTTAAAATGTGAATACCTTTAAATTTTAACTATTAAATAATGAAATTATTGTTTTAATCTAATCATTTTGTTATAAATCAGTTGGGGTGTATGAGGTTTTGCGTTTATTCATTAACACGTTGTATATCCTCATCTGAGATGAGCTCGTGGTGTAGGTAAGCAATTTCAACATTATTATGATCCCAAACGTAAGCTAGTAGTAGGCTTTTTACTATGTGAAACAACTAAACAAACATTTGTATCATCCATGAACGAACCGGGACTCTCTCCCTTTTTCATGAGAGAAGGCCATACGTACAGTTGACCAAGTGAAATCCTAGGACTCACTGACATTTCGTTTGAAATCATTAATGTCAATAAGATTCAGATGACATTGTCTATTGAAATAACCGTCAATCTAATTTCGACTTTTATGTATTCAAATCATAAAGTTATTATACCTTACGAAATATAGGAACTAAGATGAGTTGTCAAATGAAACCGTTTTTTGGGAATTTATCACCCCCTATCAGCATAGTAAAAATTCGAGTTCTGTGTATAAATCTGACGTGAAATCGTGGATAATTTAAAGAAATAGTGTTAGTATATTTCACAAAATAATCTAGGATTTCACTTTAGATTCACAAATTATTATACAGAGCTCGAATATTTACCCTGTCGATTGTGTCGATAAGTTCCCAAAAACGTTTCTATTACTTTGCCTCACGTATCTCTTTCTATTAAACAGTGGTGCCGCTAGGTACATCTCGCTCTCTCAGCTGTCAGTTCCTCTTTATGATTCAAATGTCTGTGCGAAATTAGACTTAGGGTAAGTCCTGATTCCACTTTGTCGACTGTACATAGTCTATTTATTATTATCGTAACTTTATTCCTTATAGTTAGTATCTGTATTAGGTTTTATTTATATAGGTACTACTAGCGAACGTAAAAACGACATTTCTATGTTGAATGAAAATTATATACAGTTATTTAAAATTATGAACACGCTGGTTACGTTATATTATCACGGAAAAGCATAATTAACTTTCAGGGGCTAATGTTCAACCTGTTTTATGCATACATATACAATACAAACTCACAAACTTTTTCCCCTTTGGGGTTGAGAGATTCATCGCTACAACTACTTTTTATTTGAAAGTAGTTGTTACCGCGACTTAGTCTACTATACGGACCATTAGACTGACCTGAACAACTTTTACAATGGGACCAACTTTGAAATAGCGAAATGAAATCAGCTGTTCCATAGAACTACTATGGCTATACTGCCAAAATGTATAAAACAGCAGATTTTATTTTTGCGAGTTCAGTGGTGGACCCATATTAAAAGTTGTTCAGTTTGTTGGTCTGAAACACCCCTTATAGTATGTAATGTATTAAATTTTACAATCTGTATAGTAATTAACGCGCTTCCTCAGGGTTCATGCTATCTCTATATACAATTTCATCAAAATCAGTTCAGCGGCTTAGCCGTGAAACCTTCATTATCATCATCATCCCGTATCCCAGCGGCTCAGCCGTGAAACCTTCATTATCATCATCATCCCGTATCCCAATGCCTTCTCTCCATTCGGTCATCCTTATTGTTCTTGCGCCAATAGTGGTATCCAGGTCTTAGCGACGCGTCTTTTGATGTTGTCAACCCACCTGGCTGCCGGACGACCCAATCCTCTTTTGCCTAATCTCAGCCACCACTCTGTGAAGGCTTTACTCTACCTGCCATCACTTCGAATATTATAGCTACACAGTAGGTATATGGATGGATTGCGAGCATGAGTATTATAACTTTTTAAAAACCGATTTACCTAATGTCATCTTTAACAATCTCATCTCACTAATATTATAAATGTCAAAGTTCGGATGTTTGGATGTTTGTCACTCAATTACGCATAGAGGGCTAAAGGGATTTAGATTAAAAGACAACCTCCAAAACGGGCCTTTTTTTACTACCGAATGTTGTATACGGCTCCATGAAAATATGGTAAAAATAGTTTGTATAAACATAATATTACTAAAACTTTATATTTCAACGATACATTTTGTCGTACAAACGAGATTTCTTGAATTTTATGATGGACATTTTTGTTCTAATAATTGTGTAAAAAGGGCGAAAAAAAAACTGTTCGGATTTAGTGGAAAGATCTTTTTTTTGTATCGCTAACGGCGCTATTTGTAATGGCTTCGAGTTGTTATAATATTACTTTGAATATTTTGTAACACAAAACTACTTTATTTGGGCCTATTTTTGCAATTGGATTGTATTACTATCATGTTCGTCTATATTATAATGCGTATAGCAAAGCTTTCACATGCATAACACAATTTAGCCGAACGGCCTATACATGGACGCATGTTGTCATTTAGTACGCAGATACGAATACTGGATTAACACATAGGATACTATTTAAAGATCCCCGCAGTTGGAGTCAGGGGCGACAACATACAAGGTGTTACAAAAATACAAATAAACATTTAAGGGTGTGGTTAGACCATCAAACTGAACAACTTTCACTACGGGACCAATATCGAAATCACGAAAAAAGTTTTAACTGTATATTTTTTACTTTTGTAACACCTTGTATAATTCTGGTAGTAAAACAAACGAGTATGTCATATTTATCCATTTTCACATGCTGAGAATAATAAATGAGTAGGATTTAACTTCTCACGCCTTTAAATTGGATTCTGTAAATTAATTTTCATTGCAATTTCGTTGTCACAAAATATGCAGTTTTTACACTATTTTGACAAACAGGAAACATAAACTCGTACGCAGTTTACGTGTTAAAGAGCTTAGCAATAAAAGGTTTAGGCTTTACTACATAATAATATGTCAGAAGGCGAAGACCGGCAAAGTTACGTTTCCAGTAGACACGATTCCTCTCATAATATTATTTGCGGTTGTGAGTACGTGACTCGAATTTCACCTGCCAAAGCTACCTGGTTATGACGATATGAAATTTGTTCGCAACAGGAAACTTGCTTATTTACCTTTCGGCATTGCGATGAGCTCGTATTATGTGGCAGACTGCGTTAGAGATACAACTGACGTCGGCCATGTTGGATTCGAATGCAAATTAAAGTAGGTTCATTCTACTCGTATTGTAGACTGAATATTATCTAGACAAGCTAAGCGCTTATTAGCCCAGTTATTTTACGGAGTTTTGTTAGGAGGGGTGGAAAGTAATTATGAATGTGTATTTTAAACTGTAACCGGCGCCATTTAGTGACAAAAAGACTATTTGAAAACTTATTTAAAAAAATCGCCACGTAACATGGAAATTGAATTAAAATCATAAATTATTACATGATTGAAATTACTTTACAGGATAGATTTTTTTTCGGAAAGTTAAGAAAATAACGCATTTTCAACATTATTTCTCATTCAGCATAACTTGCAACCGTTTTTAATTAATTTCATTTTACTCACATATTCACCATTAGTTTATTTAGTAAAATCATTAAAAAAAATGATAAATAGTACTTTTATTAATTATTTTTAATCGAAAATACGGCACACGCACACACTTTTCGGTGGGCTGGCCAATCGCGTTTCTCATAGAAAATATTCTGAACCTATGGATATATTTATATCAAATGATATACTGAAAATAAAAATCTATTCCTAATTAGTCGGGACCTCAAACCATAAAATGACTGGGCTATAATACTGGAAAGGGATGGAGATTTGACAAGTGTATGAAAAATCGAGCCTTTGTTTGACTTAGTTGAAATTGCTTTTCAACAACAGGAATTTCAACGAAGTCAAACAAATATATCGCATACGCAGAAAGGGACGAAAACATAGGTTTCCTCACTTTGTGTAATTAGGCGTAATAAACGTGTCTCGGTTTTGTGAATTTAATTGATTAATGTTAGTCTGTCTATTATCTTCTTTTTCTATGACTCGTAACTACGTTATCTTGGATTGAAAACTATTTTCAATAGGAGAGATGGAATGAAAGTAATTAATTTCTATCACTTGCTACTAACTGAATAAAATACACTTTTAACTAAAGGAATGATTAAATAAACAATGAAAATTTAAAACAATTAGACGTGAAACGAATGAAAATAATCGTTATCGAATTTAGTGATGTTTGAATTTATTAAACGTCTTGAAAGTCTTCAAACAATTTAGCTTAATTGAATTCTCCTGTAGTTTATTTCTAGTATTTAAGTTACAATAATTGTACTTAATTGAATTATAAGACATTTGTTTGGGGATCGATCTTCTAATCATGAAGGTAACTACTGCTTGAGGTAAGTAAAAATTGTGATTCCATAAAACTGAAATGATACGGTATTATGGAATCATAATTTTTACTACTCTTTTTTTTGCGTTTGGTGATGAGTTTTTCGGAATTTATGTACGATTTTTAACGGAAAGGAAAACTTCGTGAGGAAACCTGCATGCTTCAATTTCGAGGCATGTATTGTACCCGCTGTCCATTATAAGTCGCGACGGGCTCACCCCCCATCACACTGGACAGAGTTTCGGTACTACTGGTGAAACGTGGATGTTCTGATGTTTCAGAATATTTCTGACTACCCCCTCGGGGAATATAGTCGTGAGCATATGCTTATGCTTATGCTTTTTTTTTGCGCACGAGTGCAAGGCCTATTTCTTATGTCAAGTCAAAAATTCGTTTTATCCATAATTTTATTTGACCGTGCAGTAATTATCTACAGTATGTAGAACTACCCCTAAATACCTATTCTGTAAATAAAAATCACACTGAATAGATATTCTATAAATTTAAATGAGGATGAAGATGCAAAAAGTCAAAAGGTCACATTCTCCACCTGAGTTCGTTCTTCAATTGCATGTTTTTTTGTAGACATGGTCATTGCCTAAGGATATCGATCAAAATTTAGATTTTCCAGGATTAAAAGGAAAGCTCGCTTAAGCCACAAGAGACTAAGGTTCCTTTCACTTATTTATATTTATCTCTAAATTCAATATTGTTTAATATCAAAAATAGTTTAAAACATTTTCATTAAGTTCTTTCTATAATTTTTTTCACTTCTACCCTTCTGCTGTTCATTACGCAAAATTTTTCTCAAAACGGTGTCTTGCCATAGTACAAATAAACGAATAGCGTTGAACGATATGGCGGGTGATAGATGGCCAAATCATGAAATGGCGGCGTATTATAAAACGCCCAGGCAGATCATGATCTGCCTATTCTAAGATCAGATTACGACACAATTAAAATTATCATTAAAAATCTTGCAGCCGATATTTACCGCTATTTTATAAATAAACCTGCTGTAATTGGCGAAAACTAATTATTTTGACCATTGAGAATATGTGTTTTCTTATTTACTACACAACATACAAGGTATAACAGAGTACCTACACTACAAATCTACAACGTAAACTTTTATTAGCGCAGACATAAAATATTATTCCTTGTGTCTGAGGCCTACCTCCGGTCTGAATTAAAAAGCTTTTTCCTGTTGTAGAGATTTCGTCATGTAGTTATGAGGACATTAAAGTTAATGGACCCCTCAGCACCGCCTACCTCGGTGGCTTTATGAGTTTATAGACAAGGTATCTTGGCGGTAACGTTTTATTTGTGAGGTATTTTGTCTTTAGACGCCAAATTGTACGTAAAAGTTCGAGTAATAATAGTATGAGATTTGTGAGTCATTTCCTATAAGGTTTGGTAAGTCCATTGGTTAGACGATTAGTGTTTATTGTGATTCACATAATGGTTTGTTTGAATGATAGGTCTTGGTAATAAATATTATTAAAAGGGTATAATCTTATATGCATTATTACATATTTTAGGGGATGTTTTATATTAGGCCATAATTTGAACCACTTTTACTACGGGGCCTCGAAAAAGTAATATTCGAAAGTTATTCGATACATTCGGGTCGAGGATTGATATTTTTATGAAACATAAAACACATTTGTTTTCACGATTTGTGTTTCGGCTCCATTGTGAAAGTTGAACAGTTTGATAGTCTGCAGCTACTACTAAAATGTGTAACACATTTCAAATGTGCACTCTGTATATTGTGAATTTGAATATTTACAGAAACCGAAGAAATGAGAAATACGTTCCAATCCTTTATTTGATTTTTCGATATCGATCGTACCTAATTAGCTTTGATACAATTAGCAGTACGCAGACTGATAAAATGGTTTAGTCCCGGAAACTATAATGTGTTGCAACATTATTAGATTATTCGATTCGACCAACGGAACCTGCCAACAAATTCTAAATGTGGATTCGTTACCAGTTAATGGTGTTGGTTTTTCAAACAGACTGGCAAATGAGCAGACATTTCCGAGGCGAGGATGGTAATGTCAGCGAGCCAGTAAATTTTCCAGATAAGCGCCCCTCTGACGTCTAGGCCAAGTTCTCTCTTATTTCATTAAGTTATTTGCTTTGACTTCAACTTCGGAGCTAACGCAATAGTCAGACTATTTACTCCGAATATATAACATACAGACATACGCTTAAAGCGTGTTTAATGTAGTATCTAACTAAGGATAAATACAACAATTTCTACTCTCGTAGACTGAACTCAAGCTTATTAAATGTTCAGACTCAAGTAGGTACTTTAGTAGGTTACGGGTAATATTATTCATTTACTTTTATTTAACAGTCAGTATAATTAAGTTTATTAAACAGTCACAATTACAAACTAAATTCTATCTTGAAAAATATTCTAGAATAGAGTAAGACTTGTTGACGCGTACAAGGTGTAAGAAAATACCCTGGTAATAATACTTATGCTTGCTTTAGACCATCAAACTGAACAACTTTCATTATAGAGCCAACTTTGAAATCGCGAAAAAATAAAATCTGCTGTTTCATACATAACTGCACTATCGATTCGACTCAAATGTATGACAGCTGTTTTTTCCCGATTTCGATGTTGGCTCTATAGTGAAAGTTGTTCGGTTTGATGGTCTGAAGCACCCCCTTTGTGCTTCAGCCCATCAAACTGAACAACTTATTTATTACTACTTTTTTTTTTTTTTTTATTGTTGTAAAGCGGCTATTCGACTCTTCTGCAGACTAGTATCACTTCGACCTTATGTAGATCTTTTGTGATCGCCACAATAGTTACAGTTCACTGCTAATACCCACTTCCTTTAGGAATTGTAGGATATTTATTACTATTTACACTTATTACTAATTACTAGGGTGTTTTGTTACAGCCTGTATAATTATTTTCAATTGGAAACCCTATTTGGAACACTGAACTCTGTCATAGAAGTAACCATTAATCGTATGTGGCGATACTAATTACGAGTATATTATTAGGTCGTTGTTAAATAGTTGAAAGAAGTGAGAAAAGCCTTTTGTATTATTCAGTCTCACTAACCTTATTCCGATTGATTAATTCCGTGCTCATCTAAGTTTCTCTGAGATTTCCGTTTTACTCCTGCACTCTCCCTCGGCGGTGTAAATTGTGCTGGAAATCCGAAACGGCGTCGTTAGTTCTGCGCAGGGGTTTCCCCTGGGCCAGGTCGGGCAGGGGACGCGGCAACCTCTATAAATCTTTTCCACGAGCTTCCCGCAACTAACAAGCCGCCATACTCTCACCTTGCGCACCGGAGCTCAGTAAATAATCGTGCAAACTTTCATAATACCACTTCAAACAGATTAGACTATTTTGTATTAATCATACTGCCAGAAAGAGGGTTGGCTTCTAGGTGCTGTAGTAATTTAATAAGGGACGTTTCGCCGCGATTTCATCCCATATAAATCAATTTTATCGAGCCGCCTTCGCAGTGGATTAAAATTATTACCGGCGGAGAGGAGTGCCACATTTAACTATCGCACGACCTTTATGGTTGTTTGGATACAAGCTTAAGAGGATTATTACCTTTGGCGCACTCCATACAAACGAAGTCTGGGTATATTTTCAATACTAACCAATTAAAGTCAATGAATTTTTTTAGACACAACCTAGAAACTAATTTCTTTGCTTGTATGTGGTCCGATTTACCGGTTAAAATATACAGGGTCCTTCTTAATATGCGGACACTTTTTTAATTGGATGATCAGACCGTCAAACTGAAAAACTTTTTCTATGGGACCAACATCGAAATCGGGGAAAAAAACAGCTGTCTCACACATTTAACTCCTGTAGGTTTGCAGTTTTGTATGGAACAGCGGATTTCTTTTTCGTGATTTCGATGTTGGTGCCGTAGTGAAAGTTGTTCAGTTTGACGGTATGATCATCCCCTTAAAAAGTGTCAGAAGGACCCTTTTATAGGAAGGAATATTTTTTAACCAAAATCGGGCACATTACAAGCATAGAGATTAGTTTCTAGATTGTTTACCTACCTACATTAGCTACGTTGAAACCATGATCATTCGATTCTGCTCTCGATTCTAAACAAACTACTTTCTAGTTAAAATTCATTAACACGTTGTATACATTAGGGGTTACTTCAGACCATCAAACTGAACAACTTTCACTATGGGACCAAAATTCAAATCACAAAAAAAAACACATGTTCCATACCTTTGGGTTGAGTTACCATGGACGTTTTCTATGGAACAGCAGATTTTTTTTTGTGAGATCAATATTGGTCCCGCAGTGAATGTTGTTCAGTTTGATGGTCTGAAGTACCCCCTAATGTAGGTATTTAACGCACTTAAGTTTACTCCCTACATAGGGTTATACACAAAAAAACCTTAGAAAAAACAAAAAACCCGACTGCATAAAAAACCTATTAACTGAAAAGAGAAAAACAAGCTCTATAATCACTAATCAGCTATAACAACTTTGTTTAAGCAAATTTAATTTGATTGTTATTGGGTATCGCAATCGGGTAAGCAGAAAATTATTGGTTGGTCATTGATTGGTTTGTCCCCGCCATTTAGTTTATTTCATACTTTTTAGTCTTGCTTCGAAACGGTAGCATAAAAATCCTATAATATTTATATATTTGGAATCGTCTGAATACTAGATTCATTTGATACCCATATTGTAATTTTTTTTAAATTCGTAAACGCCGTCTTGAAATAATATACCCTATGTCACTCTCACGATTTTTACGAATCCAGTGATACTTCATACGTTAAAATCCATCAAGCCGTTTAGGCTGTAGGCCGTGCCACAGAAATAGACATACAAACATATATATACATACATACATACATACGCTCGAAAAACATAACCCTCCTTCTGGCGCAGTCGGGTAAAAAATAATAGAGAAACAAATGTTATAAAAATAGTAACATATTGGAAGCGTATAAAAAATTTCCATAATATCGAAACATTGCGGCAAATTCTTTGACAGATATTAATGAAATTTCGCTCAGTGGTGATCAATCAAGTGCGTTAAAGAAAAGTTTTCACGAGTAGGAAAGATCCTATAAAACCGGGAAGGATGTTTCTTAGACAACAAAAAACAGTTTTTGTATGTGAATCATATAGTAAGGTTTCTAAAAAATAATTAAAATCCACCTATTAACGAAAAAGTTTTTTTTTTAAATAATTAATGGACTCTTGCTTGTGCGTTAGCACTGCATTTCCGCCAGTGTCAAGTAGTTTATGGGAGTATCTATCTCAAGCTAAGAGATTGTTTTTGATCAAGAACAAGAAGAGATTGAGGATTGCGGATCCTCGCGGCAGGCAAAAACGCGACGCGCGAAAACCACGCGAGATAAGTCCTCGGGTCAGAACCTGCAACGTGACTCCCGAAAATAATATTACTATCGATGTTTTTTACTTAAAGCATACTTGGTTTTAGATACGAATCGTGACTGGACTTGGCTTGACACCGTCTGCAATAAGATAAATTAATGTTGTGTCGTTATACTCGGTACATTGATACGAAGTAATAATAATTACTATAATCGCCGATATGGTTTGCAGTCTTTTTTGTAGAAGTCTATTGTGTAGTTCGGAGGCGCGTCATCAGATTTCACCAATATGAAATGGAACCAACGCGGGATGATTTTTTACCTTTCAAAACAAAAATGAATCATCCAAACTGGGCAAGAAATGCCGGTGTTATCGCATAGCATAAAAAAACAGACGTATTGAAAATATCATCCATTTTTTAAATTAGGTTAAAAATAGCCGTTTCGAAAGAATGTATTTTCGAATGCTATAAAAGAAAATTAGATAAAAATTAATCTTATTGAAGTATCATCAGGGAATTGAACTGTTTATTTTGTTTGTTTCAGCATCGCTGGCGAAGCGTCTGTGCCTTGAGCATGGGAGGCATTGCATTGCTGTACTGGCGACTGCGACTGGCCGGCACACCGTCAGCCTTTGCCTCAGCTGACAATCCCGCCTCCCGCGACCCCTCCTTCCTCACACGCTTCTATACCTTCACCTACCTCCCCGTCTTCAACTTCTTCCTCCTTTTATACCCCTTCCAACTAAGCTTCGACTGGTCGATGGACTCCATTCCTCGAATAACAACATTATTAGATCCTCGAAATATTTCTACTATCATATTCTATGCCGTCTTATCCAAAGTGACGTGGCGAGCTATTGTCAAAGAATTTAATAAGCGTCAAGAAAATCAACTTAAAGAAAATAAATATTATAAGAAACAAAATTGCAAAGTAAAACAGAAGTGGAATTATAATTGCAAACAATATAATAGAGGACCAGACTGCGTTGAGCGTAAGAGCTATCACGCGCCGCACAAAGAAAACGTATCGTCGAAAAAGTTGATATGTCCGTGCAATGGTTGCAGGCATTCACTCACAGAGGAGCATACGAGCGCATGCCGCGCTGTCAACAACAACAATACGATGATGCACTATTCTACTTGCGTTTGCCCGAAGCTTAAAACGCATAGCACTCAGAAAAACGAATATCGCAGTCCACAAGTTGCGCTACTTTTATCATTCGGGTTCATGGCGCTCCCTTTCGTACCTGCCTCAAATCTTTTGTTCTACGTCGGCTTTGTGGTGGCGGAGCGTGTGTTGTACATACCAAGTGTTGGACTATGCTTGTTACTCGGACTAGGAGCGGGCACATTGACTAAAAGATGGCACCGCAGTGAGACAAGAAGTAAAATCTTTATGTTAACACTCCTGCTTGCATTATCAGCAATGTGTGGTTTCACGCTACGAAGAAATCTAGACTGGCGTGACGAGGAGAACCTTTTTAGAAGCGCTCTGCACATCAATCCACCAAAAGGTAAGATTTTTTGTTATTTACCTAGATATGTGTAGCTCGTGTTCCTACCTCAAAAAATTATATGGAATAATTTAAAACGTTCACTGCTGACGACCTACGTATATGGTCTGAAATGCCCAGCGGTGCACACGACTGGCCTTGTGAATCAGGTTGGTGAATCGTATCGAACTTCGCGCATCACGTTTTGAGCGTAACAATAAATGTGTTAAAGAAGCTGTTCTCAATGCCTTAAACAACGCGCGCTCTTAAGTAGGTAGGGGCATAGTTGAGAAAAACATGCGAAAATAATGTACATAGAAGTTCCTAATTGAATCGTCATCACCGCTATGAAAGATATTTGTCGCTCAACATAAGACCGTAAAAGATCCAATTTTGTAGACGTCGTATTAACCGTCAGTCAACGTCACATCAAAATTTGCGAGCTCACGCCACAATATTCAAGACTCGAGGCCGCGCGCCGGCACTTCCATTCCTTACTCAAAAG
This sequence comes from Agonopterix alstromeriana, assembly GCA_963924505.1. Classification (NCBI taxonomy): domain Eukaryota; kingdom Metazoa; phylum Arthropoda; class Insecta; order Lepidoptera; family Depressariidae; genus Agonopterix; species Agonopterix alstromeriana. The sequence continues at coordinate 10,270,266 of OZ004670.1, forward strand.
TTTGTTTGACTCCCTCGTTACTGCTCTAAACTAAGACACAATTAATTTGTTTGAAAGACAGCTACAAACTACCTGTCCGCGGCGTGTTAGTTCCTCAAAGTTGGAAAAGAGGCTGTCACGGCACGGCCGCCTGCTTACCGAGCACTATAGGGAGTTGTAATGTATTCACAACCTCTTCTCGCAGTCCGACTCTTGACCTTTCTAGGACGCCATTAAACATGCATGTGCGACGTCCCGAGGGAGGCCGCCTCGGGTTTCTGTTCACATCACAAACTTTTGCCCAAAGAGAAAAGTTTGGCCTGATGGTTCTCATTTTGCTTCACTTCATACGGGGCGAATGTAGGACTCAATTCCGAATATTATATAAGTTGTGTTTCGGAACCAGTCCGTTTGTGAATATTTTATAAAAATTGTTACCTTTGCTTCATATTTGTGAATAACAGATGCTAATGTTATGATGACATACTTTCGCTATATCAAGTTCCGGTGATTTTTTTAAAATAGTCAATTAGGACCTATATTGGAAAGACATCAAATATTTAGTAAGATCATGCTATTTTTCGATCTGAAAGTCAGTTTTAAACTTACAATTTTACTTTGATCGAAGCTTACGTGCCATTAGAAACTGACTGTTAGAGCGAAAAAGAGCAAGATCAGTTTATTAAATCTATCTTGATTTAATCTTGAATTAATTCTAAAATAAATCTAAATCTATCTGAAATAAATCTAAATTTGTTTGATGAACGAAATGCGATTTAAGTGAAAATTTATACAAGGGTTCCTACAGCGCCGCTGGGTTGCCTAGCAAAATCTTGCCGCAAGTACCTTTACCATTATGATTTTTGGCAATTTTTTTTTCATCTAGCTGTTTGGGAAATAAATTAGATGCCATCGGAAGAAGACCGATATAAAGAACTTGAAAAAACTAGGCTTGCCAAATCTCACTCTGCCGCAACTGTAGGGTTGTCAGGTTCAAAAATTACTAATTTGAACCTGGCAACCCTAGGGTTGCGGCAGGTTCGAGATACGTTAATAGCGCTCTTCTCGTCAAATAAACTATAACAAAAGCTATGTAAGCTTAGACTGTTAGGTACAGATTTTACTAAAATGTACTGAGTCAATAATGATAACAAATGTGAGGAAATCGTCGGAAAGCCATAACGTAGGCAAATAAGTCACTAAAAATGGGAATATATTAGTTATCAACAGGTCCCCCTTAAACATAATAAAAGATATCGAAAGAGAACCAAACTATAACTTATTCAGAAACCGCAAATAAGATAACAAAATATGCTTTCCTCGCCGGAAAAACAATATTTCACTTAAATTATGACACTTTATCGAAGGGTCTCCGATGTAAAACTATCCAACTTCCTCCTGATGGGTTTGTAAGAAAAAAACAAGAGGCCGGACTCGCTTTTTAAAAGTTTCTATCAAACTTTATATTTTTACGAGATCCGAAATCACTTGTAAAATATCGAGGAATCGGGCCTGGTGGCAGCTGTGACATAAGTTATTTTCTCAGGGGATTAACAATGACAGGATAGTAAGGAAAGAAAGCAGTTACCAAGTGTTTTAAACTCGCATTATGTAAAGGCATGTGAAGATAACAATTCAACTCGTTCCTTATGCTAAACTTGTTTACTTATCCAAAAGAAAAACGGACGATATAATGTTATTTTAATCAAGGACTCATTTTCATGTCATTCAAGTACAGTCAATAATAAGAATGGTAATTCTGTGATTAATGAATTAAAAATAAAATTAAATAAATATCTTAGACATCGTCACTAAGATTATCTAGTCCCATTTAAGTTCCATAATTATAAATGAGATATAAAAATTAAATGCTTAACATACTTGACCCGGTACTTCAGACCATCAAACTGAATAACTTTCTCTAAGGGACCAACTTTGAACTTTGAATGTAAATAGCTATTCGAATAAAATGTATGGGCTGGCGTAAACTCAAGGTTAAAACCCCAAATAAAAATAAAAAAAAATTGAAAAAATAAATAAATGAAACAGCTGATTTTTTTTCTCGATCAGTTGATCCTCTAGTAAAAATTGTTCAGTTTGATGGACTTTAGCACCCCTTTTAGTATGTAACGCATTTAAGTATAGATATATACAAACGGGATGAGCGGCGGGATTCGAAATCAGGACCATGGATCAGCAGGCAGGTTCACTATCAAATCAGTTATAGGGCCGTCAAAAGGATACATAAATTCTTAAATTTTATTGTGTAATGAATAGTTACATACCTAATAAATAAGCCGAAGAGATGAGAGATTCAATATGCACGGTCCAGTTTTCCACTCGACCCTCCTAAATTACAAACTGGATACTTGTAGCTCTTCACTTGTCAGTTTCAGTGACGATAAAGGTTTATATCTAGTGTCCCATCGAAGATTCAGTTTCGGGCAATTTTGGTTCAGAATCAGAATTTTAGGAAATGTTTCGGTTTCGTCCAAGATATAGGGGTATTCGGCTTCAATCAAAACTATTGATTTGTATGCCATGATTACAAGATGAAAGTTCTTATCAAATTAGGAAGTAACATAGATTCTTGTAACGATATCAATGAGCTTTGCGTTCATCAATCGGATTTTGTCAAAACTAATTCAAAACAGCTGATTTAGTTCTACATATTTTGACTAAGGTGTAGAGTTTGTGAAGTTAGGGATTGTCTCTACAACTCTACACTCTACAACTCTCCTACTCTACTACTCTACACGCCCTAACTCTTTAGGGCGTGTAGAGTTAGAAGCTTGGCTCTACATGAGATCTGATAACTTTTTGACAGTGCGAGCCATGGTCTCGTCTTGGCAACATTTTAAATCAAAATGTTTTAGTGGGCTTATCATTTTCCAGGAAAGCCTCGGTCGGTGGCGCGATACTAAAAATACTGGAAATGAAAACATGAAAATAAAAATAATACTGAAAATGAAAACATGGAAATAAAAATACCGGCCAAGTGAGCATAGTGTAGGGTTCCGTAGTCATAACACATTCATCTCAGGGTTCTCATCATAGCCCACTATAGATATTACTGGGGAAAAGGCACATTATTTACGAATTTGGCGCGGTAGGTCTCGCAAACGGTACGGCTAATAAAGAAATTTTGTATGCAAAAACTGCCTCATTACATCTCCACTTTACATGTAAGTGGAGGTAAGTACCGCTAAAAGGTACATTTTTGCAAATTTATTCTCTTAAATTTTGAACAACGTATCTTTTCAATAGGTATCAAATTCATTTTCGGTTTAATACAGTAGAAATTATAACGCTGTGACAGACGAACTTATAAAACTACAAATATAAAGGGCTTCGTTTCGACTTCAAACAAAATTGGTATAGAAGCCGAAAATCTGTTTCGTTTTCGGTGTAGGCTGTTAAATTTGAATTCTATCAGACACTATTTTATACCTACAATGAGTACCACTGATCAATTCACTAAAACTCGATACGAACATAAGCACAGAAAGGGTAGTATCTTAAAATGGCAGCCGAACCCCAACCCTTTGTAACTAGATACGACGTTATTGGAGTTTGCATTGATTTTATTAGCCTCTTTTAGTTTGCCAGGATTTAGAATCAAATTACGTGATATTGGTGGTCAACACTCAATACGACCTCGCTCATCTCCTCGCTCGGATGAGCATTCTTATTAATTAAAAGTAGAAACAATTATTTTAAATTTATTGCAAAATTGCTATTTTTAGATTTTGACACCTTAGAGATTACTGATTTAGAACGGTTCTTCGTAGCGAAGACTTACCATTAAAGACTAGTAAAATATGGACGATTGAAGTCTGAAATAAAGTATTTTTATTTTTATATTTATCAATCGAAGTTTGATATTTTCCTCAAATAAACAATAACTACAATACAAAAATAAATTGAAAATGTGGAGACAAAATTGTCTTAGTTAGTTGCGAAAAGAATAGGCAGAGCGGGATCTTCAAACATTTTGTCTAATCCATGTCCGCTCAGCACATAAATCAAGAATCAAGAGTTCACGCTGAAGTGCCTCCTATTAGGTTCACTATTATACATATCTCTTGGCAACGGCTCGGCGTTTTGCTTTTCCATTATTCCCATCGGTATTTCATCACGTACTGTTAGCAACAAAAGTGAACATTTATGAAAGAAAATAATTTATTACAAACTTAATTTTTGAACATTCATAAAAAGGTACTACGCTCGCTTGAAACTTTTACAACTGCTGATATTAATAATTTATCCAACTTTTGTACCGCGAGTTTTCGAGAAATTAGTAAGAAGTTTTCAATTTTCTTTAGAATTTTCTGAGGTGAATACTTGATTTTGTTGCCCAAAAAAAGAGATCACAAGTTAGAAAAGTGTTTTGCTGAAATATTTAACATGCTACAAGGAGAAAAATATGTGAAAACTATTTATTTTAGCAAACTTTACTAGAAAATAACAGACTTTTCTAAAAAAAAATTGTATATTTATCTAATTTTGGTAGATTTAATTACAATCTACTTATAACAACAAAATTTCTAAAGTCTGCAGAATTGAAATAGTTGTCACTTTATATAGGTACTACTATAAATTATATTTTTCCCCGTGTAGATTATTTTCGTTCCTGAAAAATACAATCAATCGATGTTTTATTCAAGCGCTAATTTGTCTACTACAAGCTGTTACCTACTTACTATTTGATTAGAGGCTTCTTTATTGAATAGCAATCAATAGAATACTTAAGGCGATTGTTTAAAGCTGCCATTTCGATTACCGATCCCCGTACATGAGCCTACGTGAATAAATGATAGGGTTTGTGGCACGACAGAGACTGGCCTTGTGACCTACATAGCACAATCCTACTTTTATTTACATATCTAAACGTAAAACGACTTGAAAACGTTGATTTTCCAGCTAAGTTCGCTGACATCATCTTTGAAGTAGTCAAACATTATATGAGGGTAACATTTTTATAAAATGAATAAATTAATTCTGTGATTGACTGATTGGCAAATAATTCACACGACTTAAACCACTGAAGATGGAGAATTGAGAATGAACAATTTTAAAATAAAAATTTTTACAAAGAATGCACTAAGAAACGATTTTTAGAAAAAGAAAGTTGTTAAATTACCCCTTATGTAAATTTGTAGATGTCACGGGATACGTGTCATGTGAACTTTTTCATACGAAAGCACGCAATTTGATTTTCTCTGAACGACTTGGAACGACGACTTCACTGCAGACTCAAGTTCTTCGACATTCGTCGCTGTATAATTCGGAGCGCGCTCCATACAAACGAAGTCTGGTTATTTTTCAATATTAATCAATTAAAGTCAATTAAACAGATTTTTTTTCAGAAACAATCTAGAAACTAATCCTTATGCTTGCATGGTTTCAGATTTTAGTTAAAATATACAGTTTCAATTTGTATGGAAATCTTTGAGGCGCTGTAACTTTAAATATCTTTAAATTAATTCACTTTAACGAAAATCTAACAACATAAAAGCATAGAGATTAGTTTCTGGATTGTTTCTAAAAAAAAATAATTGACTTCAATCTGTTAGTATTGAAAATATAACCAGACTTTGTTTGTATAGAACCTTTGACTAATTATTATAAGGACTAGCCTTGCGGTAGCATTTCCCCTCTGCCACGGTATAAGCACAATTGATCTTGAGCATTTACATTCAATTTTACACCTTATCACTAAACGAAACAGCCTATAATTGCGAAATAATAACTTCGAACTTAGAACGTTTGGGGTTCACACGAGACTACTTTTCATGATTTTTGACATTCAAAGTTATAATCTAAAGTTATGGGGAATAAAATCCAAAGTTGCGGATTTCATGTTACCTCGCCCCCCGCAAAAAGTGGCAGAAATGTTTGTTAGTAGAATTACACGCGTAACCAGTCCATATAATAATTAGTCAAAGTATAGAACGCGCTCCGAATTATATCCTCCTAACTCTCAAAGACTGATTTGTTAATTAACGTTTGTTAAACGTAGATGAATTAGAGTTCGCTAATTACGTACTTCAGTAAATAAGTGCTTTATAATTTGTTAGAGTTTTTCAAGTATCAGTTTATTAGCTACCTAGTTTTGAAGCCATGAATGAATGACTCCCTGTAGATTTGATAAAGAACCGCCAAAGTGATAAATGTATAACTTGAACCTAAATTGTTGGTTTTTAATAATAATAACCGGTATTAACTACTTATTGATTCTCAATTTAATACTCTGACCGTAACATATAATTACATTTCCAATCAATCTGTGAAACCGTCACGGTTATAAAATTACGAGTTTACCCGCGACTTCGTACCAAGGATTCTCGTCATCGTAGCTAGATAAATGATATACCAGATCATAAGCTTTCAGACACAAAAAGTTTCATCAAAATCGGTCTAGCAGTTTTCGAACAAACAATTAAGCAAACAGATAAAAATTGTGATTTAGCGTCAGGGACATCTAAAAACCATATCGTAATTTTTTTTGTAAATATTTTCAATGTACAGTACAGACACGTTTGTTACAGTTTCATAATAGTTTAGAGTTGTATTCTACAGGGCGTTGGGGTAAACAGTTGCATTACTTAAAGGGGTGATTGTATCCATGATACTGAACAACACCAACTGATTTGTAACACCACTGGCTTTTCGGTGAAGGAAAACATCGTGAGGAAACCTACATGCTTCAATTTCGAGGCATGTATTGTACCCACTATCCATTATAAGTGGCGACGGGCTCACCCCCCGTCACACTGGACAGAGTTTCGGTACTACTGGTGAAACGTGGATATTCTGAGGTTTGAGAATATCTCTGACTACCCCCTCGGGGAATATATTGTCGTGAGCATATGCATGCATACTGAACAACTTTCCCTAAGAAACAGACAGAAAATTCGTAAAAATTTTTTTTTTCAATTTTCCGACAAATTGCAATTAGCTGATCGAAAGTTTATTCAAAGTAGATTTTTTAACCCTAACACCCTTTATAAAACAACCCACCGAGCTAACAAAATAATAATAATGTAGCAATTACCTAAACAATCAAACGTACCTGTCGACGTTAAATAATGATACCTGTGAACCTGACAGCTGCGGATCCTATTTAATTGGAATCCCTGTATTATCCTCATCGGACGTCCACACTAGCTACTTAATATGTAAATACACACATTTGGGTAAATAGCCTCCTGATTTATTCACTGACTAATTATTTACTGGGCTGACTTAGGCAAAAAGGACAATGCACAAAACTGTAAACCCACTGGTCCAAAGGCGCCACGCTATGGGAGAGGTAGGGACAGTTAGAGGATGCCCTAACGTACAAGCTTTGACTATTTATATGTGGACTGGTTACGCGTGTAATTCTACTAACAAACATTTCTGCCACTTTTTACGGGGGACGAGGTAACATGAAATCCGCAACCTTGGATTTTATTCCCCATAACTTTAGATTCTAATTTTGAATGTCAAACATCATGAAAAGTAGTCTCACGTGAACCCCAAACGTTCTAAGTTCGAAGTTATTATTTCGCAATTATAGGTTGTCTCGTTTAGTGATAAGGTGTAAAATTGAATGTAAATGCACAAGATCAATTGTGCTTATACCGTGGCAGAGGGGAAATACTACCGCAAGGCTAGTCCTTATAATAATTAGTCAAAGCGTACAAGGTATTGTATAAAGTGCATCAAAATATTGTAGAGAAAAAATGTATACAGGAAGTTTTTATTTTGACGTGGCCGTTTTAGGGAGTAGTAATTTTGAAATTATGGTCCGAAATGTAAAATCTCGTTCGGAATGATCAGACACTTAGCTGCAATTACTGACAGTTATTATTAAGCGTGCAACGGTAATAAGGCTCACGTTTACTGTTATGGCAATTTCAGGATGGAGTAACGAATTTCTCGTTTCGAGTATAGGAGATGACTTAAGGGCTAAAGATTCTTTTGCATTCATAATAGATACTCATACCATCCATATCACACAACACAAGCAGCAGCAGATGGAAATAGCGACGAAAAACTAAAGTATGCAAAAGCCGCTAAAAAACACCCTGTATCTTTTTTTACTCGAACAGATATTGGTTCCGCTTATAATTTTTGTTTTATATTAAATCCCCTATCAAACGTAGTGGCATCCGACGGACTCACTCCCCGTCACACTGGACAGAGTTTCGGTACTACTAGTGAAACGTGGATTATCGGAGGTTTCAGAATATCTCTGACTACCCCCTCGGGGAATATAGTCGTGAGCATATGCTTATGCTGAATCGTAGTATGCCACTTATAGGGGTGCTCTTGGACCACTGCTGCCTACTATCCTATATTTTGTCACGAAATGTATAAACTATGAAGTCTTTTAAAATTAATGTTATTATATTAGATCCTCGCGTTTCAAGGTACAAAAATAAGTACTATGAGGTAAAAGTACAAAACAAGTATTATCAAACTTCTCCTTTTACCTCTGAGTAACATGACCTGAAGGCTAACTGGATCCAATTTGTCTCTGACGGGGCCGAAACAAGCCAATCACTGGGCGCCTCCTATTACTACGAATTTGTCGAGGCTGGTCTACGGTGTCGATCTAATCGGTTAAGCCTCCGGCTTTATCGAGTACACCTTTTGCAGTGATAGCTGATCTACTGTTCTGCCTACTAACTTAAGAGAAGTTTATTTTTGAATGCGTAAATGCGCGCTGCATACTAACGAAGTCTGGCGATATTTTCAATATTAACGAATTAAGTCAAATGACATTTGTCAGAAACAATCTAGAAACTAATCTCTATGTTTGTATGAAGTCAGATTTTTGTTAAAATATACAGTTTTAGTGCTAGGATTAATTTAAGATTTGTATGGAAATCTTTGAGGCACTGTAACTTTAAAACTAAGTATACATTTTAACGAAGCTCTGACTTCATACAAACGGAGAGATTAGTTTCTAGATTATTTCTGAAAAATTTCATTGACTTTAATTGGTTAGTTTTGAAAATATCACCAGACTTTGTTTGTATGGAGCGCGTTCCGTATTACTTCTATTCCCTTAAACTTTGTGTTAGGTATTAATTTTTAATATTGGTGTACGATTGTTTTAGATACCATAACATTTTGTCTTTTAACTTTTGATCTAAAATAGTTTAGTAATTACCGTTTGTTTAACATCAAACGTTAACTCTGTTAGGCCAATGATCATTTTTCGAGAATAATCATTAATATGACAATAAAATAAAACCGGTTAAGTGCAAGTCGGGCCACTCGCGTACCGACTGTTCTGTACCACACCAACACACAACATATTAACTTACAAAAATGTTTGGATTTCTCCGGACCTTTAGCGCGAGACCGACTCACACTTAGCCGGTTTTTATTATTTTTTGTTCTACTGTAGAGTTTGTTCTATAATCATATCAAGTTTGACGTTTGAACCTTTTAACCACAGAGCGATAATAATAAACCTTGATAAAAACTAGTTTCTTATAAGAGAACTCCCCTTCATTTTTAACTTTTTACATTTTTATTTGTTAGCAACTCCGCCATAATAACACCTATTCATATGCCTACGCATATGAATAGGGTCCCGTTTTCATCCTTTGGGTACGGAACCCTAAAAATGATATAATATTTTTTAACAATTTCGATTAAATTGTCAAATTGAACATACAAATGTGGCTTGATCAATGATCATGTCATGAATTACGAAAAATAAAATTTATAATATACAGTCAAAACGATTCTTTAAGTCTTTTTAAAATTTTTAACAAAAATAATGGTAACATTGATGTAATTAATAATAGTGAAAAATAAAGAGCGCTAAATATCAATAATAATAATAATTAATATAAAATAATAATCAATTATTTATTTATTTGTTCGCTAGTTGTGAATATTGAGCCGATCTCAGTGTATTAACCCAAGTCTTCTCTCTACGAAACGGAACAATTTTCCCTTAACTTAACGATAATTCCTACTTGTAGTTAGGAAGATCGACATTAAGTAGTTGTAATTCTTTTAGCAGCTGTTTTGTGGATTAGGCCTTATCGGCCCTATCTTAGGCTCTTGATAACAAAGTCTTCGAGTGCCGACTTTACGCGATTAACGCTATTATCTCGGTTACCAACTTCTTCCCTGGTAACAACTTAGGTGTCACAAAGTTACTTGAACAACTGTTCGATAGGCACCGACTATCAGCATTTAAATTAGTAGTGACAATATAAAATATAGTGTTAAATAAATAGATAAGTAGACCCGTTCGATTTGGTCTACTACACCATGATAAAAATGTAACAGGATTGTGTCTGTACATTGAAAATATTTACAATAAATAAAACTACCACATACACTGAGAATAAAATGCTACGTATGATGATGTTTTCCTTGACGTGTCCGTCAACGGCGACACCCTGGGCTTCACCTATTAGAGCCTGTCGCAGCTAATACGTAGCCCGTCGCAGATTACGTACCACGTAGCTTACGACGCGATACTGATTACGAGTGTTGCATCATTATTTAAGTTGTCTCGTACTTCATAATGATTTATTATGAAGTACGAGACAACTTAAATAATAACTAACTAATCAGTATCGCGTCGTAAGCTACGTGGTACGTAAGCTGCGGCGGGCTACGTAAATTTAGCTATTTTTCAGTGTACGTACATGGTGTTTAAGAGCCGGCGACTCTAAATACCGGATGTTTAAAAAAGTCGCGCTAATATTGTACCGATTTTGATGAAACTTTTTAGATTTAGAAGCTAATAATTAGTCTTAAAAAAATGGAAAAACAATTTATTATACCAGCAGGGTTTGTTTGTTTGTTCAAATCTCGCCAAAAAGTACTGGTCCGTTAGTGATAAAACTTATGGTGTATAAAGGCTAATGACTAGACTTTAAAACATAACACTTCGCTACGATGACGGAAGCCGGTGCGGACGAAGTAGAGGGCAAAATCGAGTAACCTATATAACTCGTTTACGTCCAATAAGATAAAATTCAGGAATAACAATGATAACTTGAACAATATGAATTTCCGTGGAGCAACATCTGTTTCAATAAATTAACTTTCTTCTGAGGCGAAATAATTGAATTTCTTTGGAAGTCATTTATCGAAAAATAAACGAAACCACTGAAGTTTGGCTCGAGGATTCCATAAGTGCAGAACTTTTACAAGAGGTCCGGCTACAATCGGGCTTTAATTAAAAACGAACAATGTATAATGTTATGATAATAACGGGTGACTTCACAGAACAAGAAATGGGTACAGTTACATTAAAATGTTATTTAAGTTATAATGTGAAATTCAGAAACATTTTCCTCGTGTCTTTGCCTGTTTTTGCGCACACACGTTAAAGCATGGTCCATAAGAGCATTTGCGTTTGTGGTCAGAAATCAGTTAGTTGACAACTATACAACGTGTTAATGAATAAGCGCAAAACTAGAAAGTAGTTTGTTTAGAATCGAGAGCAGAATCGAATTATCATGTTTTCAACATAGGTTTTTTTTTCAAAATATTAAATAATTTGTTTGTAAAATTTCAAATCTACTGAACTCGATCTCAACTCACCAAACGGGCACACCCACCCTACTTACTACTTAAACCAGATTCTTAAAATGTATCCACGAGCACGCTAAAGCTTTCATTCATAGCTGAAATGATAACAAATCATTTTTGCCTAAAAACTTAAAATGCGAATAACACTAAATTTTAACTATCAAAATAACGAAATTATTGTTTCAATCTAATTATTTTGTTATAAATCAGTTGGTTTGCATAAGGTTTTGCGCTTATTCATTAACACGTTGTATAGTCCTTTCAGGAACTCTTTGGGACGGCGCGTACCTGAAGCCCAGTGCAGAGCATTTTTCATTGACAAACCATTATCGAATTTGCTTGCGTTGAAATAAAATCGAAAATAGAAGTCAAGTTCAATATAAGTTAAGTTTACATTATCTCACTTAATATTATAAGTGTCAAAGTTTGTGATGATGTTCAGATGTTTGTATGTTTGTGGTGCAATCACGCATAAATGGCTGAACGGATGTGGATGAAATTTGAAACGCAGGTAGAATATATTCTGGATTAAAGCATATTATAAACTGGATTATTTAAATGATCAAAATACTTGAGTCTGAGGTCACTAGCTTATAGTTTATTTACTTTACTGTATAGTATCATTATTTTATTAAATAGACTATGCATTATTGTATACATAACTTTAGCTTAAAAATTTATATTGTAATAGTTATTAAGTCGTGTTATCTTGTAGAGTTTCTGGCCGCATCTTCTCTGCAGCGACAACACGTTCCGACGCGGTGGTAGCTTTAAAAAAGATTTGACGTTTGATAAGTGTGCTGCAAGCTCCTATATTGAATAAATTATATTGACTTTTACTTTAACATATTATACTTTTTTATAGTCCACGCTGACGGAGTCGTGGGCAATAGGTAGCATATTAATAAAGGAAAAAACATTTTTTTAAATATTTTATACAGGCGTAAAATATATTAAGTGTGAATATGGCTTGTATTGAATAATAATATAAAGTTTATCTGTATTAATTTAATAAGATGTTACTTATTTTAAATAGGCGGAAGACTATAAAAATTGTAATTTAGTTAAGTTAAATGGAACATTTTGCGTCATTTAATTTTATATCATACACTTTTTTAAGGGCCGTCAAACTGAACAACCTTTTCTATGGCACCAACATCGAAATCTGCTGTTCCATACAAAACTGCAAACGTACTCGCGTAAAATTTATGGGATAGCTGATTTTTTTCGCCTTTTCGATGTTGGTCCCACAGAGAAAGTTGTATATGTTCTGTTTGATGATAATAATTGATATTAAGAAAGACCCTGTATGGTATATTGAATCAAGTAATAGGCAATTACTCAAAATAATGGAAATTTCAGAAATAAATGGGTTACTTTTCCAATAAAACAGGTTTCTTGATTAGCGCGTAAATCAATAGGCGTAGGCTCTTTTCTCTCTAATAGAATCAAATTGAACTTAATGCCGTCTCGTATATATTTTAACGATACAAAGATACGTCTGGAATAAAATTGCCTCTTATTTAATTACAGTCTTTGGTATTAAATCATTCAATTGCCTATCTTGAATTTCTAAACATTTATTACAACTTTCTAACAAAGTTTGAAGGTATTCGCTAACTTTCTATACTTTGAAAATGGCTATTGTAAATTAAAAATTTAAATTACTAGATTAGTGTAATTGCTTATTTGATACTTTTTAAACTAAATTAAATACATGAAAAAGAAAAAAAGGTTTTTACGCTAAAGACAGTTTTTCATGAGTGTCGTATCACATCGTTACAACGTTTAGGCTACAACGTTTGAATTAATGAATTCTTCTTCTTATCGTGTGGGCAGCAAGCCCTGGTGTCAGAGTTTTTTCAAACCGCCTTACGGCCTCTGACATGGTTTTTATGTAACGACTACTACTACCAGAGAAAGTAGCCGGGACCAACGGCTTACGTAATTCTCTTTCTTTTCAGACAATCAAGTGATTCAGCCTGCAATGTCCTAACCAACTGGGGAAAAACGCACAAAGTGACATATCACTAGACCACGGAGGTCCCCTTGTGGGAATCGAACCCAAGACCTCCGTGTCCAAAGCCCAATACTCTTAACCATTAGACCACGGAGGTAGTCAAATTGATCAAATGAATTAATGATTAATGAATGAAAAAAGTCAAATTAATGAATGAAATAGATTTAGTGTCACAACCATTGACATACCAAATACTGGACGTCGGGTCCGCCCTCAAAAGTGTCCGAACCAAAAGAGCACGAAAACGTATAAAGAGGACTTATTATGCGACAGTTTTAGTTTGATCGACCGACTACGCGCACGTACAATGCCGTGCCGCGATGGGGTAAAACTGCTATAAAACAATAACAGACACATACAACAAGCAAAATGAAAAAGAAATTCAGCATTTTCAATGTTTTTAGTTGGTTTATATTATACTCAGGTTTGTGTAGGATTTGGTATGTCAATGGTCAAAACACAAAAAGACGCGGGTGTGTTTTTCCTGGTTCGTTTATACCATTAAGCTTATTAAATATATTTCCTTATGCCAGACATCTGTTTGCCAAATATGTGATATGATGTTGTCATAAAATTTGTTATGCATTAAAAGCTCAAAGTTAATAAAATTGAGCAATAAATAATATAATGTGACAGAATTTTCTTCTCCATTTTCATGTTTCATTTAGGTCGTAAAGTATACAGGAAGGCATATAAAATAAATGGAACTGAAGCTACTACGGTATATTTTTGCAATAATTCACAGTTATTATGATATTAGGTACTATTTATTTTGTATGTCAAGATTTTATAAGTGCCGAATCAAAAACCATTTCGAGATAAATCGTCTCAATAATAGAAATGATTAAGTATGCTTACGACTATATTCCCCGAGGGAAAGGAAGGAGGTAGGGGGGGGGGGGGAAGGATTAAGATATTGTGAAAATAATGTAGTTTTTCAATGAAACGTGTGACGTCACTTGAATTCGAGTTCGCTATTACATTTTTTTTAATTTTAATTTCAAAAATACAATGTGTTACAAAAATACAATTAAAGGGGTGGTTTAGACCATTAAACTGAACAACTTTCACTATGGGACCAATATCGATATAGGGAAAAAAACTGATGTCTACTCGAGCTAAATGTCAGCAGATATTTTTTCTGCGATTTAGATTTTAGTTCCAAAGCGAAAGTTGTTTAGTTTGATGGTCTAAACAACTCACTTAAAAGTTTCTTTTTACCTGTGTTACACACCAATCACCCTTCAAAGTAATACAACTGTCCACACACACACCTCGTATATTGAAAAAAGGAATTTTGATTTTCTCTTGATCTCTTGACAGATCACGCAAGGAGAGTTAAAAAGCGTGTAAAATGATCATAAAGCATAGCATATGCTCACGACTATATTCCCCGAAGGGGTAGTCAAAGATATTCTGAAACCTCAGAACATCCACGTTTCACCAGTAGTACCGAAACTCTGTCCAGTGTGACGGGGGGTGAGCCCGTCGCCACTTATAATGGACAGTGGGTACAATACATGCCTCGAAATTGAAGCATGCAGGTTTCCTCACGATGTTTTCCTTCACCGACAAGCCAGTGGTGTTACAAATCGCACATAAATTCCGAAAAATTCATTGGTACGAGTCGGCCTGGACGGGGATCGAACAATCGCCTCCTGCACGGCAGGCAAGGTTACTCGCCACTGGGCCACCACGGCTCCTACAAATGTACTCGAGCTAAATGTAGGAGCCAGGCTTTTTTTTTTTGCGATTTCAATGTTGTAACTTAGAAACAATTTGACTAACCACAGCCACAGAGATTAGTTTCTAGACCGTGTTTTAAAAATGTCATTAACGGTAATTGGTTAATATCCAAAATAGAATTAATTCTTTTCAATAGTAAGTCGGTGGTACCTACTAGTATTATGTGGTTCTGTTTATAATGGTTAAATTTAAGTTTAGGATACTTCTAATCTAACGGCTAATCGTAAAATGATATTACAATTTTTTTCACAAAAGAGGGTGCTATACTCAGATATGTTTTTCAGGCAGGGAATGATATTAGCAATAAACATAGAACACGTAAACACCTATACGTGGGTGACTGAGATATTACGCCCGTACCTGTGTACATAAAAAAGCTTTCAGGCCGATATTCCAATCAGTGACTTCGCTAAGTAACGTCATGTCTTTTATATTTTTATTTTGGTATTTTTTTCTCTATGTTTTTTTCTTGCTGCTATTAGCGTCGATCGTAAATGGAATAAGATTTTTATTTTCTTCTTGATGCGCCCTATTTAACGGAAGCACTCTGTTACTCTTTTATGTCAGAAGAAGCATCTACAAGGTGTTACAAAAATACAAATAAACAATTAACGTGGTGGTTTAGACATCAAACTGAACAACTTTCACTATGGAACTAATATTGAAATCGCGAAAAAAAATCGAATGTTCCATACTAAACTACAAATCTAGTCGGGCTAAATGTATGGGACAGCTGATTTTATTTTTCGCGATTTCGATGTCGGTCCCATAGTCAAAGTTGTTCAGTTTGATGGTCTAAACAATCACCTCAAAAGTTTTAAATGTTTATTTTTACTTTTGTAACACCTTGTATAAGTTGGAGCCCTTAGGATTAATACATGTGATTATGGTAAGAATTATAAAGGTTTAGGGTGCCTTTAGGAAACGCTCGTTGGCGTAGTGGAGCTTCCTCCTCTCACTATTATTCGTGAGAGGAGGCCTTTGCCCTGCAGTGGAATTCTACAGGCTATAACATACTTTTTTTAAATTAAGGTACCTTTAGGCATTATAGTTAGATCCTTTTCCTCATGCAGTGCTTTTAGCATCACTAGGATATAATCGCTAGCGCGCTTCATAAAAACGAAGTTTAATGACTTTTATTGACTGACTGAATATAATAGTTATAACACTAGTACAAACAAAACGTACCCTAAAATTAAATTTAACCATTATAAACCGAACCACATAATACTAGTAAGTACCACCGACAGAACTTACCATAGAAAAGATTAATTCTATTAATTCTAATTTAGATATTAACCAATTAACGTCAATGACATTTTTTAAACAAGGTCTAGAAACTAATCTCTGTGGCTGTGGTTAGTCAAATTGTTTCTAAGTTACAACATTGAAATCGCGAAAAAGAACGCCTGGCCCATATATTTAGCTCGAGTAGATTTGTAGGAGCCGTGGTGGTCCAGTGGCGTGTAACCTTGCCTGCCGTGCAGGAGGCGATGGTTCGATCCCCGTCCAAGCCGACTCGTTCCAATGAGTTTTTCGGAATTTATATACGATTTGTAACACCACTGGCTTTTCGGTGAAGGAAAACATCGTGAGAAAACCTGCATGCTTCAATTTCGAGGCATGTATTGTACCCACTGTCCATTATAAGTGGCGACGGGCTTACTCCCCGTCACACTGGACAGAGTTTCGGTACTACTGGTGAAACGTGGATATTCTGAGGTTTCAGAATATCTCTGACTACCCCCTCGGGGAATATAGTCGTGAGCATATGCATGCATGCAGATTTGTAGTTTAGTATGGAAAGTCAGTTTTTTTTTCGCGTTTTCGATATTGGTCCCATAGCGAAAGTTGTTCAGTTTGATGGTCTAAACCATCCTCTTAAATGTTTATTTGTATTTTTGTAACACCTTGTATAGATCGTGATTCAGTTACAAAACTACTTGTCTATTTTCATCTTAAATTCTATCACATTTTAAATACTTTTACAAGAATGGTTATTGAGTGGGGCAACTTTGCTATTATTTGCAAATGCCTTTTGTTAGGTACTGGCAGTCCTTGAGAGCCTCTGGGATTTGATCCCTTATTCCACTTGTCTGGACAACACGATTCGATTGTTAGGGTCATTTCCGCTGTTTGTTAACTTATTTACTCTTGGAATAAATGTTTATTTTACTTTTGAATTATCTTTTCAGTCGAGAATAGGTACTTATATTTTATCTGAAATTATCTAAAGTAAACAGAATTGTTCTGCAGTCAGCCGTGTGTTTTGAATGTATTAAAATGGAAATTTTATGAAACGTTTATTTTAAACGGATTAGCCAGTATTATTAATCATGGATGTGGGATTTTTGGTTACAGTCAATAAAAATCTGCTCCAACAGGCAGAAACTACCAGTTTATTTCCGTTATACAGGGTATAAGGAAAAGTATCATTAACCTCTAAACCACATACTTTACCCATCAAACTGAACAACTTTTAATATGGGAGCAAACCTGTCAGAACACCAAAAAAAATCAACAGCCTCATACATTTTGGTCGTGTTTTTTTTTCTTTTGGACCTTTAATGGGAGACCGACTCGCACTTGATCGGTTTTATTATTTAAAGTTAATATTTATTATAAACTAAGGTTAAGCTTCCGACTTGGTACCGATACGGAATATTTCAGAGTACGTACGGAGGACGCTGAAAAAAAAAAGAAACTTTTTTTTTCTATTCCTTGCAAATTTTTCGCTATATTCTTACTCGGAAGTTATTTTATGAATGCTCAGGTACTCAGTAATTGAGTTTTACTCGAACATTTTACGGTCCCGTTAACGCTTATGACGTTCAGCTGGGATGAGGGTTTGAAAATCGACTGAGCGGAAGCTATTCGTATCCAATAACTTCAAACCGTGTGCTTAAACCACTCTTAACTGACAGATTAGAAGGGTAATATTTACTTTACCCTTCATACTTTATTATACGTATCTAGTGGCTCTAGAAGCTAGTGTAGACTACTAGCAAAAATATAAATTCAATCAATGTTATTGCTTTTTCATGTGGTTTACAATGATGTTCTTAAAATGGCACGTAAATTCCACGCCGACGAAGTCCCGGGAAACAACTCGTTATTATGGGTGTAATAAAACACCCTAGTAATATACAAAGGAGCGGTTTAGTTTCACTATGGAGCATGGAGGGGTGGTTTAAATCTTTTAAATATTACTACACTACACACTACACGTACACTACACTACACGCTACACGTACAATAATTATACTATACTACACTACACGTATACACCACTACACTTTATACTTAATTACCTCTTAGCTAAAACGTAGCTGTAGGATGATCAGCTTCTTCTCTTCTCTTTGCTATTACGTGGTATCTCGTAACGTACTTTTGTTATTTCCAAAAACAGTGAATCTTAAACATAGTCTAGGTTTAGCGTTAAAGTAGAAGAAACTAATTTCAGTTACTTTAATGCAGAAAAGGATATATAATTCAAAGCTCTTTCTCTGTCTATCTCGGCCAAGCCGGGTCAGGGAGACTCGGTCTGAATGATATTTAATTCAAAGCTAACAAGACATTCTTGTAATGTCTCTCGAAATCTAGATAGCACAGAATTAGGTTGATTCTATATTATTATAATGGTTGAATATTACTTTCGTTGGGAAAATTGTTCATTATAAATTAATGAGTATAGTGAAACGTCTACACCCTGTATATATTTTTTTCATTTTCACACAGATTATCTAGACTGACTGAAGTTCCAGAATATAACTATCTTGTGACTCAATAGGGTATTTTTTCAGCAAACAATGTACAGGATCCAACTTAATTATGCTGACAACTTTTTAAGAGTATGATCAGACCATCAAACTGAACAACTTTCTATATGGGACCAATGTCGAAATCGCGAAAAAAAAAATCAGCTGTCCCATACAATTGGGTCGAGTAAGATTTCAGTTTAATGGAACAACAGATTTTTTTTCACGATTTCGACATTGGTCCCATAGAGAAAGTTGTTCAGTTGGATGGTCTGGTCATCCCCTTGAAAAAGTGTCAGCATATAAGCAGAATGACCCTATATTGTATTATTACCATCTAAATAAAAAAAATTGTTCTGTCATAATTTAGTTTCAATACAATTTTCAATAGTGGCATAAACTATAAAAAGTAGTGAAATGTAGATGATGTCATAAATACAACATTTTTATGACGTTGACGTTTTAAATGACGTCGTATTTTTTTCTCTGTATTTTACCGTTTATGTTTTTGTGTAAAATAAAGTATATTTCAGTTGATTTGAAAAAGAGATGCTGATTTGACTAGTTGTAAAATAGCTTATTGTAAAATAACGAGGCAATGTATTTTAACGAAAATTTGAAGACGTGTTACATTTATAAAATCACCCTGTATGTAAATTAATGACTGAAACCAAACGAGCTACTACTGCAGTTTCTTTTTTCCTTCTTCAAATTATTCTCAACGTTTGATCAGGAAGCTCAGTTCCTCTATAATGTAAATTTCATGTAGATTTTCTCTTAAGTAACTAGCATGACGAGAGATAATTAGAAATTTAAAATCAAAGTGTTCCAGCGTACTGGTAACGTTTACCTCAAGACTGACTAATTTGATGTGTTTTCACTCGTTTCCTTATATTAAAATTCGTTTTAAACTTGTCAGACGATCACTTTGTAATTTCCGATCGGGTGTTGCTTTCCAGTTTGTCACTGAGTTGTGACATACAAACGAACTCGACATGACATCGAAATAACCTCGAAACGAACGGTAACTGATTAAAAGTCTAGATAAGTACCTTTTCTAGTTATAATATTATAGCCCTTTTTATAAAGCTTTGACTATTTATATGTGGACTGGTTACGTGTGTAATTCTACTAAAAAACATTTCTGCCAATTTTACGGGGGACGAGGTAACATGAAATCCGCAACTTTGGATTTTATTCCCCATAACTTTAGATTCTAATTTTTAATGTTAAAAATCATGAAAAGTAGTCTCGTGTGAACCACAAACGTTCTAAGTTCGAAGTTATTATTTCGCAATTATAGGCTGTCTCGTTTAGTGATAAGGAGTAAAATTGAATGTAAATGCACAAGATCAATTGTGCTTATACCGTGGCAGAGGGGAAATGCTACCGCAAGGCTAGTCCTTATAATAATTAGTCAAAGTTATAAAGCGACTTCGTCCGCACAAATTATATTATACCCTGTATAATTGCAGTTTGCACCCTGTTTAACATTTGAAATTTAGGTACAATTATCCCCTAGTAATTTCTCATAGTGGACAACTGGCTCACTTTTCAAATAAAACTGTTATTCGGGCCAGTTGTCCCCTAACATTTCACAAAGTGGACAACTCGCCTCCGGCCCAGAATTTTAGAAGACCAGTGGTCACCCAAGCCCAGATTTTAAGGCAAATCATAAGCTATTAAAAAAAAATCGTCATAATCGGTTCAGTAGATTTCGCGTGATGCTCGCACAAACAAACGCACAAATAGACAAACAGACAGACAAACATTCTAGAAAAGGTTGATTTGGAGTCAGGGACACCTAAAAACTATATCGTCATCTTTTTTTAGGATTCCGTAGTCAAACAAGGAACTCTTATACTTTCGCCCATTCTGTCTTTCAATACACTTTATGTTCGAGCATCGCGGAAAAACTATTGGGCCGATTTGGGGAAAATTGTGTTTAAAAGATAGATTAGACTTAAAAACTGGTATTTATTTTATCTCGCTACAATAACGGGAACCGGTGTATATGAAGTCGCGGGCAAAAGCTAGTAATATTTAAACTCACTTAGCAGAGCATCTACTTAGTGAGCTTAAAAATAGACTTAGCTGAAGCTTGGTAAAATTAGCAGAATATAAAGCTTTAGTCAGAAAAAAGCTTTAAAGCTATGTACGCAAAGGCTTATGAAAGATTGTTAAAAATGAGGCTTAAATCAAAATGTTAGCTCAGCTAGATTTTAGTAATGTATTTTATTTTAATACTCGTTAGCGAGCGTGACTTAAATGAAAAATTATCTTGTTTTAGCTTTCATAAAATAAACTGATTTTAATGTTAGCATAGTCACAGAATAAATACTAGTACTACCCGTATAGAAGGATCACTTCGAAAAAGGATTTAAATAAATAGCGACTCTTTCTGCACGGTAATAAGGTTCAAAGTTATTCGCACCCATCATATTAAAAAAAAAAAAGTACTTTTTACTTCTGGCGGGAGAAGACCTGGTGACTTGAAGTACAGGTATGGGCACGCAAGTACACATACTTACCAAGCACCAGTCTCCACCCACAAACTCTTGTACTTAATCTAATATTTGTAATTTGTTTTTATTAATCTTGTGTTTGTGGTGAGAAAAATAAATAATTTGTATTTGTATAATTTGTATTTGTATATTGTACTATTCGCGAATAAACTACCAAACGTCCAAACGGTGCGCGTGAATACAAAAATGGACCGAGACATTAGGCATGAAAGCTTCCTTTACATAGTCTCCCTCTTTCATTCTTTCACGAGTTGGCAGTGTGAGATTACTAGGGTTTTCAAGTCTCGCATTGACATAAAATGGCGGCAAATCTAATGAGATTTGATTCAGAAGTTTACACGGAATACATAACCTATTGCCATTCACCCCTCGGCGGGGATCGGCCGTCAAGCGTACCTGAGCTGTAGAGTGAGAAAAGCCTGGCATAGTGTAATGGAAACTGATAGTGGTGAAACTCAGCGGTCGCGACCGGTAAACCGAGGGGTGTGGGGGTCGGGAAGAGCGCGTCCCGTCTCCCTCTGCCTATGCGCGAACCCTCAAAGCAAACTCAATTAAACGCCCACGTACGCCCGTCCATAGAGACCGAGATCATAGACCCGCCGCGATTACCGAGCTTCACCACTATAAGTCTTTGTTCCACTATGATGTTAGTTTAATATTACATCTAACCAATCATCGTAATTTTCCGACTGTGCTGACTTATAAATCTCTCTTCAGTTTGTACAAATCAGACAATTTGTGAGGTAAATGTTAGACAAGAGGTCGACTGTTAGAAGCCAGATCGTGTTATTTCGATGTCGTTATCTCCACAACTCGTGTAATGTGTGTATGTGAAAAGCGGATCGGATCTACCGCTGACCGGAGATCGGTTGGTCGCATGATCGCGCTCCAGAAAATCACATCGGAGCTGTCTGCACCGGACGCGGCGTAATCAACCTCTTTAGGAAAATACTCGATAGGTATAAAGTTAACTGAGATAGAAATGGAGTTGGAATTAGTATTTCGTGTATATAGGGTCCTTCTTAATATGCTAACAGTTTTTAAGAGGATGATCAGACCATCAAACTGAACAACTTTCTCTATGGCACAAACATCGAAATCGCAAAAAAAAAATCAGCTGTCCCATACAAAAGTGCAAACCTACTCGAGCCAAATGTATTGGATAGCTGATTTTTTTCGCGATTTCGAGGTTTATCCCATAAAAAAGTTGTTCAGTTTGATGGTCTGAACATCCTCTTAAAAAACTGTCAGCATATTAAGAAGGACCCTGTATACTCATCTGGCTTTGCAATAAAGTATTGGTTTACCTATTGTGGATTAAAGTTGACATTGCATAATATTAAAATAAGGCCCTTTCGAAACTTATTTCACTTAATAATCATCATCATTAGCCTATAAACATCCCATTGTAGCAGCGTCTGCAATTTGATAGATTGATGTGTTATAACCGCTATCGCTTGCGCGTGTGCATACTAAGGCGGCGCTGGGCCAACTCTATACGATTAACATATATGCATTACTACGTATAATTCCATCTTTATCCAACAGAATTCTGTGATGGTAAAGTTAATTAACTTTTGCGTTAGTTAAAGCTTTAAATACTGTAGTAGAATTCAAGATATGCATGAGATTTTGTTTATTTTATCAAACTAACTAAAATCTCTCTGTAGATGCTCATAATTTTATGCTTACCATACTAATGAAAATAAAATGTAAAATCTCTATGGTCTTCGAACTTTATAAAGGACTAGAGTTAACCCGCGACTTCGTCCGCACAAGTAATATACTTAATTTTTAGTCAGATCATAAGCTATCAAACAAAAAAAGATTCATCAAAATCGGTTCAGTAGTTTTTGCGTGATGCTGTTACAAACATACAAACAAACAAACAGACAAACAGACAGGCAAAAATTCTAAAAAAGGTTAATTTGGAGTCCGGGATACCTAAAAACCATATCGAAATCTTTTTCATGTAAATATCTTCAATGTACAGACACACTTCTGTTACAGTTTTATAATAGTTAAGATTTATTTTGTTTACTGTATATGTACATTCATACATCACTCAACTATATTCCCCGATCAATGACTTTCTATACATAAGACTCGTCACGTCATACAATAACAGAACCAAAAAATGACACATGTCTCTAATATCACCTTTGTATGCATCAGTTATGCTCGGCTGTCATACATTGCCGCTGACATTCCAGTCCTTTCAAATCTTTCAAATGTATTCGGTCACAAAACAGTAATGTAAAACAATTATTCCGCGCG
The DNA here is from genome assembly GCA_963924505.1 of Agonopterix alstromeriana. Classification (NCBI taxonomy): domain Eukaryota; kingdom Metazoa; phylum Arthropoda; class Insecta; order Lepidoptera; family Depressariidae; genus Agonopterix; species Agonopterix alstromeriana. Next base: position 10,294,133 of record OZ004670.1, read on the forward strand.
GAATTAGGATTTCGAAAGGATTTGTAACCTTCAGAATTCCGGTCGGAATTAATTAATCAATACGAAATTCCGTTCCTAATTCCGCGTCGATTAATTCCGTATATGTATGGCGGGTTTTAAAAGCGATAATTTATAATGATTTCAATTTTACATTTAAGACAAAATTATACGGGGTGCAACAAAACACCCAGTAAAAACGTTTTTTTTTTTCTCTACGTTGACTCGATAGTGAAAGATGTTCAGTTTGATGGTCTAAACTATCTCTTTAAATATTACTAGGGTAGTTTGTTACACCCTGTAACATACCTTTGTACAGATCGATACAAAGCAACATTTACTGCCAAAGACTGTTAAAATTTACGATGAAATTAATTTCATTTCATTCCATTACCAATGTGGGCCATCAATGGTTTATTCGAAGCGTTACTCTACCGCAGCCGCAGGCGTCGGCTCGTTATAAAGGTCACTCGATTTGTGAGTCGCAAATTTAGCAGAAAAAAAATAGGAGAACGAAAAACGAAAAAAATGGATATTGTATTTAAACATTCTACAGGCTGTTTGGGTAAACAGTTGCATTACTTTAAGAGGATATAATTCGGAGCGCGCTCCATACAAACGTACTATGGTGATATTTTCAATACTAACCAATTGAACTCAGTGAAATTTTTCAGAATCAATCTAAAAACTAATTTCTATGCTTTTCTATAAAGTCAGATTTTCGTTAAAATGTATAGTTTTAAAGTTACAGTGCCTCAAAGATTTCCATACAAATCATAAATTAATCCTAGCATTGAAACTGTATATTTTAACGAAAATCTGACTCCATACAAGCATAGATATTTGTATCAAGATTGTTTCAGCAAAATTTCATTGACTTTAATTGGTTAGTATTGAAAATATGACCATAGTACGTTTATATGGAGCGCGTTTCGAATTATATCCCCTTAAGGTGTTGTACCCATTACATGTTCGGTATCATGGGTACAATCACATCCCCTGAATCAACTCAATCAACTTTCCCTAAGGAGCGTATGGGAAATTCGCAAAAAGGTTTTGCACTTTACATAACATTATTGTTCTGTATTAAAAGTATTTTTTTTGTCGTATTTCTCTTATGTTCATTACAAACTGCCTCCGTGGTCTAATGATTAAAAGCATTGGGGTCTTGAAACGGAGTTCGTGGGTTTGATTCCCACGGGGGACTCTAGTGATATGTCACTGTGTGCGTTTTTCCCCAGTTGGGTAGGACATTGCAGGCCGAATCACCTGATTGTCTGAAAAGAAAGATGATTCCGTGCTTCGGATGGCACGTTAAGCCGTTGGTCCCGGCCCGTTCCATAAAAAACCACGTCAGAGGCCGTAAGGCGGTCTGAAAAAACTCTGACACCAGGGCTTGCCCACACGATAAGAAGATTACAATCACCCATTAAAGTAACGCAACTATCTTCCCTAACAACCTGTATATTAACGAACTGAAACAAAAAAACTAATTGCAGAACTTTTCTTTCATAAAGAGTGACTGAGGTACGACCAACGAGGTATCTTTGAACAACTTCATCCAAATCGTTAGAGCCGTTTCCAAGAACACGATTACTGATATACAGGGTGTTAAATTAAATACGTTACATATCAAAGAGTGTGCTTCAGATCATCGAACTGAACAACTTTTACTATGGAGCCAACTTTGAAATAATCTATTTCATACAATTGGGTCGCGTAGCACTTTTTCTATGGAACAGTAGAATTTTGTTTCACGATTTCAATGTTTTTCCTATTATATTTTACACCCTATATACAGGGTCCTTCTTAATATGCAGATGGTTTTTAAGGTGATGATCAGATCAATTAGCTGTTTCATACACAGCTATGTTTTTTCGCTAATTCGATGTTGGTCCTATAGATAAAGATGTTTAGTTTGATGGCCTGATCATCCCCTTAAAAACCGCCAGCGTATTAAAAAGGACCCTGCATATATCTGCAAACAAATATTTCTCGATTAACTGAATGAGAAATCATGAAATTTTCTAATCGAAAGCGAAAAAAAAATAAAAATAAAGGTGGAGTAGAGAGGTGAGCCAAGTTGATAAGCAGGTAACATTACGAGTCTTTTGAAATTAGAGAACTCGTGAAAAATTACTCTAAAAAAACCTTCTAAACCTTTGCCGTCTAAACACAGAAAATGAACTCAACGATAACACATAAGTAATCGATAAAGAAACTCCACTTGAACCAACAAAACTGTCCTAGTACCAAATCAGCATCCCGTAGAGACATGTGTAACTTGACTACGATCACTGTTGCCATGGCAACGCGTTCTTTACACCTACACACACAAGCACCGCTACGTGTGAGGCTAGAGGGTCAGCAAATTGGCTTGCTCGCGACGAGAGCTATTTTGAGCCAATTTGAGGTCGTACTTTAAATAAGTTTGAAAGTACTGCACTACTCTTCTATGTGTTTATGCTAATAGGGAACTCGCCTACATGAAATAAATTTTATTTTTATCTTCTAATTTTAAAAACTTTTTGAATATACAAAATTTTTGAGAGTTACGCGGTTATTAATTAAGCTAAAGTTAATCATTTTAACGGGTCATCCCGTGATCATGGCAGTTGCAACACTGCTGAAATATCGGGAACTCCAAAAACAATAAAAACGCGGTAAGAACCCGTTAAAATGAATTTTTGAATATAATACTAAAATCTCATGTTCAGAATAAAAAACCAGATAAAGTATACAAAATGTAGTGCTGTTTTATTTGCTGTACCTATACAAAATATATGACGTGCTAATACTATATACGGGTGTTAGGGTACACAGTTCCATTATTTAAATGGGTGATAATCATGACACTAAATAACCTTCGCCGTCGTGGTCCAGTGGCGAGTAACCTTGCCTGCCGTGCAGGAGGCGAATTTGTAACACCACTGACTTTTCGGTGAACGAAAACATCGTGAGGAAACCTGTGTGCTTCAATTTCGAGGCATGTATTGTATCAACTGTCCATTATAAGTGGCGACGGGCTCACTCCCGTCACACTGGACAGAGTCTCGGTACTACTAGTATAATGTGAATGTTCTGAGTCTTCATAATATCTCTGACTACCCCTCGAGGAATATAGTCGTGAGCATATGCTATGCATGCGAAATAACTTCCCCAAAGGAATATAAAGGAAATAAAAAAAAATTGTCTTTTCATACAAACGTTCGATCAGCTGATTGTAAATCAATGTGTGTATTCATGTGTTCATGCCAATCACACTGTTTACCCTAACACCCTGTGTACTAATTTTTTTTAAATAACTACCGCCTAATGTTTTAAGCACTGCATTAGCAGAATCAGTACAATATTGTTGATAAAGAGAAACTTGATTTAATTTGATGAGATTTGACTAGATAGCAAATAGCTTATTTTTAAATTTTACCATATGCTTGAGACGCAGTTATTTTTTTAAAAATTGCGAAAATTGAATCGCTTTTTATGTTTGATTCTGGAATCCGTATTCATTCAGTTTAAACACATTAATCAATACTCTTGTTCTGGTTTGAAAGTTAAACATTGATCCATCATTGCTCTGACAAAGAGTATAGAAACTGTAAATATACTCGATCTTTCTCAAAAATGCAGTTTTAATACATAAGTACGTTATCAGAACAATTTGAACTATTGTTTTTCTTATTTTCGTATACACACGTAAAACACATTTTATTGTGTGTTTTACCCGACTGTGCCAGGAGTGTAATGTTTTTCGAGTATGTGTTTAATTCTTTGGCACGCCTGTAGCTTAAACGGCTTGATGGATTTTAACATACAGGGTCCAACTAATATGCTGATATTTTTGTAGGAGGATGACCAGAACATCAAACTGAACAACTTTCCCTATGAAACCAACATTGAAATCGCGAAGATAAATTAAGCTGTCCCATACATTTGGCTCGAGTAGGTTTGCAGTTTTGTATGGAATACTGGAATAGCTGTTTTCTTTTCGTGATTTCGATGTTGGTGTCATAAAGAAAGTTGTTCAATTTGACGGTCTGATTATCTCCTTAAAAAAGTGTCAGCATATTAAGAAGGACCCTATATATGACGTGTCGGTTATACAAATTTACTAAAAAAATTACGATAATGTTGACTACAGAGTTCGTTATTCTCTTTTCAGTTAATTATTTTTTGCGCTGTCGGGTTTTTTGTTTCTCTTAATTTATTAAAAGGGGATGAGACATTGCATCGTTTGTAACAGCAGCATTTAAATACTACCCTGTTTGTATTCGACCTTTTCTGCGAACAGTACGTGATGGATGTGTTTTTCTTGCAGCGTACGGCAATCTGGGGAGCGTGCTGACCGCACAGGGACGCACCGCGGAGGCGGAGGTGGCGTTCCAGAGGGCGCTGAAACACCGGCCCAACATGGCTGACGTTCATTACAATCTGTGAGTATCTAGCCTACAACTAAATGCTACAGTACAGTAATACAGTTGCCTTCTTAATATGCTGCTGCTATATCCTAAAACCCTACAAATCAGTCCCTTTACGTCCAGTCCAGTTAGTCCCTTTAAAACTCGGTACGTCAAGTTTTTTTTTGGAGGGCTGAATTGAAAAACATTTCGAGATAATTGTCTAAACAACAATATTTCTTATGTCAGAGATTTTAAAAAGAAACATTTAAAAATTATATTTATAATGATAAACTGGAATAATCGCAAAAAAAATGAAACCAGTTTCTTAAAATGATGTCTTCAATCCGTAAAAATATAAAATAAAGCATAGCGTAAGCATAAGCATATGCTCACGACTATATTCCCCGAGGGGGTAGTCAGAGATATTCTGAAACCTCAGAACATTCACGTTTCACTAGTAGTACCGAAACTGTCCAGTGTGATGTAAAATAAATACCAGAATAAACTTGACATACCGAATTGTGCAATATTTCAGCAATATTTAATTAGGTGGTTACGACCATCAAACTTAACAACTTTCACTATCTATGGAGATAAAGTAGACAAAAAATTAAACCCAACGTCCCATACATTTGAGTCGAGTATGTTTTGTATGAAACAACAGATTTCTCGACGTTGGCTCAATAGTGAAAGTTGTTCAGTTTAATGGTCTAATAGATCACCCTATTAAATATTACGACCCTCTTTTGCTACATCCTGTATACAGGGTCCTTCTTAATACGCTGACGCTTTTTTACGAGGATGATCAGACAGTCAAACTGAACAACTTTCTCTATGGGACCAACATCGGAATCGCGAAAAAAATAAAGCTGTTCTATACAAATCTGCATACCTACTCGACCCAAAAGTACGGGACGGCTGTATTTTTTTTCGCGATTTCGATGTAGGTGCCAAAGAGAAAGTTGTTCAGTATGATAATGTAAAGATTTTTTAGGAAAAAAAATCATTGTAAAATGTTGAACTTTCCACACAAAATGCAATCAGCTGATCGAACTTTTGTTTCCTTTGACTATTTATATGTGGACTGGTTACGCGTGTAGTTCTACTAACAAACATTTCTGCCACTTTTTGCGGGGGGCGAGGTAACATGAAATCCGCAACTTTGGATTTTATTTACCATAACTTTAGATTCTAATTTAGAATGTTAAAAATCGTGAAAAGTAGTCTCGTGTGAACCCCAAACGTTCTAAGTTCGAAGTTATTATTTCGCAATTATAGGCTGTCTCGTTTAGTGATAAGGTGTAAAATTGAATGTAAATACACAAGATCAATTGTGCTTATACCGTGGCAGAGGGGAAATGCTACCGCAAGGCTAGTCCTTATAATAATTAGTCAAAGTTTGTTTCAAATGTCGACATTTCTTTTAGTTAATTTCCCGTATGTTGCTAAGGGCTTAAAAAACAGATACAGCTTTATAACAATATTCGTTTTTTAAATTTCAATCTTTATTAAAAGTGTTTAATTATCGAAGTATTCACAGCATGTTCAGAATAACATTCGGTTCGTGTGATTTAAGAGTACTTTCGTGCCCATACCAAAGCAGCATTATACTATACTGAATATTGTACGGAAACGTATTTATGTTTTGAAGTGTTGTCGAGTGTACTACGCTACAATTCGTAGCAAGCGCTACGCTCGTAGCGGGCTCGTAGAACGTTGCCGTTATATCTACGTGGGTAGGTTATTACTGTTTACATAATATGATGAAATTCTTATTGCATTGCATCGACTTGTACTCCCTTTGTTGTATTTTTATTATTGTTTGTTATTAAAATGACTTTAATCCTTTACAGCAGGGTTTCTCAAATTGGGGTACGCTAGTTAAACATATAACAATAACATAGGGGGTACGCTAAACAATTTACGTAATGGCGGTCGAGACAAATCATAGCTGGCAATGTCCGCAGATTAAACTCTTTAAGGGTATAATACTGTTGGCGCGCTCCATACAAACGAAGTCTGGTGATATTTTCAATACTAACCAATTAAAGTCAGTGTAATTTTTCAGAAACAATCTAGAAAGTAATCTCTATGCTTGTATCATGTCAGATTTTCGTTAAAATGTATAGTTTTAAAGTTACAGTGCCTCAAAGATTTCTATACAAATCTTAAATTAATCCTAGCATTGAAACTGTATATTTTAACAAAAATCGGACAAGATACAAGCATTGACATTTGTTTATAGATTGTTTCTGCAAAATTTCGTTGAATTTAATTGGTTAGTATTGAAAATATCACAGACTTCGTTTGTATGCAGCGCGCATTTACGAGATCACTTTAATTAATTTGTGGGTAGCAAGACAAGAAGAATATCCGCAGTTTCACGTAAAGCGATAAAATTCATTTTGCCCTTCGTGACAATTTACTTATGTGACAAAGTCATGATCAATACAACATACAGAAATCGACTGATCGCTGAATCAGAATAAAATTGTCCGAGAACCGACTCCCTTTAAGACAAAAAACAAAGCTCACCAATCATATTAATTATTAAAATAACCATCCCATCTTAATTTTTTCTATTAACAGTCAGTTTTTTTAAAGGGGTTTGCCATTGTCTTGACTGTCTAATGGGGGTACGTGGAGCTGTAAGCTTGAGAAATTCTGCCTTACTGTAAACGCTATAATACGGGGTGTAACGAAACACCCCTGTAATATTTAAGGGGGTGCTTCAGACCATCAAACTCAACAATTTTCACTATGGAGACAACTTCGATATTGAAAGAAAGAAAAAAAAAGAAAGAAATTTTTTTTTTATTGATATTGCGTTGTTTCGTTACACCATGTACATTACACAGGGTGTAAATTTACAGGTTATCTTTAGGGGTGCTCCACACCGTCAAATTGAACAACTTTTACTATGAAACCGATATTGAAATCGCGAAAAAAAAAATTGCTGTTGGTCAAGTCGCCATTAACGCTTTTTTATGGGACAACTAGTGTTATTTTTCCAGATTTCACTGTTGGCTCCGTAGTGAAAGTTGTTCAGTTTCATGGTGTGGAGCACCCCTAAAGATGACCGCTTAAAGTAACCAGTAAATTTACACCCTGCATAATCTATAAGGGTTTACTTACCACCTACCGGCTTCAAAACAACCCCGATTCCACGATGTGTAAATAAGAATATTATTGAATTCAAGACATACGACTATAAGACTGTTTGAACTTTATGTCTATTTTGATCTTTGACTATTTATATAGGGACCAGCCTTGCGGTACCATTTCCCCTCTGCCACGGTACAAGATCAATTATTTTACATACAATTGTATACCTTATAACTAAACGAGACAGCCTATAATTGCGAAACAATAACTTCTAACTTATCTCGTTTGGGATTCACACGAGACTACTTTTCATTATTATTAACAATCAAAATTAGAATCTAAAGTTATTGGGAATAAAATCCAAAGTTTCGGATTTCATGTTCATGCCCAACGCAAAAAGTGTCAGAAATGTTTGTTAGTAGAATTACACGCGTAAGTAGTTCATATTTATAAATAGTCAAAGATTTTGTTCAAGCGGGAGATGATCCAAATATTTTGTTCTATACCTACTCAATAAATAATAAAATAAAAACATTTTTGTGACGCTGCGATAAGGAATATTGTGCGAAATTGTTTGTCAAAAATGTGTCAGTAACACACGGCACCACGCGATCCGATAGGAATCGGATTCAATTTGACTTTTTCCTTACGAAGATCAATAGGAACCTACTGAGAAAACTGGTAGAGATTTGTGACTTTCTTTCCTTGTGTCGTAATATCCTTATATCTAACGCCAATAAAGAAATATCTAAAATATTTAGGGTTATTAATTTTTTTCAATAGTCCAAATATTGTAATAATAAAAAAAAAATATAGTAAACATATATATTTTTTAAATTGCTTTATATTGGCGTACACATAATAGGTTTCAAAACAAAACAAACAATTTATGACGTCACAAGGGAAATATTTTTGAGAACAGCCGGTCAAAATGATTGTTCTCTCCTAAAGTACATGTGTGCCGAACGGCTATCCTGTAGATCGATTTTCGTGTTTGTTACCGACTATATCAAGGTCTTCTCATCTAACATACTTTCCCTATAATATTAGTTTACACCCGGTAAACAACAGTTAATTAAAACAAGACTACCAACACCAAACAACAATAATGAACAGATTTCTCAGGATATACAACTACACTACATGTATGAAAGTTAAAGCCTGTAAGACTCCCTATAGGTCATCGGCATTTCTTCACCAAACAGCGAGTGGGACAGAGCCTACATGGTGCCCAGTGCAGCTTGATGGAGGCAAGCAAATGGTCACCTTGCTGCCAGGAATATGTACCGCCATTTCCTGATACTATCTAGTGCTCTGTAACTTTTCATTGTGCTTACTAAAGCACGGAAGCCCTCGAGACGAAATATTACCTTAAACGGTCACCTATCTAAAACCAACATGGTTGCTTTACTTCGGTGATCGTTTAGAATGCCCAAAGCATCAATAGATACGCAAAAAGTACCTATACTGGAATATGGAAAGATAATCTGTAAATTATTATGGTCAATGAATTGCTGTGCTCAAAGAGCAATACTGTGATTCTAATTCATACTTGTATGATAAACGATATGCGTCTGTTACGTTTTCAAGGCTAAAAAGATGAATCGATTTTGATAAAATTGTTTACTGTCCATAGTTGATTAATTGAGTGTTAATTGAAAGAATTATTATGTCTCAGGGACAAATTTTGATTCAATACGTGCAAAAATGAGAGGGTAATTAAGGTAGTGCATACAGACAAACAAGTCGTGGTGGACTAATGACCACACACCCTCCTTGAGGGTAGACCTGTGCTCTGTAGTGGGACGTATGTAGGGTGATGATGATGATAATACAGCACTATAAGAGTGCGGTTCTTGTTTGACTACGGAACCCTAAAAAGAAAGCAAAAACATTCAGAATACCTTTACCATTCTCTAGCTATTACCAACAAACATGAAGCATAATATCTTTGTTTAAAAAAAAAACAAAAACAGCACAATACAATACGGACAATAAAGGAGTCAAAGGTTTGATGTGAAACCCATATTATTCTAATCCCGATAACAACAAAAGTTTAATAATACATTCAAAAGGCTTCAGAGTTCACCTTCGGCAAAGGGGGAAATAATATTCGGCCTGTCTTTCCCGAGGGACAGAAAAGGCAAAAGGTCCGATCCCTATTATAAGGACAACGGGAAAAATAATACGAAACCGATAAAATTTTTCATTATATTTCTAAATTGATGTCAATTTAAGTGGATTTTCGACTTGATATATTCGCCAATGGGTCCAGCCTGTGGTGAATAGTTATCAGTATATAAGCGGATCGAGCTTTGCTCGGCGTCTTCCAAGTTAATCTAGATAGGTTTAATTCCTGAGAAAAGTCATATTTACACAAAAAAACAATTTTCTTCCATTTTTTTTCCAACTCCATCGATGTTGATATTGCAGAAAACAGAATCCTAACGGGCTGTCAAACCAGGTTGTTCAAAAAATTTAGAAGAAAATATTTATTTTTTCTGTGTGAAAATGGATTTCCTCAGTAATGAAACCTATCTAAATTATCTTGAAAAGAAAACATTGTCGGAATACAAAATTTCATCGAAATCGATAGAGCCGTTTCCGAGAAACCAATTCAAAATCTGTACTTATACAATCAAGAAAATATACACTATATTAGTTTACTTATAGTAAGTATTAGATTAGCTAAGAGTCCATCGTGTAGATCACATCCCTTGTAACACACATGCTCTACAGTAGCTGTATAGAGGTGAATCACCACTATACCAGCCATTGTAGAGCTTAGCTACTTGGGATAGAGTGCGATGTGAATATTTCTAGCTTATAAAAGAAAATAACCTAAAATAGCATCAGTAATACCAGCTTAGTTGAAAGCTTTGCATTGTAAATGAGAAGTACGGATTTGATAAAAAAACAACAAGGTAACACTGTCTTGTAAAAATTGTTTTTGTAATGGGAAAATACGAGAGCTCATTTGAGACAAAAATCTTGAAGCAGCTTGATGGATTGTACTGACTTACCGGGAAAGTTCTCTTAGTGGCTTATAAAAGCTTTTAGGGTTCCCTGGTCTTAGAAATCAACTATATTGCGCTTGATTTTCAACAGTTTTCTTACTTAATTTACTATATACAGGGTCCTTCTTAATATGCTGACACTTTTTTAAGAGGATGACCAGACTGTCAAACTGAACAACTTTCTCTATGGCACCAATATCAAAATCGCGAAAAAAATATCAGCTGTTCCATACAAAAGTGCAAACCTATTCGAGCCAAATGTATGGGACAACAGTTTTTTTTTCGCGATTTCGATGTTGGTCCCATAGAGAAAGTTGTTCAGTTTGATGGTCTGAACATCCTCTTAAAAAACTGTCAGCATATTAAGTTGGACCCTGTATACAACGTGTTAGTGAATTAACGCAAAACTAGAAAGTAGTTTGTTTAGAATCGAGAGCAGAATCGAATTATCTTGTTTTCAACATAGGTAATATTTTTCAAAATATTAAATAATTTGTTTCTAAAATTTAAAATTTACTGAATTCTATCTCAACCCACCGCACGGGCACACTCACCCTATTACTACCAAAACAATATTCTTTAATGTATCCACGAGCACGCTAGCGCTTTCATTCATTACTGAAAAGATAACAAATCATTTTTGCCTGAAAACTTAAAATGCAAATTACTTTAAATTGTGACCATAAAAATAATTAAATTATTGTTTCAATCTAATTATTTTGTTATAAATCAGTTGGGGTGTATGAGGTTTTGCGCTTATTCATTAACACATTGTATACAGGGTGTAAGTGACAGCCTAGCAAATACTGAAACGATGAACCCAGACCATCAAACTGAACAGTAGTAGATTTTTTTCGCGTTTCCTGAGGTAGGCTCCATAGTGAAAGTTGTTCAGTTTGATGGTTTGAGTTCACCGTTTCAGTATTTGCTAGGTTGTCAGTTACACCCTGTATATGAAACTTGATTTTGCCCCCTGCTTCGTCCCATCATCGTATCGGGATTAAATATATACCAGTTTTTATTGTAATTATATTATTCTTATATTATATTATTTATTATTCTAGTTATTTTAAACACAAAAAGTCAATCCTTTGGTTTTTGCGTGACGATCGAACAAACAAACAGAAAGAAAAAAAAAATGTGTTTTGGAGTTAGGTAAACCTAAACATTATATCGGATCGCAAACTATTTTTGTAAACATCTTTAATGTATATAGATACAAAGACAGGTCTCAAGTATTCGGCTGGCTATTTATAGTACAATAAATTGTTACGCTTTTGGGGACAGAGTAACGTACTACATATTCATCATCTTCCTAGAATGTACCGCCGGGTAGCAAGGTCTACTTTCTTTGTCTCTTTCCTTCACTACGCTCTGTTCGGAACATAAGTATAGATAGGTATCTAGATATCATTCAAATATTACGTAACAGTGATATAATCACAAAATGGAAGCCTCACAAACACAATTTCACAACAACTTCTACATTTGAAATAGGCTGGCCGTTTCAAAGACAAAGTTTGGGAAGTACCTATCATCCGCGCCTGTATTGAAACAAACTACTGAAGAAATCTGTTTAAAATTTTCAACCATTTGTTATTTGCTCAGAGCTTCTCTTCTCTATTTCTCGAACTGAATTTCCAAATAGACAACTAAGTTACTTTCGAAATTCGTAAAGATAGAACTGCAAACTTTTGACAAGGTTAAAAGGCTTTAGTAGCGCTGCAGTAAACTATTAACAGAAGTTAGGTACAGAAGTCACGAAACGACGTACGGAGATTAAATATTTACCTTATACCTTAAGGGCGGGGCACATTGCTTGCAGAACAGATGGCCGATGGGGCCGAAGAGTTCTCGGGTGGCAACCGCGTATCGGAAAGAGTAGCTTGGGTAAGCAGAGGTCTACCCAAGCTGCTTGGAAGGATACAATGTAGACCGAGGGCCTGCACGTCTAGCATGATTTCTCTACTGGCGCGCGACTCAGTATGTTCCCATACTATAGGTACAAGTCTCGGCAAGCGCGGCTTTCGCTCTCCGAAAAGCGCGGATACAGGTTATTTTCTATGCAGCGAAGATGCGTCGCGCGTGTGTAGAGTAATCATACTAGACGTGCTGGTGAAGGCAGCGAGAACCCTATGGATGCGGGCAGTGCAGGACTGGTCGTTGTGACGATCCTTGGGGAGGCCTATGTCCAGCAGTGGACTTCTATTGGCTGATATGATAATGATGACCTTTAGGTTTAAGCTGTTATAACGCCGTTCGTAAGCCTTATTATCTACATACACTAATATTATAAAGAGGAAAGATTTGTACCTATTTTTGTATGTTTGTATGTTTGTAATGAATAGGCTCTAAAAGTACTGGGCCGATTTAAAAAATTCTTTCACCAATAGAATGCTACATTCTTCCAATTTGACATAGGCTACATTTAATTTTGAAAAAAATTAGGGATCCTTGGTAAAATTTGAACAATGTAACCGAAGGTGTAGAAAAATGAGTCTTAAAATTTATTTGTCTACCCCGTGCGAAGCCGGGACGGGCTGCTAGTAACTCAATAAAATAAACAATCGCCACAAATAAATAATACCACATTATGATGAGACTAATGGTTTATTAAATATTCTATCTATCTATCTATAACGTCACGCCTCTTTCCCAGTGGGGTCGGCAGAGACCAGAGCGCGCCATATACTACGATCCTTACATACCTCTTTTGCCTCATTCACATCCATACATCTCTTCATACATGCCCGTCGGTTTCGAGTACTACGCACCTCCCCTTTTTTTAGGACGCAACCGATTTGATCAGAATACGTCCGACGAGGGCGCCCTCTGCCGACACTTCCACTCACTTTAGCTCCATATATATCTTTCGTACATCTGTTATCACTCATCCTCTCCACATGCCCAAACCAACGAAGCATACCCTTCTCTATTCTTGTCACAACATCTTCTTTCAATTGACATCGATCTCTAATCACACAATTTCTCACTCATCTCTCAGCGTAACACCACAAATATTTCTCAAGAAACGCATTTCAACTTATTATTTATCAACGAAAAAAAAAAACATTTAAATGACGCTCTTTTGGTCATCCCTGACGTAAGTAACGCATTTAAGTTTACACCCCGTATGAGTTACTACTTAATTCAAAAATAACAACGACGCCTGTTATTTGTTCCCAGTAGGTTTTACTTTTCAAAAGTGGCCATATTAGCAGGCTATTACCCTTCCGTATCTTAACATAATACATAAACAAAAACGAATTGGTACGAGAACACGTCAACAGACTCAAAGAGGGAGACGTTCAATCAATAGGCACACTACCGTCTGTCCCATTAATTCAGCCAGGCTTTCAGTTCTAGAATTAATCGGGAACGCTACTCTCTGTCCCGCCAGCCCGCCATCTAAGCGTTGGGTTTCCGTGCAGTTTCACAAATTAACGTCAAGCCACGCGATGCTAATATAATTACTGGATGTGACTGGGACGCAGATGCTGTCTACGAGCTTTTATTGGGCATTGTATTTTGATGTCGTAAAATGAAGTGTCACGCAGTTATTTTGCACGTGTGCTAGTTTAATGGCAATGGTGCGTTATTTTATGGTTTTATGAAGGTAAGCGAATATTAGGGCGGGCCGCATAGGGTCGAAGCGGGTCGCATAGTGTCGGTTCGCACACTAGAGTGGGCCGGGTGGAAACGCATTGATGAATTTTTAGTTTGACATAATACTGGCAGACGTTGTAAAAAGTTCCACTTGGCCTATTACTACGACGGGCCGCATTTGGGGCGGAGCGGGCCGCATAGTATGAATGGAAATCCGCCTTGAAAATATGCGACCCGCTCCGCCCCGGCGTTGTACCTATGCGTTAGTTCAAATAAATACGCGTCTATACAAGATGCGATTGGTGGATTAAGTGTGTGTTTTTGCGCATAAAACTATTCTTGAGGTCACCAAAATGTTTAATACCGTAAAACGTCACACACTTTTGCTATTTAAACTTGGTAAACATGGTATTGGTAAAATCATCAACCACGATGAAGTGACAATTTGTAAGATTAGAACAGAATAAGGATGTATTAGGGTTATAGTCATTGACATACAAAATAATGGACGCCGGGTCTAGTACAAAATTCTCGAAAAAAGTGTCCGAGACTAACCTACATAGACCTAAGTACGTATACTGAAATTCTTTTTCATTTTGTTAGCGTAGTTTCTACCACATCGCGGTACGACGAGCGCCACGCGCGAGCGAGTGAGCTTTGTCGGCCGGTCAAGCGAAGACTGTCGCGTAATTGGTTCTCTTTAGTCGTTTTGGTGCTCTTTTGGTTCGGACACTTTTGAGCGCGGTCCCCACGTCCAGTAGTTGTTAAGTCAATGGTTACAGTAGATTGATTTTGGTCGTGGGATTCCTCCATCACTAGATAGGTATCATATTTGATTGCGATTCTTTTTAGTTATTTGGCATATAAATATAATTAATACGTCAGTACTTCCACTAGAACTAAAATATATTATATGAGTCAATTACCCTTTATTTGTAGGAGTAAGATATCGAATATTCCTGTACAAAATCGTAAATGGTTTATCCAGAGCGTTAACAATCCGCGTGTTAACGTCCGATAGCGAAGCACAACACATTTATGAGCCAAGTCTTGTCGTTTCAATCTCGGACCCGTGTGCTATGTTTATGTATCTTTACACAAACCGTATTTTGTCGTTGCAGACTTAAAGTCCCTTTTTTTTTTAAATTAACTTTTCGAGAACAATTTCTAATCAATGTAGCCTACATTGATTAGAAATTGTTCTCGATCTCGATCCCTTAAGATATTTATAACAAAATAAGACCTCAATCAATGACATTATAAGATGATCACATGGGGGTTTCTGCAAACGGAAGCTATTCAAAATAGCTTTTCAAATATCAGGAAAACAAATTTTCGGAAAAAATTACACGTAGGAGATTTTAAATTTGCAGCGACGATATTTTGCTGTTCTTGCAAATGTTTAGCAGGATGTAATTGTAGACAGTTGCATTACTTTAAAGGGTGATTGTATCTACTCATGATACTGAACAACTTTTTAGGGCTCCGTACTCAAAGGGTGAAAACGGAACCCTATTCATAAGCCTACACTGTCCGTCCGTCCGTCTCTCTGTCTGTCCTACCTATTTAGGTCTATAACTTTTGAACCGTAATAGGCTAGACTGTTGAAATTTTAACAGAATGTGCGTTATCATGGTGGATTTGTTAAAAAATAATAAAAATGTCAAGAAATTCAAAATTAATGGGGATTATTATACAACAAACTAGTTTCTATCAACGTTTTTTCTTCTCGCTCTATCGTAAAAACGGTAATACAAACAAGCGTCACACTTGGTGTGATTATAGAACAAACTCTACAGTATAACAAAAAATAATAAAAACCGGCAAAGTGTGTAAAATTTTACATTTACTGACCCTGATCTCAACCCACTGCATGGGCACACTCACTTTACTTACTACCAAAACAAGATTCTTTAAAATGTATCCATGAGCACGATAGCGCTTTCATTCATTGCTGAAATGATAACAAATCATTTTTGCTTCAAAACTTTGTAACTATCAAAATAATGAAATTATTGTTTCAATCTAATTATTTTGTTATAAATCAGGGGTGTATGTGGTTTTGCACTTATTCATTAACACATTGTGTATTGTGTGGGGAGCCCTCGGTGCGCTTTGCTACTATAGCTGTCTGAAAATAGCACGTTTTAATTAGTATTTGTACTTATGTAAGTCTAGGTATATAGAGGTAAGAGGTAAAGTTTTCACTCAAAACTACCTGGAGAGCAAATTTCAGCCTCACAAAGGTGTTGCTAAGGTAAGGAGTCCTAAACTAACAAGTGACATGATCAAAGCCATCATATACCTGTCGAGCTCACTGTGTTGATCGAAGGCGAAGCTCGAGACACTCACTTTGGTCAGATGTGGTTTTGGCAGGTGTACACATCAACAGTAAAACATGATCGTTACGGATAGTTCCAGTAACGATTGGAACTAGAGTCGTGTCAAAGAGTCTCTCTACCTGTGTTAAATAGTGGAAAGATGGTGAAAGGTCGAATCGATTTGTTTCAAACTGGGCCAACACTTTTTACGGTATCCAGAAAAATCTAAAAGAATTTATTTGCACATCACGTAAAAAATAATCATAAAATGATGTTTGACGAAAAAAGTCGGTCTACTCGCGCACTTAGGGTTCCTTTCCGCACCACCACACAACATAACAACTTAAAAAAATGTTTGTTGTCTTGGACCTTTAACACAAGACCGACTCACACTTGGCCGGTTCCTATTATTTATTGTTATACTGTAGAGTTTGCTCTATAATCACACCAAGTTTGACGCTTGTAAGTATTACCGTTTTTAAGATAGAGCGAGAAGAAAAAACATTGATATAAACCAGTTTCTTGTATGAGGACCCCCTAAAATTTTATCTTTTTATATTTTTATTATTTGTTAACAAATCCGACGTAATATCGCATATTCTGTGAAAATTTCAACTGTCTAACTATTACCGTTTAAAAGTTACAGCCCTAAATAGGTAGGACAGACGGACGGACGGACGGACGGACAACATAGGCTTAAGTAATAGGGTCCCGTTTTTATCCTTTGGGTACGGAACCCTAAAAATGTGCATTAATCTAAGTAAGCAACCTTTGTCAAAACGATGTTTGACTGACGTTTCGCGTGGAGTTTGAAACCCCTTTAGGGGTCGGTTTTCGAAAAATACTTTCTGAGTGCACCCCTACATCCTCTATAGAATTTATTATTATAAGTTTAATAGGGAAATATAATAAGTTTCATGTTTCTATTTTCAGTGTTTTAGGCGGTTTAGACTGTCTATCCGTCAGTCAGTCAGTCATGGAACTGTTTTATAAGTATAGATGATAAGCCGTACAAAGTTACAGGCTCCATACATTTTTGAAAAATCATATTCTGGATGGTGTCTTTGTTCTGGCGCTGTGCGATATTTATTAGGAATTCGTTAGAATGTCTTTGGCTAATACAGTTTTTGTCTTTGGCTATGTTAAAAGGTAGCAAATACATTCTTAACTTCTCAAGCAAAAACACAAATAACAATACGAAATTCTTTTGTAAAAGACAGTCATAGTTAAACTAATAAAAACATTCAATGTGTTTTTGCGTAACGGAGATACTCAACTAAACGACATCTAATTCCTCCGCTCACGTTCGCAACCTTGAGTCATTTTCTATAAGTATACTAACTGGTACGTGACGATGGCTAAGCATGCGTTTGTGAAAGCAGAATGGGCCAGTGTTACTCGCATCTCCTTATTCTATTAAGGCCGTGTATTTGGCGCGTGCCTCGATAATAATCTCTAATATCATGCGCTCGACATAGTAGGGGCAAAATATTGTTGTGTAATATTGTACTATGATACAGAATATGTGTACATCCTGGGATATTGATATTTTTGTTTATAACTACTTTTAAAGCGCATGTTACGACAGGCCAAATCGGGTCGGGCCGTAGCGCAAAAATTCACCTAAATCGTTTATATACAATTGATATGAACTAACGCATACTACGCCGGGGCGGAGCGGGTCGCATTTTTGCGCGGCGGATTTACGTACCTGCTGGCCCACTCCGCCTCGATGCGGCCCGTCGTAGTGTGCCATGGAAATTTTTACGTCTGCAGTATTACGTCAAACTAAAAACCGTCAATGCGTTACGATTCCCCCCTTATAGTGTGCAAAGAACGTATTTTCCGCTGCGTTGCGGCCCGCTCTGCTCCGATTCGGCACGTCGTTGTAAGCGCTTACCTTTAGTCATCCGAATAGTTGTTTATTTGACTTAAATGTTTAGCGAAGATTAGTAGTTTCATAGCAGCAACTTTATCAGTCTGAACTAAAGTTTACAAAAGATATAATGTAATAATAACGGTAAGCATATATTAGGCCGGGCTGCATCGTGGCCGAGTGGGCCGTATCGCACCGGGAAATGCGTATTTCGCACACTAGAGCGGGCGAGGCAGCAACGCATTGACGGATTTTTAGTTTGATGTAATGCTGCAGACGTTAAAAATGCTCGTTTGGTATAAGCACACTACAAACGGGCTGCATTGGGGTAAAGCGAGCCACATCGCGAGAATAGAAATCCACTACGCCCCGGCCTAGTATGCTAACTAACATTTTAGTTCATATAAATTGTGTAGACTGAAGCGATTTGGGCGGATTTTTGCGTTGCGGCCCGCCCTGATGCGGCCCTTGGTAATGTTAGCTTACCTTTACAAGCAATCCATCAAAACACGTTTGAGTTTCATTCACAATGTTTAAAAAGCCATTATACTCGTATTATCATAAAATTGTAACTGAAAATCGGGCATAATGAGGGCAAAGCTGCGATTTCACACAGAGATTAGATTATTCCAATTCTGGCGGCAAGAAATCACTTGAGCACGTACGTGTCGCTAGAGAATTTGTGTTAGGATGTGTCTGTACACTGCATACGATTTTGTTTGGCTATTTGAATTTTATTACAAGAAGACAATCTTCAATATTTTGACTGGGTTTGTGTAAAGCTTTACTATACCTATCATGTAAGAAAACGAGGGTTTCCATGGTAGATTAGGTCTGGCAAAAGTATGGTGTTCCAGGTCATCAGGTCTTCCAGGACAGATCAGGTTTATCATTTAAACTCAGTTGGTACGGCAAGTTCGTTTATTTCGATGTTCACAGTACAAGAGCATACAATACAATTGATCGACAAACAACACATGTTTAAAAATACTGACAACTGTAGAAAATACTCAAAATAGTTACTTTCGTTATAATTAGTTTCACGTAAAACTCATCACTCATGTTTTGATAATCTATCTTAGGAAGAATATTACTATTCACTGCTGAAGTAACTAACTATGATCATATTTATACCGACCAAGAACTGTTTGAATAAGTAAACACTATTTACCTATATTTCAATGTCATTACATCCGAATATTTATGAAAAACTCATTTAGAATTGGTTCCTCTGGTCTCGTATTTTCTCTCTCTACCTACGTCGAAGATTAAAAATACGAATTGAAACAAAATCACTCTTTAAAAACAAAAAATGTTTTCCGTTTCGCAATACCGTACGTGATTTACCAGTCGCATTTTAATTTATTTTCCTCCTGCGTCCCGGCAACAAGATGCAGATTAAAGTGTGTGCAGTGTGACGTCACAACGATCGTATGCGACATACTGCACTCTATAGTGTAGGCTTCCGTGTTCCAGAAAATCAAGCCGTTTTCATTCTTATTTCTAAGTCTTAAAGAGTTATCTCTAGAGACCTCTTGTATTGATTATCTAGCCATCGTACCTGACTGAGATTAAGACAACCATTATTGCAGAGTATTCGTGGATTGAACGTGTTTACTTCTTGCATGTAATTAGAATTGATTCCTGGTTTAATTAAAAGGAAGGCGATGGTTTTGATTGCGAAATATTTTGTAGCCATACTTTAGTTAATTCATTCTGTGACAAACTAATAGTGAAATTATATTATGGAATGCTTTCACCCTATAAAATGTCCTTTTAGGTTTTTAAATTACATTAAAATTATACTTTAAGTTATAATACTAATCTGTAATTAAAGGATAAAACTTTTCGTTCCGTATACAGGGTGTAAACTTAAATGCGTAACATAATTTATGTGGTGCTTCAGACCATCAAACTGAACAACTTTGACTATGGGATCAACATAGAAACCGCGAATAAAAATCAGCTGTTACATTTATGTTTCGTCATTGATGTTTTCTATGGAACAGCAGATTTGTTTTCGCAATTTTAATGTTGGTCCCATTGTCAAAATTGATCAGCTTGATGGTCTGAAGCACCCCACAAAGTATGTATTTAAGCTACATCCTGTATTCTAGGAATAGGTTTAATCATATTAACTTATACTATAGTCAGTTAATCCGTACATTGAAATTGCACAAGATGTCGCCTGCAAATGTTTGCTGAACACTGCGTTAGGCACGGGCCACTTGACACAATTTGCGTTACCGATGGACCGTATGATACAATAGGTACTTCGACGCTATTCTGTAACGATGTAGATACAGATAAATAACAATTAAGGTTATATTACCGTTACCAATTAAAGTCAATGAAATTTTGCAGAAACAGTCTAAAAACAAATCTCTATGCTTTCGTGAAAATACTCGTATACCGTTTCAATGCTAGGATTAATTTAAGATTTGTATGGAAATCTTTGAGGCACTGCAACTTTAAAACTATACGTTTTAATGAAAATCTGACAACATAAAAGCATAGAGATTAGTTTCTAGATTGTTTCTGAAAAATTTCATTGACTTTAATTGGTTAGTATTGAAAATATAACCATTATACCCTTAAAGGATGCAAAGATTAATTTTAAAGGCCTGAGTGCTGCAGTAGGACGTACACGGGGTGAAAATTAAATGCGGTACATATTAAAAGGTGCTTCAGACCATCAAACATCTTCTTATCATGTGGGCAGCAAGCCCGGGTGTCAGAGTTTTTTCAGACCGCCTTACCACCTCTGACGTGGTTTTTATGTAACGACTACTACCACCAGAGATAGTAGGCGGGACCAACGACTTAACTTGCCATCCGAAGCACTTAATCATCTTTCTTCATCAGGTGATTCAGCCTGCATTGTCCTAAATAACTGGGGGAAAACGCACAAAGTGACGTATCACTAGGTGTCCCTAGTGGGAATCAAACCACCTTGTGTCAAGAGCCGAATGCTCTTAACCATTAGATCACGGAGGCAGTTTATTATGACTGATGCCCTGATAATGATGATGATGAATTAGATGATTTGAAAAGGTGAAGTTTTTAGATAAAAATGTACAAAGAACAAGGGCAAATTTTTGAAAGAATCTACATACACTATTTTACTAACGAAAGTTACATTTCAAAGTAACGGAAACTAGGTTCGCTTTTCATAAATATACTGGAATTTTAAAACTTGTTACATTAATTAGTTTTTGAAAGCAAAGCGACCACTTTAAAGTTTTGAAACTCTGAAAAGTTTATAGCAAATTCTTTTGGGACGTCATTTTTGTAATGTGAAATCCAGCAGAATGTTGGTTTAAATAGTGTTAGATACTTTATTCACTTTATAATGCACATCCTGAGTCTCTGATATTTATTTAAAATTATTATTACCATTCTGATACCTAGTATTAGTAAGGTCTACCGGGGTAATTGTAACTATGGGGAATTGCAACTATATGGAGCAATTTCACTTATAAATCAAGATTTATTTCTTCTCTTTATTTACCAACGCCTGCCTTCATTACAAAGCAGGTGTTGGTAAATAAGGAGAATAAATGAATCATGATTTATAAGTGCAATTGCTCCATATAGTTGAAATTACCCCATGGCTACAATTACCCCGGTAGACCTTATTACAATTTCATCTCTATAAATATATTACCAGTAGCTTACGGGGTATCATTTTCAAGGTGTGCAATATTTACGGAGGTGATTAAGTCTCATAAACTGGTTACAAACGAATAAAAATATAGGCAACAAAAAAATTTATTTTAAAATTTGGAATGAGTTTCATAATACGCCACTTTTTCACATTGTTCTGTCTGTGGCACCGACGAGCGCCAGCGGTGCGAGTTGAGCGCGGTGGAGTGGCCCATGCGCGCGTCACAGAGCAGACACTTCAATATTCTAATGCCCACAGCACACTTAATCTGGTACAGAAAAAAATGGTAAATCATTTCAACTTAATTTTAATTATGATTTTGATTAATTATTAGTAATAAATAAATGATCACACTCTTACTAAACATTTTTATTTAAATAATATCACATACTCGTAGATAGCTTTCTGACGTAATTTTAGATTCTACCACCGCGTCGGAAGGTGTTCCGTTGTAGACAAGATGATCATACGTCATCTCAACAAATATTGCACTCTTTGAAAGTTACAGCCTGTATTATGAGTACCTTCGCAAAATAGGATAGAAGACAAAGGCGTCAAGAGTAACTGCAATATTGCATCGCTCTAAAGTCGAAGCGGATTAAACTGGTGTTTATTCGCTCACACATTCAATCTCACAGAATTTCACAAATAGCAGCTTCATATTTGCATCGCTCTAGACTACTAAATACTCGTTCGATGGATAGGTACACGCTTTGTGTAATGAAAACTGGAACTAAAGTGAACCGTTCATTGGAACTGTGAAATATCCCTTTCAGGAGGACCTAGTGTAGTGTTTGCAGAATTTTCTTCTAAAATTTCGTACTTATGTTGTTCACAATAAACTTTAGCTGCATTTTTAAAGTACGAAGGGAAGTAACTTGATTTTTTTTAAATTTAAAGAACGATTTAATTCTATCTACCTAGTACATACAGTATGTAAAAGGGGGTGCTTCAGACCATTACACTGAAACAATTTTACTATGGGAGCAAAACTGAAATAGAAAAAAAAGTAGGCCGTAACAATACATTTTAGTAGAGTAGGCATTGCAGTCTCATATGGAAAAGCAGATTTTCTTGTGATTTTCTGTTGTATTAAAGCCCGTAGTATTAGTGAGTCGTCCCATGGTAAAAGTTGTTCAGTTTGATCACTTGAACCACCCCTGAAAATATAGTTATTGATTTTATGATCACTCAGTATGTTATTGATTTATCGGAAACGATGCGTTCAGGTGTAATTTTGTATTGAGATAATATTTGACGTCCCAAGTTTATCTAGATCACTGAGAAAACCGTTTTAACAGAAAATGTTGAATAATAAAAAAAATCTTTAGTAAGTTTTGTGCCAACAATTTCATTTATGTGCCTTAAACTGGTTTTATACGATGACATAGGACGGCATCCAGTTGCAGCTTGTCAACGTAGGCAGTGTACACGTATAAAGGGGGTACAGTAATACGAAGCGAGGCACGGGCGACGAGACTACCATATAGCACTGCGTCCCAGGCGATAAGGCGTAGATTAAACTCATGTTTGCTCACACACACATATTTAACATTCCCGCCAGCCCGGCTGACTCGCGACAACGCTTGCGAGCTATTTGCATACTTGTTTGTGAAACGATTCGGCCAGCAATGTACCTAAACCAATCCTCACGTTGTTTTAAATATACTCTAGATGTATTTTCGAAAAGATTGGTACAAGAAGTTTTTTAAAATTATAATTTAAATGGACTCTTGCTTTTGCGTTAGCATTGCATTTCCGCCAGTGTCAAGTTAGTTTGTGGGAAGTTTCTATCCCAATATCAAGGATTGTTTTTGAGCAAACACACAGCTGAGGAGAATGGCGAAGCCTCGTGGCAGACTCAAACGTGAACCGCGTGAACACCGCGCGTAAGACAACCGCTCGCGACAAAACTTGCAATGTGTCTTCAATCTTCACGTTGTTTAAAATATACTCTAGCTGTACCTATATGTTCGAAAAGGTGACTACAAAGAAGTTGACATTAAATTAATCACGCAACTAATGAAAACGAAAAGAGTTGGATATGTACGATAATACCTATACTGCATTCAAAATAGCAACGAAGTTTTAAGGCTATTTTGCATTACAGAAACAGTGATTTGAAATACTTACTCTCAATTATTCTTAAAACCGCTTTAGTAACGTCCAAGATATGTCGGATAGTATATGTATCCAATAAATTAATTACAATTGGTAATCAGAATTGGCCAGAAAGCTAAATAGGAATCGGAAAATCTCGTTGTCCTTATTTGGAATAAAGTATAAGTAGGTAGTAATATCTGGGATTTGTTAAATACTGTATGCATCAACATTCGTATGAAGTTTATATATAAAGGTCTAACATAGAGCTTACCGAGTTTCTATTGAGTTGATCAATAATATGCACCTACAAACCTACCCTAAATTGATTACCTAGTAACTATAAAATAATTTTATCTGAAAGAATATAAATCCTCTAGGATTCATATTAAAGGAAGTAAAATACTGTTTACTCTAGCTAAAAAGTGAAGAATGTTTTTTAAAATGGTGTTTTGCTTGTGTCTCGAAGTTCTTGAGTCGAGTGTTTTTTTAAGTAACGTACATAATCTCAGTATTGATTCGCCAAGCGTCAGCGAAGTAATATAAAATACAGTTTTCATAAAATGTGGAACAACGCAGAGTTTTCTATAAATGTCCTGAAAATGTAAAAAAGAAAATAAAGACGATATTCTTTTAAATGGATTCTGGTTTTCATAAAATGTTCAAGGTTCATTAGTTTTCTCTGCAATGGTGGGCACTGAAAGTACGAAAAGAAATAAAAAGAAAATGAACGCTAAGTAAAAGAAATATTAATAAGAAAAATATGCTCTCCACAGAGTTTTCTCAGTAAGATTTTACCTAAAGGTTTTAGTGCTAAAATATTGAACTATCGGGAAAAATTAATATAGGTAACAAAAATATCTTGTTAATATTATGATCTAAGTAAATAAAAGACACTCAACGCCTTAGAAGTTAAAGATTGTTTTTGTGTGCAATATTACATAATTGATTGATTGAAGTTATACTGGGTCTGGGTGGCACTGAACGAGGGACATTCCCGAAAATATCGCAAAATATTAATATAACGTATAATCGTTTTGTAATTAGTCTTGGATCGCAAAAAAAGACAATTTTTGGACCTCCCATAGAAAATCGATCGGCCAATCCGCACTTTTGAATTGAGGTGCACAATTTTTTCTCGTTGTTCGATCCAAGAATCGCGATATTTTCGGGAAAGTCCCTCGTTCAGTGCCACCCAGTATAATGCTCATCTGTAAAATACATTTTTGGACAAGTATCGCAGCGAGAGTTGAGGCGAAGAAAATTATACGCAAAAGTGCTAAAATCATTACTATAATACTGTTAAAAGTAACATTTATTTATTTGAGGTGAACCATAATGATAAAAATTAGTGAAGAAACTCAAACAAATGCTACTTTTAACAAAAGGGACTTTTATGATTTGATAATCATTTCGTGTGTTGTTGCCTCACCTGTAACATTCAATTAGCCATTTTCAATCAATGTTTTCTACTTACTATATTCCACGGGGGCAGGGACGGCAGAAAGTGGGTTTAGGTCATGGAGAAAATATTTAAATGTTTTTGCAATTTTTAATGACTCTATTTTCTAAGCCAATGACTCTATAGCTTAATTTTTACCTTTTCAAGGAAACCATTCAAAAGTATTTAGTGTTGGAATCATCTTTCGTTTGATTTCGTTCCTTTTTTCAGTAAATTATCGGGAAACAGATTGATTCCATTATTTCTTTTGTGTAAAGTTTTTCCATTGATAAATGGGATATAAATTATGATTGATTGGTACATTTATTGTTCTGTATTTATTCATCCGATGGAAACCTATAGCAAACAAAATGTCTTATTTATTCTGAAAATTTTAATATTACTTTGCTTTTATTTTCTATCTTCTAATCATGGAGACCTTCAATATTCTACATATCTTTCATATTAGACTTTTGCGTTACTCAGGTTCCTGTCACTGTTTTTTAGTCGATATCATATGCTTTTGAACACAAAAAACTCATAAAAATCCGTCTAGTAGTTGTGGCGTGATGCTCATAATAACAGGATAGACGAAAAATCTATGATTTGGAGTCTTTGTTTCATCTTCAATGTCTGAGACATACTTTTGTTACAGTTTTATAATAGTACTACGACATCTTCGTAATTTAGGGTGGCTTGCACCAAAATTGCGTGATTATCTGTCTCACACTTTTCACACTGATGACACTGAAGCATCATAATATTCAAACATGCCAGATACAATTTTAAATATTTTAGTGCAAACAAACTTAAAAGTAGAAAACCAATAACCATTCATAAACTTTTCTATCGTAAAAGCTAAAGTTATTTAATTATTATGAACTATCTAACAAAATAAGTTCTGCCGTATCTAATAACGTGTTAGTTATAACGAGTGCGATAGTAAACATTAATTCAATTCACAATTTGTCACCTCGGAGCCGTGGAATGTTGGGATCGCGTGACGCATTCGCCTGACAAAGCCACGGAGCCATCGGCTTCGTGAGCATTCACCGCATAAATTACTTACAATTTATCCAGGCTATGTTTGTTTAAACGTGACGAATTAAAACGATATTTCGTCACTAACATTTTATGTATCGTTTGTTAGCGTTATGTGTATCAATTTGAACGTTTATTATACTTTTCTCGTTTACTATACAGTAGGAATTCCTTGGGCTAAGTCAGCTATAATCTGGTTCTCCTGCGAATCTCTTCATTTCAGATTCGAACTCGCATGTAAACTCCGAGCATAGCTCTCTCCACTCAAATGTATGGCACGGCTGGTATTGTAAAATGTTTTTTCGACTTTGTCTCCATACTGAAAGTTACACATTATATAGAGTGTGATGGTCTCAACCACCCCAAGAGTGTTTTGTTACTAGAACTTTAAATAAAATTGTTTTAGAATTTCCCAAGACACTTCATGACAGGCTAATAAAAACGTAAGCCGTCTTTTTTTCTACAATTGACGTCCGAAGTGAAGCTTATTCGGCCACTTAGTATAAAATGAAATTGACTCACAGTGGTATAAGTTCAGGCAGCACTCCAGAGGCCGCACGATGTTTATTTCAACTCAACACAAAGGGAAATAAGAGGATTACTAAAGTGGAAAGTACTTAAACTCCATCCTGCGGTCGTCGGTCATTCGACCGAAGCTTTCAATGGGTAATTTCAGTAAATGTCTTTATCACCCCGGACTCTATTCTGCTATATCATTGTGTGCTAATGATCAACTAAAACAGTCATGATAACAATAATAGCTATTACACATAATTTGTAGTTAAATTTAAAGCTAACCAAGCTGCATGTTCAATGTTCTGGAACTGGTTCGGAAACGCAATGCCAGACGGTTATTATCGTTATTGACTATTGTAATGTATAATTAAAATAATGGCTTTGAAATAGACAGCATTGAAATTCACTAGGCAATTCTAACAATTCACCACACAATGTGTTCGGGTCGTAATAAAGCCTTTGCCTTGGGAATTTTAATCACACCGTAACATTGTTTAATAAATTTAGAATTAGGACTTGTTTTGTTTGTATATGTTTCAAACTTTGTTAATTTGTTGTTTATGGTTTCAATATCGTGAAAAATGTGAGGGTAGGAGGCCAACATAGTAGGTACTAAATATATGGGATAGCTGGGAAGCTAAGGTTTTTATTTTAAACAGGAATTTTTTATAATATACAACATGTTAAAGAATAAGCGCAAAACCTCATACACCCCAACTAATTTTAAACAAAATAATTACATTGAACCAAAAATTTCATTATTTTATTAATTAAAATTGAAAGTTATTGCATTTTAAGTTATCATGCAATAACGATTTGTTTGAAAATGCTAGCGTGCTCAGTAAGTAGGGTGAGTGTGCCATTGCGGTGGGTTGTCATTGAGTTAAGTAAATTTTAAATTTTACAAACAAATTATTTAATATTTTGAAAAAATGTAACTTGTAACCTTGATAATTCGATTCTGCTCTCGATTCTAATCAAACTACTTTATAGTTTTGCGTTTATTCATTAACACGTTGTAAAAGTATTTATATAATGAAGCGTTTATCAAGAATAGTAAATAAAAAATCACTAGATGGCGATAATCCAATTGACGGTAAAAAGTGCTGTTTGTCATGAATTCACTTATTATCATCTCTAACTTAACTATGTATATAAACTGTTAACTTAGCAATAAATACTGAAAATGTTCGTTTGTTATACGTAAACTGAATATTTACTGCACAAAAAGTAGATCAAATCAAAGTATCAAAATTTCCTTCATATTATAACCTTCATAATCCTATTAACGATTTAACAAATTGTTCCCTAAAATTAGGGAATCAAAAAAGAACATGGAACACTTTCGATTTGACAGCAAAATATGTACGACTGTAACACCATCCTTCCAACGTCTTTGAATTTTTTTTATAAATTCAAACGCCTTATTAAATTAAACTTCGCTTCAGGTTTTTTTGAAACTACAACTTTGTTTATGCTTTGTTTTTTTATTCTATCTGCCAGACGCACACGTACTTCATACTTACTTGCATATCACTATTGTATACTACCTTAATCATTCCATATAAGGGCGAAAAGATTTTTCGATTCCTATTTAGCATTCTGCCCAATTCTGATTAGGAAATATAATTTATTTATCAGAAATATATATTTGCTGACATATCTTGGATGTCACTAAAGCTGTAAGAATAAGTGAAAGTCAGTGTTTCAAATCTCTGATACTGTAATTCAAACAGCCTTAAAATTCCGTTGCTATTTGGAATGGAGTATATTTACCTACTCATAAATTGATGCACCACGATTCGTTTATAATGAATGATAAATAGGTAAGTAGGGTAAAATACAGAAGATAAGTACAAACGTGTAGCTTCAGTTCTTTTGTTTTTCGGATTTGATACAATGCTGATAAACTAATGCAAACTTTCGCTACAAAAATATAACTAACATTTGCAAAACAATAAACGCATGAAAGCACCGCTACCCTATTTTATTTATATCACAGATGATAATATAACAATAAGGAACCATTAACAAACTCAAGACACGCCCGAAAAAACATTAATTCGCAGTGCCCAGTTGAATACACAATGCAATTTCACTCGCCCTGAGGACGTTACAATAATTAGAAGGGAATTAGTAACAAATTATTGTCGGCGCAGAGGAGGTATAATAGCATGGCCGGGTCGGACCGCTCTCATTAGTGTACGCCGAGCCACGCTGAGCCTCGTTGTGGGGCCTGCATTATTCATGCGGACAATATTGCACTACCGCGTCTATGGGTGTACGTCACGTAGACGCGTCACCGTCAAATATGTAGGCCTAATGTCCAAAACTAGGATTGTTGCCAGAAGTTAGATTTATGCCTTTCTATATAAAATAACGTATTATATCAATGACAATAACTAAACAAACAGTAACTAGCGCTATTGTACCTTCGCTCATTTCTAATTGCGCGCGAACGAACTAGGTAAAAGGCGTGATATAACCCGCAACATGCTGCATGTGTAACATGATTTCTCTTCTTGCGCGCGACTCGGCTTTATTCCATACGACTTGATGCGACAAGCGCGGCTTTGGCTCTCCGAAAAACGCAGGCACCGGCTTTTTTCTATGGAGGAAAGACGCGTCGCGCGCGTGTAGAGAAATCATACTAGACGTGCTGGTCTCATTAGGGTTCGCGTAGACCTGTGGTGGAGTTCACGTTATTCATACAGACAATATTGCACTACTGCGTAGGCCTAATATCCACAACTAGGATTGTCGCCAGAAATTTGATTTGTAACTTTCTATAAAATAACTTATTATATCAATGGCAATAACTAAAGAAACTGTAATATGACTTTGTCGAACTGGTCTCATTCGTGGACGCCTTAGAGCATGTATACAAAGACTCGTTCTGCAATACTTTTAAAGACAGCAGTAACAATTTTTTGGCGTTGTTTAATTATATAATTATGTTTCCGAAATCCGTGGCTTAATTTTGATAAAAAATACTTATTGTAGTCTTGATAAGTATGGCAGCGTTGTGGAGTATACATTATTCATGGAGACAACATTGCACTACCGTGTCTATGGGTGTACGTCAGGTAGAGGCGTCACCATCAAATATGTAGGCCTTGTCCAAAACTAGAATTGTCAGAAGTTAGATTTGTGCCCCAAACTATTAATAAATGATTCGCTCTTTATAAAATAGCGTTTATTATTAATGTAAATAACTAAAGAAACATTAACATGGCTTCGTCGAACTGGTCTCATTAGTGTATGCCTTAGAGCATGTACGCTAAGACTTGTTAGAGCGTACAATCGTACATTATTCATGCGAACAATATTGCACTACCGTGTATATGGGTGTACGTCACGTAGAAGCGTCACCTTCAAATAATTATGCCTAATAAATGTCTAAAACTAGGATTGCTGCCATAAGCTTAATTTGTGCCCCAAACCAGTGCACCCTCACTCACATTGGACAGCTGCGATAAGTACCTACGGCACCGTGTATTGCACGCGATACAGGATGTTCCGCATTGTCATAAAGCGCATTTTAGTTCATTGTTCCTGAAAAAAGTTCGAATTTCGCAAAATTGCGCAAAATCGGGAGAAAGTGGTATCTGTTACAGTAGTAACTATTGAATGAAATGTGCCCAAACTACGATCAGTATTTCGATTTCTATAAAACCACTTATTTTATCAATGACAATAACTGAAGAAACATAATTTAAAACTGTTGTCGAAGTATGTAGCATAGCTCGGTCGAACTAGTCTCATTAGTGTACGCTAAGAATCGTTGTGGAGCTTACATTATTCATGCGGACAATATTGCATTACCGTGTTTGTTATTTATTATATTGCACTGTCGTGTACGTTACGTCAAGTTTGGGAATCACCGTTAAATTTTATCCCAATTAATTCCCAAAACTTGAATTGGTTCTTAAATCGAGTTCTATCGACTCTATGGTATGTCATTTAAAAAAAATTTTGCCCCGTATTTTGCCACACGGATAGAATGACCGGCAGGGTCCATAAGCTCAATTCGCGTGCAGCGCAGGAAGGGAAGTAAGATTTTTCTCCAAAGTAGAATTAACGTTTTTTAAAATCAATATAATTGCTTTGATTGTGTTTACTTTGTGTATCAAATATTTAATAATATTATAATTTTACATTGTCATAATTTTTGTTACTATTTTACTTGACTATGTTTCTGTGAAGTGTATTTGACTTTATGTTAAGACGATTTATTTTGCACAATGATCATGAATGACGATGTCGGTGTGATGACGGTTGAACAACGATTATAATTTAAAAAAAAAGGCATCCTCAATTAGGCCCTGCACTTCGCTTTGCATAAAGTTGACAGCTTAAGACAGCCAGTAGCAGCGTCAGTTGACAGTTGGCTTTAGATCAGTTTTTAAAAAATGACGTAAATTTTTAGGTTACTTGGCTATAACTGAACAGTAGTTTTCGTTCAAATACAATACACGGCTCGTGGTCCCGCGGGTGTCATACACACAGTCGATACTCTATAGTGCTTTTATCAGTTCGTATATTAGTGACGTAACAAATAGCAAGTTCTACGCAAATATTTGATGAAACCGCATCGCGTTGTCATACAACAGTAATCAACTCACAGAATAACATAAAGACCTACTAATTGTGGCTTTGTTGGCTTTGTTTCGATATCATGTTCATTAGTGATACACGCGGTAATTGATAAATTTATCAGATTTTCCTTTGCTTTGATGTTTCATTCCATATTGTGTACTCTATTAACTCATTGATATACTTACATTAATAAAATCCAGAAAACTTTTTCGATTTCTTTGCTTTTTAATTACACTGTGCAAGTATATTATTTAGTTACTATTTATTTATTATACTTTATTTAGTTATTATTATATTGTATTATTATTATTTAGTATACTTTAGGTGGTTGTTCGATTTAAAAATAACTAAACTATTCGTTTTTTTTAAACTAACAATTTTTGTTTACCGCGGAGTCTAACTTTGACTCGATGATTAATTTAAATGAACGGAATCACAAAGCATAATCTATTATTAATTTAAAATCAGTAGCCATAATAGATTATTTTGGAAAGGGATCTCAGGGCATTATATTCAAATAATATATACCTTCTAATTCTATTAACCATGAAGTATAGCATAGAATGAGTTAGTTGATAAGGGAACGTTGTGGTTTGAACGAAGATGTAGTGGTTTGGAGATATCTAAAAGATGAATGAAAGTGGACTTACGAAACAGATATATTATAAAGCGTGTGAGGAAGGAAATATAGGTAGAAGAAGACCTAGGAGGACGTACCTATATAGACCAGATCAAGGAGGTTATTAAAAAATGCCAGGTTTAAAGAAGCCGAAATCCACGGGAATGTATGACAAGATGTATGGACCTAAAGGAAGCAAGAGAGGTGTGTCAGAACCGCCCAAAATAGAAATCCATAGTCTTTGCCTACACCTCTGGGAAAAACGTTTATGTATGAGTTTATGTATGAAGTACAGCAAAAAAATGTTTTTCCGTTTTTTTACACTGATTACGTTTTAAACGATTGGAATTGATTGATGACAATGATGACAACCCTGATTTGTAAAATTTTATTTTCATATCTTTTTTATTCTAAAGTAATAAACAAAGGCACAGTATATATCATATGTATACTATGTATATACAGGGTGACATTGATATGATTAGCATCCTTTTAAACTAAGAGTCTACCCATAAAACTGAACAACTTTTACTTTCACTATGGAAGCAAACTGATGATGGGATCATAAAAAAATCTGCTGTTAAATACATTTGAGTCGAGTAGGCATAGCAGATTTTCTTTGCTCGGGTTGGTTTGCCCCCATATTAATAGTTGTTAAGTTTGATGGATAGACTCTTAGTTTAAAAGGATGCAAATGATATCAATTTCACCCTGTTTTATTAGAAAGGGTACAGTATTCTTCAGGTAGTACAAGTCTGTAGTAATTGGGATATGTGTACTCCTCGCTTGTATCTATGTATTCTAAGAATCAATTTTGCGGTTCAGCGTTCGAATTTCGGCGTTCAATAGAATTTGAGGCAAACGTTTCTGAAACAGCCGGTAATCAATGCATAGTTTCGCAGAGCTTCGACTGCTATTTACTGCATTACAAACAGAAAGATAGATAACTAAATAGATTGTGTAAATATTTGATGAGATTTTAAATCGTCAGGAAGTTTTTAAATATAATTATTGGCTATTTGACGACTATTACGATAAAATATAAAATATCTTTAATATAGTAGCTTATAGGTTCACAATAATCATAAAATATGTTTTTTGCATTAAAGTAAATTATAAATATTTTATTTTTTGGAAAATAAATTAGTGTTTTTTTATCTGTGGATTACAAAAACTGAAACGCGGGCGGCCATGATTGAACATCGTGTGACGTCACATTTCAAACAATAAAACGTCATGTGAGTTGAAGCGTCGTAGTTAGCTTTACTTGTTTATTGTGATGTGACGACCGGCTGTTTTAGCGCGAATTTCAGATTACTTAATGAAAAATATATATTTTTTCGAATAAATAACGCTTTTTTAAGAATAAGATAATTGTAAGAGGTATAAAATAAACCTACGCATATTTTAAAATAACTTTCCGAAAACTGTCAAATATCAAATTATTATAATTATACTAGCTTATTCGCCGTAACTTTTTACGCGTGGAAGTGGTTATGTTTTTGCTATCAACTATCGTCTTAACAAAAAATATATATTGAGTGAATATGACAATCGGTCAAGTCGTTCAGAAGTTACAGGCGACACTAACAGGAAGGATTGTACAGGGTGAAACAAAAGACCCCAGCAATTAAAGGGGCGGGTGGTTTAGAGTTTAGACCATAAAACCTACACAACTTTGGAAGCCAAAATCGATGAAAAGATGCTGTTTCATACAAAAACTGCTGTACCTTACCTACACGACGCAAATATATGGGACGACTGATATTTAAGTTTTATCGACGTAGTATCCATTGTGTAAATTATTCAGTTAATGGTCTTAACCAACCATTTATAAATATTACTAGGGTTTTTTTATTACCCTGTGTATGTACAGTATACCTATATATAGGACAGCTCTACATAGACATAAACGGTGAACTCAGACCATCAAACTGAACAACTTTACTATACCTCAGGAAACGCGAAACAAGAATCTGCTTTCCCATACACACAGAATAGGTGATATACAGTTCTACATACTATACATTTGAGTCATTAGAGCAGTTTTGTACGAAACAGCTAATTTTGTTTCGCGTTTCCTAAGGTAGGCTCCATAGTGAAAGTTGTTCAGATTGATGGTCTGAGTTCAACGTTTCAGTCTGCGGAGGCCTGTTCCTTACAACCTGTATATATACAACGTGCTAATGAATAAGCGCAAAACCTCATACACCCCAATTGATTTATAACAAAATAATAAGATTGAAACAATAATTTCGTTATAATGATAGTTAAAATTTAAAGTTATTCACATTTTAAGTTTTAGAGGCAAAAATGATTTGTTATCATTTCAGCAATGAATGAAAGCGATAACGTGCTCATGGAATTACATTTTAAGAAACTTGTTTTGGTAGTAGGGTGAGAGTGCCTGAGCGATGGGTTGAGTTCGAGTTCAGTAAATTTTAAATTTTACAAACAAATTATTGAATATTAAGAATAAAATTACCTATGTTGAAACCATGATAATTCGATTCTGCTCTCGATTCTAAACAAACTACTTTCTAGTTTTGCGTTAATTCATTAACACATTGTATAAAGAAGATTAGCCGTCTATATTCCACTTGTGGGCAAACCTACTTCTCTCCATTCTCTTCTTATTTATTTCTGACCTGAAACATTTTAATATCCCATTTACAATTTTAAACATTTTTATGTTCATATTTTAGCTACGTAAGCCTTGAAAAAACTCATGCAATATACTTTTAAGAGGAACCCATCTAGTATAAAAGCTTCAATTACGTGTTTCTTTGTTTCAGAGGAATACTACTGCAAAACCAAAGAAGATACGGAGAAGCTATCAAAAGTTTCGAGAGAGCAATTTACTTTAGGCCTTCAATGGCTTGTAAGTACTTTTCTTGAAACTTAATACCACCATTTTCGTTATCGTTGCTAATTATTCTTAATTTTATTACCGTCTGTATTTTCATTCATAATAAGGTTATGATTTTGATGTCTAGATTTTGCAATTAAGAACTTTATAAACTTTAACGTAAGTATCTTTTTTGTTTACAAACAAAATTATCAGGAAAGTATTTAGATCCGAGGTGGATTTGTAGACTGTGGTAACAACACGATCGACGTAAACATGCTGTAGCTTTGTCTACGACGTAGCACGCGTAAGCCCTATTGGTGCTACGCCGTAGCATAGTGTTATTTTCTTCATCTTATCGTGTGGGCAGTAAGCCCTGGTCAGAGTTTTTTCAGACCGCCTCTAGCCTCTGACGTGGTTTTTATGTTACCTCTACTACCACCCGGGAACAACGGCTTAACGTGCCATCCGAAGCACGGAATCATTTTTTCAGACAATCAGGTGATTCGGCCTGCAATGACCTAACCAACTAGGTAAAAACAAAAACTCTCAAAAACTCAAAATGTTTTATTCAAAATAATATCACATGGATAGCTTTCTGACGTCATTTTGACTCTACCGCGTCGGAAGGTGTTCCGTTGTAGAGAAGATGCGGCCAGAAACTCTACAACACACATCTTTTAAAAAAACAAAATATACAACGTGTTAATTAATAAGCGCAAAACCTCATACACCCCAACTGATTTATAACAAAATAATTAGATTGAAACAATAATTTCATTATTTTGATAGTTAAAATGTGAAGTTATTCGCATTTTAAGTTTTCAGGCAATAATGTTTTGTTATCATTTCAGCAATGAATGAAAGCACTAGCGTGCTCGTGGATACATTTTAAGAATCTTGTTTTGGTAGTAAGTAGGGTGAGTGTGCCCGTGCGGTGGGTTGAGATCGAGTTAAAAAAAAATTCGAATTTTACAAACAAATTATTTAATATTTTGAAAAAAAATACGTATGTTGAAAACATGATAATTCGATTCTGCTCTGGATTTTAAACAAAGTACTTTCTAGTTTTGCGTTAATTCATTAACACGTTGTATAAAGTACACTTAAAAGATACAATATTGAATTACATATTGTAACATTGTCAAGACCAGAAATTTTGGTCATTCATATAATCATCGAGTTTATAACATAGTGACATATCACTAGGTGTCCCCCGTAGGAATCGAACCCACGACCTCCGTGTCAAGAGCCCAATGCTCTCAACCATTAGACCACGGAGGCAGCATAGTGTAATAAAAACGAATAGAGGTGAAGCTCTACGGTTGCGACAGGCCAATCGAACGCGGTATGCGGGAGCCGGGAGGAGCGCGTCCTGGACCCCTCTGTCTGCGCGCGTACCCTCAAACCCAATTCAATTAGGATACTCCTATCCCTCGCAAACTGCGTAGGCATAGAAACGCCGAGCCGCAACCGCTGAGCTTCTACACTATTCGTTTTTATTACACTATGGCCGTAGACTGCGTTGCGTCGTCGCAGCCGTCATGGAGCATACTGCATTTTATTTGCAACAAGATTTACTTGCAAACAAAGGTAGTTCTTTGAATCGAACCCGTAGATAAAGAAGATAGGCAAATATTTCCGATTCTCATGGGAACAAAGCCTTTTGCAGGTCGACTAGTTATGCATACGCGAATAAATCATAAACTTCCACTTCAATATAAACTTAACCAATAGTCTGTGGTCAGTTCGAACTCTGCATAAGTTTTAACACTAGGGAAGTTTCCCGGGAACCTGTCGGAAGAACTAAAGCCAACTGGCCGAGAGTACTTTTTGAAGAATAAATATTTGTGGGCAGAAAATTGTCCGTGTTTTACATTTTATGGTAGTAGGTTACTAACTAACAGTTTGGTGTAATTGTGATGATTTTTTTTTAAATAGTATAATTTAAAAACTATGTGGTCTGAAAGAGAATGGGGTAACAACTTGGACACTTAGCTGTCATTTCATACAAATGAGAAAAGATTTAAAAAGAGTTAAGCATGTGCGATACTGAGTAAGTGCAAGCGATACAGGAATACGTCATTGCCAATATTTTACGTCACGCTTCCTACCAAGCGGGAGTGATGTTAAAATTGGTGAGGGGTGTCCGTACTATATGTAGTACTCTTACTAGATCCTCTTTCTTATACTGTGATGTAGTGACAGAAAGTATGTTGAGGTGGTTTGGTCATATGTAGAGAATGTATGAGGGTAGATTGATGAGGGCGATATTAGTAAGTGGAATTGTGTGAAAGAGGACGGCCTAATCGTACATACACTGACCAAATTGGTGACGCGCTTAGAAAGGGCCAGGTCAGATGTATCCAAAACTGACGAGCATGTATGAAGAGGCTTATGAAAGTAGATGATGCGAAAGAGGTCTGTCAGGATCGTAGCCGGTGCCATTTCGATTTCTCTGCCTACCCCACTGGGAGACAGGCGTGAGAATATGTATGTATGAGGTAACTAACTGTTTTGAACTAAATTATTTGTACTAATCATTCTACCTAAACTAACAAGGAAAGTTAAATAAAAGTTGTTAGTAAAATTTGGGTCCCTTAAAAGATCATTCCCATGTTAATCTATCTGTCCGTCACAGATACTTAGAAATTATGTAAGCTAACGAATTCATTTCAAAACAACAAAAGTTAAATTACTGTACAAACCGTTTAACTTAGTTATTTGAAGATATAAAAATTGTTTTTAACATTCATTACATTGTTTACAATCTACATTCTTTAATGAGCTGATCTGAGTTTTAAAGCAATTTAAAATAGAGTTCTAAAAGTAGATTTAATTTTGATAAAATATTCATTATCGCTGAAGCTCGTAAATTACGAAACGCTAAACCTGAAAACCATATTTTTTCATCTTTCGAACAGCGCGCGGATAAGAACGACTAAGGGATTATTATTCTTACCAACTGCGCTAGAAGTGGGTAATGTTTTATACAGTTTTTTGTGGGTTATGCTACCCTGATACCTTAAAGATAATTACAATCTTTAATGGAGTTTGGTTGTTGTACCAATGTTTCTGGCCACCCTGAAAGTGTTTTTTATGATCGTGGGATTTATGCGTGTGTGCACACACGAATACCGACGCGACCAATATATACATATGTATGCAGTCAAGTTGTTTTTAGATTTGCAAAAAGATACTTAAGATCAGTTCAGTTAAAGATTCTTAGGGCAAGATCTTTAGACTATATTGATTTAAATTTTTAATACTTGTTTAAAATTATATTTATTTTATCATTATATTCCAATTCATAACAAAATCATGTTATCATTAACTCATTTTTCCTTGTCTACAAAACATTGTTTACTAACAAAATTAAATCTAAAAACTAATTATTTATAAATGGGGGTCGAGCGCTTAAAACAAATAAATTAAGGAATGCGACGTATGCCACACACACGTCCATTTCCGAGCTTACTATACGAATATTTCCCTACTAAACTAGACGTCAAAAGCATTTAATTTTAGCGTCATTCGAGGCCATAATAATCATGTCTACTCCGAACTTTGTATGACGTTTGAGTGTGGTCGCGTAATGCCCAATATGGTCATAGCGTAGCTCTAGGCAATATCTATGCCACATTCCTCCTCTAAAGCTACGCAAAACCTAAGAACCGTTTGAAAAAAATCGATTAAAGAAGTACTTATAGAATCTTTTAAATGTAAAGTGTAACTATTAAATAATATGTGTACTTTTCACACAAATTACACTGAAAAAAAAAAAGTGTTTTATAACCAAACTTTAGTGACTTCGTCAAACGTTTGGTTATAAATAGGATTTTTTTTTGTTATTTTTAAACAAACGTTTGTTTACGTGTTATAACACAGTTTGAAAATCACAACTTTTTACAATCACCTGCGGTCCCCGACACATTAATTGACCTAAAATATCTTAAAGATAGTTAAAAAGTAAAATATACATTTGCTTACATCAAAAATAAATAGGTGACCGAATTATTTTTTACTTTTTAAATGTTAGTTTTTGGCGTTGGGGGTTTTTATAAATGTTATTTCATAATTTTTGTGACATGAAAACTACTGAACCGATTTTCGTGAAACAAACCAAAGACCATTCTCGAAAAAAATAGCTTTCTTTCTAAAAAAAATTGCATCGAAATCGGTCCACTCGTTTGGGAGCTACGATGCCACAGACAGACAGACAGACCGAGATAGGCGTCAAACTTATAACACCCCTCTTTTTGCGTCGGGGGTTAAAAACCAGCTTGGCTCAAGCCAGTTCAATCCAAGGAAAATGTATGTCAACGGAAGGACATTCACATTAAAATTCGCATACATCACGTGTTCCATTGCCATAGAAATTCCAGCACTTTGATTACGTACTAGCATTTACACTATAAAATTGCGTTGATAATATTAGTTACAGTTTTTTCTCTGGTGGCCACTGAAAACGTTAATTATCTATAATTAAACTGCAAGTAGCTTCATGATATTGAAAATATGGTTTTAATGCTTTTCTTCTCCCTTCAATAACGATTCATCTTATAGCTTATATTTTTATGATTTCTTCTTTCTTCTCAAAATATAATAATCTTCTTTCTTTTCTTCTTCGTAATAAAAAAATTAAAATTATAGTTTGCTTCTTTCTTCATCTTCATTAAAAAAAAATCTTAATCTTCCTTTTTCATTCCAATAATAATCTTCTTAATTTTCTTTCTTATTATGAATTAATCTTATCTTTTTACAAAAAAGAACCGATAACTTCTTTCTTACGAATCTTTCTTATCTTCTACCCGCGACTTCGTCCGCACAAATTATATATCAGATTTTAAGTCAGATTATAAGCTATCAAACAAAAAAGTTTCATGAAAATCGGTTCAGTAGTTTTTGCATGATGCTGTTACAAACATACAAACAAACAAACAAACAAACAGACAGAAAAATTCTAAAAAATGTTGATTTGGAGTCCGGGAAACATAAAAACCATTTCGTAATTTTTGTCATGTAAATTTTTTCAATGTACAGACACATTTTTGTTGCAGTTTTATAAGTTATATAGTTAAGAGACAATTTCTCGCTTCTCAAAAAATTGTTTCTATGTCAAAACCATTAGCGCAGCACTGTATTTAACACAACAAACATAGAAATCGCGAAAAAAAACAGCTGTCCCATTCATTTGGCTCAAGTAGGTTTGCAGTTTTGTATGGAACAGTAGTTTTTTTTTCATGTAACGGTTGTTTTAGGCCTACCATGAGTTTCAATGTACTTTACATACTTGGCAGTAGTTACTTCACCAATGTTGTATTGAATGTCGTACAGCGCTCCTAGTGGTTTCGTTGAGAACTAATTTCTGCCGTAACTACAGTCAGTACAGTAAAAACTCATGGTATGCCTACTGATCATCCCCTTAAAAAAGTCACTATAATAAAAAAGACCCTGTATAAAAATCGTAATGTTTTCTTTCTTAGTGGCCTACGTTAACCTCGGAGCTTCCCTGATGGCGGATGGGCGACTAGCTGAAGCAGCCAGTGCCCTGCGCGCAGGATCACGCGCTGAAGGCATCCGCGTGCGTGACCGGCGCGAGCACGACGCGGCCAGGGTGTCCGCCCTAGTGCAGCTGGCCGCGTTGCACTCGCAGCGGGGGCATTGGCATAAAGCGCTCTCCGCTTACAAAGACGCCCTACAGATATTACCTGATACAAACGCACCGATCGTTGGATGGACTCGACATGTAAGTGTTTTATTATCTGCACGCAACGCCATTTTCCCAGAGGGGTAGACAGAAACTATGGATCTTCACTTTTGGGCGGTCCTGACACACCTCTCTTGCTTCCTGTACGTCCATACATCTTGTCATACATTTCCGTCGATTTCGGCTACTTTTAACCTGACATTTTTAACGAACTCCTTGATCTGCTCTAGGCAAGTTCTCCTAGGTCTGCCTCTACCAATGTTTACTTCCACACACGCCTTATGCAGAGTGTAATAAAACACCCTAGTAATCCTTGAGGGGGTGCTTCAGACCATCAAACTGAACAACTTTCACTATAGATTAAGTATTACTAGGGTCTACAGTCTACGGTCTAGTAAAACTAGTTTCTTGTATGAGGACCCCACTAAATTTTAGACTTTTTGAAATTTTATGATTTGTTAGCAAATCCTCTATAATAATGCATATTTTGTGAAAATATCAACTATCTAACTATTACGGTTCAAAAGTTATATCCCTAAATAGGTAGAACTGATGGACGGACGAGCGGACGGACATCGTAGGCTTATGAATAGGGTCCCGTTTTCTCCCTTTGGGTACGGGACGCTAAAAACTCGTCTATATTTTTCGCAACAGTGGCACCTACATTTTTGAAAATCATAGTCTCGTTAGTTATCCGCTTGAAAATTCGTAGATGGGAAGCAAAAAAAACGTAAAAATTCAAACGCCCGAATTATACTCCAGGAACGTGCCTGTTTATAAAATAATAACACTAAAGTACACTATTTTAAAATGCATTCGATAAAACAATCCATAATGTGCTAAGAGTTTGATGTGCAAACCACAAGTAGGACGGTAAATGAAGCGATAAAGCTTTTAGAGTAGAGTCAGCATATTCTTATCTGGTAGAGAGATGTTTTCATCCCTAAAACGCGTTTTATATTGGATAAAAAAATCCACGTCAAATCTTTATTAACAAAGAACAGGTATACTCATTTGGACTCGTCAATGTATATGACTCTTTTTCTTCACCCCTGTAGGTTTATTACAAAAATAAAAATATCGTAAACAAACATGACAGTAATAAAAACTGCAAACTCTGACAGCAAAATAAACATTATTTCATTCACACCTAGTGCAAGCTACTTCTATTTTTAATGAGTTACTCTTTATGCATAGAAACGAAAGATACATCATTCCCATGTTATCTAATAACTATCAAGATGGAATGCTTACCTGAGAGAGGGTAATGTATTTTTAATGCCAGAATGTATTTTCAGAGTGTCCTATCTATGGCGGGGGAGATATACGTGCAGTTACAGCAATGGCCTCAA
This sequence comes from Agonopterix alstromeriana, assembly GCA_963924505.1. Lineage (NCBI taxonomy): Eukaryota > Metazoa > Arthropoda > Insecta > Lepidoptera > Depressariidae > Agonopterix > Agonopterix alstromeriana. The sequence continues at coordinate 10,336,348 of OZ004670.1, forward strand.
GCGGAGAACAGTATTCTGTCTGCTTTAGCAGTCTCGCCGCATCACGTGGGCACACATGTCACCTTAGCTCAGATCCTAGCTAGAAACGTAAGTAAACAGGGAGATACGAGTCACTTTTGAAATGGAAAAGTAATTGCTTATGCTTCACAAGTTTGCTGTTACATTTCCTTTAATAGTTTATCTTGGGAAGTAAATATGGTTGTACAAATTCTACTAGGATATAATGAAACACCCTAGAGATATTTAAAGCGGTAGTTTAGACCGTAAAAGTCAAAAACTCACTATGAAGACAACGTATAAAAAAAATCTCCTGTCTGATTCATTTGAATACTACATTTTTGTATAAAACAGCAATTTTTGTTGACTCTATAATGAAAAATTATCTGTTTCCTGGTCTAAACTACCCCTTTTAAATTTTACTAGGGTGTTTTTGTTTTGAAAGCCGGGGAAATACTGAAACAGTGAAGTCAGCATCAAACTGAACAACTTTTACTACGGATCCAACAAAATAACTGCTGTTTCATACATTAGAGTCGGGCAGGTACTAATACGGTTTTGTATGGAACAGCAGGATTTTTTGCCATAATATCGATTTGTAGGCACGCCTCTAATTGAAGTAGTCCTTTTAATAGTCCAAATCACATCTAAAATATTCAAAATATTGTGTATCTTCTTGTTATAGGCAAGTAGAGCTATAGAAGCAGAAATATGGTTCAAAAAGGCGCTAACATTGGCGCCCAATGATCCATCAGTGCGCGATCAGTTTGGTAAGTTATATCGTATAAAGAATTTATCTGTGAATACAGACAAAGACTTAGTTGATTGATCGGCTTTATTATACATAATGCTTATCCAATGTGATGTATTAATCGAATTTCATCAAAATAAAATGAAGTTCGACCAATTGGACTTCAACGCAAACTAATGAGTCTGTACAATGAGTTTGCATTGTTTTATTAACATTTTTGTATTGACTTTCGTACAGCGCTCCTAATGATTACTTTGAGAACTGATTTTGACATACAAAATGCTCACCGTAACTACAGTAGTATACTACAGTGTTAACGTAGGAGTTCTGAGTCAACAAGATTTGTATTTAGGCTCGCAAACGCAAACGAGCCATAAGCCATAACCATTAGTGGCTGTCGCGGTCTTGGACACTACGAATGTATGAAAAAGCGAGTGAATTGCATGTGGCTGTCGCCGAGCCTGATGTCATAGTGTGATCGGTCACAAACGATCCCATTGAACTTTCGAAAGATTCTTCTAAACACCGATATTTTGGGAAGACTCATCTTAAGCTACGTGATTATTTTTGACCACTCCATTGACAGCATTTTGTTGTGTAACAGGAATGTTCCTAAGATCACAGCGAAGGCTACGCGAGTCTGCGGAGCAGCTGGTGGTAGCGGCGCGACTGTCACCCAGCGACAGCGTGCGAGCAGCTTCGGCCGCCCGTGCACTGCGCGACGCGCGACGCTGTCGCTCTGCCGAGCGGTGGTACGCGCGTGCGGTGCAGTTAAACCCTGAGGTAAGTGCTCACATGCGTAATACCAAATAAGGCCCAGTGCAAGCGCCCCCAGCTTGACTTACTGTGGCTACGACGTGACACAAAAGTCAATGCCGTGATGCCCAGCGATCAGATGGGCGAGTACTACCTATCCACCGTGGAATTGGGGTCGTTTTGAAGCCGCATGAAGCTGATATGCTATTAGTAGTAAGTATTAATTACAATGATAAAATTTTACAAAAGTGTAAATAAAAAAATGTGACAAAGCCGTGTTCGGAAACGTTTTGAACCCGTAGTAACACTAGCGACGACGGCGACATACGGCGACGTAGGCGGGCGCAATGCCGACATGTTGAGTCGGCTTCTTTTGTCGGCGCGATAAGAAAAGCTTACTAATGGTTTCGAGTAATTTCGAATTTCGTCTACATTTTTTAAAATTAAATTTCTTTTTATCCGTGCCAATCGATTGTACTACTGATGGCATATTATCTCCTTCCGGCTTCAAAACGACCCCAATTCTACGGTGTATGGTAGGTGATTTATTCGTAGGCTTCCTGATTTTCTAAACACTTTCCAAATTTTAGGTACGAAAAGTCATAAAAGAATCACCTAGTACGGATTCTAAATTTTTAACCCGTTCGTGAACCACTCATTGTTGGAGACTTAAAGGGTATATGTCAAGTAAATTCAATCTGGCACTAATTATTTCTAAGAGCCAATTAAGTCAGAAAATTGTGAACTCTGTGTTAAGATCAAATTAATATTAGCAAACGTTTAAGACCTATTTCTGCGAACTCTGTTTACTAAGTGCCGCTAAGATTACGTTACGTAAAGTAGGTAGGTACTAGAAATCGTTAGTATACAAAGAACAGTGTCTAATGCTAACCGTTTATGTCCTCTACAAAGTTTACAGACAGTTTTACCTTGGTTGACCTCTTTTTACATAAAAGCGCTTATATCGAGAGCTAACCTTTGTAATGGTATTGTTTAAAAGCTTTGTAATGTTGTTGTTATTTAATTAACTACTTAAGCAAAAGTTAACATTGGAGATGACATTTATTACTAAATACTTCATTAAAATTAATGTTAGTTTTTATTTATTATCATTTATCTTACATTACGTGTGATTTGGTTTTTAGAGGTAGCGCACTTAAATATATCCAATATAACAAGAATTTCTTTGACTACGTAATGATTTGAATACAATTAGACTTCAATCCATTATGTATTTCTCATATCGAATGGTTCACAAGACATCAGAAAGACTATTGCTAAAGTGAAAGTGTAATAGCGTATCGACCGAAAAATGAAAATACGTAGCTATAATAACTTAAATTAACATAAAATATTTTAATCAAAGTATAATAAGAATCTTAAATGAACAAAGAGGGATTTTTAAAATAATGTAATTAGTTAATTACGTTATCTCATCATCTGTCTATGTACGTCCCAAAGCTGGACACAGGGCATACCCTCAAGGATGTACTCAAGTATGGACATTATTCCACCACGCGTGTCCAATGCGGATTGGTGGACTACACCTGCGCATCAGAATTTCTTCTACAGCGCATGCAGGTTTCCTTACCATGTTTTCCTTCACCGTTTGAGAGCTGTCGGTAAGGTAGAAAATCTCATTGGTAGGTACCATTGAATATCGACCGTGCGGATTTTAACCCAGACCGAAGGGACGTGAGACGAGGACTGGGCGCGGACGCATACAAAATGTATCAAAGCGATCTGGCATTTACACATTTTGTATAAAACTATCCGCGTCCCACGTCCCTTCTGTCCGGCCCGCGCCTTATGATTGAGTGTCAATACTTCTCCGCAACGCGCTTCAGACGATCTTTATGTAATGCTAATGTTAATTCTTGCTTTAGCTTCAAGTTTACCTTTATTTACAGGACGCGGAATACCATTCCAACCTCGGTGCGATACTGCATCTCAACGGAAAGTATGCGGCGGCAGCCACGTCTTACAGGCGAGCTTTACAGTTGCAGCCAAACGACGACATCACAATCACCAACCTGAAGCGAGTAAGAGCGCTGATGAATCAACGCAGAAAATAGATTTACATGTGTATAACGACACGTCATAGATAAAATAGGATGTCAATTGCCAAAGATATAGATAGATACCGCACTCTTTTCGGTTTAGTTTTGTATGGAGCTGGTCATTTTTAGTTCCATTATTTTGTAAGTTTATTTTTGTAACAAGGAATTCATTCTTTCACAAAGGGTAATGACATTCTATAAACAAGGACTTCGCATCAGTGCGCTTTTAACGGGACCGCTAATAAAATGTGCTTAATTGTTTTACATTACTGCTTTGTGATAGAGGATATTTGAAAGGACTGGAATGTCAATGGCAATGTATGACAGTCGAGCATAACTGAGGCATACTAAGGTGACATTAGAGTCATGTGTCATGGTGAGTCCATGTGTATAGAATGTCATTGACAATGGGTTATTAATTAAGAACGAAGCTTAGACCATTTAACTATGTATGAGTTACGCGTGTAATTTTACTGACAAACATTTCTGACACTTTTCGCAGGGGACGAGTTAACGTGAAATCCGCAACTTTTGATTTTATTCCAATACTTTAGATTATAATATTTATTGTTAAAATAATAAATAATAGTCTCGTGTGACCGCACACGACTGTCTCGTTTAGTGATAAGATATAAAATTGTTTGTAAATGCACTTGATCAGTTGAGTTTTCACCTTGGCAGAGGGGAATGCTAACGCGAAGCTGGTACTTACCCTAGTTAAATGGTCTAAGGAACAAAGGGATGTTAAATTAATGTTAAATAACAAAAACTGAAATCCTGCACTACGTGTTCAGATATTATTTCCTGAAAAATCTTACACATAATATAATATAAATAACCAGTATTTTTATAACACAATCCGTTACTCAGTAAAATAATTGACAGATTGACACAGCGCTGCGCGCAATCGCTGAAATGTATCGCTAAAAATATTATATGAAATATGATGAAAACGAAAACATTGCAATTGAAAGGCTATCAAAATCTGAAAAATACTTGATTCATAGTCAGGAATATCAGCTAGTGACTGACGTAATGACAGGTATTCTGAGTTTTACTAGCGATATACTCGTTTAGATAGTGTTACAGTTGATTGATGGAACTTTTTTACCGAAAAACGTTACGAATATACTTACACTTAGTTACTCTACATTATTTGCAAAAACTGATGGAATTTCAAGAAATTGACTTAGATTACATAGTTATTTAAGTGTTTAGATTAATAACATATTATATCATCAAGTATCATAAAAAATAAGCACACTTTGATATATTCGATTAACCCAACTCCATTTTAGACTCCGATACAACGGCGAGTTATACCGATTTTATCGTTTCGATTAATACAATACTCAATTATTTTGGCCATAATTCGAATTGCTAACGAAAGTCGTAAAACAACGTTTTAGTGGTAGTTAGAAATTGTATTGTAAATAGATTTTTAAATAAAACGATTTTATACAATTGTAAATAAATCTATTTTAAGAATGTTATTTCCCACACTTTAGGAAATTGTTGGGAGTATTATTTATCGAGAGTTTATTTTTTTCGTCTTCCAACATCTTTTCAACGACATGTTTTCCTTGCTTAAGACCGACCTAAAGGCTAGTGTTTAGTTGTATGAAATTGCTACTATCTTTTATACGTATATCTTCACTATCTTTAACATTCCATGTGATTTGTTATGGTGTCATCTATTCAGTTAATGCAAACTGTACCTTCTGTTATTATCATTACAATTATGATAATGTTGCGCCAATTTATGTGAAGGACTATTAAATCTGGTACCTGCCCAAATAAAAAATGTACTCGTTACCATAATATCTTTTTTAGATTCGAAATTTCAAATGATAATTATTGAGTTGTTTACGGCCTAAAACCTTATAGTCATATTTTAAAAGAATTATATGTATTATGAAATTGGCTTTGGCTTTATAAATCTGTTTTAATTGGGGATTCAACAATGTTACCCATTTCAGGAAAGTTGATGTCAATTAAAGCCTTTCATTAGATTTTTACTTCATTTTAAAAGTATAATGATAATTATAGACTTGAATTTCCTTGAAAGCGTTCCTGTTATTTGCATTATTTCCAAAAGATTCGAAATTGTATAATTTATAAAACGTTTTCACGTGATTTTTTTATTATCATAAAGTCTGAAACATATCTATTTCATGTTTATGTAGATAATACACACATTGATTGTTATTCTGTATTGTAAAATATTACATTGTTGTAATTAAATTTAAGTGAAAATTGCGTACCTATTTGACTATCTTGAATGATAAATAACCGACTTTATATTTATAAAAATATTCATTTTCGTCATATTTTCTCACACCTGTGACAATAAAATATGTAAATTACGCTTTGTAGAAATAGATAAATGCCAAAATAAGATTATGTTTTGTTCTTCGTTGTAAATTCCTAATTGTTCAATTATAATAATGAAAAATTTTGTCTTCGTTACATTTATTTTAATATTATGGCAGTAATAGCAAACCTATCGAAGAGCGTTTCGACTCTCCTCTGCAAATATTTACCATTTTTTTTACCTACCCTACGTTCGTACTTTTCATTATTTTATATAAAATAGTTAATTTCTTCGATCAAATCTTAGGTATTCATTATACGCATATTAGGTAAACAATCGATCAAGGAATTGTAACTTTTTATTGTTTTTATTATGATAAATAGTTATGTAAATATATATTTATGGCGTTAATGCAAGTAAAACTGCAAATTCCCAAAGTGATATTATATGTTGGTAATTTTGTAAATAAAAGCTTCAATATTTTATCCGTTGTACTTATTTACTACCAGATTTTTCACAATTTTACACATTTTCTGTTCTAATGAGTATATAAGAAGATGAGGTTATAGGCTAGAAAGAAAAATTTTACGTGGCGTAATACGTGCAATTTGATGTCTACTGTTTAAAATCTTAGAGGTGAGGTACCAATTGATTTGGAATAAAACCATTATCGAGTGAAGAGCTTTCGATGGCTCTTTCGAAAATGGCGCAATTTTGAAATAGTTCAGAATTTAAATAAATTGCTGGTAAAAAAATTCAAGCACACTTTGAAATGTAATTTAATTTGAACCAATTTACGTAAAGCTATTTTTACTGAAACAGTTCTTTATAATGGTTGATGAATGCACAAGAACGATGCAATGGTTCAATAAAGGGTGTAAAAGCCAACGCCTAAAAATGGCGCCTTATTTCTTTTCGCCAATTTTTTTTAGCAACCTTTTGTTGTTCTATTGTAATTGTCAGTGGCTGTGAATGACAGCTGATTTTTTTCGCGATTTATTTGTAGGCTCCGAAGTTATAATTGGTACCCCTTTTAATATGTAAAGCATTTAAATTTACACCCTTCATAAAACTGTCACTGCATATTGCATTATATGCAAAATTAAGTATTGCTTATACCATTATCTTGTATATTCTGTTTAGCCTCTTTAGCCAAACCACTAGCAAAACGCTTATCCGCCCAAATTAGGGCGGGCGCGGTGGGTTAACGGCCTAAACACTCTCATAATAAGAATGGGCTCCTACCCAATAGGACGTTAGAAACACTATTAAGGAAACTATGTTCGTTCCGTAGATTTACCACGTACGCCGAAGTGAAAATGTATTTTATCTAAGGTTTTTATAGGTCGAGTAATGCTAAAAGTGATTACCACTCCGCGAAAAAATATAGAGCGACTTCAAGTGTATTTTTTTCTAGCGAAGCCTAAGTACGCGTAATACGAAATGACACGTCAAATAAGTTGGAAAAAAGGCACTTTGCTGTCGCTCTCACGCCTTTCCTGTGTGCTATAGACGCATTCACTAAGCTCGTAGTGTGAGATCTCACCTTACGATATATATTTTACTCAAATTTTTAACGCTAAGTAGGGCCAAGTACTATCAACTGATGGGGATTTAGAGTTTTAGAGTGGAGATCACAAACTATCAGGCGAAGTGTAGGACCGCTGGACCGACGACCTAAAAAAGATAGCGGGGAGTGACTGGATGAGGAAGGCCGAAGATATAGTTTTGTTGAGCGCCTTCGGAGAGGCCTATATTCAGTATTGGACTATGACAGGCTTATTATGATGCGGACCAAGTTAAATGTATCTGATGCGATGTTGAAAAGGTAAAAAGGTGGTATAAAGATCATAGCAGGTAGTGGTCAACTGTCGCCTTTTATCAAAGAGGGACAAAACCGAGAGTATAATTTTTTTGTATTTTTATTCATAGATTGCATGAAGAAAATATAGTGAGCCCTGGTTGGTAAGAGTTAATGTGGGATGTGACAATATTTTGCTATGCGGATTCTGGATTTTCTTATATGCATTCAATGACATCTCCCTAATGTGATAAACTTAAGCGAAGACACTTTACGGATGCGGGATCTTATACTATTGGCAGTAATTTCCCTCCAAGACATTATTTTCCATGCTTCGCGCTCACCCTAACGCCATTTGCTTTATCTTTTGCTTCCTTTTGCATTTTGTTCCCACTCGGTAGTGTGTTTTGTATACCGACGACATTTTGCTTAATCCGGCTTACCTTAAGCAGTCTCTTGTTTCTTTTTTAAAATAGGTTCTGTGTTTTGTAGAGTTTTCGTACTAATATTGTGTTGGTAAGAAGGTATTCTTTTTTGCAATAAAGGTGCACTTTCGATGCCAGCGGCCGATGCGACTGACGCGCGCGTCTGAAGCGTGGTTCTGTCATATGCCATATGTCTATCGCATAGAGTGCGCACGTCTGACGCACGCGTCAGTTGCTGGCATCGGAAGCGGCGCCATACGTTTTCATAGTAACTAGTATTGTCGCATCGGCCATCGGCCGCGAGCCGCGGGCGTCAGTCGCATCGGCCGCTGGCATCGGAAGTGCACCTTAAAACGATGTTCTACCAGTTTTTGTCAAAGCTGACTCTCCAACCCAACTCATTCAATAATCACATTTCCTATAAGATACGTTAATTAGTACCTATTGTTGTTTTTTACTAGACAATTTTACCGAGAAAAGACTTTTTATTTTAAACCTGCTGAACTATTTCTGTCTACTTACTAATTGAATGCAAAAATCCAGAGAAATATTCTTAACTTTAAAGCAAAATTAAACCATAACATTAAGCTGCGAAAGTTCATAAACTTTCCTTGCGCTGCATGTTACATTGTGTTAATTTACCCTTTTAAATACAAGTTAAAACCAAGACATGTGAAATGTTAAAAATGAAACATGACGAAAATATGAACTATTCAAAATGCAACAAGTACAGGAAAGTCGGAATTTACAATCAAAAGAAACAGAGGCTCGGCTGTGGAGGCGAGGCAGGGCTGGTCGTTCGGCGTGTCACTGTTCATTAATATTAAACGGCGAGAGTCGAGGGTAGAACAACCCAGCGGCTACTGCGCTCACTTCATGCATAATTTCAGTCCCATAGCTCCACGTCCTCAACAAATTTTAATTGCAAGAGTTGTTTAACATTGTAACTTTGTTCGGAATCGCACTGACAAACATAGCGCCCATTCGTTGTTTGGAATAACAGAAAAAAGTGTTTGCGTTTACTTTTGTAAACGAACGGAGATTTTTCTAGTTTAGTTTGTGCTTCGAATTAACATTTTCCTGGTTGAATGGAAAGCTGTTGCGGGCTGTTGTATTTTTAAGGCAATGGGTACGATATTGGATAATAACTGTTGTGATATCTGGCTAATTGTTATTCATAAAAGGATGAACATATATTCTGATTCCTATTTAGCTTTCCGGCCAATTTTGATTAGCAAATAACATTTATTTAGCAGAAAGATAAGGGTCTTTCTTAAGATGCCGACAGTTTTTTAAGGTGATTATCAGACCATCATACTGAACAACTTTCTCTATGGGACCAAGGTCGAAATCGCGAAAAAAAAATCTGCTGTCCCATACAAATCTGCAATCTTATTCGACCAATGGGACAGCAGATTTTTTCCTCGATTTCGATGTTGGTCCCATAGAGAAAGTTGTTCCGTTTGATGGTATGATTATCATCTTAAAAACTGTCAGCACATTAAGTTGGACCCTGTATTATTCAATATAATTATCTTGGACGTTACTAAAGCTGTTCTAAAAATAAGTGAGAGTAAGGTAAGTATTTCAATGTTTCAGTAACTCAAAAATAGCTTTTAAAATTTCGTTGCTATTTCTAACGAAGCGGAGTATCGCTGTTGTAAATTGGTTTGAAGCTTAATCTATAGGTACAAGATTTTCATATTCTATATTCATCGTTAAGTTTACACTTTGAAGCATTAAAAAGACGTCTTTGCATCCTTAATTTCAGAGATAAGTCGCTTTTAAATCCTATATGAAAGAGTAAATAGGCAATAATGAGGGTAATCACATTAAGGTTGTTTATCTTTCCCGAGCAAGAGGCGCGGCGCTAAAGCCCAAAGCTTATTAAAATCTGACGCAAAAAGTTTCCTGCATCGGGGTGAAGGATCCCCTATGAGCTAACCCAGACACGGCCGTAGTTTACTCCACATATAAAGTCCTGAGAATCAAGCCGTTTTCATACGTATCAGCTACTACATAAGAATTCCGTTAGGAGGCTTCACATGCGAAAGCAGCCGTAATCTGCTATCTTGAACGTAACAAGTTTCGCTACGATATTAGCAACACGTGTAGGTACTAAAGTCATTATATTCTACCTGCAGCGTTTTGATTATCCTCACCTCGCCTACACTGAACGGAAAAAATGAACTATAATAAAAATAGATTGACACGAGGAAAAGGTATATAAGTATCATGAACGAACAAAGTAAATAAGACATATTTCATGGAAACAAACGTAGAGAGAAAATATCGCAAAAGCCTTTTACGGGTTGTATCTTGGATAATAATTTATTAAAGGTGCACAAATGTGAGAGGCTTCAGAAACATATCACACATTTTGTATACACAATTTTTTAATAACTAGAAAATTTTAAAAGATTTATTTCGATAATGTAATGAAACAACATGCCCTAAAGACCATGGGTCGAACGAAACCCGAGAAAAATTGTTGGACCTTTCATAGAAGTGCGGATTGGTGACCGATTTTCTATGGAAGGTCAAAAAACATGTTCCTCAAGGAAAGTTGTTTAGTTTCATTATCCTAACACACTCTTAAATTGTTTCTAGGTTTTTAAAAATAGGCGTGTTTTTTATTTTAAACCGGCGTCGGCGGTACTGTCTAATTATCACCTATCCACTTGTAAACCTTGCAAAACTTGCGTGTTTAACCGCACGGTACAAAAACCAAATGGAAATAAATATATCACTCAGAGTAAACGAGTAGGTAGTTGCAATAAGAAGCCGCTCGCCTCGAAAGTAATTGTGAATTTGTTGCTGTTTCAACAGCTAGTTGAAATTGTAACACTTTCACGAAAGAGTTACAACGAATATCTAGAAAAGACACAAAGAATAAAACAGATAGTATGTTAAGTGTTTTATACATTCGTAAGCAAACTAGGATACAACAACATAAATTTGCGCTTGTTGTGTTTGTATACAACGTGTTGATGAATTAACGCAAAACTAGAAAGTAGTTCGTTTAGAATCGAGAGACGAATCGAAATATTTCAAAATATTAAATAATTTGTTTTTAAAATTTATTGAACTCGATCTCAAGCCACCGCACGGGCACTCTCACCCTACTTACTACCAAAACAAGATTCTTAAAATGTATCCATGAGCATGTTAAAGCTTTCATTCATTGCTGAAATGATAACAAATCATTTTTGCCTCAAAACTTAAAATGTGAACAACTTTAAATTTCAACTATCAAAATAATGAAATTATTGTTTCAATCTTATTATTTTGTTTTAAATCAGTTGGGGTGTATCAGGTTAGAGGCGCTTATTCATTAAAACGTTGTATATGAAGAAAAAAAACGATTTTATAAAGGTCAACATTAAAGTTTAAGAGGATATAATTCAGAGCGCGCTCCATACAAACGTACTATGGTGATATTTTTAATACTAACCAATTAAACTCAATGAAAATTTTCAGAATCAATCTAAAAACTAATTTCTATGCTTGTATAGAGTCAGATTTTCGTTAAAATGTATAGTTTTAAAGTAACAGTGCCTCAAAGATTTCCATACAAATCTTAAAATCCTAGCATTGAAACTGTATATTTTAACGAAAATCGGATTCCATACAAGCATAGATATTTGTTTCAAGATTGTTTCAGCAAAATTTCATTGACTTTAATTGGTTAGTATTGAAAATATCACCATAGTACGTTTGTATGAAGCGCGCTCCGAATTATATCCCCTTAATATCGAATGCTGATCTAATAACGAATAAGTAGATAGCAACGTGTCTCTTGCTTTGGCACCTTGTATAAAATGAAATCAGAAAAAGTTGATAAAAACATACTATTCTATACGTGTTGTAGGTACTCGTATATCGGCTCCGTCATTTAAACTCCCACCCCGGGCCCCTTTCATTTCGGAGCAACTTTTCGAGCAATTACCAAAGTAGTTGTAAAGTTTCACATCGCCCCCTTTCGAGATTTTCATTTGTAAGAATGAATTTCCAAATTACAAATGGGCGGTTTAATATTTTGCGATAAACTTCCTTTAGCGGTTTTATGAATTAGTAATAAAAACGCCTACGTTTTACTTTATAATTGAAATAAAGTTTTGGAATATTTCCATCGGACAGAAAAAATATGACGTACACAGGTACTAATATACAACGTGTTAATGAATAAGCGCAAAACCTCATACACCCCAACTGATTTATAACAAAATAATTAGATTGAAACAAAAAGTTCGTTATTTTGATAATTAAAATTTAAAGTTATTCGCATTTTAAGTTTTGAGGCAAAAATGATTTGTTATCATTTCAGCAATGAATGAAAGCGCTAACGTGCTCATGGTTACATTTTAAGAATCTTGTTTTGGTAGTCAGAAGAGTGAGAGTGCCCGAGCGGTTGGTTGAGATCGAGTTCAGTAAACTTAAAATTTTACAAACAACTTAGTTAATATTTTGAAAAAAATTACCTATGTTGAAAACATGATAATTCGATTCTGCTCTCGATTCTGAACTAACTACTTTCTAGTTTTGCGTTAATTCATTAACACGTTGTATAATAATATGGAGATAAAAAAGCTGTAGAAGCATAATCGAATTTATTGTTACTATGATTATACTACATTAAAATACTCATAGGTGGATACCTACCTGATTTTCGGGACCCCAGTGTCAAACATGAATAGGTAAAATTAAACTAAGTTTCTTAACAATATCACACTCACACACACAAGTTTCTAAGCCTTTGGTAAACTAATAAAATGGTTATATACTACATTAAAGAGATGCTCCAAATGTCTCCTGAATATCCAATATCTTTAACATTGTTATAGAGTTTCTGAGGTAACTTATATCTTGTTTGTATTATCTTGTTACTGAACTTAATAGTAACTCTAATAAGATCTCTTATCCTTCACATTATTTTAGTTTCTGTTACCATGACGCTATGAGGTACCCATTATTAATACAAAAAACAAAAAGACATGAAAATAAAAAAATAAACATATAGGGTCTTTCTTAATACTTAATACACTTTTTTAAGGTGATGATCAGACCGTCAACATCGAAATCCTGAGGTCATGAGCACAATATATTAGTAAATGTTAGCATTGTACAATATAAGCTACGGCTTGCAATAGCAAAAAATAATTATTATGCAGATGAGCTGCCTTTGAGAAAATTCTGTTGTATGGGACAAAGAAACTAATTACGTACTGTAAGGAAACTTTAAACTCCGTTTAAACAATACTATTTCAGGTGCTAGATAAGCAGTAAAATTAATAAAACATTTGGAGTACCTCTGTAATTATTGTTCTTAAAATTAACTTAAATTTATTCATACAATATAAATTGTTTAAAATCGTTCGATACGAGGCGATTACGATAGAAAACTCTGAGTATAAAAATATGATAAGTAAATAAAACGATTTTTCGACGAGAAAACATTAAAATTTACTAACAATGAAATTTCATAATTTAATTTCACATCCATTAATAAATTTGATAATAGTCCTGCCAAGTACACATAATTCTCTTTTACATGAATATTGTTGACAAGAGTGGAATCGGAAGGGCAGGCCGGAGGGACCCCGAAACAAAGGGCCAGTGTTAATTCGAATCTCGGAGCGTGACAGCCTGCTCGAGAAAATAATTCCCAACACGATGCGGTCGATGCGGCATTAATTTCAGAGTAAAATTATACTTAGGTATAGATTGTACCTACGTGCACGGTATGTCTACAAATATTATTCGTTATTAAAAATTTTTAACCAGGTTGTGGTGTTTCAATTAAAATTAAAAATAGAAAAACGTTATACTGGACGGGATTTGAACCCACAACCTGACAATCCGCTTTCATTTAATTAAGCTACCGGACTACACCGTTAGATTCTGAACTGGCCCTAAGTTTTGAATCACATAATAACTGAAAATCGGTTTACACTGGTAGTCCTTTTTTGGATATACAACGTTTTAATGAATTAAAGCAAAACTAGAAAGTAGTTGGTTTAGAATCGAGAGCAGAATCGAATGATCATGTTTTCAACATAGGTAATTTTTTTCAAAATATAAAATAATTTGTTTGAAAAATTTAAAATTTACTGAACTCGATCTCAATCCACCGCACGGGCACACTCACCCTACTTACTACCAAAACAAGATTCTTAAAATGTATCCACGAGCACGCTAGCGCTTTTATTCAATGCTGAAATGATAACAAATCATTTTTGCCTGAAAACTTAAAATGCGAATAACTTTAAATTTTAACTATTAAAATAATGAAATTATTGTTTCAATCTATTTATTTTGTTATAAATCAGTTGGGGTGTATGAGGTTTTGCGCTTATTCATTAACACGTTGTATAAATGAAATCATCCAGGTTAGTGCCAACCGGCAACCTAATGATTTTCCAAACAATTTACGTGGCAATAGTAAAAGTTATTCAGTTGGTGGGCAGACTCTTAGTTTAAAAGTATGCTAATGATATCAATTTCACTCTGTATTTGGTAGGTACTTATAATCTATACTTGAAATTGAAACACTTCCGTACTAGAATGACTTCCGTACTTTTAAAACAGTTCTGTGACTGCCATACAACCTACAGTCTAACATATTTTACAAAGCATCTTAGGGGTGCACTACCTACGATTTAATTTTCGAAAATCCGAAATCCACGTGGTCGAAATGGCGGGCAAAAGCTAGTATAGTATAGTATTTATTACTTTTGTATCTATTGAATTAATGGATATCGTACTGAAAATATAAACGACAGCATCGAAGGCAAACAGAATGTCAATTTTATTCGCTAACAGACATACACTTAATCATTCATGAAGCTATTAGGAAAGCAAAATTGATTTATTAATATTTTCAATACGATCAGCCAAATATTTGCAAAAATGTTGTTTTAGGACCGATTGCCTTTAGGGAGTATCAACCAATGTCCCGACAAATTGAATTACCTATTACTACGACGTTAGGAGTATATCTATACAATTTACTTACTTACTATACTTACTGTGCTGGCCCAGGGACCCGAAGTGGGTCTTCGCCGCCGACAACAGAACACGCCATTCAACTCTTTTCTGTGCTATCTCCGAACATTGTACAATAGGGTAATTGACAGGTTTTTAAAAACTGTTCCTACGTAATCACTGATGTCTAAGTACTACAGAAAGTGTATAATTTACGTTCCATTACATACATCCTTCTTAATATGCTGACACTTGTTTAAAGGGATGATCAGATCATCAAACTGAACCACTTTTTTTACGGGACCATCAAAGAAATCGCAAAAAAAAAAATTTGCCGTCCCATACATTTGGTTTGAGTAGGTTTGCAGTTTTGCAGATTTTTTTTGCGCTTTCGATGTTGGTGCCGTAGCGAAAGTTGTTCAGTTTGACGGTCCGTGACTCAGACCCTTAAAAATGTGTCAGCATATTTTGAAAGACCCTATATAGTGCAAGAAAAAACTAAAACTAAAAATGTTATTGAAATGTTCCGCGAAAACGCTTTTCCAGACAATATACGTGGCAACAAGCAGGTGACGTCACGATGACGTAAACTTTGTACGACACTCGCACTCTACATGCAACTGTTTACGACACCAACCATTCGGCCAATCAAAGTCGTTGACGATCACGTGACTAAAGTACAATAAAAAAATATTTTCTTTGTAGATTTTCTCTTCAAAATTCCTGTATTTTTCTAAACTGACTAAATAAATGGTTTCCAAAATTAGTATTCAATACGCATGCCATCAATAGTTTTTATATTTTACATGCTGTCAAATAACCTATTAGGTATACATAGTATGCCTACATTATGACTAACTAGTTCTGCTACAGTGTCTAGCTCATAAAGTTATTGTCTAGCTACAATGAGTCTATGACTCACTAACTTATATAAAGTGAATGCAAAAACCATACGTAATTGATAACCAGAGGTTGAAATCTGCCGGTCATTCCAGGTCCGCATTTAAGTGATATACCTAATTGGAGCCCTGTTTTATATACAGGGTGAAATTGACATCATTAGCATCCTTTTAAACTAAGAGTCTACCCATCAAACTGAACAACTTTTACTATGGGAGCTAACCAATAGGAGCAAAAAAAATCTACTGTTCTTACTAAACTGCAATGCCTACTCGACTTAAATTTATGCAACAAATGTTTAATAGGATGCTATTGATATCAATTAAACCCTGTATTGTATCGTGACAGTGGGGGAGGGCTACTATGGATTGGCTATGTTTATAATCGCACAATAACAAAGATTTTATTATTATAAATATTAGAACTTCTTGCAAAATAAAGATTAAATGAAAATTAAAAAGAGGCCCCCAATGATATCACTTAAATGCGAACCTGGAATGACCAGCAGATTCCGACTTTTGTTTATAACTGAACAACAATTATTGGTACTTTAAGGTACTATTCCGAGGTGGACTGTCGACTAAAACTGCAGTCTGCAAGAGCAGTTTTCTCAACATGTGGTACTAACATCAAAATCGAGAACAAAAATCTGCTGTCCCATGTTACAAGTTGGGCCGGTAATATTAGGTAATAGTTTTGTAAGGAACAGGTGATGTTTTTTTACCGCGATTTCGATGTTAGTCCCACAGAAAAACTTGTTCAGTTTGACGTTCTGATCTTACTCTTGAAAAACCGTCAACATTAAGATAGACCATGTATTCGGAATTATGAAGGAGGTATTCTAAGTAGGTAATAGTAATTAAGCAAGAGTATTTCTTCTTTTAAATATACATCGCCAAGTGTAATTTTATTTATGTTCTAGTCCTGCCTATTTCTTTCACAAAATCTTAAATCTTTAAGGAAGATAATTAACTTTACTTTTACGATGAAAAATATCATTTTCAAATTATATAAAATTATAATTGAAAACCGTGGTGAGCGTAAAATATAAGTTCATTATAAAGGTCTCAACTATTTGCAGGGACGATTAATATTCTGACCGACATACAGACGCGTAGGCGCGACAACTTCATTAAAACTTTGAAGGTCTTTCTAGTCTAGGTATGTCAAATTATATCATTCATATTCTTACAAATTTAATTATAAATGTGAAAGTAATTAAGTTTGTTTGACCCACTTTCATTTAAAACTGTTATGCCGCAAAAACTAGTGTTAATTTTAATGAAGTTTTATCACAATTTTAGATAGGTAGTCGATTTCAGCTGTCAATTATAACCCGCTATTGTGATTAAGTTTACCTTCGGACCATTTGAGGATTCAGGATATATGTCTCATATAAAATTGAAACATACGAAAAAGCCCAGGACTATTACTCTATTGCAATAAAAACGAATAGTGGTGAAGCTCAGCGGTCACGACATCGACAGGTCAATCGAGCGCTGTATAGGGGTCGAGAGGAGCGAGTCCCGGCCCCGCGCGTACCCTACGCGCGTGGGCAGAGGCACAAGGGCGAGTTCAGAAGACATAGTCATAAGACTCAAATCATAAGCAATACATTTTCCATGCGGGTAAGACGCGGGTGCCGACATAGTGGCGTGCGCGGGTGCGGGGCGGGTGCGTATTGTCGGGACGTGCCCTATAAAGCGAATTAGCGTACGCCCGTACCCCGCATACCGCGTGAGCGTAGACCCACTGCGACCGCTAAGCTTCACCACTCATCATCTCAGCCGATGGACGTCCTCTGCAGGACATAGGCCTCCCCCAGGGATCGCCATAACGACCAGTCCTGCGCTGCCCTCGTCAGTCCACCATGTACGGGGCCTACCCACGCCACGCTGCGCTTTCCGGTACTCGTATTCCGGTATTCGTTTTTATTACACTGTACTATTACTGCCTGGCCCAGCCAACTCCAGTTAACGCTAAAAACATGTTCGCTGATGCACGCGACCGTGAGTATGAACTTCAGGACTCGGTCCCCCGCCGCGGGTTGTCACTGCTAATTTGCACACAATTGTTCATCCCGGACTGAAAGTAAGAAATAAGAAGAGAAATGTAGTCGGAACTCTATGTAACTCACTAATTGGACCCACCAAAATGTATTCAATTCTAGCTGTCGGCTACGACGATGGATCTTCATTAAAACTTGCATAAAAAGTAAATATTGATGCCAAGACTTAAAGGATTTTGTTCTCTATGACTAACTGCTGTAAGATACCGGATTAATGTGAAAAGTTTCTCGAGACTTTGAGAAGTTTTATTATTATTTATTCGCGGAGTGACAGACTTTAGAAACCCATTAAATGATACCTACTAAGTTGCACAAGACTCTTCGACGGTAACGTCTAGAGGTTATTTAGCAAATTTATCAAAAACTAAACCAAGTTAGAGGGGTATTTCTTAATATGCTGACGGTTTTTAAAGGGTGATCGGATCAGGTCATCAAACTAAGCAACTTTCTCTATGACCAATATCGAAATCGCGAACAAAAACAGTTGTTCTATACAAACCTACTCGAGCAAAATGTATGGGAAAGTTGATTTTTATTTCGCGGTTTCGATGTTGGTCCCATAAAGAAAATTGTCCAGTTTGATGGTCTGAAGTTACGATAAAAGTAAAAAAGCTTTGATTATACCTCTTGAATAATTAACGTGTATTGTATGAGGTTTCAGAATATCTCTGAATACCCCCTCGGGGAATATAGTCGTGAGCATATGCATGTATGCATGCATAATTAATAAAGTATTAAATATGAAATTGCAACCTCTTTGATACGACAGTAATATTACAAACCTAGATATTTTTTTATTTTTTGCAAGCTCTGTCGTTTGATTATAATTAGTCTCGCTTGTTCTAAAAAATACAGAAATTAACTCCTACATTTCTTATATTTTGCGGAACACGAAAAATTGGGATGATTTAATTTGCAAACCTCTCCCTTAGTTGGTTATGGAAACGAAGGTTGGGGGTTCAAGACTCATGGGAACAATAAATTAATAAATTATCGTCCGTTTTTGAAATTGCACACTTTCTAGGTACCTAGCTTAGTAACAGGGTGTAATACTAATAGAAAGGGTTACCATGACGAATATCGAATACACTTATCATCTTACCGAAACACGTGGTTGATATTATACATAATCACGATGTCAGGAGGGGTCTGGAGCCCGATTGCGCTAAGTTAAAACATCGAAGTTCTATTATATTTCGTACTTAGTCCGAGACATAACAATGTAGTATCGCTATCTTGCGTGTATCCGCGTCCTTTAAATCTATGGAAAAAAAAACAAAAAACGTGTCTCCGAACGTCATCTACCTGTCAATGTCATTCGTTTATCGCGCGTAAACGCGATCCTTGTTGAAAATAAAAATTTTAAAGTTTTATAGTTAAATTATAAGTTCTTTTGTGTATAAAATGGAAAGAATTAAGTGTGAAGTCAATCAGGAAAGATGGAAGTAAAGGATACATAAGTTGGAGGAGTGATTGACTTAGTAAATTATGGTAAATTACGACAAGGTACGTACACAATTTATTCTTTTTGTTTCTGTTATTGAAAAAGTTTACCTACATGCTACGGGGGATTGGATCCCCTCCCCGGCCCGACACAATGTGTCCACGCATTTACGAGTTTCGAAGATGCGCTTTCCCGTGGGGATAGAAGTATACGAAAGCCGGTTCCCGTGCCCTTGCCGGCACACGTATGAACGTGTTACGTTCATACTCTTCCCCGTTGGGGAAAGACAGCCGACGCCGATGGCAGACCCTGCGCCCGTTGCACTATGCATGCTTGAGTTTCGACCATGCACTTGTTTTCCCGTGGGGAAAGGCCATTCCAGTACTGTGCCCATTGCCCAAACACTTTTGAGTTTCAAACAGAGACACGTTCCCATTGGGAAGGTAGGTAGTTATTACAGCTCTTTTGCCTATTAGCCACGCATGCACTTTTACCGTTGGGAAAGATCATGCCATTACTTGTGCCGATTGCCCAAGCACGTTTGAGTTTCAAACAAAGAGACACGTTCCCGTTGGGAAGGTAGTCAGTACAGCTCTTTTGCTTACTAGCCATGCATGTACTTTTACCGTTGGGAAAGATCATGCCAGTACTTGTCCTATTGCCCAAGCTGGTTTGAGTTTCAAACAAAGAGACACGGTCCCGTTGGGAAGGTAGTCATTACAGCTCTTTTGCATATTAGCCACGCATGCACTTCTACCGTTGGGAAAGATCATGTCAGCTCCTGTGCCCTTAGCCCTTGAAAGGCTCTTGGTTTGATGATGATGATGACGACTTTTCCGTAGGGGATAGAATAGAATCATTTATGGCACAGAATCTTTAATTGGAAAGACAGCCGACACCGGCTCCGGTGCCCAGTGACCAATTGTTTTCAGAATGACGTAATATTTGCTGAATTATTATGAGGATGAATGTTTATTCTTTCTTACCATACTAATTCCCGTTGGGAAAGAGGTTACTGCCCTCAGCTTGTAATTGTATTAATATATTGCTCGTA
This sequence comes from Agonopterix alstromeriana, assembly GCA_963924505.1. NCBI lineage: Eukaryota > Metazoa > Arthropoda > Insecta > Lepidoptera > Depressariidae > Agonopterix > Agonopterix alstromeriana. The sequence continues at coordinate 10,356,902 of OZ004670.1, forward strand.
ATTGTGTGACACTTATACATCTTTCCGTTGGAAAGTATTTTTGTTTTTGTCCGTTTATTTGCCTGATTATAATATAGTCATTGATGCCTCATTTATCTAAACCTGGTTGTTTCCCGTTGGGAAGACATAACTCTGAACAGTGGGTGTTGCCTGTAGCTATGTTCCAGGTATTGACATGTTTGGGGCTAGTTGGTAAAAAGCTTTTACTCTGTAAGTAGGTAATACCTCTATGTTGATCCTGAGATAGACATTGAACGAAATCCTGAGATATCAAATCATAATTAAAATATTCAGTATTTTATTAATAACTGCACATTAGTCACACTCAGTCGATTAAATTAGCCTCAGGCACTGCTATTCACCTAACTAGGTTAGGTTAGAAGACAGCTCGGAAAGGTGACAGAGACAATCTACTCTCAGATTGAGAATGTTACAGTCAATAGTATGAACACAAAGAGATAAAAATTGCATTATCTAAATATAAAACTGCACCCTAAATAATTTTGGAATTGCCTGGCATTTTGAAACAATCTGGTACTAGGCTAAGATACATTATTACAAGAATGTTAGCGGCACTGAAGGTAGCGTCATAGTGCAGTAGAATTAAATTATCAATTTGCATAAATTGTGGTACTAATGATAATTTCCCCATCAATAGAGTTATGTATGGGTATGATTACCTTAAATTCGCAACCGATTTGGAATTACGGAAAATGGTGAAAATTTGGAAAATCCTCAATTATTTAATAACTCCAAAACAAAAATTGTGGTACTAGTTGCGATTATACCATTTATTTAGAGAACCAGTACCTACCTTCTCAGGAAATTTGGAGCAGTTGCGACATACGGAACATACCTAAACTTGTAAAACAGATTTTTCGTCTTTAACTCCTAGGCATAATTTGTGGTACTAGTTGCGAACTCTTTGGCAACTTGTATTAGCCTTCTACATTTAGTTTTAAGTTCGCAACCGGTTGCGACCTACGGAACCCTAAAAAAATACCTTTTTCGAAATTCTACTTCGGGCAAAATTTGCGTAGTCTGTATTATTGCTTCTATCATATTTATAAGTCGAATTCTATCTACCTTGTGATCGCAACTTAAGAAAACATTACGGAACATTGTCTATTTCATAAATAAAAACCGCGGGTGTTGTGAGGGGAATGAGTGCGGCGCGCGGGGGCGGGTCGCAGCTTGTGCGTGTCGTGAGACGTGCGGGAGGCAGAAGCTTTATTTTTACCCGACTTCGTGACGCAAAGGAGGGTAATGTGTTTATTGAATCTAATCATTCTTCTACTTCTACTGATTTTCGTTCGATTTTTACCGGTTTTCGTTCGATTTCTAACAAAAATTGCTCGTTTCGCCTTTGCGCTCGACTCAATTGACAACGTTACATTTTTACCACCTGTTTTTAATAAAAATATAAAAATAGGTTAAAAATAAGAGATACGTATTTTTCCGATTTTATTTTTGACCGATATTTATATTTTAGCAGGCAAAGGAATGAAATCTTATTCAACTTCTATTATATTTTTCAGTGTCTTTCAAATAACTCGAGCAATAACGGATAGAAAAATCTGATAATTTTGATATAAGCTTTGAATCATATTATTTCCAAACGGTTTTCTTATTTTGGTACCTTTCTTAAAATGAAATGTTGTCCATTGCGTAACAAGTATTTTCATGAAAAAATTTACAAATTTGTAGTAACTATATCTAAAAGTTAAGCGCAAGGTGGCGAAATTTTCAAATGTTAAAAAAATATCAAAATCTCGAAAACTATCAAACTTTGATTTGAAAATTTTAAGTTATTCGCATTTTAAGTTTGAGGCAAAAACGATTTGTTATCATTTCAGCAATGAATGAAAGTGCTCATAGATACATTTTAAGAATCTTGTTTTGGTAGTAAGTCGGGTGAGGGTAGAGGTGGGCGCCGCGCCGGGTTACCCGTGCCACCGCTGCCGCCGCTGCCGAGTTAAGGTACCAGCGGCGCCGTTTGCCGAGGTTGCTGCTGGCGTACCGACTGCCGGCGCTAGTTGCCGGGCTAAACTGTACTTTACATGGGCTCTCCGCTGACGGCGCCAGTCGCTCATTTGGTTGCCAGCGCTGGTTATCTATGCCGGCGCTGGTTGCCAAGCTAGCTGCCGGCAGCCAGGTTAGCTGTGGGCGCTAGTTACATGCCTAAACTGGGCTGCAATCGCGGTAAATATTCGGCGATTGAAGCGTGACTGGACTACGTACGAACCATAACTTTGGACACATTTGGTATTGCGCTAATCGCGGTAAAGCTCATGGCAGCCGTTATAGCCGTTTTGACAGATCGCTCAGACGTTAAAGGCTGTCAGTTACATAGAGTTTAGCGCGATGCGAAATTCAGCACAGTTGAATAGTAATTGCATTGCAATGTGATTAGAACTGAAATTGGATAAGAATAGAACTTCGATGTTTTAACTTAGCGCAATCGGGCTCCAGTACTTTACATTTGGTTGCCGGCGCACACTGGTTATGAGAAAAAGTGGACTTAGGGATTTTGCACCTTTTTTGGCTACCATCCTATGCAGTTTATCATTTTCTGCAACGTTTGTATGACACACTTCTCTCAATGAAGCTATAGTTTCAAAGATATCAGAACTTAAATTATGTTTTTGTATGAAACGTAAACTACTTATTACATTTCAGAAAAATGGGTTTATTTGGGACACCTCCCTCTTAAAGTAGTTTATAGACGGACGTTTCCAAAATCTACAATAAGAACCACATTCCAACTCGTCCCGATTCTCATGACATGGGGCGAAGAAAAATACAACAATTAATGGCTCACAATTTCAATTTTAAATGATAAGTTTTATTATGCGGTAGTAATATCCTATGAACTACTGTAAAATAGTGAGAATCAATAATTACGTTCCTACCTGTTTACAAGTCGCGAAAAAAACTCACGTTTCATATGATGTTAGTTCCATACTAAATTTGTTCAGTTTGATGGTCTGAAGCACCCTGTTCGATATTGTAACGCATTTAATTTAACACCCTGTATATACTGAAGTTGATGTTTCAGTGCTGTCGGATGATGCTGATTTGTAAACAGGTAGGTCCATCATTGTTGATTCTCACTATTTTACAGTATTTCATAAGATAATTCCCACCACATGCGAAAACTTATCATTTAAAATTGAAATTGTGACACATTAATTGTTGTATGTTTCTTCGCCCCATATCATGAGAATTGGGACGAGTTGGGATTTAGTTTTTATTGGGATAGATTCTGGAAAAGTTCGTCTATAAACTACTTTAAGAGGGAGGCAGCCCAATTAAATCAATTTTTCTGAAATGTAATAAATAGTTAAAGTTCAATACAAAAAATTCTTATAAGTTATAATATCTTTGAAACTGTAGCTTTTTTTGAAACGTGTGTCATACAAACGTTGTAGGAAATGATAAACTGCATAGGATGCCAGCCAAAAAAGGTTAAAAATCCCTTAGTCCACTTTTTACCCATTTGAAACCAGTGTGCGACGCTGGTTATCCATATAGCCAGCTTGCCAAGCTAGCTACCGGCAGCGCCCCGGTTGCCAAGAAAGGTGCCGGCGGCGCCGGTTGCCGAGATACTTGCCGGCGCCAACAGCCAAGTTCGCTCCCGGCGCTATAGTTACAGACCTTAACTACTTTACTAGGGCTACTCTTCGCTGATGGCGCCAGTCACTCATTTGGTTGCACAGCCAAGTTGGCTGCCAGCGCTTATTACTGGTTTAAACTGTAGAGCGGGGTTTCTACACATGATTAGAAATGGATAGCCGGGATTAGTCTAGTGATTCCTGCTAATACGAACCCCGTTATTTTTTCTACAGTCAGATTGATTTTTTTGAATGCTGAATGCTGCGTTAGTAGTTGTAATAACATGAGCACGTTTTTTTCTTTTTGATCTTGTCATATTTCTGGCTCCTGGAGCTTCTAGACAAACATTTAACACCTATAGTGTGAAGTTTCAAAAAAAAAAATATTATTGAATCTAATCATTCTTCTACTTCTACTGATTTTCGTTCGATTTTTACCGGTTTTCGATTTCTAACAAAAATTGCTCGATTCGAGCGCTCGACGCAATTCGCCAACTTTTGAAATAACTTGCCAGGTTAGGACGATACATTTTGATACAGGGTGTAAACTCAAAGTTGACATAGAAAACAAAATGTACCGCAGAGGTCTGATGGAAAACGGTGTTTTCTGTAAAAAGTATGGAGCTAATTCTTTACTTTTGAATTGTCGACTGTAAAGTTTATTCAGAATTGACAATATAAATATTTTTTAATCACTTATTTTTAATAAAAAATATAAAATAGGATAAAAATAAGAGATACGTATTGTTCCGATTTTATTTTTGACCGATATTTCTATTTTTAATTTACTTTTGAATTTTATGAAAAACGTAGGATTTATGAAACTGTCAAATACAATAGAAAAGCCCAGCGCAAAGGAATAAAATTATTCAACCTCTATTATATTTTTCAGTATTTTTCAAATAACTCGAGAAATAATGGATAGAAAAATCTGATAATTTTGATACAAGCTTTGAATCACTTAGTTTCCAAACGGTTTCCTTATTTTGATACCTTTCTTAAAATGAAATGTTGTCAAATGCGTAACAAGTATTTTCATGAAAAAATTTACAAATTTGTAGTAACTACATCTAAAAGCGCGGTGTGGCGAAATTTTCAAATGTATTTTTTTTTCAAAATCTCGAAATCTATTAAACTTTGATTTTTTATTGTATTCTTCCCTGAACAGTTATAAACTCACCTATTTTCTGTATTCGGCTTCACGTTGAATTTTGGGACACCCTGTATACATTATGTACGTATAAACATAATGTAATTAATTAATTATGTATACGTACGCGTATGTAATTATGTATGTATGTGTGTATATACATTTTGTACGTGCGTACATTTACAACGTTTTAATGAATAAGCGCAAAACCTCATACACCCCATCTGATTAATAACAAAATAATTAGAATGAAGCAATAATTTCATTATTTTGATACTTAAAATTTAAAGGTATTCGCATTTTAAGTTTTGAGGCAAAAACGATTTATTATCATTTCAGCAATGAATGAAAGCGTGCTCATAGATACATTTTAAGAATCTTGTTTTGGTAGTAAGTCGGGTGAGGGTAGAGGTGGGCGCCGCGCCGGGTTACCCGTGCCGCCGCCGCCTCCGCCGCCGAGTTAAGGTACTGCCGGCGCTAGTTGCCGGGCTAAACTGTACTTTACATGGGCTCTCCGCTGACGGCGCCAGTCGTTATCCATATCAGTGCCGGCGCTGGTTGCCAAGCTAGCTGCCGGCGCTGGTTGCCAAGCTTGCTTCCGGCAGCCAGGTTGGCTGTCGGTGCTAGTTACTGTCATAATGTTAAATGAGGTTTTATGTTTTTAAAATGAAGGAACTGGACTTCTAACATGTCAATGGTGTTTTAATAATTATTTCCAATTTAAATCATATAACAGTTACATGCCTAAACTGGGCTGCAATCGCAGGAAATATTCAGTGATTGAACCGTGACTGGACAACGTACGAACCATAACTTTTGACAAATTTGGTATTGCGCTAATCGCGGTACATCTCATCATCTCAGGTCATGGCAGCCGTTATAGCCGTTTTGACAGATCGCTCAGACGATAAAGACTGTCAGTTACATAGAGTTTAGCGCGATGCGAAATTCAGCACAGTTGAATAGTAATTGGATTGCAATGTGATTAGAACTGAAATTGGATAAGAATAGAACTTCGATGTTTTAACTTAGCGCAATCGGGCTCCAGTACTTTACATGGGCTACTCCACATGCGAAAACTTATCATTTAAAATTGAAATTGTGACACTTTAATTGTTGTATGTTTCTTTGCCCCATATCATGAGAACCGGGACGAGTTGGGATTTAGTTCTTATTGTGATAGATTATGGAAAAGTCCGTCTATAAACTACTTTAAGAGAGAGGCGTCCCAAATGAATCAGTTTTTCTGAAATGTAATAAATACAAAAGTTTATTACAACGTTTAATACAAAAGAATCCTATAAGTTATAATATCTTTGAAACTGTAGCTTTTTTGAAAAGTGTGTCATACAAACGTTGTAGGAAATGATAAACTGCATAGGATGCCAGCCAAAAAAAGGTTCAAAATCCCTATTTTTTTTTTTTTTTTGTTTTATTGTTGTAAAGCGGCTATTCGAGTCTTCTGCAGACTAGTATCACTTCGACCTTATCTAGATCTTTTGTGATCGCCACAATAGTTGCAGTTCACTGCTAATACCCACTTCCTTTAGGAATTGTATGATTTCTTTAGCAGTGAAAGATTTTATTTCACTCGGATGAACAAAGTGCTTACCCAAGTATGCATATCGTTTGTGCATTAGTGGGCCACATTCACAAAGGATGTGAATGGGGGTTTCGTCCTCCTCCAGACATAATCTGCAGAGTTTCGTGTCCCTGATGCCTAGGATTGTAAGTTGTTTGTTCAACCTACAGTGCCCCGTCAGCGCCCTCACTATAATGCTCAAGTTTGTCGTGCTGAGCACGATTCTCTCCTTTGCCATTTTGCAGTCGTATGCCGCAATTAGTGCCTTGGAATGGTTTAATCCTGGCGTATCCATCCAGTGATCAGTCGATTTTTTAAGACATAGGTTCCTAAGCGTTAAATTGACTAGGCTTTTAGGGACCCCACAGAACGGCTCTGGTCCATACTGCGTGCCACCAGCACCATCTCTCGCTAGCTCGTCGGCCCTTTCATTGCCTACGATGCCCGAGTGCCCAGGAACCCATCTTAAAATTACTTTGTTCAATGCACCCAAGGTATTGAGGAGAGTCAAGCAGTTTTCCACTAGCTTCGAACTTATTGTGTCGGAAGCCAGCGCTAATAGAGCTGCTTGACTATCGGAGTTTATGTAGATAGTATGGTTGACGTAGCGCTTTTGCAGATATACTCCACAGCCTACGTCATTTCTAGACTTGGAGCCATCAGTGAACCATACAAGACTGCCGGTTTTCTAGTGCACATTGTCACTTAGCCAGTCAGTTCTGGATGGTAGCTCCACAGTAAAGCGTTTTATACATATGTTCTTAGGCTGCATAACATCTGTTATCATGCCTAGAATAGGAATTTCCATGACTGAGTCTTTAAAAGATCATTTGCATTTAGCGCCTCCCAAGGCGAGGTGGACATGGCTCTGGTTGCTATTAAGCAGGCGGTTCTTTGTAGACTGCTTAGCTGGGTTATTGCAGTCCGCTGTTTGGTCTTCCTCCACCATACCACAGAGGCGTATGTTACTACCGGCCTCATAATGGCGGTGTACAGCCACAAGGTTGTTCTGGGTCTTACTCCCCAGTTCAGCCCTGCCATACGACTGCATGTGCCCAAGGCAATTTTGGCCTTCTGCAGTACATTTTCTAAGTGAGGGTTCCAGGTAAGCCTAAGTCCACTTTTTATCCATTTGAAAACAGTGTGCGGCGCTGGTTATCCATATAGCTAGCTTGCCAAGCTAGCTGGCGGCAGCGCCCCGGTAGCCAAGTTAGGTGCCGGCAGCGCCGGTTGCCGAGATACCTGCCGGCGCCAACAGCCAAGTTCGCTACAGGCCTAAACTACTTTACAAGGGCTACTCTTCGCTGACGGCGCCAGTTACTCATTTTCTTGCCGACGCTGGTTATCCATATCAGTGTCGGCGCTGCTTGCCAAGCTAGCTGCCGGCAGCACCCTGGTTGCCGAGTTAGGTGCAGGTTTCGCCGGTTGCCGAGATTACTGCTAGCGCCGACAGCCAAGTTGGCTGCTTACAGGCCTAAACTACTTTATAAGGGCCACTCTCCGCTGACAGCGCTTGTCGCTCATTTGGTTGCCGACGCTGGTTTTCCATATCAGTGCCGGCGCTGTTTGCCAAGCTAAATGCTGGCAGCGCCCCGGTTGCCGAGTTAAGTGCCGGCGGCGCGGGTTGCCGAGCTGGCTGCCAGCGCTGTCAGCCAAGCCAAGCCAGCGCTTATTACCGGTTTAAACTGTAGAGCGGGGTTTCTACACATACCGGGATTAGTCTAGCGATTCCTGCTAATACGAACCCCGTTATTTTTTTTTAACAGTCAGATTGGTTTTTTTGAATGCTGAGAGATCACGTTTGTAGTTGTAATAACATGAGCACGTTTTTTTCTTTTTGTTCTCGTTATATTTCTGGCTCCTGGAGCTTCTAGATAAACATTTAACACCTACTCGTATAGTGTGAATTTTCAACAAAAAAAATATTGTCGCCACGGCGTAGAGCCGCCGCGCCGCCGCCGGCAAATTTCAGGTCGGCGCCCACCTCTGGGTGAGAGTGCCCGAGCGGTGGGTTGAGATCGAGTTCAGTAAATTTTAAATTTTACAAATAAATTATTTAATATTTTGATAAAATTGAAAAGTTGAAAACATGAAAATTCGATTCTGCTTTCGATTCTAAATAAACTACTTTCGTTTTGCGTTAATTCATTAACACGTTGTATAATGTAACTATGTAGACGTTTTCTGTAACTGACTATACGTACGAACGATGTGTGCTGGCTGTGTACACTAACGGTTTTAATCCGTCCATGTGTAGTATAAGGTAAGTCTAGTAAAGTCACAGAATAGGTAATAGTAGTAACGAGCCGCGAACCCCCGCGACATCCCGCGCGTGTCACAACACCCGCGTACACGCACAAGCTGCGACCCGCCCCCGCGCGCCGCACGCATTCCCCGCGCATCACCCGCGGTTTTTATTTATGAAATAGACAATGTTCCGTAATGTTTTCTTAAGTTGCGATTACAAGGTAGATAGAATTCGACTTATAAATATGATAGAAGCAATAATACAGACTACGCAAATTTTGCCCGAAGTAGAATTTCGAAAAAAGTATTTTTTTAGGGTTCCGTAGGTCGCAACCGGTTGCGAACTTAAAACTAAATGTCGAAGGCTAATACAAGTTGTCAAAGAGTTCGCAACTAGTACCACAAATTATGCCTAGGAGTTAAAGACGAAAAATCTGTTTTACAAGTTTAGGTAGGTTCCGTATGTCGCAACCGCTCCAAATTTCCTGAGAAGGTAGGTACTGGTTCTCTAAATAAATGGTATAATCGCAACTAGTACCACAATTTTTGTTTTGGAGTTATTAAATAATTGAGGTTTTTCCCAATTTTCACCATTTTCCGTAATTCCAAATCGGTTGCAAATTTAAGGTAATCATATCCAACCATAACTCTGTTGATGGGGAAATTATCATTAGTACCACAATTTATGTGAAATGATGCTTTATTTCGTGCTAATTCTACTGCACTATCAGCCACACAGCCTACAACACAATAATCCTTCTCTCAAGAGAAGATTTCAATAAATTGGCACCAATTAAAGTTGCTGACAGATTCTCCAAGCTTAGCATGCTGCATCTCCAGGTAAATTGGGTTTGATAACAGCTTATTGCACCTTTTGTTAACAAAAATATTTATCAAGTTCATAAAAGGAAAATAAGTAAACAGAATTCCTTTGCACAAAGCTGGACATGTGAATTTTCTAACAATAAAGAAAGGTTCAAACAGTATGAAACCCAAAGTAAATCCAGCCTCAAACTTTTCGTCATACAGTACAGAAAGAAAGTGCAGAGGTCACAAGCCATTATTATTTGGGGGTAAGGGCTTGGTTAATGACCAATAGCTACCGCAACCTGAACAGATCTATTGTAGCTGGTCACAAGCCATTCTGGTAACACCAACCTCTGCATCAACCCAAACTGTTACCCTATCCACCAGATAGGGACGGGTGCAGTACCCTTTGTGATAAAGCTTATCACTAAACTCAAATATTTACTTAGTTGTACAATTTTGGTAATATCACTAATGATCTAATAAATAAAATACCCTTTGAGGAAGAGTTTGCCGCTGGACTTAAAAGTATTATAGCATAAGCATATGCTCACAACTGTACTCCCCGAGGGGGTGGTCAGATATGTTCTGAAACCTCAGGACATCCACATAAACATTTTTATATTTGTAGTAATATAACAAATGATACCCTTTTAGGTAAAATTTGCTGCTAGACTCATCATATTTTCTCATTTGTTATTATAATATCACTTATGATCAAGTTGTATTTAGGTTGAAAAGGGGCTCCATCCTTTGAGTTTCCATAACGTTCATGTTAATAACATGTTATAAAAAGACTGAAATTAAAATAATAAATGCTGATAAATAATTAAAACCAAAAATTAATTCTTTTATAACTATTTAGTAACAATAAAATAATATGGCTCATAAAAAGTATTTGAATATTTCAATTACTTAAATAATGGTTCATTATTTAAATGGGATGACCTATCCAATAAACTAGCCTGGCTGGCTAGGCCGGCTCTGACTGTATTTACAAAACAGTTAAAATCCATAAATGGAACATGTCCTGTCCTTTTCTTAGGACAATACCTGATACCATGATAATGTTTCTATACCTCAATGGTACTTACTTACCAAGAATGCTTAAAGCTTAAATAATGGTATAAGGCTAAAGATTATTGGGAATCTCTAGGTTCCATTAGCATAAACATAGCTAGGTTCTATTAAAAGTAATATATTTTTATCATCCACTGCTCAATCTACTTAACCAATATCTGACCATAGTCATGATCAATTAAAGATTTTATAATGTGGTTATACAATTTGGTATCAGTTGTGTGGCAGCAGTGGCTTTGTTTACGCAAATAATCTGGATATTAATATGTACCTATGTCACCTACATGTGCAAAAATATACTGAGTTAAATGGGTGAAAAGTTCAAGGGTTTCGGTTTAATCAAAAATGCATAGTAGGTACATTATAACAACTTTTATTTAGTATAAATTCAGGACTCCGAAGCCTGCTACATCACAGGTCCAACATATGCCTGCTACATAGTTCTAATCTATTAGAACTAGAGAAAGAATTTCATGAAAACGAACTAAGCCATTCGTAGCATTGTTTACTTTAAAGAATCAGAATCAATGTGAAACTTTAATTAGGTAAAATCACACATAATACAACGGAGATAGCTTTTAAAGAGTGTATTGTGTAGACAGTCAGTAACCTATTTTAAATAGTAGCCAAATCCAAATATATCTGACAGTGTGTGGATCAATTCAGTCTACATTACACTTAATTTCATTACAAGACCTTATCCCTGAAGAGGTAAAGGAGAGAATCACATAGATACCTAATTATAGGTCGACTTACTGAATGAGATTTTTCTCAGAAAGTTTTAGATATGATTAATTCTAAGTTCGGTTTAGTGTGAAAAGTATGTTTCATTGCTTAGATACCCTTTCGCATGGAATGTAGAGGGTTAAGTAGACAATATTTTTCTATGTTCTTTAGTGTTCCAATCAGATTCTCTCAGCCTTGGTACCCACTGCTGAAAGAACTGGACAGTCTCAGAAACAGTTATATTTGAACACTCTCTGTCTTCTACATTATCATGAGATCCTAGACAGGAAACTTATTCCTAGGTTAAATAAATGTCAAAATGATATCGGGCAAATTTTCTCAAAACCTCTTTATATTAAACACTGATAGAATTCTATAGTCTACGTCAGTGGAGGCCATTTTGATAGTCAAATTAGGTATTTTTAGAGGTTTCTATTGGAGTAAATGTATTTTACATACTTCTGTTATTGATAACGGTGATTCTGAAATAATGCATCACCTATCCTACATCTCATAATGGATAATAACACTCATATCGGCAATGTTCTGATGAAACGCGTTCTAGAATAAAACGCGGGTTTAAAGGTTATTCAAATTACGCCCTTCTAAACAAAATTATGTTAGTATATGGGACTCACATCATGTCTTACAATGCTTAATAGTGGTCCACTCAATTTTTGGTTGATTGGTGTCGACGCATAAGGACCTAATTTGTCAACGCGAAATGACTTAAACTTATAATGTCCTAATCGCAAAATGACCTAATCGCGGAATGTCCTAAACGCGGAATGTCCTAAACGCAAAATGTCTTAAACGCGTTATGTCCTAAAATTTAGGTTAACTATCCGAAAGTTAGATAGTAGGTACTTTTTACTTAATCTTCAGATTAAGAAATCAAATTTAGTATTCCTGCACCTAATTATGTGTATTTCTCATATTATGAGTCATAAGGCATGAATCAATTCATGATAGAAGATTGTTATACCATACTGTTTTAAAGGCGTCTGCTCAGGGTACAGATATTAGTTTCGAAAGTTTTATTTTTTATTTTGTAAGTCATCATGTCATCGTCCCACTCGACTATATGGGTTGCAGCGCACCCTCCCACATAGAAGGCTTACAGTCGATAATATTTTAAAAACAATACCTATGTCGTTCTACTAGAACCTCAACAATTTAGAGTCTGACAGTGATCAGACAGATTAAAGTGGGAGAAGCAGTTTGAGGTACTCACATAGGTACCTAATTATACATAATATTAGTTAACAAAATATTGTTAATTTATTACTGTCTGATTTTGACTAATATTGTATGATTGTGATTTACTAATCTCATTTTGTGTGATAGGTACTACTATACCTACCTATATCTTACAAGGTGTTGTTCTTAGTTGTGACTTTTAAGTTCACAACAGACGAGTTTGTTTTAATTTAAGATGTTGTTTCCTCTAAACATCTACATTGTTATGTCTCGGACTAAGTACGAAATATAATGGTAGGATTAAACGAACTTACCTGAAGTGAAGTTCTATCCTAATTATATGAAGTACTTAGTCCGAGACATATACCTACTTCCCACCCTCCGCATACCCAGTTACTACCAGTTAGCTCTGAACTAATGACATTGACAGGTAGATGACGTTCGGAGACACGTTTTTTGTTTTTTTTTCCATAGATTTAAAGGACGCGGATACACGCAAGATAGCGATACTACATTGTTATGTCTCGGACTAAGTACTTCATATAATTAGGATAGAACTTCACTTCAGGTAAGTTCGTTTAATCCTACCATTCTTATCCAATTTCAGTTCTAATCACATTGCAATCCAATTACTATCCGACTGTGCTGAATCTAGGTACATCATAGAAGTTGAAAATATAGTAGGTACTTACCTATCTTTGTTCTGGATTCATTATATTCCAATTAAAAGTTTAAAAGTAAGTAAATATTATTTAAATTGGTTTTTTAGACTATTTAAGTAATATGTTGTTGTGTATAAACTAACAACAGTATACAAGGTGTTACAAAAATACAAATAAACAGTTAAAGGGGTGGTTTAGACCATCAATCTGAACAACTTTCACTATGTGACCAATGTCAAAATCGGGAAAAAAAAATCTGATGTTCCATACTAAACTACAAATCTACTCGAGCTAAATGTATGGGATGGTTGATTTTTTTTTCGCGATTTCGATGTTGGTCTCATAGGGAAAGTTGTTCAGTTTGATGGTCTAAACAACCCCCTTAAAAGTTTTAAATGTTTATTTTTACTTTTGTAACACCCTGTATAAGCTAACAAAATTGTGATCTCAGATGGTCGAAAATAATGTTTTCTATTCTATTCTATTTCTTCTAAGGTACGCTCACCTAATGTAATGTAAAAGTGACACTTGCGTCTTATTATCTGATGACGTCAACGCAACCAGAGGCCAATCAGCTCGCCGAACAAAGTGTTGAATTTGTTGCTTTATCTCTCTTTGGCACCTGTCAACCAATCGAGATGGCATGATGTGTGCTACGTAATTGCATTGCTGTTCGATGATTGATGTTTCAAATTACGTTCCGTTTCGTGTTATTTGTAATAACGATTGTTTTTAAATATAAATTTAGTAACTAATTTGTTTTTTATAGACATAAAGAAAAGTTTTCATTCATGCTCGTTAATTGTTTTACATTATTAAAAGATATTTCATGAGTCATTATTGAATTTTTTGTAGAAATACAATATATAACAGATTTTCTGAAATATCGATAAGTAGGTACCTATGTACTATTAATGTATTTTGTCATTTCACGAAAGCTGTCTGAGCCGTTTGTTACCGATCATCAAAGAGCCGATTTTCATTTAAATTCCTTTGCCTGAATATTATTATTTGTACAATTACATTATTTAATTCAACGTTTGTTTCACTGAGCGAACACCGGCAATTATTTTAATATTAAATTCTTAGCCGCCAAAAGGACCTTCGCTATCGTTATAATTCGCAAATCGAAATTACATTATAAATATTGTATATCGGATTATCATAAAATGAAACATTGCATTAAAATAAAATTCTGGGTAATCAAATTATTTCCAATAACATTGTTGCAGATAATAGGACATGTTTCAAAGAATAACTGAAACTTAAAATTTGAGTTACCTATATACCTGTAGAGTTGTCCGTATTTTTTCTTTGTGTTTTCTTACACACCGTCTTCCTAGTGAAAATTCACTACACTCCATTCAAAATAGCAACGAAATTTTAAGACTTTTTTGCAATACAGAAACTGAGATTTGAAACACTTCCTCTCACTTATTCTAAGAACAGCTTTAGTAACGTCCACGATATGTCGGATAGTATAATGTATCCAATAAATTAATTACATTTGGTAATCAGAATTGGCCAGATAGCTAAATAGGAATCAGAAAGTATAGGTAACTCGGTCTCCAAGAATGATTTTCTTGTCTATATTAAAACACCAAATAGATATATCTATTATCACACTACAACTCGAACCTCCAATGTAAATCCACGTTCCGCGCCCTTAATAATTATCAGTGAAATACTGTTCCGAAGCAATTAACACAATTCAAGTTGGGCGATGAAAGAGATCGCGTGCGGCAGAGCGAAGATAGTTTGGAGTAATTACGATTGTTGTGAGCGCCGACAATCACTTAGAAGTGCCTTATCTAAGGCCTACTTAACGCGAGACTCTGCTATTAAGTCATAAATCGTAGCCTAGTCACGCAACGGCCTGACGATTTGGCCGTAAGCGAGTTATCTTCACCTCGGCATCTAATTAACAAAATCTTTTCTCTTTTTCGTTATAAATAGATTCGAGAAACAAGGATAACGTGAAAGTCTTTTATTTGATTACATATGAATCATCTACTAACCATCACCACCATCACCTATACACTTAAAGCCAATCAGTCAAGTACGCAGTAAATACGTAGGTGCACAAGCAAATGCACCCTCTCGTCTCTCACCGATCCCAGCTACCCAATCCGCCGCGTAGCCCCAGGAACGTCCTATGCCGAGGTCCGTACCCCCCTGGGGTGCCCTTAGGTCGGTTGCTTAAGTTCATTCAATTGGCTCGGTGACCCTTCTGGTCCCTCCAATAGTCCGCAGTAAAAAGCAGTAAATGCTCCCTGAGTAAAGCTGTATACGTCATTCAAAAAATAAAAATCCCTCTCGTTATTGCTTTCCTGCAATGTGCTCAAATGAAACGGAGGACCGCTACGATCGGAGAGCTTTAATGCTAAATCGGAAAAAAAAATCTTTCGGAATTCATGCATTCGGATATGACGTGTACATTGGACTTGCGTTACGTAGCAATTGCAATACCTAGCCCTTCGCAGCTTATGGACTACGTAGCTTACGACGCGATACTGATTACGAGTGTTGTATCAGTACTGAAGTTGTCTCACGTAAGCTGCGACGGGCTACAGATATGTAGCATTATTTTCTCAGTGTACCTACTAATCAAATAAAGAATACTATTGCAGGGCAAGGTAGCCGACATAGCTCATAGTATTGCTGAACTCCAGTGGCAATGGGCGGGGCGTATTGCTCGTAGAACAGATGGCCGATGGAGCCGGAGAATTCTCGAGTGGCCATTGCGTACTGGAAGGCGCAGTGTGGGTAGGTGGTAAGGTATGTTAAAGTGGACCGATGACCTGGTAAAGGTGACAGGGACCCGTTGTAGAAGGCAGCGTAGGTCCGGTCGTTATGACGATCGTTGGGGGTGGCCTATGGACATAATGCGCATGCAAGTAGGATCTTCCTGTTTTATTTTGATTTATTTAAACCTATAACGGAATTATTTGACTTTCTGACCTTACGTAACGTAAAAAAACTCATCAATATAAAAGTGCTTAAGTATGAGCGCTGTAGTCTCTTCTTGGATCTGATGAATTCTGATGAAACAGGAAACAGTTAGGTACGATTAGTGAAAGGTCAAAAATCAAAATTCACATGGATAGCTTTTGACTCTACCACCGCGTCGGAAGGTGTTCCGTTATTTGGATCAACATCATCTATTTGGTGATATCTACACCGTCTGATCTAACTGGTTTCAATACCATACGGTGTAAGTATCAGAGACGTTAATGATTCCAGAATGAATAATGATTAGTCGACTCTTACAAAACCCTCTGTTGATGTGAAACCGGAAATCACACAGCAAGACATAATAATTTTAACCAGTTCAACAAACTCATTTATGTTAAAGGTCAGTTTAGTTTAGAATCTGTAATAGACCAATCACTCTATCACAGGACTAATACAGAATTAACGTCCCCCAGGGTATATCGACGCTGGACACTCCATTTAACAATTGAACAGTCAGTTTGACACATGACAGTGTGCGCATATCCCCCGACTCTCGAACACGGCAACACAGCGAAAGCCAAATAGTAGGACAACTTACCAATGACTTACTAAGGCAACTAATACTGATCTACTAATGTTAAAAGAATCTGAAATTTTCGATGAAGTTGGTTTTTCTATCTCACATATTAAACGTTTTCTAGTCTTCGTAATAGAGGTACCTTCAAACAGGTAGAAAACAGTGTATGAGCGAATAAATGCAAAATGTTTGTTTTTTAAATACATTATTATGAATTTAGTTTTTTGCAAATGGATGTTCCACTCGTCGATTAGAAAACCTTCAACCATATATCAGCCAGTACCTATGGTCGACTGTATAAAATTACAGATTTTAAAATAGTTTTTAGCTGTTTGTGTCCATAATGAATGTTGTTCAGTTTGATGGTCTAAACCACCCCTTTAAATTATAGACAAACATTCATTATAGACACAACATCAAAAAACAATTTGAAAAATCTGTAAAAAATGTCTAAAATTTATGGGAATTTGAGTTGACTAGATGTGAATGCGATCTTGTTCAGTTTGATGCCGTAAACCACCACTTTAAATATTACTAGTGTGTTTTGTTACACCCTGAATACCTAGTTCAAGACCCCAGGCTAGGGGTACACCACGAAATTCGATCTGTCAATGCGTCTCGACAGTACTTGTATGTCTAGATCTAGATATACTTACGAGTCGACTACATCATAATCTGAAATTGTATAATAATTGAATTATTACTCTTACTTTTCGTTTTTCACTATGCCCGGATCTCGGATACAGTGGTGGTGATCTCAACCCTGAAACATGATGTGTGCACCAACTATGTTACTCCGACAACGTAGTAGGTACTATAATAGCTTGAAACTAGAGTAGCATAACTCTACGCAGAGTATATTCCAATAAATCTGCATATGAGAGGCCTATTGCAGTGAAACTACAGAATTTTATATTTTTCGTTCCATCCACATTTCGTGTATTCCAAAAATGAAACTAAATAACTTTTTTAACGAACATAGGTCGATAAAAACGAGAAAAATTTTTGCACCTCCCATAGAAAATACGCAATTTGATATGGAAGGTCCCAAAAATTTATCGGTTTTGGACCCATGTTCTTTAGGGAAAGTTGTTTAGTTTCATTATCGGAATATCGGAATTCGCCCTTAACATTTAGTAGTGTATACGTAATAGTAGCTATTTTTTGTTTTTGATTTATCAAGTGTCATAAGAGGTGGCTATCCTATCGCCCACATAAACACTGCATAGGAAACATTTAATCCCTTAGTCGCCTCGTACGACACTCACGGGCAGAGTTGGGGTGGTATATTTTAAACCGGAACCAACCGGCTCTTTGGAAATTATACAAATTATTGTTAGGTGTTCAACATATACCTAATAAAAACCGGTTAAGTGTGAGTCGAACTACTCGCGCACCAAGGTTTCCGTACCACACCACCACACCACACAACTTATTACCTCACAAAACCCTTATGGTTCAGCCATGTCCGTCCGTCCTTTCGTCTGTCCGCGGCTTAGCTCAGAGACACTTAGTACTAGAAAGCTGTAATTTGACATGGGTATACATATTAATAACGCCGACAAAGTTGTAAGATTAAATCTTGAAAAATATTAGTTTTAGGGTACCTCCCCTATACGAAAAGTGGGGATGAAATTTTTTTTTCTCGTCTATCCCATGGTGTGGGATATCGTTGGATATGTCTTTTAAAAATATTGTGTATAGGTATAGGAAAACCATTTTTCGATTTAGAGATCCGAAATATTAAGCTTGAAAGTGAAAATTTTTATCCCAGTGTGACTTCAACTGTCTAGCTATTACGTTTAAAAAGTTACAGCCTTAAATAAGTAGGACAGACAGACAGACGGACAGACGGATGGATGGACGGACGGACGGACAACGCTTAATTATATGGTCCTGATTTCAATCTTTGGGTACGGACCCCTAAAAACCACGTAGGTACCTACATTATACCGGTATATTCCTGAAATTTTGCAAGTACTCCATAAATTCACTGACCTAGATAGAAAGTTGAGACGTCCAGGGCACGGGATTGGACCTAAGCTGGATTTTGGATCTCTTGGGAACCAAACAAGGGTAGAGTTTGTAGACTCTAATGAGACTAATAGGAACATAATATAAGATAAACTTCCACTATGCACAAATTGAAATAGGTACTTTAGTTTTGCTGAAATGATGTAGTTATTTTTATCGTTATGTTACCATGATGCAATAAATAGGAATTTCAGCGTTGAGCCAATTATAGTCTTAAATGTGACAAGCTCTATCCGCTCAACCCCTCCTATTTTTCAAAATGTTAGGCGTTTACTATAAAGCTTTTTTGTAGGCAGGTCAAATGTAAAAACTTTAAATTACCTTTTTTAGGGTTCCGTACCCAAAGGGTGAAAACGGGACCGTATTACTAAGCCTACGTTGTCCGGTCCGTCCGTCTGTCCTACCTATTTAGGGCTGTAACTTTTGAACCGTAATAGATATACGGTTGAAATTTTCACAGAAAATGCGGTATTACGGCAGATTCGTTAACATTTATTTCAATAAGAAAAAAGGCAAAAAGTTAAAAATTAAGGGTGGTTACAACAAGAAACTAGTTTCAATCAACGGTTTTTCTTATCACCCTATCGTAAAAATGGTAATAATACAAGCGTCAAACTTGATGTGATTATAGAGCAAACTCTACAGTATAACAACTAATAATAAAAACCGGCCAAGTGTGAGTCGGTCTCGCGCTAAAGGCCTCTGAGAATTTTTTTTTCTAGATAATTTGTTGTGTTGTGTGGTGGTGTGGTAAGGAACCCTCGGTGCGTGAGTAGCCCAACTCGCACTTGACCGGTTTTATTTAACACTTATATCTATAAGATAGGATGTTATATTAGATCAAAGTAAAATTAATGGATATGCCCAAAGCGAGTTTGGTTGAAGCACGAAAGTAGTAGGTACACTTGGTCCATACAAACTAGCTTACTTGTCTGTCATCTCGGTACATATTTGATGTATACCTATCATTTGTTTTAACTTATTTTTCTTGTTTGTAATGTTCGTGTAAAGCGCGGTTTATTACAGAAGAGACATTACAGCCTCTGCTCGATCTGCAACACTCGCCTGCGCCTCGTATTGCAATCCCGCCTCGGCTGTAATGACCAACTTTGCTCACTTGTATCATAATGTACTATTCCAGACTTTATTTTACCCCTTTGTCGGCGTAATAAATATGTATACCCATGTCGTCTCTGAGCTAAGCCGCGGACAGACGGACGGACATGGCGAAACTATAAGGGTTCCTTGTTTACTACGGAACCCTAAAAACTTGTATGACATGTTTTTCTCCCTACGATGATGGGGGCCGATGCCGACGAATTCGCGTGCAAAATCTAGTATTAGTTTATAAAACTTCGTGCAACCTACAGTTTACCT
This sequence comes from Agonopterix alstromeriana, assembly GCA_963924505.1. Lineage (NCBI taxonomy): Eukaryota > Metazoa > Arthropoda > Insecta > Lepidoptera > Depressariidae > Agonopterix > Agonopterix alstromeriana. The sequence goes on from OZ004670.1 coordinate 10,376,913, forward strand.
CAAGACCATATGGAAAGGTAACAAATTGAAATAATAGTATCCAATTCAGACTTGAGTAGGTCAGTGCAGGCTACAGATCGCGTGTTTTCGGGGCGGGACGGGTTGGCCCGGTTGTAGCGAGTGGGTAATCGGAAGGGATGATAAAACACACGTTATTACGTCAGTTAGATTGCTTTTGTGTGTACAAACAAACAACGATTAGATAGTAATAATTATAGGGTTACCACTTATTACGATAAAGTTCACTACGAAATTCAAAGAAGAGACGAGCAGAAAGTGCATTCCAAAAGTTTTTATTTAGGTATGTGTGTCTACGACAACACTATTATACGTCGTACCAACCTCGCGGAGCATCATCAACGCGGAACAGTTGTCAACACTGGCTCGCGGCCATTTTTCACCTTTTCGGAACGATACGAACTGAGCGGACGCGTTTCCTATCGAATATTGTTAAAACGAAGTAAAAACCAGTTAACAGTCCACTGTATTTTATTTAAAGACCATCTGAGCCTAAACATGGTCCATCTTCGCCGTAATTAGAAGAAAACGAAGAAAATATTCGTCGGAATCGCATGCGCAAGAACAAACAGGATCTGCGTGGGCGGCCGCCATTTTCACCGTTCGAACTGCGTAGCAACGCGGAAAATAAAACGTGAAAAAACATCGTCAAGCAGCACTGCAAGACAGAAGCCACTGCGTGAATCCAGTTTCCTAAAATTTTTCATCGTCTGGCTGTCTATTTCATCGTGGACTTCAGCTACCTACGCGATCACGCATCCAGCGGTCAACGCAACAGCGAAGAAAAAATCGCTTAGCATCCTTGAACATCATCATAAGCAGCAGCAGTCAGTTTAACAAAGGGTTTGGTTGCAGCAGTCGTGAGTCGAACCAATTCTCATCTGACCCCATAACCCTCAATTTCAAAATCTTTCAAATCACGTTGCATCAGCAACAATTCCATCTCAATCTCAATTAATCGTAATTTTCACAAAGAATTTCACAACTTTTTGCATATTTCAAGAAACATTTCATTATCAAAAATATTGCATCGGCAATATTTCAATTTTATCTCTACAACTTTACAAAGTAACTTTTATTTACGTACTAATCGTAAATTCACCCCTGCTACTTTAACATAACCTTACCAGCATTCTAATCATTTCCTTTTTTATACATATACAGTGCTTACGGTCCTCCTGGCTTGCTCTGCGGTGCACGGTACGAGTGTGCGTGGCACGTGGTTGATACGTGGGCACGTCAAATAGCTTCAGCTTGCATCATTTTTTATCAAATTTAAGTATCGTTCCGATTCTTAATAACAAACTTTTAAGCGTGCTAGCATACTAACCATAATTTTTTTTTGCAATCATGCCTGTTGACGAACGTTTGCTAGCTGAATTAAAAAAGAAGCGTGCCTCACACAAAGCTAAAATCACTATTTTCAAAGGTTTCATCGAAGAATTACAATCTCATTCATCTTTGTCACAAGTTCAACTCGTCCAATTAAAAAACCGATTAACCGTTTTTTCAGAGTTATACAAAACATATGATGATAATCAAACACTAATCGAAACAATTGTTGAAATTCCAGATGAACAAATCATCGAACGACAACAGTTCGAAAATGATTACCATCAATTATTTGCGGTCGGCACTCAGCTGATCCAAGTTAACGAGGAGGAGGAACAGGCTAAGTTTGCAACCTCTCCAAACAATAACACATTTGTTAAATTACCCACCATTGACCTTCCACGATTCTCAGGTGAGTACCATAATTGGCTTGAGTTCAGAGACACATTCGAGTCTATCATACACAACAACAAAACTATTGATAACATTCAAAAGTTCCATTATTTGCGTGCATCCCTGCAAGGTAGCGCATCACTAGTGATCAAATCATTAGAATTGTCAGCTCAAAACTACAACGTAGCATGGAATCTCATATGTGAACGTTATAACAACCGTCGTCAGCTCATAGGCAATCATGTTCAAACACTATTCAACATAAATACAATAAACAATGAATCTTCTACAGCATTGAGACAACTTCTTGACACAATCAACAAAAACCTCCGAGCTCTCTCCTCATTAGGTGAACACACTGAATACTGGGACACTTTGATCATTCACTTAGTGTCAAGTAAATTAGATTCAACCACACTTAGGCACTGGGAAGAATTCAAAAACACACTCTCAGACATGCCCAACTTGGAACATCTAAATAAATTCATAAAAAATCGTGCTGATTTATTAGAGACATTAGAAGATGGTAAATTGAAAAACAATATAGTATTCAAGTCTCCTAATCAGTTGAATCAAAATCCAAACCCACCCCGTAAAGAGCCACCTTCATGTCCTATTTGTAAATCTAATCACCAACTCTTTTCCTGTCCAGTATTCAAAAAACTCTCAGTTGATGGTAGAATTGATATGGTGACAACATTCAAAGTTTGTTCCAACTGTTTATATCCTGGTCATGACATTAAATCATGCAAAGGCGGTTCCTGTAAGTACTGTAATCAGAAACATAACACACTACTGCACCGTGACAAACATGAGAAACCACTCACACACACAAGCTTTCAGAATACATCAGTGCTACTGTCAACAGCTGTAGTCAACATATTCAGTACCGATGGTACATGTCACACCGCTCGTGCTTTGCTTGATAATGGAAGTACATCATGCTATGTGACTAAGGACTTATGTAAAAAATTAAGATTACCCATGCAAGCCATTAACACTTCAGTTACTGGAATCAATAACCAACAGACAAACATTTCTCATAGCACCAACATTCAAATTCAATCATTACACAATTCATATCGAGCAAACATATCATGTCTTATTCTCAATCAGATATCATCAAACTCAATTCCAAACATGCTTATTGATACAAACAATATCAATATACCAGAACACATACAATTAGCAGATCCAGACTTCAATATACCAGCACCGATAGACATCTTACTCGGAGCAGAAGTTTTTTGGAAAATCATTGGCAATGGCCGAATAACGTTGGGTAAACAGCAACCAACACTACAAGAAACACAACTTGGTTGGCTAGTTTCAGGCTGTACTCCGATCACATTCAAATACACCCAGAAGTCATGCTTTTTTGTAGATCAAATTCAAAATCAGTTGTCTCGTTTCTGGGAACTAGATGACATATCATCATCACATTCAAATATTTCATCATCTGATCAACAGATATGTGAAAATTTATTCGTTCAGACTACAACACGTGATAGCAGTGGCAGATTTACAGTCACAATTCCATTCAAAGAATCCCCGGAGTGCCTCGGTGATTCCTATTATCAAGCAAAGCGCAGGTTTCTTAACATAGAAAAACGTATGGATTCCAATCCTGAATTTCAAAAGGAATATGTTCAATTCATGAACGAATATCTTGACTTAGGTCATATGTCAAAGAATGAAAACTCACACATACAACAGACACCTTCATACTATTTACCTCACCACGGTATCATCAGAGAGTCAAGCACAACTACAAAGTTCAGAGCTGTGTTTGATGGCTCCGCTCTCACCACAACTAAAATATCACTTAATGATATACAAATGACTGGTCCCGTTGTTCAGGATGACCTCGTCTCAATTTTAACTCGCTTTAGGCAACACAAGTTCATAATATCAGCAGACGTTGAGAAGATGTATCGACAAATATTTTTAAATTCAGATCAGAGAGCTCTACAACAAATAGTATGGCGGTTCAATTCAACACAACCGTTACAAACATATACACTAAACACTGTAACATATGGTACTGCTTCGGCCCCATACCTAGCTACTCGGTGCATCAAACAGGTCGGTCTCAATTGCCAAGACAAAAGCGTATCAGAGGTGATCATTCATGATTTCTACTGCGATGATCTGTTATCCGGGGCTGATGATGATTCACATCTGTGCCACATTGCATACGGTGTATTCACAGAATTAAATAAATATAAATTCCCCCTCAGAAAATGGCAGTCGAATCACCCTGATTTGCTGCACCGATTAGGATTGGATAATTCTCTAAACACATCCATTAATTTAGGTACAAACGATCCATCCAAAACATTAGGTATATATTGGAATACTAAACAGGATACACTGTCATACTTATTTCACGCAGACAACATTAACAAACAAATCACAAAACGCATAATTTTGTCCACCATAGGGCAGATATTTGATCCACTGGGTCTCATCAGCCCATGTGTAGTACAAGCAAAAATTATAATGCAACAAATTTGGCTTCAAAAATTAACTTGGGATAATAGTGTACCAGACAGCATGCAACAGCAGTGGACGAAATTTATGGAATCATTAAAAATGATTAATCAGTTAACTATTCCCAGACGTGCCTTCAGTGATTCTCCACAAAATATTCAACTGCATGTATTTTGTGATGCGTCGCAAAACGCATACGGTGCATGTGTTTATGTACGCACATGTACTACAAACAATCACATTGATACTAAGTTGCTGATAGCCAAAGGTAGGGTAGCACCGTTAAAAACATTAACGATTCCCCGTCTAGAGCTGTGCGCTGCACTTACAGGTGTCAAATTATGTAACAAAGTATTAGCATCACTTCGAAACTCACATACTATCATTACAGATTGTTACTTCTGGAGTGATTCTATAATTGTTCTATCATGGATAAAATCATCACCACACAAATTACAAGCATTTGTCAGTCACAGAGTTACAGACATTCAAAACAATAGCACTCCACAAGCATGGCGCTATGTACCTACAAAACAAAACCCCGCTGACTTGTTATCACGCGGTGTCACAACTCAACAATTAATACAATCTAATCTATGGTTTACAGGACCTCCGTTTCTCAGGGATGATGATAAAAGCTGGCCAGACCAACCACGGCATATCAGCGATTCTGACCTGCCTGAAACGCGTCCATCCAGTTCCCATTCAAACTCACACTGTTTCACGCAAGTAGAAAACGATTCTTTCATTCACAAATACTCAAACTTTACAAAAATAACGATGATCACTGCATACATTTTACGGTTCATTCATAATAGCAAAAACAAAATTCATAGTAACAACATTAATCCTCAAAATGTCAGCCCCTTAACGACTACAGAACTAGCTACAGCTAGGTATCAATTGGTAAAAATGTCTCAAATGGTTTCATTTCCTACAGAATATGAGTTACTCAAAAATAAACACAATTTGCCTCATAAAAATACATTAAGTTCATTGCATCCATTCATAGACAAAAATGACGTTATTCGAGTCGGGGGAAGGCTTGCTAACTCGCAATTTAAATATGATAAAAAATTTCCAATTTTATTAAAATCAAACCATCATATTTCACAAATTATCTTTTCAACCTATCACATATCACTTTTACATGCAGGACCACAGCTGTTACTTGCACACATACGTGAATCTTATTGGCCCATAGGCGGCCGTAGCCTTGCCAGAAAAACAGTACAATCATGCACTAAATGTCGTAGATTTCAAGGCAAGACTATAACTCCTATCATGGGTGATCTTCCGAAACAGCGGATGCACGCAAATTTCGTCTTTATTAACGTAACTGTTGATTATGCCGGGCCAATCATGATTTGTGACCGCAAGGGTCGTGGAAGTCGCCTCATAAAATCATACATATGTGTTTTTGTATGCCTTGCAGTAAAAGCCGTACACTTGGAGTTGGTTACAGACTTAACCAAGGAATCCTACATCGCTGCCCTCAATAGGTTCATAGCACGCAGAGGAAAGCCTAATTGCATATATTCAGATAATGGTGGTAATCTAGTAGGTGCCTCTAGAATCATTACAAAGTTTTTAAAGGATAACGCTAACTCAATTTACAAGTCAACCGCAGAGCAAGACATTTCGTTCCATTTCAATCCGCCTTATGCACCTCATTTTGGAGGGCTTCATGAAAGCGCCGTAAAGTCCACAAAGTATCATCTCAAGCGTGTCTTGAGTCTAGCTCACCTCACATACGAGGAAATGTACACTACATTAGTCCAAATCGAAGGTATCCTTAATTCACGGCCTCTAACGCCTCTATCATCAGACCCCTCCGATTTGACAGCCCTAACACCCTCTCATTTCTTAATTGGTCGTACTTTAACTGCATTACCTCACCCACAGCTCACTGACTGCAACACGCTGCGTCTACCAAGATATCAGCGCGTTGAACAGCTACGACAACATTATTGGAATAGATTTTACAAGGAGTATATTTCACAGTTACAAACAAGGACAAAATGGCAAAGGTCGACTGGCAAGCTGACTGAGGGCATGATGGTCATCGTGAAAGACGACGCACTTCCTCCAGTTCAATGGCTCCTGGGAAGAATAATCAAGCTATATCCTGGTCCTGACGGAATTGCACGTGTAGCTGAAATCAAAACTAAATTTGGAACAATGTGCAGAGCATTCAATAGAATATGCCCGCTACCAACAGAATAAACAACATTTATCATCACACTACTTTGTGGGGCTGGCAGAATGTCTACGACAACACTATTATACGTCGTACCAACCTCGCGGAGCATCATCAACGCGGAACAGTTGTCAACACTGGCTCGCGGCCATTTTTCACCTTTTCGGAACGATACGAACTGAGCGGACGCGTTTCCTATCGAATATTGTTAAAACGAAGTAAAAACCAGTTAACAGTCCACTGTATTTTATTTAAAGACCATCTGAGCCTAAACAATGTGTATTGAATCTTGAAACAATGCATCATTATTTAGGACCGCTTCTTTAGACCATTATAATCATTTTCACACTAAAATTTATTACTCTTTATGCAATAAGTTACGTAGTTAACATATTTGAGGGGCTTAGTGAGCCGACACTGGTCTGGCGTGTGGATGGTCCGTCGACAGACCCGTGCAGGACCCTTCACAATATGCGTTGGTAGTATTTTAGGTTGGCTGGTTGGGCTGGTTGAAGAAAACTCAAAATTCGAGAGAACACTGTTTATTGGCGTTATTTAGTCACTCACTGTACAATCCTTTGCTTTACTAGTATTTAAATTACACTTTTAAAGGTTGAACGTCTTACATGCCGCACACCGCGACCAGAGCCAAAAAGGAAGAGGGAGTGGCGGTGTTGCCGTAGACAAAAAACATTTGGTATTTTTTATATGTTGCCAACAACATATCAAAAGCTTTGAGTAATCGATTATGCACCATTCCATTTGATAGTACCAGAATTTAGCCCGGACTAGTATAATTATGACTAGATAACGACATAGAATAAATATATAGAATCAAACATACAAATATTTGCCCATTGCAGGATTTCAGAATCGAGGTAAATCTTCGGTGATTGATTCGTGACTGGACTACGTACGAACCATAACTTTTAACATATTTGGTATTGCGCTAATTGCGGTACTGCTCTTGACAGCCTTTAGAGCCGTTTTGACAGATCTCTCAGACGTTACAAGCTGTCAATTACATAGAGTTTAGCTCGATGCGGAATTCAGCACAGTTGAATAGTAATTGGATTGCAATGCCATTAGCGCAAAATTAAATTAGCGCAATCAGTCTCCAGCACCCAAATAATGCACCCGATGATTATGATGATGTAAAGTAGAAACAAATATTAAACTGTAACTCGTTCATTGATATGGATGGATATTCAGTCCTATCTGCATTTTTAGTAACCAACGAGCAGTTGAGGCCCGTTGCAATTAAATGTCACGAGGATTAAACGCTTGTGCGACTGTCAATTCTGTAACTATCAGCCAGTGCAGTTGCGGTAGCTGCCGTTTAACACGCAAATGATAATGCTTACATTGAGCAAATGATAGCTTCAAATGTCAATCCAGCATTTAATTGTTATAGTCATGCGTTAGGTTACTTGGGTCTTGACTCTTGATGGATAGAGCCGTAAGGGGTTCTTCTATTGTTTGTATATTTTGAAAAATTACAATGCTGTCTTCGAAAACAGATATCTATGTATGATCACTTTGTTGATCACAATAAAAAAAGCCGTTGTGGTCCAGGGACGAATAACCTTGCCTGCCGTGCAGGAGGCGATGGTTCGATCCCCGTCCAAGCCGACTCGTACCAACGAGTTTTTCGGAATTTATGTACGATTTGTAACACCACTGGCTTTTCGGTGAAGGAAAACATCGTGAGGAAACCTGTATGCTTCAATTTCGAGGCATGTATTGTACCCACTGTCCATTATAAGTGGCGACGGGGTCACTCTTCGTCACACTGTTTCGGTACTACTAGTGAAACGTGGATGTTCTGAGATTTCTGAATATCTCTGACTACAACCTCGGGGAATATAGTCGTATGCATATGCATGCAAAGTTTACACATTTAATACGATACTGAACTGGCACTACCGACTTAACTGTAACGCCTACATAAACATAAGAAACAGTTCCAGTTCAAACAACTCTTGAAACGGAAGGATAATTACATCTTTCATAGTAACTATCAACTTAACTGCGCCGTTTAAATAACTTTCCTTTAACATATTTTCCGAAGTTAAACAACTCAAATTGAAACTAGAATTCCATAGAACTCAATTCGAAATAAATATATTATTCAGTTAGTATGTTTAGTACGAAGTTAATGTAATTTTCTAAAGTCAAATAGAACTAGCTGCCTGCCTAAGTTAATTTTAGTGTATTGTATAGGTCATTTTGGTCGTTCATTTCATTTCATAAATGCATTGTATTGTGTATACTGTGTCGGGTAAAATTTTGAACCTAACAATGTTTACATGCGGAGGTAGGAAGAACAATAGTGTCATAAGCTTATCATATGCTCACGACTATATTCCCCGAGGGGTAGTCAGAGATATTCTGAAACCTCAGAACATCCACGTTTCACCAGTAGTACCGAAACTCTGTCCAGTGTGTCGAGGGGTGAGCCCGTCGCCACTTATAATGGACAGTGGGTACAATACATGCCTCGAAATTGAAGCATGCAGGTTTCCTCACGATGTTTTCCTTCACCGAAAAGCCATTGGTGTTACAAATCGTACATAAATTCCGAAAAACTCATTGGTACGAGTCGGCCTGGACGGGGATCGAACCATCGCCTCCTGCACGGCAGGCAAGGTTACTCGCCACTGGACCATCACGGCTTTCATAAATAAATAGTTTCATAAAATAAATTATTAAAATAAATTAATCTAACGGATCCCATTCTTAAAAATCTAAACTCTTCATAAAAACGAATAGAAAATTATTTAGGTGAAACGTACACAAGTAATAATATTGGAAAGGGAAAATGGGACTCTCGTGACGTTCTATTCTATTATACATATTTATTTAGATTTTGACCGATTAATAACTCCAAACTAAAAATAAGGTCCCTTTGCCCTAAGACCGTCACATTGGTCTTAAGGCACCTACTAATTAAATGAATTACCGTTTTTAATATGATTCATTAATTTCAAAAAAATAACTGTCTATTAACTTCCTAAACTCACGACCATACCCCTCGGGTACCTACCAACTTTCGTCCTTTTCAGGGTTCCCTAGTCAACAAGGAACCCTTATAGTTACGCCATGTCCGTCCGTCTGTCCGTCTGTTCTTGGCTTAGATCAAAGACGCTTAGTACTAGAAAGCTGTAATTTGACATGGGAAATATTAATACTTAAATAAAATGTTGAAAAAAATTTTTAAGGTACCTCCCCTAAAAGAAAAGTGATGAACCATTTTTCGATTTAGGGATCCGTTGGCGAAATATGAAGCTTTAAAGTGAACATTTTTGTAAAATTCAAATGTGTGCCCCCCCCCCCCCCCCACTCCAGCTAAACGGACTTGTAAAATGTAGTTTTTAGACTTTATTAGCCCCCTTCTAAGTACGTATATTGTCAAATATTAATAGGGCATTGTTTATTAAATCGAATAGATACCAGTTTTTTTATTTCACTCAATACTGATTACATTTTAATTTATTTGAGAATACTCGAATTGGAAATGCCACAATACTTCCTTAATTAATTGTATACTAGCTGTTGCCCACGACTCCGTCGGCGTGGACCTTAAAAAAGTCATATTCTATCTGCGTGCAAAATTGTATCCAAATCCCTTCAGCCGTTTATGCGTGATTGAGTGACAAACATCCTTTGGCATTTATAATATTAGTGAGATGATTAATGTTTATTTTGATTGGCTATCAGACCAGATTCGTGTCAAAAACATAATTTTATTATGGTCATTGTATGACTTCTGTAACTAGGTGCCCAGTAATTCAAGTAAAATAATTTCACCGTATCACCGACGCATCCCCAATGTGAATAAAACGGAGCGACATCTAACACTTTTAAATAAGGTATCATTTATATAATGGCAGGAACTCCGATGTGATAATGGCGTATCCATGTATCTGGTTATTATGTAACATAATGATTATGCATGGCCAGTGATGCCATCACTCATGACATCAGACACCATTTTACAAATAATACACTGAGAAAAAAATGCTACGTATACGTAGCCCGTCGCAGCTTACGTACGCTTACGACGCGATACTGATTAAGAGTGTTGCATCAGTATTTAAGTTGTCTCGTACTTCACAATGAAGCTTCATACACTCGTAATCAGTATTGCGTCGTAAGCTACGTGGTATGTAAGTTGCGACGGGCTACGTATAAGCTGCGACGGGGCTACGTAGCTTTTTTTTCTCAGTGTACTTGTAAAAATGTCCGTCTCCACCCCTTTCGTTGTTCCACTTTATAAGCCTTAAAATAAATTCGTAAGTACAAGTATAGCATAATAAGCTCCGAATATATCACACATAGTATGTTTATGGTTCGATTAGGGTCGACAAGCCTTCGCCCCTGTCGCCTCACATGATGGATGGTAGCCACATCAGATTTCGGATAGTTTTTTGCATATTATGTTTTTCTATAACATGAACTCGAGGTCATAAATATCACTTTTCAAGGGACTTTCAGGATTTTCTTCCTTTATATTGTGAAGAGCATAATGTAGGTGCTTATGGTTTGAAGCTGAACACGTAATTCTTTATGTGTCTGTAAATTTCATATCTTACATAGTAAAGATGACATTGATAGCTAGGGTTCTCGACTTCCCGTCATAATTTCGAATATTAATAAATCGGATCTCATCGTTGGCAATAAATATAAGGTTCTATACTTACAAAAACGTCAGGTTTTTCTAGCTAGAAGGTTTAAACGCGTTTTCTAGATTATCATTAATATACCTATTAACAAATTGACTGCTTAGGTATGCATAAACTTAATAGACCCGTAATATTAACAAACTGAACTCAAGTGTTCGCACGCCCATAAGCTCGATTTTCGTGTATACAAGGTGTCAGAAGACCTGTCCCGTAAACTCAAAGACAACTTTCTGCATGGAACTAACAATGACAACTCAAAAATAAATCTGCCGTTCCATACATTTCGCGCGGTTATAATTTAAGTTTTTTTTTTCTGATTATATGACAATGTTTAATCGTTCTATTTGTCGACAAAAGTTAAGTGTCGCTCCGAAACTGGTAATTATAATAAAAGTAATATTATTATGTTAGGTGAGTATAGTCAAACTTCTATTAATAGCCAATTCATTAATTACAAAAATCACAAAGAAAATCATATGAACTCATCTAAAAACTCACCATTCATTATGATATAAAAAGGAGCTCTAAAATCATTAGAGCACGTAAACGTGGCCTGAAAACAATGATGCGAACCGTGATGAATAACCGTGATTACTCTTTCAAACTGTAACAGCAAGTACCTATGTAAATTGGGTACTTTGCACACATTTACATACGCACATACATTTTAGTAGGTTATTAAACACGCCGTCGCTTGAGTAAACATCGTAAATCACACAAAACTAGAAGCTTTGCACACAGAATTTGCGTTTCTAATTTCCTCTAGGTATTGTTTGTGTACCCAGGTAGGTATAATAATATTATAGAGCGCTGCGAATCTCGCGATATGGGCGTCAACGACCGGTGACAATCAAATAGGTGGAGTTCTCTACCCGGAGTTTAATTTCCGTACACAGTAAATTTACTCGTCGCAATTGTCGACATAGAATTTAGATTTATAATACGCTGTAATTTCTTTACAGTTTTTGAGAGTTACGAGGCTTTTTCATCCTTTCGTACAACGAATCCGGGGTTGAAGAAAAATACTTTTATCTACCCCATTGAGTGAGGTGTCGTTGGATAGGTCTCGCAAAATGGAACCAAACGTACTTCGTGACAAGGTTTTTTTAATACTGTGTCTCGAGATATTTGCGCTTAAAACACAAAAATAGAGCATGAGAACATTCACGAATGTATATGTCTTAGCAAATAGACTATAACGGATGATGTAACACAACGTTGCAAACATATTTAAATCTGGTTTTTGAATTGTTTGAATTTTCGAAGCGCGGTCGGTATGAACCAGTAAAATTTTAGTTTATAACTTCTTTGTCTGAATAATTATTTATAAGTTAAAAAAAATCCATTCAATAAAGTATTATCCAAATTTAAATTTTCTCACACAAAAGTAGTTATAAATAACATAGACAAAACTCTTTCAAACGTCATAACGACCGAGCCATTTGGAAAAGCAATGGAACCGTTTATTCTATCGTAACAAAGGGATCGGTATCTTGTTACTTAAACTAAATTAAGTGAAAGAAATGTGAACAAATACCTATCTAGGTACTCGTTTATGAGATCGAGTGCTTTTAGTCGAATGAACGCAACGTGTATAGTTACTTACGGACAAAAAGGTTAAAGCACTAAAATTTTATTGTTGGTTTATCTTATAGCATTCACATTTATCAATATTACGTCAATTCTCTCAAAAAGTACCTAGCTTTATGTTTAACCACAGAATAGAGAACCCGGCCTCGCCAGTAGCATGTAGGTGCTGCCCGCGTGCCACTTATATGGTCAATATGACATATCTTTTCATACATTTCGTTCAGAAACAGGTCCTAGGTCACTATGACTATTTTATGAAGAATCAATTATAAGACTTATGAAGATTAGGTAGAATTTAATTTGATTAGTATTTTCTCTTTTTTGCTCACGCTTGTTCTCGAACTAAATAGTCTACATGCTATTTAAAAAGAAAATGAAGAATATTTATGTTACGTTTTTCTACTGGTTCTCTTTTTTGCAACATTAGGCACCAACGAGATATTTAGTAGGTACTTTTCGTTTGCACTAAATTGCTCATTGTTTCAAACTGCCTAGTCTTTGTATCGTTATAACTAATCATAGACTAGTACAATAAGTCATGATTTCATGCTTTATCTTTGATAGAGAAATGAATGGTATACCTCTATTCAAAGCCGTCTGGATGGATTATATCACGCGACGACTATGGCAAAGTTCAAAGGAAACATTGGATAGATTTGGTAGAAATTTATTAGAATGAACACCTCTCTGAATGATGGACATGATAGGTGGGCTGATTCGTTAGACCGAATTGTATCATACGAACATGCATACGTTTCTATGAGAGATCATCATCATTTTAGGGTTGTCAGAAACTGTGAAACTACAACCAAGCATCTTAATAAAGGTGCAGCCGTACAATAGGTGCAATTTGAGAAACATTTGATTAGGAGATTCGTACACATTGAGGGATTTATTACTAGGTGATTTTACAAACACTTTTCAAATCAGAAGTGATCACAACCATCAAACTGAACAACTTTTACATTGAGAGCAAAACATGAAATCGCAAAAAAAATCAACTGTTCCATACTAAACTTCAATGCCTGCTCGACTCAAATGTATGAAATAGCAAATTTTTATTACGATTTCTGGTTTCGTCCTATAGTAAAAGTTGTTCAGATTTATGGTCTGAACCACCATTGAAAATTAGGAAAGTGATTAAAAATTACGCACAATAATCATATTATATTTTATCCTTAGGCTGCTGGGATTGAACAGTGTTTTTTTATTTGTTAAGAGTCTTATTAGCTAATTAATTGGGAGATGTACTCGTATATATTCAAAACCTACTTTGAAAAAAAAAGACTTGTCCTAAGGCTATTTGCCTCAAACATGAGTTGCTCTGAAAGTATATTCTTTTATTATTATCAGCAAACCTAAACTAAGACATTCCTAAATAAAAAAGAAATATTCGATAAACATCATGATAGTAAACCACAGTAATCAAGAACAAATACAATAGTTTCAAAACCTCTGCATATCTGACAATATGACTACCAACATAGTAGATACCAACATACCTAGTTCAAAGTGCATAGCATAAACAGGCGAAGTAATTACTTTAACGTAGGTACTACTGCTAGCTTATAGTATAAGTCTGTATCTGCCTACCTCCGCCTTCAATTTTATAATTGTAGTTTCATATTTGTGTAATAGTGTGAGAGACAACAAAATAACTTCAGACTGGTAATGGCATTAAAATTGAGACGGAAATACACAATATGTATGCTAAGTGGTGGATGGGAATGAAAATGATACATTTTTCATTGCTATCAACGCAATAATGGATCGTATGGAACGCGATATCTTCGTAATAAAATTAGGGCGACTCGGGACTTTGATCGGTGCCTATTTTTTTTTCATTAAATGGTGATCATTCTTATACTAATATAAGTGGGTATTTTGATTGAGGGGTAACTCAGTGTAGGTAATGCAAATATAACGAGTTTTAAGAGATTTTAAGAATTTAATATTATGTAGAAAAATCACATTATGTCTTCGCTTCTCGACCAAATCTCTAAAACCAAACCAAAAGCACATTCAAACAACGTTTGCGCATTTGGTACAAATTGTCTTTGACATATGTGTAGGGTTGACTTACCACGCATCGTATGAACATCATCTACATTTCGTTACTTTTTAATCTTCGTTCTGTTATTTAAAATAGTATTTGAAGAATTACTGAAAATGTGAATTTAGCGTAATTTTTCATCGTTTTCTCTCAAGACTCAATTTTATGTAGTCAAATCCAACGAGTGCGTGCGCCTGACTGCATTCCCTTGCTCGGTTTCCCTCATGTTTCCTAAAAGTGTGAGGGGTAACTGAAGTCAGAGGGGGGCGGTGCGTGGCCGTTCTGTATGTAAAACTACGAGTATATACTGTTACCTATTCTGTGCCAAAAGCTTCCAGTGCATCTTCTCTCGATATGTGTTCCAAATTCAATCTCTAGTGGCCAGTACAGAACCCTTTGGTAGAGATGGTATACTCTGTATGGTAAGCATCTGAAAAAAAAATTGTTACAAGGTTGGTTTTTAGTTGCAGTGATTTTGTCGAAAGCCAGGCCACTTATCACAATGAATGGTAACGAAGTGTATTACTGTGTCATTTATTTTCTATAATATAATTGGACCTTACTTCGACTGAACATAATTTATGTTATGTATAAACAGTGGTGGCATTTGAAAAACATTTTATAAGGGCTTTCTTAATTACGCGGATGTTCTGAGGTTTCAAAATATCTCTGACTACCCCCTTGGTCGTGAGCATATGCTTCTGATATGCTCTTAATTACGTTGCCTGTTTTTTAAGAAAAGTAGAGCGATTTTTAAAACTCATACTTTGAACTCAGCAGTTGAAAATGTCAATCGTGCTTCAGGAGCGAGTCAAATCAGCAGTATAAAGATGCACATCTCCATAGTAATTTTGAAATTTTGAACTGCTGAGTTTCAAAAATTGCACTCCAGACCATCGAACTAAAAAACATTCTCTATTGGATTAAAATGGAAATCGCGAAAAGAAATCAGCTGTCACATATCTACATTTGAGTCGAGTAGGTTCGCAATTTTGTATGGAACAGCTTTTTTCTTATTTTCGATTTCAATGTTACTGTTTTCTCTGACTACCTCCTCGGGGAATATAGTCGTGAGCATATGCTATGTTACTCGCATAAAAAAATTGGTTCTGTTTGATCATCTGATGACATCCTCTGAAAAACTGTCAGTATTTTAAGAAAGTCCCTGTATACAAGGTGTAACAAAATCTTTTGTCGTTGCCTCCTTATTGAAAGTTGTTCAGTTTGATGGTCTAAATTACCCCTTTAAAAATTACTAGGGTGTTGAGTAACAAAACATTAGACTACCTATGTACATATAAAAGATTCGAACAATTCCCTTGTTTTGTTCATTTGTAAACACACTATAGTGTAACTACCCTCTGTTGCCGTGTAACGTATTGGCAATTAAGGCAAGGAGATGTGCCCAGTGTGAGTTAGTTAGCCAATAAACAAGCGCCGATTGTTTCTGTCATTGGCAGCTTGAAAAACTGCTGTTGGTAATGTTTTGCACTAGGGAGATTTTATTTGCACAACTTCTTGCTCACAAACAAACCCATTTTTAAAACAGTTTAATACACAATAAATAAATCATTATTATTATTATCTTAGTTTAAAGTAGAAACCTTATACTACAGTGAAACCTGGATAACTGGGACATTAAGGGACCTGCAAATTTGTCTCACATAAAGAGGTATTCCACTTACCCAGTTTCCAGATATCCAGGCATAAATAAATATCTGTCTCATTTACAGAGGGTTCGCGGACACAGAGACTAATAGAGGTGAGAATAGAGGTTATTTCAGTTATAAAGGTGCGATTATTAAATAAAAAATAACGTATTATGAAAACATAAGACAACATACCCATGATGGCAAACACTGTTCAAGTTCAGGATATTCTGATAAACGTACACGTTTTAGTTTTCCTTGTCCTTCAGAACATAGCGAATAAATTTTATCTTTATTCTGAATGATTCGACAAAGAGTAGATTGACACATTAAATTCGACACAGACTTCATCGCTTGTCTCCCCACTTTTATAATGGGATTTTAACTTTAGTTTTTCACGTAGGTATTGATAAAGATTCGAGCCTTCATTTCGACAAAATTAGACAATAGCGGAATTTGCACGTAGACTAAGAATTAGTAAACAAATAGTGCGAATTAGAGAGGTGATCAATTGATATTATCTCAGTTGCAGAGGTCAGAGGTAGAAAAGTATTCTTTAAAATAAAGTCTCAGTAAAAGAGGTAACATACACTCGCTGTCTCAATTATAGAGGTAACATACACTCGCTGTCTCAATTATAGAGGTAACTAAGAGATCTGAGGTAGAAAATAAAGTCTCAGTAAAAGAGGTTAAATACACTCGCTGTCTCAATTATAGAGGCAACTAAGAGGTCAGAAGTAGAAAAAGTGTTCTTTAAAAATAGTCTCAGTAAAAGAGGTAAAATACACTCGCTGTCTCAATTATAGAGGTAACTATGACGATTAAATCGAAAGAACGAATCTCAAATAAAGAGGTTTGCATTGTCCCACTAACAGAGGTAATTCAGTGCTAAAGTGTCGGGACCTCAGCATGAGTTCCAGCTATGGAGGCTTCTCACTTATCCAGGTCCCACTTAACCAAGTTTCACTGTATTAATATAGGTAAACGTACTACGCAGGATCTTTCTTAGAATGCTGACTTTTTTTTGGGATGCTCTGACCATCAAACTAAACAACCTTCTCTATGAAACCAACATCGAAATTGCGAGTATAAAATCAGTTGTCCCATACAAAATTGCAAACCTACTCGACCCATATGTATGGGACAGGTTTTTTTTTCTAATTCGATGATGGTCATGTACAAAAAGTTGTTCAGTTCGATGGTCTAATCATCCTCAGAAAATACCTTCAACATGTTAAGAAGGACCCTATATAAAAACTGAGATGCACAGGCTCATGTAATATCTAAAGTCCGTATATTGTAACGGGCAACTACGGAACCCTACCCAGCGCGTGGCCCGACACGCATTTGGCCGGTTTTTATGTGTCTAGTGACCTGAAATAAATACAATTTCATTTCGTTATAAAGAATGTAGTTATAATATAATATATAAAGAAAATTTTTAATAGTCAGTGGTATTGTCTCTCTTAACTTCTAGTAACATTTCAGGTAAACAACAGGTATAAAATAGATTATAATTTATTTCAACATAATTAAAAAGTTAATTTATGAAAAATGTTTTGAAGAAAAAACAATGTAGGTTAGATACAAAAGATTTAATTAGCGAAGCCCTTAAATTGTGAAGATAAAAGTATCAAAAGTGCTCGAACATAAACTTAATGAGAATTAAAATAATTACGAATGATGTTTGGACGGGTATCCATTAGCTGGTTTAAACCGGTGCGTCAGGGTTGCCAGATTTAAAATAAAAAATGTCTTAACGTATCCCAGACAATACTGAGAAATATTCTAGCAATATGTCTAGGATATTATTATGTGTTGCGATTATATTTAAATGTTGTTAAAATAATTTACGCTTGAAGGCCCAATCAAAATATCTCTTGGTCTTTATTCTAGAAGTTAACCTCTAGGTTGCATTATTAATGGTTTATTCCACAGAAATATCAAAACGAAAGGTAATAAAAAGAAAGAAAACTAAAACAAGGTACCTTAAATTTAAGGAGAATTATAAAAAAAGAGAAACCATTTTGTTTAAGAAGTTACATATCTTTGTTTAACGGCATTGCTGCCAGATTCGACATCTACAAACACACTGGGTGGGGATTGGAATTGGGATGGCAAAATAAATAAATAAATAGTATAAGGACATCCCTAATTCTTCCCGTGGGACATGTCGTACGAGGCGATTCAGGGATTATAGGTTTCTTATACAGTGTTTTTGTGGGTGAAAGGCTAGCCACCTCTCACCACTTGATATACGTCATTCTTTCATGAAACGGAAATTGCTAACCACTGCATTCTTAAATAGAAAGTTGGTAGTTGTAGCAATGTTTTGACCACCTCGAAAGGGTTAACGATCGTGAGCCTATGTATGTGTATGAATGTAAAATATTTAAACTTATTTTTCTAATTATATAATTCTAAGTAAACAATAATCCCCGTTTTCATAAAAAAAATACTTATTTATACAAATAAATAAATTGTTTAATTAAAATACTTTTAGAATAAATAATTATTTGTTCTCGCGAAATCTACCGACAAAGTTTTTCGGTTGCTATTGCAAAATCTACCGACAACGTTATTCGGCCTCGGTTCAGACAAGGCTTGAAATTAAAGGTTTGTCAATCCTATCCCCTGGTAACCCTGGACCCGTTAGACCCGTTACAGATAATACCTGCGGAGGTTATTGTTCGAAACAACAATGCCAGCACTTACGGGGCCCCTCTTATCTCGTCTACCACCTCGTTTGTACCTGGCCCCTGTATCTATACCTGAACTGACATATTATTTGACTTTGATACCTCCGTAGGTAGAGCAATGTAGTTCATAGAAAAAATCCACTAGCAGTAAAATTTTGTCATTACCATATTTGTATCATCAACCAATAAAAGTAAAACCTTAAAATTTTAAAAGGTGAAAACGGTAAGTATCATATTACAAAGCCAAAGTTGTCCGTCCGCCCTAGCTTGGTGGTGAGGGATGAGTTGGACTCGCGTTAAGGGTCACCAAAATGCCTATTTTTTGGGTAAGTTAATACAGGGTGTAAGGAAAAGTATCATTAACCTTTGAACTACATACTCTACCCATCAGACTGAACAACTTTTACTATGGGAGCTAACCAGTCAAAGCAAAAAAAAAGTGTAATGATACTTTTCCTTACATCCTGTATATGTATGTATTATGTGGTGGTAGCAGCCTTTAGAGTAGCAACCAGATATATATTATTAGAACTGTCTTAAAAGACAACGTCCTTAAGGTAAAACGGCGAGATCTTATCCTAAGCAAACAGTATGGTAAATATCTCCAATACCCAATGATGAAGCATATAGTAAACTACATTTGTCTAACTTCACAACTTATCTGATCTGATATTACAGATCTTAACAACTACCTACTTCTGCAAAATGTTGACACAATCATAGTTGATTTCATTTCTTTGAACTGATGGAGCTTTGAAGAGAAAAGCCTAAATGGGTTTGGAATTTACATGAAGTAGGTCAAACGTATTGTCAAAGGCATTGACATTAAAATTTTGTTCGCAATCGTTCTATTCGATTGACTTATTAATATTTCGGATACAAATTCAGAAACGACGACTATCATTCTAAGTGGAACATAAAGACCCACTTTCCCGAAAATATCAGATTATTTTCGTTTGAAACAATGATATTTTACCAAAAAGAAGCAGATATGTTACATGCGCGCTCAAAGTGAAGACTCGAAAACGACCCAATCAGGACATCTTTCAATAGTCCGCTTCAAGCAATACTACGAGCGAGAAAATATTCAATAGCTCAATTTTACGCGCCTTTTACGTGTCTTGTGTAAAATATAATTGGTTTTCCAGGTATACAACGTGTTAATGAATAAGCGCAAAACCTCATACAACCCAACTGATTTATAACAAAATAATTAGATTAGAACAATAATTTTATTATTTTGATCATTATCGGCAAAAATGATTTGTTATCATTTCAGCAATGAATGAAAGCGCTAACGTGCTTATGGATACATTTTAAGAATCTTGTTTTAGTAGTAAGTAGGGTGAGAGTGCAAAAGCGGTGGGTTGAAATCGAGTTCAGTTAATTTTAAATTTTAAAAACAATTTTAATATTATTTTGAAAAACATTATCTATGTTGAACCATGATAATTCGATTCTGCTCTCGATTTTAAACAAACTACTTTCTAGTTTTGCATGAATCATTAACACGTTGTATAATATGTAGATTGCCAAAGCCTATCATGTATACGTATAATGGCCGGCAAACATCTTGAGCAAGGCATTAAATGCGCAGAAACAAAATTTGTAGGCGAAATCGTAAAACGCCCTAGTAATATTTAAAGGGATGGCTTCCATAATAAAACTGAACAACTTTCACTATGGAGCCAACAATGAGAAAAAATATAGAAAATCGGATGATTCATGCAAAACTGCAATACCTGCTCGACTCAAATGTATGGAACAGTAGAATTTTTTCGACTTTGTTTCGATAGTACAGGGTGTCTCAAAAGAAATTTTATATTTAGTGGATCGATTAAAAAAAAAGTAAGCCGTATATAGAAAAAATGTTTAATAATTATTGAAATACACTTTTTGGGGATTTATTTCTTAAAAATGATATCGTCTAAATGTAGACCCTCGCGTTCTCGGCACTCATTTAATCGAACAGTAAAATTACTTATGACGGCTCGGCAGGTGGATTCAGGGATGGCTGCCATTTCGTGACGGATATTTTCTTTCAAATGGGCCAGTGAAGTCGGTTTATCGGGATTCTGATGTTTGCGTTTTGGATTCGTTGCACTCCAGTAGCGGCAGTTGTGCTTATTTACGTGGCCATTAAGATGAAAATGAGCTTCATCCGAAAACAAAATGTTGGTAAACGTTGAAAATCGCTCAATCACCTGATTTACGAAATGAAGCCTCTGACTGGCATCTTGGGGCTTTAATTCTTGCACCAATTGAATTTTGTAGGGGTGCAGCTTTAGGTCTTTGTGCATGATGCGATGTAATGATGATCTATGCACATTTAAAGCACTTGCGCGCTTCCGAATTGAAAGGTTCGGGTCGTCACGAACAGACTGATTAACATTCTCCACGTTTTCTACCGTTCTTGATGACCTAGGTCGCCCGGATTTTGATTTATCTAGCGTTGTACCGGTATCTTCAAACTTTTTAACCCAATGTCGAATGAGAGGAATGCTTGGCGCATCATTTAAGTGGCGAAAACCTCGAATACTGCAGAATTTTCTACGCGCTACAGTCGCCGAATCACCGTTTTTGTAAAACTCTCGCACGCACAACGCGCGGTCTGCTCCCGAGAAACGCTCCATAGCGACTGAATTCCCAAGAGCCAGGCTACCGATTGACATAACCCCCGCGCCCCTCGGATACGTTGCGCTCACGCAGTAAGCTAAATAAATATAAAATTTCTTTTGAGACACCCTGTATAAGTTGTTCAGTTTGATGGTCTAACCCACCCCTTTAAATATCACTAGGGTGTTTCGTGACGCCTTGTATAAAACCATCATTCATTTTTACCGCTAAAATAAAGTGTTTCGGGAAAGCGGGTCGTTATGTTCCACCCAGAATGTTTTCTTAGAACTTTGCATTTATCGATTCAATCGTTTAATTATAAATTCATTGCCCAGCTCTGGGATATTATTAGGCTATTAAACCTAGGCGAGCGAGGGTCAACCCGTTTTAATAATCCCCACCCTTTACAGTTAATTTCAAGAAGGCACAACAGTGAGACCCGAATTTAATAGTTCAGTGACCGTTTAAAATAAAAAAATGAATAAAAATACCTATAAAACATTATACGAAGTACGTTCATTATATTTCATCAAACACGTAGAGCATCGGTGGCGCGTTGCGGAGAGCTATGGAAATTCAATCTTGAGGTCCAGGTTCGAATCTAAACGGACGATATGCCATGTGTAGGAGCATACAGACGGACAGACAGATAGACAGAATGAATGGATGAAAGTATAAGGGTTCCTAGTATGATTACGGAACCATAAAAACATCCCTTTTAGTACTAAAAACTAGAAATACAATTTACTTCGATTCGTTTATAAATTCATTCATAGATCATTTTTTTAAATGCTCTAGCACAAAAAATTGCTTATTATAAATTATTTCCTTTCAACCCCTATTTTTACTGGACTAATAGGGCATGCTAAAGAAATGGATAAACAAACATACGATCGAAAAACATAACCCTCTTTCTGGCGCAGTCGGGTAAAAAAACAACCCTAAATTAAAGTTTGCTGTAAAACTGATGATGTATAGACTTGTTGTATGGGTGTGGTTTTTAGTTGATCACTCATTAGTTTTGTTGCGAACGTGTGTTACTATTTAATGGATTTTTACATTGCCTTACAGTTTACAAAAATATTTTTCTTTTAACATTTGTCGTATTTTTACGTCATGACTCGGGTCAAAACTGTTTTCTTTTTAAAGTCCAAGCAACAATTTTATCAGCTTTCGTTTCATGCGGTAAACTTTCATATTATCCGTGTTCTTCAGGCAGTATAAACATTTAAAATACATGAAACACAAGAATAAGTAACTATTATTATAATAATCGTCTTTAGCCATAAATATTACCAGGATAAAAAAATATTTTTACCTTTGGTAAGACAAGGAACAAAAGTGTGTCACTATTGTTGTGGCTTTTTAAACTAGAATATAATCATAAGAAATCTTATCGGAGGGTTAACTTGTTACGTAAAAGTTTCTTATTTGAAACTTGCACCATTAGGATCAGCTAATTACTCTGAAACATTTCTTTCATTACCCTAACATCTCTTTTCCTCTATTTGTATGATTAATATACCCCTATATTTATACTTAAGTCATGGATGTTTGTCCTCTATATATTGTATTCTATATCGTTGTCTAGTTCCAGCAATCATCATATAAGTCCAGGCTAGATTTTGGTACTTTAAGGCCGGTTTCGACCTCAGAGGAAGGATCTCCATAGAGTCCACCTAAATTTACGATTGTAGTTAGTCTCTTTTGCCTTATGACGTACCTTTAATAGTAGAAGGAGATGGAACTATAGATATTTGTTTATGCGGCTGTCCACTTTTTTTTGAGCTAGTGTGTGTGAAAAGTGACCGTAAACATAAGGCCATATGTCACTTGGTGCCTTTTGTCCATACTACTTGACACCACATACTCAAACCTAAACGTCAAAAAAAGTGGACACTTTACAATTGGTATGGCTCACTCTATTAGGTAAAATCTCTTTGGTTTCGACCAAACGCGAGCAAATTTTATTCTTAGATTAAGTCCGTTCTTGTCATGTCACATTGATTGGATTTTAAAAACCACAATTGATGTATAATTCGTATAAACCTAACAAATTAAAAATGTATAACCTCACATTGCAGTAAATACGGATACAATGACCTCTTTATTTAGGTATTGTTCTTTGTACAGTTACTTTTGGATAAATAAAAGTCTGGCCGAATCCGGCCTAAATGGGAATATAATATAATCAGTGTGACAATGTCCAAGATATTTAATTTTTACTTTTATTTATTGTCTTATTATAGTCTTAAAAACTGACGACAAAACTTGAAAACAGTAATTTGCTTTACTGCTCGGCTTTACAAGTAGGTACCTATGTCAGCACTAGCCGTGGGTGGTAAGTGGAAACTGTAACCTAGATAATCATAGTCTGCAGTCATTAATGACTGGTAGCTCACATAGCTACCGTATTAAATTGTAGCTCGCGAACCTGACGGAGTGGAATGGCATCAACAGCATCGAAGAGCTGTTTCTTTTGGCGAGGCAGGGATCTACTAAGCTGAATGCCACCCTCCAGTTATGGATATAGGAACCCGAAGAAGAATTTTAATCTGAACTAGCGGCGTCCGCGAATTTATACGCGCAGACCGCTGACTATAAACACTCATAACTTTTGACTGAGTGAGACGATTGCGATGAAATAAAGCCTAAATCTGGATCCAAACTAAGCCCTATGCTTGTAAAAACTCCATTTATCGGTTCAGTAGTTTTCAATATACCTGCTAGTGATGCATGCATAAACAGATATACACACAGACAAACACAAAAAATCTAAAAATGGTCTCAATAGTCCAATACGTATCTTTAAACGCAGCATGCAGCATATGCTCACGACTATATTCCCCAGGGGGGTAGTCTTTAAACGCCCCCAAATAATATTTACGCAAATATCTTCACAATTTAGTATAATGTGTATAGAACTAAGATTTTAAAAAGTTTCGCAATAGCCAAACGTCGCTTTTACCAGCAAGCTACTTTATCTACAAATTCTAGGTAAACCAATTATTATTGTCTTTTCTATGACGAATATTTCTAGTTAATGTTCACAATGACAAAATTGAGTTACCTTTACCTTGCGTGACCAGATCAAACAACTACACATTCAATTGATAGCTTAAGTAAACAACCTGCCCTGTTAAAGGTCTAAGTAAGAGTAAATAAACTAAATAAGGATGTTAAAGTGTCAGTAGAATGGACCTCTTATGCGGATCGGACACAGGGTTTGTCCATTAGCGTGATTACGGTCAAAATGTTCGACCTCTGGGGAAACTGTGGCTGTGCGGCCTACCGTCTTGTGCCGAATGAGAGTACCAACTATTAAATTTTCCTCTCTTGCCGATTCTGTGACATATTGGTCTAATGTTTTTTTGTGGCGTAGATGGTTTTGAATTGAAGTTGAATGTAACTCATGTATTCTTTAGTGATTAAATTTTAAGCTAATGACTCAACCGCTTTAGATTGAATTCTTAAATTGTGCGTACCTAATTGAGACAAGCTTTTATTAGTTCAAATTAATTTATGGTTATTAGAGCAGTTTCATTCTTACTGTTTGGAAAATAATACAGTCGTATTCGATTTTCGTTTAATATTTAAATTGTACCTAGTTAATTGCGTAAAGTTTTTGATTATTTCAAATTAATTTAGGGCATTTGTATCATTCTGTCCTTTGAAAATTAACACAGCAGTATTTTAATGCTTTTGAGGAGCACCACCGACAACATTAAGGCTTTAGAAGTGGGTCACATGTGACCCGCCATTAACCCCCTCAGGGTATTAGATATTAAGTATATAAAATAACGATCGATTGTTGAATGGTATTTAATTCAATAGCTAAGTCCACAATAACTGAACACAATGATATTTGTTCACATCGCTTCGGTTAAATTATAAACCTAACAAGTAGGTACTCCAATAAACGTAAAAAGTTACACAGAACTCATATTTCTTTAAACAATCTCAAGTAACCATTAACAAGAAGATGAACAAGTGAAATTTTGTTCGACATGGATATAGTAGAGTTCATAAGGAACACTTTGAGAAATGACTGGCATTACTCATCGGCGTCTGGGCCGAGCACATTCTTTACTTCTCTGTTACGTACTTTTTGACGTATATACCTACTTTACATGCGCTGCCAGGTCAGCCTTACTGATAGCTCTTGTTGTTTACCAGCCAACTGAAATGGGATACATGTTTCAGTGTCATATTCCGAAACCCTTTCAATTTGGATCCGTTTCAATTTCAAAGGGTATTTTTGTAACTTTATCGGAACAATACAATATTCAATTTACCCATGCCGGTTGATAAAATGTTCTTTTTTTTACGAAAGGATAGATTAATATCGGGTAGACGAATGCCCTAGAAAAACTTTTTAGACTCATTGGAGCCGAGATAAAACAGTTCGTTTGTATTAGTGTTTGTGCTAAATGTTTCAAGAATGATAAATGTAACTAAACGGGCTCGAATAACTACCAGATAAACCAATAGGGGTTTACTTACGTACCTACCTATCCACTGTATTGTAATCGCTCCAAAGTCCTTATTTTAAATAAAAGTAAGTTATAGCCTGTAGGATCCCACTATTGGGCAATGGTGAGAGAGAATGGGCCATACTTCACCACGCGAGCCTAGTGCTGCGGATTGGTGGAGACAAATTAGTGGTCAATCTTGATTTCAGTAAATTTTCAAGCCGCTTAATTAGATCTTTATCGGCAAATTGTTTTTTTTTTTCTAATAGGTATTATACAGGCTCCTTCTTAATATGCTGACACTTTCTAAGGGGATGATCAGACCATTAAACTGAACAACTTTCTCTATGGGACCAACATCGAAATCGCAAAAACAAAAACCAAACGTCCCATACATTAGGCTCAAATAAGTTTGCACTTTTGTATAGAACAGCAGATTTTTTTCTCGCGATTGTGATGTTGGTCCCATAGAGAAAGTTGTTCAGTTTGATGGTCTGATCATGTCCTTAAAAAGTGTCAGCATATTATATCATTAAGTTAATCATCCTGACCCCGAAACCTTCCATAGGCTAAAAGTGAGTCTTACTACGAGTACACACCTCAAAAGTTGGTTGGTAGTTGTAGCAGGGTCTCTGACCACCCCGCAAGGATTTATAGTCGTGAGTTTATGTATGTATTAAGTTAACAACAATACTTAGTTTTAAATAATGCCCATTTATAAACAAAGAGGTGCTGTTTGAATTGTCATAGGAACACGAATATTATGGGTTGCTTGCTTTGTATTAATCCTATCATGTCACATCCCATAAGAAATTTAAGGTTAACTCATCTTAATTAATATTCTTGACTCAACCAATGCCAATTATTTGTAACTCAGTCGAATTCTATTCCAGTCAACTATACTTAAAGGAAAACATTAAAAAGTTAAAAATATCTTAGTGAACATAAAAGTAGGATACAACTAACAGAATTAAGGTTGATAGATTCATCCTAAAAACGAATAAATTTGTTTTTAATTTTCCGTATAGTTCAGCTCTACAGCAAAACTTAAATAATTAGGTTATGGATATCGAAGTGGCGAGCTTAGTCATAAAAACCGTTATTGTTCTACTAACATTTCAGATAATAACTTTAGTTTATAGCGAATGTGGTTAAGAAAAATCTTCAACTAGACCTTTTAAATATCTTTAAACACATGGTATCCCATGTGAGCCCCGAAACGATTGTTTCATTCATAATATTTCTGAACCAAATCACGGACAAAGTAAGCGATACGATTCTAGCGGGAACTCTATGAATAAAATTATCGTTTTGCAGAATTGATTCCGGAGAACAGTAAAATACTCGTATTATACTGCCTGCTTATGAGCTTCTGTCTATTGTTATTTCTTACAATTACAACTACATATATAACAAAAATGAAATTATTGTTTTAAAAAGTAGAGAAGAAAAGTCTGAAATTGAAATAAATGGCTACTCTAGGTATTATAAGCATTCAACTCAAATTAAATACAAGAAAATATTGATATCGTAAGAATTTATAAATCTTGAACTGGAATATTTTAATAATTTTACAAGAGCTTCAGTGGCACGTTGCGTAGAGGCATAGCGTAATTATAATATAGTGGAATAGCTCAGAACAGCTGAGCGGTCGCGGCGGACCTACGCTCGCGCGGTGTGCGAGGGACGGGACACCGGCAACGCAGGTAAGTCGGTACTGGGACACGTTCCCCCCGGCCCCCGCTCACCGCGCACGATTGACCTGTCGCGACCGCTGAGCCTGACCACTATTTTAATTCCACTATGGTAGAGGTATGGACATTCAATCGCGCCAAATCCGGGGTCGAATCCGCACTGACAACATGCCATGTAGCTGTACCAATGAGTTCCACAGTATAGCTAATTTATGTTATGTATAACTTTATTCGGCTTGTGTGATTGCCGGTGTTCTTGCACATTTTGCGTTTTGCACATTACAAATGTACATTTTGCTCCTAAGATATTTTTGACGTAAGATATAAATGTATATTAGTTAAATAATAAACATAAGATCGAAGAACGGGGCGTGGAACTAAAACAGAAGACTCTACATTTCAGTTTAATAAAATTCGCATAAAAGTATATTCTACGTCTTTAGTAGATAACGTTTAACCGTTACCGTACCGTTAAGTATTTGTGTTCAAACAAACTCGGGAACATTGTGTTCAACTATTGCTCTAAGCACAACCTAATCGAATAGGGGTCGCTCCAAATCTTTGGACGAAGAGCAATTCCTTTAAAATGTCAACGACACCACAACTTATATCCTTGACTTACACAACTTGTATCCCCAGCACGGCTAGCATGCCACCCACGACAAAGCATTTAAACGAGAAAAACGTCATGCGCGCTCTTTCTGGCATACGTAAAATAATAACGATGGAGGTACATATCGATTTTTATCGTTTTCTCGGGGGTGGCATGCGAGGCCTACTGGTATCCTCCCATCTTTTTCAACTAATGTAATGTACGAATATCAATAGTACGTAGGTATACAAACGAACTGTCAAAACTTCTAAAATAATAACTGAAAATTGGGTGTTAATGTTACTAACGCGCCAAGTTAAATTAATTTTATTGAGGACATCACGAGGGATGTTTTGAATAACAAAACGTGTCAGTAAACAAAAGTTTTAGATATTAGGTGAGCAGAGGTTGACACATTCAGAATTTAAGATTTCTTACTTCTATTATTTTTGATTGTGTTAAATACCAGTTGTGATGATATCATTTTATCTACATAATATTTATAGGTGTGGTAGGTAGGTATTTTTTTGTAACTATTTATGTTCAATAGTTTAACATATTTCAAAAAGTTATATACAACGTGTTAATGAATTAACGCAAAACTAGAAAGTAGTTGGTTTTGAATCGAGAGCATAATCTAATTATCATGGTTCCAACATAGGATTTTTTAAAATATTCAATAAATAAACAATAATTATTTTGTATTATTTAAAAATTTACTAAACTCAATCTCATCCCACTGCTCGGGAACTCTCACCCTACTTACTACCAAAACAAGATTCTTAAAATGTATCCATGAGCACGTTAGCGCTTTCATTCATTGCTGAAATGATAACAAATATTGTTTGCCTCAAAACTTAAAATGCGAATAACTTTAAATTTTTACTATCAAAGTAATAAAATTATTGTTTCAATTTAATTATTTTGTTTTAAATCAGTTGTGGTGTATGAGGTTTTGCGCTTATTCATTAACACGTTGTATACACATCAAATTCTGTTATCGATTCTACAGAATCGGTTGTAGGATTTTTGTATTCGGTAGTTTTTACTGAAATGAGCAAATTGGCGTCATCTTACTTTTGAAAGCCGAATAGTTCAAAATGAATTACTGGTACCGTAGACGATACCTTTCAAAAGCTTTTACATGTTCTCTGTTTACCCCAGTAATATCTTTGATCTCTCTTGAAAAACCTAACATTTCCCGTGGGTCATATCGCATACAAGTTTTAACTTCCCACCCATCTCTCGGTAAAAGCATCTTAAATAACTACCTCAAAGTGTTTGACTGCTTTTATTCCCTACTTTTACGATAGAACTTGCCTGTTTTTACAAGTTATTGTTTATGAAGGCCCAACTACACTTGTGAATAAATTATACATCGTAAACAATGCTGGAGGCTGTTTTCTCATTTGCCTTTTCCGGTCACTGCTCGTATTGCTACGTGAAATCCTAAATGCTTAAAATAATGTTACGTCAGTACAATTTTATAATACTTAGGTATATTAAAAATTAATAATGGTAGCTTAAAATAAAATTATATTAAGTGGTAAAAACGAAAAAAGGAAGGATGCGGAGGCTTTTATTATTAACGAACAATTGACGAAGCATAATATATTCTGATGGCCGGTTTTTGTTTAGAATTAGAATATTTACAGTATGTTGCTGATTACTGGATGTTATATTATCCATATTGATTGATTTTTTGGCTGGCTTTTTTGGCTGGCTTTTTTGGCTGGTCTTGGCGGGGGCACTGCCGTGCCTCCAGATTTTTAAATGCATCTACCTAAATAACATCGAATCGGTCAATCAAACCAATGCGAGCTGCAATCAATTGTTTATTATTGGATTTTGTCAACTCAGAATTACCTAGGGTATTTACTTTTTCTTTGTATATTTGGAATACCTACCGATAATAATTTATCGCAATTATTTAATAATTCACGTTTGGAATTTCACATAATAATTCATCGCAATTATTTAATAATTTACGTTTGAAATTTCACAGAAATTCGACGATCCCATCATATGAATTTAAATGTTCCACGCGATAAAATGCTTACAATAATAAATGTTTCCTCAGCATCAAATAACATTTTCAATTTCCCCAGATCCGTCGAGGGCTGATCGACAAACAGAAGGATTGACTGCGATTTCAGCCAACGTTAGGTGCCTACTATATTCGAGAACTTGAAAATTGCCATCATATTTCAATGTCAAACGTGTGGAGTCAAATAACTTCTTTACGTTACACACCTAAACTTTACGCGAACAAATCACTCATGGGTCCAAACAAGAAGTATTTTTGTCATTCTACCGTCTTGAGGCTTAGCAACGACACCGAAATAATAATGACTGCTATTATGTTACATCTTTGTAAAAAGACTTGAGCTGAAGACTTATCTTTATGGATCGATGCGAGAATTTCCAACTGTATGTTTAACAAATAGAATAAGGGTAAACACGTTTTTCTCGTGTTAAATAATTTGAATTGACTTGATCGAATTTGAGACATATACTTATATTATGAGAAACCCTTGAAAATGTTGTTAGATATGTATTTATTTTTAATAGACTTAAATGAGGCACGATATTCACAATTCATCTATGTTTGTATGGAAAAAACGGTACCGGCCTATCCTCTTAAAGATGCGAATTTGAAGATGCGAAAAGACGTTGGGTTATATTATTATTTTGTACTTTTTAGTTCTAACGGTTTTGTTAATTTACCAAGAGAATAGTAAGGATTATCTCATACGGACACACAAAAACTAGCTTGAAGAACAGTAAGCTTGAACAAGTGTTCAAACATAGCGGAGCGATCAACTGTCAACGGACCATTTGAGTCTCAGTAAAAAATCTCAATCAAATTCCATTCAAAAAACAATTATTCAACTTGCAAAAGAATGTTTTGTTTAAATCCATTTAACAGGCTCAAAAATGAACGTTTTCAGTGAGAGCCAACTTTTAATATTAGATATAATAATCTATTCATTCAAGCTATTTCAATTGAAGCCAGCACAGAAATGTATTCGAAATGAGAAACATTTTTCTAAATCTGAATATTTCGTTTTACTTTGCAATGGCGTGCCCTAAGGTTAGGTAGGTAAATACAATATTTATAAGGGATAACTTTGTAGGCCCATTTTCCTTAACTGGATCAATTTCTGCCTACGCAAATTCAGGCCAAATCTACAAGTTAGGATTATATTATGATGATAGCATTGGTTGTATTTTTTATAAGATATGAAAACTATTGTATTCCTAGGCCTTACCCGAACGTACCTAAATACAATAATTTTACAACTTGGTCATAGTGTAACAAAATGATGATAATTAATGTTCAATTCAATTCAATTTTTGTTTATTGGCATCCAATGTGTTATCACAATTCAGCCAATGTCTCGTTATGTGGAGAGTATACGTAGGAAAATGATCAGTAGTATTAATTAAGTCTAGCGTGGCAGTTTTGCCAATGTAAGTAGTTTATAATCTCAAGTTATTGTTTTAAGGTTAAAACACAAAATAGTTCACAAAATGGCGGAGCCACGTGCAAGCCCAATGCGCCGATACGCACGCGTCCGTACTCCGCCAGACTTGCAGCGCGACTATATAATTAATGTTTTACCTACTGTTCAGCAAGTTTAACCTACTGTTCTTTCGATGCAGCAACTTTTTTCAGATTGATCTATTTGTTTTTTGAGTTTATATAATATTTACAAAGTACAGACGCAAACAAAAAGTGTTCAGAGACTTCTTCTTATCGTGTAGGCAGCAAGTCCTGGTGTCAGAGTTTTTTCAGACCGCCTTCCGGCCTCTGACGTGGTTATTATGTAACAACTACTACAGAGATAGTAGCCGGAACCAACGGCTTAACGTGCCATCCGAAGCACGGAATCCTCTTTCTTTTCGGACAATCAGGTGATTCAGCCTGCAACGTCCCAACCGACTAGAGAAAAACGCACAAAGTGACATCTCACTAGGTGTCCACCGTGGGAATCGAACCCACGAGCTCCGTGTCAAGAGCCCAATGCTCTGAACCATTAGACCACGGAGGCAGTTCAGTGACTTAATATGCTGACTATACCATTTTTGAGAAACATATTATTAACGTGGTAATTTGATAAGTATTCAAATAAAATTATCCTTTTCAATACTAGGTGTAAAACAAAATGGTAGGCTAGGCATCATATCATTCCATCGGCTGAAATATCTAGCGAAGTGCGATGCCTACTCGACTCAATGGTATGGAACATCAGTTTTTTTTTGTTTTGACATGTTTGCTCCTATAGCAAAAGATTTTCAGTTTGATGGATAGAGTATGTCGTACTTTTCCTTAAACTCCGTATAGTTAGATCAAAAGTTAACAATCGACGATCAAAATTTAATATCTGTGTACTGTGTACCTAGGTTTTTAAAATTATATGTGGAAAGGAGGGAATTTCCAGTTGTTAAATTTTTTATTCAACTTTGGGCGACTCTGGCCCATTCTCTGACAGCAAGTCTACCAGTAACTTGCCTCCACCAACCAGCACTGGGCCTGCGTGGTGGAGTATGGCCCATTCCCTCACACCCTTATACGTAAGAGTATGATTACATAGTCTATAAATTACTTACCAATTTAAAACGTAGCAATATAACGCCTACAGACATATACTTCGTTATGATTCCAAATGTAATCTACACGGTTTTTTATTATTTAGGATGTTAGGGTAAACAGTTGAATTACTTTAAGGGGTGGTCGTACCCATGATACTGAACAATTGACCCTTAGAAACCTTTGAGAAATAAGCAAAAAAAAATTCTGCTCTTTCCATACTAAATGCAATCTACTGATCTACTTAACTAGTATGAATTTTTTTTTGTGAATTTCCCTTATTTCCTTTTGGAAAGTGGTTCAGTATCATGAGTAAAATAACTCATTAAAGTAATGCAACTGTCTATTCTAACACCCTGTATACTACAACGACACAAAAATGTAACGTCCATGACCGAACCGGGATTCGAACCACGGAACTCTGGTTTCGCAGTCCGGCGATTACAACAATCAATCAATCAAATCTATTCTACTTTATTTTAAACCAAAAACATAGTATACAAATATTAAACAGACAGGGAAACACAGAAGGTTAAAAAAGAAGTGGTCTTTTCGCTAAAAAGCTATTTCTACCAGACAACTTTAGGGTAGAGGAAATGGTAAATGAAGATTGGACACCATCCAGGTCGTCAATAAAAAACAAATAATTTATGTCCTTATTTGCTTTAAAAGTTTTTACCCGACTGCACCAGAAGAAGAGTTATGTTTTTCAACCGTATGCATGTTTGTATGTCTATTTGTTTGGCAAGCCCTACAGCCTAAACGGCTTGATTGACGGCAAAGCAAAATTACAAAACCTACCTATTGGTTTGTTTGCCTGCAATACCTACCTAATAACATTCAAATAAGTAACATTTGCACAAACAAAGTGGGTTGGATCTATTAATGATTATAGAGCTTGTTTTTCTCTTTTAGAAAACATCGTGAGGAAACCAGCATGCTTCAATTTCCAGGCATGTATTGTACTCACAGCTTGTTGGAAAACATCGTGAGGAAACCTGCATGGTTCAATTTCGAGGCATGTATTGTACCCACTGTCCATTATGTGGCGACGGGCTCACCCCCCGTCACACTGAACAGAGTTTCGGTACTACTGGTGAATCGTGGATGTTCCGAGGTTTCAGAATATGTCTGACTACTCTTTTCAGTAAATATTTTTTTCATGTAGTCGTGTTTTTTTAAAGCTCAATAACGATTATTCCATATACAGATAATACCTTCGTACGAGTAAGTCTTACCTATGGACTGGTATAGTGGTATATAACAAAAGCTCTCGTATCTATTGTTAGATTTAGATAAACTCGAGGTTATTGCATCTGGTTCCGCTTAGGGTTTGTAATAAAATCTAAGTAAGTGGATGTCGTAAAGCTTATGAGTTTGCCGTGGAGCGTTATATTACACTACAAGAGTCCCTTTACCGTTCATCTGGCGGTATACTCCTCTACACGGCTATTAAACCCCTATACGAAGGATATTGCTTGCTAAGGTTTATGTAATCGCTACAAAAATAAAAGAGTTTTATAACAAATGTTATTTAGGCTAGTGTTAATTATTTATGTATAGTATAGGCAATTAAGTTCTATCCACATGGACTCACTACGTCATATAATAACAAATGTGTAGGTGTAAAGTTTCTTTGGAGAATCTGGTTTGACGATGCCACGAATATCGTCAAAGTATTATACTGCAAGTATGATTAAATACGAATCTAATACTGCATTCAAACGGTGAAGGTAAACATCGTGAGGAAACCGGCATACGCTGAAGAAGGAATTCCGATGCGTATGTGAAGCCTAGGAATCGGCATCGGGCACGCGTGGTTGCCTCCCTGAGGGTAGGCCAGTGCCCTGCAGTGGTATGTATGCAGTGGTAGGGTTATGATGATGATGATGGAGATGATGTACGTTCTTCCTTGCAATCGCAACAAAAGCTCTGGGGCCGCGGGAGGAGTTTGGTTTACCCTATCATCCATATTCGAGGACTCTTTTGCGTATGTAGTGTAGGCTAATGATGGCGGTGACTGAAACAAATCGTAATAAAAATGAAATAATTTTATTTGCTGGGATCACGGTAAGGTAAGAAAATGATAATGATCATGCATGATCCGCAAAGATATAGCATGCAAAAATATAAATTTGGAAGAAATTTAATCAAATCTTAGCCAATTATGTATTTAATTACATGAATACAAGGATTAACCATATACAGGGTGTTAGAGTAAATAGTTGCATTACTTTAATGGGTGATTGTACCCATGATACTGAAGAACTTTCCCTAAGAAACCTATAGGAAATTAGCAAATAAATGTTGGACTCTCCATAGTAAAATGCAATCAGCTGATCGAACATTTGTACGAAAAGTTAATATTTTTTTTTGTTCGTATTTCCTGTAGGTTTCTATGGGAAAGTTGTTCAGTATCAGTATATAAAGTAATGCAAATGTTTACCCTAACACCCCGTTACAATGATGATACAAAGATTAATCAGGTAATTATAAAAGTAAATAGACAAATTAATTGTTTTGATTTGCTATCAAACGTTGTCAAATAAATTCGCAGCAAACCTCAATAAAATACCGTCCACAAAATACCTCAAAGTAAACACAGAAACAAGGAGATGTGATCAACTGACTCGGCATCAAAAAGGTCAATTTCTCAAACTTGCGCCGAATTTCAATTGGCATCGTTATCTCCACTTCTTGAATCCAAGAGGCTTCATCATGACTGTGTAAATGTTTTTCACGAGCCCGATACGAGGATTTCATTTATTTGCAGACAAAGAGAATTATGTTTTGAGGATAGCCTCTCCGAGTTCCGGCGTGTTAGCCATTTTACACAAAACACGTTTCAGGCTATGCCGAGGTCCTTTGTTCTGTAACAATGAAAGTACTTGAATGTAAACTGAGTGTCTTATCGCGGAACCCTTATTTGTTTCTCAGATCGCTGTTCTCAACTTTACATCATGTTGCTCTTATTTTGTTTAGAGATTAGATTTGAATATCTTAGATTGTATCGCAAACTTTGTTTCCCATTGTTGTCTTTTACAGACAACAGACTTTTGATAGATTCCTTGCTTAGACTACAGAATATTTCTTGCCTTTCAATGAACTCCTGCCTAAATATTTTGGTACAAAATTTAGTGATCAGTAGAATATTAGTACCAAATAAACAGGCCAACTGCGAGTCGTACCGAGGATTTTGTACCACCAACTTACCAACAAATTTTGCATTATTCGAGACCGACTCACACTTGGCCATTATTTATTATTTGTTGTTATACTGTAGAGTTTGCTCTATAATCACACTAAGTTTGACGTTGACGAAAACTAGTTTCTTGTATCTATACAGTTCAGAAGATACAGCCCTCTGAAGCTAGGACGGACAAAGTTGGCTTAGTAATAGGGTCCCGTTTTCTCCCTTTGGGTACGGAACCCTAAAAAATCAATACAAAAACACTATAAACCTCACGGATGTACCTCTACTTTACAAAAATGTGTGTGAAATCTGACTCCTAAGGCGATATGATCCGGTCGAGGCCGCGGTCACTAGTTTACTGAACACGAATGAAAAATTAAAAACAGTTTTTTAAAGTCGGAAAACAAATGAAGTCTTATTTAAGGACCTGGCGGATAGGCGATCGCTCTCAATAAAACTATTAGATTAAAGTTTACTATATAGAAAAACATCCCAAAGTTACCTCCTTTTTGATATGTTTTTTTCAATATTATGATTAAACTGCTGATTTAACTTTTAATTTTGTACTTAACTAAAACAATATTTCTAAACACATACGCTGAATTTGGAGCTTAGAAACACCCATAAGAAAATATATTGATGAAAAATATGTTTTTTTGGGATCCTACTTTCAATTGAAGCGGGATGGCTAATTACAAACTTATGCTTGTAAGAAAGAGTCGCTTGCACTCAGATAACCTGGCCATACATTGTATTTGTTTTCACTCTATATAATATACTTACATAGGTATACTTTCAAATGTCTAGTATAATATAAAACCTAAATCTGTAAGGCAAATGTGAGCCGTGAGTCGCGTACTGAGAAGTCGAATCGTTTGGTGATTTGGTTGACCATGTGGCTCCACCACTTTGGTGCACAAATTGATTCCAAGTTTTAAAATATTGCCTTTGAAGTTTGAAAACGGTTGTCTGAATTCCTTTTTAAAAATCCATTTTATCCAATGAAAACCCTGATAAAGTCCATTGAGAATGTTACAATTTTATTTGCAGTAACTTTTATGCTAATATTTAATTTAAAATGGTATAATTTCTAATAAAATATCTTATTTAAAACAAACATTACAATTGTGAGCTCGCTTTTGCATCATGACGATGCTACTACATTATCTACTTTTATTTGGATATAGGTGTGAAGGAAGGTGATCTGATGCGACACAGTTTGGTTTGTTAAGCGTCCTTTTACCGTTCAATGGCGCCCTAAAAATTATTTTACAGATTTCTTAAGAATGCAAAAACATTCGGCTACTTTTACATTTATTTCGATATTCTTAAAAAAATTATGTTTAGAAGCTATAAAGTTATTCTAAAAAATAACGTTTAGGCTTTTTGTAGTTTGACTTTTTATTTTGGGTTTTCATTGTTGCGAAATCTTTAATATTGTGATGAGGGTGGCACATAACAGTAAAATGACTCTTAACGTATGTTCTTAATGTAAATAACAAACGCAATAGTAATTTAAATGCAAACTTATAAACATTGTTAAATACTAATCATCATAATTATTGTGCGTAAAAAGAACACTATAATCAGAAATTGCATAATTATTCTAATTAGATTATTATTACTGACAGATTAATTTACGTGTAAATTACAAACCTATAATTGATAATACGGGTTCCTAGATTATACCTAAACATTGCAGTCTCTTAAGCCTGATAATGATAACCCAACAGCCCACCGTCTTCGGCTTCTATACAGGGTCATAGAATAGATGATATTATATAAGGTCCTTCTTAATATGCTGACACTTTTTTCAGGGGATGATCAGACCGCCAAACTGAACATCGTTCTCTATGGCACCAACATCGAAATCGCGAAATGAAAATCTGCTGTCCCATACAAAACTGCAAACCTACTCGAACCAAATGTATTGGAAAGCTGTTATTTTTTGTTATTATTTCGATGTTGGTTCCATAGAGAAAGATGTTTAGTTTGACGGTCTGATCATCCTCCTAAAAAGTGTCAGCATATTAAGAAGGACCCTGTTTAGTTGACAGGGTGTTGGGGTAAACAGTTGCATTACTTTAAGGGGTGATTGGACCCATGATACTGATCAACTTTTCCTAAGAAACCAATAGTTTTTTTTCGGCTTTTCATACAAACGTTTCATCAGCTGATTGCATTTAGAATGCAAATTTTTTTTTTATAATTACCTGTAGGCTTCTTACGGTAAATTGATCAGTATCATGGGTACAATCACCACTTAAATTAATGCAACTGTTTACCCTAACATTCTGTATAGATGCATTACAAACTTTATGGGGTGCTTCAGATCAAACGGCTCTACTATTAGGTACTACCAGACCAACTTTCAAATCACGAGTAAAAAGCTTCATACATTTTGTTCAAGTAGCTACTGACATTTTATATGGAACATGAGATGTTTTTTTCGTGATTTCATGGTTGGTCCCATAGTAAAAGTTGTTCAGTTGAATGGTCTGAAGCACTCTGTTTAATATCTAAAAAAATTAATTATCAGCTGTTTCATACGAAACTGTATTTCTACTTGACCCAAATGTAAGGGATAGCAGAGAAAGTCAATGAGGCGATTTCATTATAAATAAATTGTTCAGTGACACTGGAAGGATTCAATTCAATTTTTGTTTAGTGGCATCCGATGTGTTATCACAATTCAGCCAATGTCTCGTTATGTGGAGAGTATACGAAGGAAAATGATCAGTATTATTAATTAAGTCTAGCGTGGCAGTTTTGCCAATGTAAGTAGTTTATAATCTCAAGTGATTGTTTTAAGGTTAAAACACAAAAGAGTTCACAAAATGGCGGAGCCACGTGCAAGCCCAACGCGCCGATACGCACGCGTCCGTACTCCGCCAGACTTGCAGCGCGACTCCACACTGGAAGGATGGGATTATAATCTTGCAAATACGGTACTTGACAACTAGTCAAATCAGTTACTCTTTATTGGACGTCAAAACGTGCGCTTTGTATGAAATTTGTACTCAATTCTGAGTTGTGATGTCATCAACATTTCATTACTTTTTAAAGTTTATCTTGTTTTTAAAATAGTATTCAAGCTAAAAACTACATGACACTGGGAGTTTATCGTTATTTTCTAACCTTTTTATTGAGAAGATAAAAATAAAATAAATTGTATGTAGTCAAATACCCAATTCAGCTGTCATATCGAAAGTGTTACGTGTTTTTTCTCGAATCCCTAATTTTAGGGAGCCATTTTTTGATTTATTAATAACGACGACTCAAATTAATTACCTTTTTGTGCATTAAATGTTCGTTTATGTACAACAAACGAAAATTTTCGATGTTTTTGCGATTGGTAGTGAAAAAATTATCCATTGGCAACACCACCACTATCAAACGTCATTTGGATGAAGCAAACAGCACTTTTTACTGTCAATGTGACAGGTTTTTTTTTATTATAATGTTTTTAACGGCTCTGGAAACTAGTCCTTTTGAGCCATTCGTTATTTTTTTTCTTTATATTCTTTATTTTATTGAAGGGATGATAGATGACGATGAATCTGTGGTCGATTTCGTAAGCTCGCGCGTTGCCGCCAAAATGACCATGGACGGGTTAACTTGAACCAAAACTTATGTTCTGTTATCGTATTTATTTGAGATTCCTGTTACGTCGGTCGCTTTACGCAACTGTTTGGTACACAATCCGCACGAAATTATGTCACAAATATCACTAAAACCAATTTTTACGAATTTCAAATACGAAGAAACACAGCAAGAGCAATGGCGCCAAGCAAACTCCAGGTTTTTCTGAACTTTTAATATTGCCATCTACTGACTTTTCGATTTACTAGTCTTGGAAAAACGCCTCATTAGGGTCCTATGGAGAAAGTTAATTAGTTTGATGGTCTGGTCATCTTAAAAACCCGTTGCCATTTTAAGTTGGACCCTGTATAACTAACGAATTAATTTGCTCTTCAAAGATGCCGTTGCTTGCGCTGATGGCATTGCTTCCCAAATGTGTAATATAATGAGTATTAATAATGTAATGCCACTTTGAGCTAACAGCTCCCCGGAATCTGGAACACTGTTGCAAACTATTCATGATGCTTTGAGTTACGAAACGCATTGTATAATACAAGCTTTCAAAGCTAGTGGTTTCTGACTATTATTAAATTATTTGGTAACAATTTCACATACACAACTATTAAATTCAAAATTCTGTTGGAAATAGAAATTATCTTGCTTCGCTACATCAATTAAATTAAAAACCTCCTGGAGTCACGTTGCAAGTTTGGCAACGAGTGGTTATTTTGGTTCGCGGTTCAGCTTGCAACGAGGCTCCACCATCTTTTTTCTCAAACGTATTTTATCTCAAAAACGATTCTTTGGAATCGGTATATACAACGTGTTAATGAATAAGCGCAAAACCTCATACACCCCAACAGATTTTTAACAAAATAATTAGATTGAAACAATAATTTCATTATTTTTATAGTTAAAATTTAATGTTATTCGCATTTTAAGTTCTCTGGCAAAAATGATTTGTTATCATTTCAGCAATGAATGAAAGCGCTAGCGTGCTCGTCGATACTTTTTAAGAATCTTGTTTAGGTAGTAAGTAGGTTGAGTGTGCCCGAGCGTTAGGTTGAGATCGAGTTCAGTAAATTTTAGATTTTACATACCAATTATTTAATATTTTGAAAAAAATTACCTATGTTGAAAACATGATAATTCGATTCTGCTCTCGATTCTAAACAAACGACTTTCTAGTTTTGCGTTAATTCATTAACACGTTGTATAGTCCGAAAAAGTACTTGACATCGGCAGATATGCTTTGCTAGATACAAGGAAAACACCATTAATTTATAACTTTTTAAAAATCCTTTTGCTTAAACTTAAATTGCTAAGTGTGAACATTTCTACAACTACATTCTTAAACAGAATATTGGTAGTTATAGCAATGTTTCTGACCACCCCGAAAGGGATTACGGTTTTAACTTTATGTATGTATGTAAATCCTTTTGCATAAATAGGTAAGATCACCTATATATTGTGTTAACCTCTATTCAGTTTCGATATAGAGGTAACGATGTGCTCACCAGGCCACGGATAAGAAAAGCACCCAATCTTGTCATTCAATACCCGATTACCATAAAATCTAAAGGATCATTCACACGGTCTTCTCTGAATCGACCGGGTGGGCTCATGATAATCCAAGCCTATCAAGATAGGCGTCAAACTGCATACTAGGTATATCGAATCTTAAACATGATGTAGTATAGTACAAAATAAATTAAGTCGAGCATGTTTACATACAAAATGCGGTTGTACAGACTAAATACAATTTGGTTTCTCGATATCTCGTAGTTACTACTAAAATTTCATTAAAGAAAGACGTCGAAAGTCGTCTCAATGACGACTATCTGCGACATTGAGAAGACGTGATGTGATTTTGATATTTAATCCCTAGCGATTTGATGTTTTATAATCATCTAGCGACTCTCTCTGGCTTCAAATGTGTAAAATTCAATCTCTTTTGGATTGAATTTTACACAGTTTAAGCCGATCTTCGTAATGTGCTTCACATAATACATACCTACTTTGTACGTTTATCAGAGGCGGACTAAGCCCGTCGGAGGCTCGGCCCCTCGATCATTCCAGAAATTAATATCTATGATTTTTTCGGGCCGTGGCAAAAACTTGATATAACATATAACAATAATTTATGTCCCAAGGAGTTTCAGGTCCAGGTTAGGTCGTTGCAATTAAATCTAAAACCAAGAGCGAGTAAATCGAGGTTGAGATTGATACGATCTAAAATCAAGACCGAGCGAAGTTAGCACGAGTTTTTTCTGCAATACGATAAGGTCGAAAACCCGGAGCGAGCGTAGCTCGAGATTTTACTACAATGAGACTAGGTCGTTGCAATACAATTAAAACTATCAACGAGCGAAGTAAGATCGAGAATTTACTAGAGTTTAGTGAGAAAATTGCATTATGATTTCGAACCAGGAGCGAGCGAAGCGAGCTCGAGATTTTTATACATTATAACTCAATTTCCGGCCGAAATTAGGGCCATTCATCTATGAACCAAAAAACTGGAGCAAGCGAAGCGAGCTCATGATTATGCTAGTAGCTCATGCCGAAATCGAGTTAATCTGTGTGTGAAACAAAAACTGGAGAGAGAAGTTAGTTTTAAAGCCCAGAAACAAAACAACAAATGATTGAGCGAGCGAAGCGAGCTCGAAAATTCGCATCATTTTTGAGTCTATTTCTGACTTTCTTTGACTATGTGTGAGACCTCCAACTTCAAACTGCAGACCCACATCTAGCAACACATGTTGAGCATGTTGGGTCCGGACTTGGGAAATGGTCCGCCCCGGGCCCATTTTATGACTAGAATATAATTAATGAATTGAATTATTTAAAAAATTGCCCTAAATCTATTTGAGACCTGAATTTTCATCTGACGATTGAGATTTCTACTTAACTAATAGTTTCGAACCAATACTTTGTATAAATGAATGTACACATAATAATAAATCGATGAAGAAAAAATTTGGAAATTTCATGTGTTAGAACCACGAACACCGTCCATGATTTCTACCTAGTGTAAGACATTTTTGTCCCTTTTCATTTTAAATAGTGTAGCAATAAAGTGATTTGCATTTTAACTTAAACTTTTTTAAATTTTGTTAACAAATTTCTTTAAATTTTGTTTAGTCTTAAACAAGCACTGATTTAAAATTTTACCGTAGTAGCCGATAGTTGTGTAATTTTTCTCATTTATTCGTGGGACATATCATTGGAGTGTATTTACTGCTTTTAATAAAAATAAAATAAAATTAAATGTGAGTAATTTGCACTGAAATATTAATACCATTACAAGTTGGTTCTATTAGTAATAGGATACATGTCAACCACCTCAAAACTATATTCATTATAACTTCGCTGTCTAGAATGTTTGTGAATGAGTGAGCTTCATGCGAGCGTTGAAAGCTTTTCCATATTATACAGCTATCACAATAGACGCTGTAGCCAGTTATACTGGCGCATCGTTTGCCAAATTAAAATGGTCGATAGGAGAGGAAAAAGCATTCTGGGCCAAACGGGATTTTTATGGGAATTTTAATATTAGATTTCAAAAATCCCAAAAGACGGCATAAAAATAAATAGATGTTACTTGCAAGCAACTCTATTTCGATATAACCGGACAGTATTACATATACCAGGTTTTGCCCGCAACTTCGTCCGCGTGGATTTGAAATTTTCGATAAATTCTTTTTTTTGTGCACCCGTACATCTACTGTGAAAAGCCAATGTCTGAAAATGGCGCCTTTTTTCTTTTCGCCTTTTTTATAGCGCCGCCATCAATCAAACTTGAATATTATAGTTCAGAATAAAGTTACAAAGAAAACTTGTTATGACAAGTATATCTTTAAACTCCGTCCGAACGGGGATATAAAGGCTTGAAGTAAACGTAATGAATATATTTTCAACTTCAAGCCTTTATAATCTCCGTTTGGACTGAGTTTAGGGATAAAGGTACATTTAAAAAAAAATTTTGTTTATTACTTTATTCTGAACTAAAATATTCAAGTTTGGTTGATGGCCGCACCAAAAACAGCGCCAACCTTACATACAAAACTAGCATTGTATTTTGTATTTCAAATGTTTCTATGGTTTAGGCTGTGCGTTCTCTGTCAGTCAGTCAGTAACGGAACTATTTTATAAATAGCATTTTCAGTGTATAGCTTAGAATAAACTAAGGTATTAGTTTCTTTTTGTTGTTTTTGTGGCCGAAAGCTAAGACTTGTTAAAAGTAATTCCATCCTAAATCCATAAATATTCGATTATAGTAATATGCAGTTTAAAACCCCCCTGTAAGGAAATACAGTCGTGAATTTCAATTAATCAAATATGCTTTATTATACACCAAAAATATAGGTAGCCAAAATACAGAGAGAAAATACAAGAGGAATAAAATAAGGTGGTGTTATAGCTAAAGATCGTTGTTATTTAGAGTTCAAGAATCCAAGACAACATCTCTTTATCGAATAATTTCACAAAAATCCATTAATCCGTTTTAGTTTGACGGAGTAGGTAACAAGTAACAACCATCCTATCCATCCAACCTTCTAAACTATTCAAAATTAGTAGATTACGAGTCTATTGGTCCATAGCTGTTTGCCGTCAATAGTCAGTTAGTGGCGTGTCTTAGGTGCTTTGACTATTTAAATGTGGACTGGTTACGCGTGTATTTCTACTACCAAACATTTCTGCCACTTTTTACGGGGGGCGAGGTAACATGAAATTCGCAACTTTTGATTTTTTCCCCCATAACTATAGATTGTAATTTTGAATGTTAAAAATCATGAAAAGTAGTCTCGTGTGAACCCCTAACGTTCTAAGTTCGAAGTTATTATTTCGCAATTATAGGCTGTCTCGTTTAGTGATAAGGTGTAAAATTGAATGTAATTAAAAAATTGGATTGCACAAGATCAATTGTGCTTATACCGTGGCAGAAGGGAAATGCTACCGCAAGGCTAGTCCTTATAATAATTAGTCAAAGCTTAGGTGACATCTCGCCAGTAAAAAATCTCGCCTCAAGGCGAATTGCCACTCTTTCGAATCGATAGGGGAAAGGAATGCACAAAATCGTAGATTTTTTAGCGAGTGATA
The DNA here is from genome assembly GCA_963924505.1 of Agonopterix alstromeriana. NCBI lineage: Eukaryota > Metazoa > Arthropoda > Insecta > Lepidoptera > Depressariidae > Agonopterix > Agonopterix alstromeriana. Next base: position 10,421,868 of record OZ004670.1, read on the forward strand.
TTGGCGTTATTACTTTTAATGTCACTGTAAAAATGTTATGTTGTACTAGCTTGTCAGGAAGACTGCTTTCACTAAGTCGATGTTGTAATTTAGTTACGTTAATTATCCACGCAGTATTTTAGTCTGAAATCTGTTTTGTTTCTTTCAAATTCCGTTTCTATCAGTGGAGACACATAATTGGCTTTCAGTTATAGCTATCCAAACTTTTTATATAGGGTCCTTCTTTATATGCTGACACTTTTCCAAGGGGATGATCAGACCATCAAACTGAACAACTTTCACTATGGGACCAACATCGAAATTGCAAATACAAAAAAACTTCTGTCCCATACAGTTGACTAAAGTATGTTTGCAGTTTTGTATAGAGCAGTTGATTTTTTTTTTCGCGATTTCGATGTTGGTCCCATAGAGAAAGTTGTTTAGTTTGATGGTCTGATCATCCCCTTAAAAAAGTGTGTGCATATTAAGCAGGACCCTGTGTGTCAACAGCTGTCGGTTGATCTTAAAAATAATATAAAGTAGCAATTAAAGTATATTATTGCTTGTCGGATCCCACTGCAAGCCAAAGACTTGCCGTTAATAGGGAACTGATAATAGTCTTTTCAAATATAAATGGTTTTAAAAGACGAATGCAAACCCATCTGAAAACTGTTTCACGAGAATCGATAACTGAATGACATTAACGATTTAACTTTACGACTTTTATTTTAACGGCTGACAGTCACCATATTAGATTTCTAGAAGTGATTTATTTCATGAAGTATCCTAATACTCTCAGGCTTAACAGGAATATGTTTTTTATCCACACCAAATGTATTGAAGTCTGTCCAGACAGTATGAAGGACTAAAGAAGTCGGCCATGAAGTTAGACATGAATATGACATATAAAAACCGGCCAAATGCGTGTCGGGCCACACGCAGGGAAGGGTTCCGTAGTTGCCCGTCTCAATATGCGGACTCACGGACGCTTGACTCTATCAAAAATTTGCATTTTAAAGCTTAATATTTCTTTATCGGATCCCTAAATCTAAAAATGGTTTTACCACACCCACAACATTTTTATAAGACCTATCCAACGATACCCCGCACTATGGGATACACGAGAAAAAAAATTGTATCCTCACTTTTCGTGTAGGGAGGTACCCTAAAAATATATTTTACAAGATTTAATTTTACCACTTTATCGGCGTGATTAATATGCGTCTCTGAGCTAAGCCGCGGACAGACGGACAAACGGACGCACATGGCGAAACTAAGGGCTTAGGGTTCCTTGTTGACTAAGGAACCCTAAAAATAGATAATACCGACCAAAAAGGTCTTATCTCTCTACTAAAGATACTCACAAAACACACACATACACAAGACACATACAAGATACAAGTAGTCGGGAAAAAAGTACTGACTTTTAAGAGGATAATGCCCTTTAGCGCGCTCCTTACAAACGAAGTCTAATTAATATTCTGGATATTACCCAATTAAAGTCGATGACATTTTTAAATACGATCTAGAAACTAATCTGTGCCTGTGGCTTGTCAGATTTCGTTAAAATTAACTTTAATTGTATAGTGTTGAATATAGGATCTAATTGCGTTTGTATGCAGCGCGCTCGGGCACTCTGCTGAAACCATCTTAATTAAAATTATGTAGCAAATCTAATTTTCGGCTTTTTAAGTAATAAAAATAAGCTTTGAAAATGTTTGGTATCATTTTTGTTGATCTGTTTTCAATTTTATCCGAATGGTTTTTACTTTAACACTGGTACAAATAAACGTGGTATAAAATATTATACCAAGAATAAACTAAGAATAAGCAAAAGGTCTACTAATAAACCCGGAATAACTTAAACCTAGTATAACGTAGGCGTAACTGTCATCGTCATCATCATCTCAGCCGATAGACGTCCACTGCTGGACATCGGCCTCCCCCAAGGATCGCCAAAACTCATCCAACGGGTTCCCGCCGCCTTCACCAGGTCGTCGGTCCACCGTGATGGGCCTGTTCTGTATCATAGACAAATTTCTGTTTTTTTTTTAAAGTTTATTTATGAATCGCGACGGTGCCACCAACGTAGTTATGAGTTTATAAGTAATTATGATCTCCTTATTCTTAGCTTATTCTAATCATAACTATTCCTAATAATAAGTAATAATACTGGGTGTTACAAAAGTAAAAAATAAAAATGTTGAACTCTTAAGGGGGTGGTTTAGACCATCAAATTGAACAACTTTCACTATGGGACCAACAACGAAATCGCAAAAAAAAAATCTGCTGTCCCATACATTTAGCTCGAGTAGATTTGTAGTTTAGTATGGAACATAAGATTTTGCGATTTGGAAATTTGTCCCATAGTGAAAATTGTTCAGTTCGATGTCTAAAACATCACCCCCCACCCCCTTAAATGTTTATTTGTATTTTTGTAACACCTTGTATAACGTATATTTAGCGCGTCATAAACACCCAAAACATTTTATTTTAAAGGTCCGGAATAGCCAGCACAGCTAGTAGGTAATATTATTGAGCAAACATCACCAACATCGAAATTCAATTATGGTTCTGGCACAATATCGGTCTTAAAGGTAGGCGAAGCCGAGCCCTAAAGATAGAGTGACCGAACATTTGGGAGCAAAAGTGTTTTACTTTTTAACATTTCATGTTATATGTACTAACTGATGCCCGCGACATATGATTTTTATAACCTATACTACTATACAACGTGTTAATGAATAAGAGCAAAACCTCATACACCCCAACTGATTTATAACAAAATAATTAGATTTAATCAATAATTTCAGTATTTTGATAGTTGAAATTTAAAGTTATTCACATTTTAAGTTTTCACGCATAAATGATTTGTTATCATTTCAGCAATGAATGAAAGCGCTAACGTGCTCATAGATAAATTTTAAGAATCTTGTTTTGGTAGTAAGTAGGGTGAGAGTGCCCGAGCGGTGGGTTGAGATCGAGTTCAGTAAATTTTAACTTTTACTTCAAATTATTAATATTTTGAAGAAAAAAAAATCCTATGATGAAACCATGATATTTCGATTCTGCTCTCGATTCTAAACAAACTACTTTCTAGTTTTGCGTTAATTCATTAACACGATGTATAGGGAATACTGTAGCTTTCTATTTGAGAATTAATTTTAGTATTGGCTATTTGTCAGTTTTCGGAAAGTTATTTTAAAATATGTATAGGTTTATTTTATACCTCTTACGATTATCTTTTTCTTAAAAAACGTTATTTATTCGAAAAAATTATATTTTTCATTAAGTAATTTGAGATTCGCGCGAAAACAGCCGGTCACGTGACATTTCTGACTGTGACGTCACATCACAATAAACAAGTAAAGCTAACTACGACGCTGCAACTCACATGACGTTTTATTGTTTGAAATGTGACGTCACATGATGCTCAATCATGGCCTCGTTTCAGTTTTTGTAATCCACAGATAAAAAATCTAATAATTTTTCAATAAATAAACATACTGCATGATTATTGTGATCCTATAAGCTACTATATTTAGCATATGTCAAAATAGCCAATTGGTTAAGTACTTCCAGGCCAGAGAGCATACAAACACAAAAATATTGTTTTAAGAAATTGACTACCAAACCAAATTAATTAGGTAGTTTAGACTTGATGGCGTAACGAATAGAAAGACGAGCACACTTTCACGTTTATAAACAAAAGAATTGATTAATCTATAAGTAATAGGGTATTTTACACCGTGTAAGAAAAAATATAAAAATGCATGTTTATAATGGATTTCGAAAAAAGTAAACGAGAAACGTCGATATTTATTCATAAAAATGCAGTTTAAATTTTATAATTCAATTTTAAAAATCGGGACTCTATTACTATACCTACGTTGTCCGTCCGTCCTATCTATTTAGAGTTGTAACTTTTGAACCATAATTGCTAGACAGTTGAAATTTTCACAGATTTCAGAGGATTTGCTAACAAATAATAAAAAAGCCAAAAATTTAAAATTTAAGGGGGACAAGGGGGGGGGGGGGGAGTTTTATACAAGAAACTAGTTTTAATCATCATTTTTTTTCTCTCGCTCTATCGTAAAAACAGTAATACATACAAGCGTCAGACTTGGTGTAATTAAAGAGCAAACTCTACAGTATAATAAAAAATAATAAAAACGGGCTAAGTATGAGTCGGTCTAGTGTTAAAGGTCCAGGACAAAAAAAACTTTAGTTAATATATTGTGTGGTGGTGTGGTACGCAACCCTCGGTGCACGAGTAGTCCGACTCACACTTGATCGGTTTTTATTTTTCATACTGAACTATCAAAATCTTTACTATTTTCGATGATCCTCTGCACCCATCTTAGATTCAGATCGGATGGCGTAGTGCTTAACCACCCTTGTCCTCCCCGTTCTCCTCTAACACCACAAAGCTTCCGGCCTATTTCGACCATGTAAGGTAATGTTCACGTCTCGGGTAATTAAGGTGTACATGCACGGTGCGTTCAATGCTTTAGAAGTACGCCTTAGTTTTCGGGCTTTGCTTAATGGGTACCGAACTTATCTTAAATCGTATTATACGACATTGTACAAGGTTGAACAAGAATGTCACATTGTAGTCACTGCTGATTTTAAATTTATGGGTTCATTACGGATTTGTTTTTATAATATTTGCAGTTACTATCTCTCTGTGTATCTTTAAAACCACCACTTTCGTCGGTTTTAACTATAATAACTACAAATATACAGTAGTCCGTAATGTATCGATAAACCAAAATCCAACAATGACTACTATGTGAATTTCATGTTTTTTTGGAAATTTTGTTTAATTGGTACCTCTAAAAATAAATATATTTGTTGTTTGAAAGATATTTCTTTGCCATTAGACAATCTTTGTAACAATGTCTGCGGTGCATGTAAAGTAATCTGTTTCAAAATTACGCAACTGCATTTATCTATTTGTTTAATTATAATTTTGAACTATTTATATGTCTTTTTTTTATGTACTTACTGATGTACAGGTCTGGTCTCGACAGTGGATCTCGAATTAAAAATTATTTAGGTGACTTAAGGTCTAAAACGAAAATGATTATGGTAAATATCAAAAAGATCAAAAATTGAATTTGCAAAACAAAAAAAAGCGCAACCAATTTAATAGTACCCAACCTGAATAACTAGATATTTGCCATATCTGGGTACCAAGTTTTTGCTTCATATAGCTCACTGTACAATACCTGTAAAGCGTTCGCCACTCTGCGTTATCGAATAACGTCGGAGCCCCGACAATGGCCGGCGATTGACCAAAGCGAGTTATGATATAGGTATATATTTTGTTATACGTATGTGTCGGGGGAATAAGTGCTAGAATAGAGTCACATCTGATCACTTTTGTGGATATCGATAGATCAAGTAAGGTAGGCAGAACAAATTATTACAAGAATATAGTAACTAAGTAAATTTTCTACTAAGCAATATTGGCAAAAATTCAGAAAACGTTTAAAACGTTGCTGACAAAATTTACCTTCAAATTAACTATATCGTACTTTATTACTTGACGACCCGATAGCACAGTCGGTAGTGGACCTGCCTGCTGTGCCGAGGGTCGCGGGTTCGAATCCCGTAAGGGACAAATATTTGTATGAAGAATATGAATATTTGTACCCGAGTCATGGATATTTGTATCTATATATGTATGCTTTATCGTTGTCTAGTCATCATAATACAAGTCCAGGCTAGATTATGTTACTTTAAATGTGACTGGATAATTTGTGTGACAATGTCCAATATATATATATATTTTTTATTACTACCATAAAAGCACCGAGGTTTATTGATAATAATCTTTATAATATATTATATTACAACTATTATTATTTACAATTCAATTAAAACGATTTTTACTAATTGTAATATTTAGTATTTAGTTTATTATAAATTCAAAATTTGCCTTCAATAAAGATGGAATGATACAATTTGTTAAGTTCTTAAAAGAAATACGAAGGTTTATTTGTTAAACAAATCTTATCAAAAATTTTAGTCAGAATCTGGTGTGCTTAGATCGAGCAACCATCGACTTTTGAGAAACTCTCTAGCACTTCATATTAAGTCCTTCGTTTATATGAAAATCGATACAAAGCTTAAAAAAAGCGCACAGGTGCACGTTTATACATAAAACTGTGACTTGACACATGTTTTTATCTAAAACGCAATCTTTATGCACCCATATTTTGACAAAATATACTGGTTTGTGAAGTTTAGTTAGAGTTTGTTGCTATCTCAAATAATTCAAGAGTAAAATAAGACTAAACCACGGGACGTATGATAATATGAATAGGTGTATAAATAATGCAACCAAAGTACCTACCTTTATCCAGACACTTTTGGACTTTTGATTAGAATTTGCCCGAGTTTCATCTTACGTTATCCGGTATTAAAAAAGAACCTGAGTCACGTCGCAGGTTTTGCCACGAGTAGTTATCGTATATAGTGGTTCGCGATTGAGCCTGCCACGCGGCTCCGCAATCTCTATTCAGCTGTGTTTTTGCTTAAAACAATCCTTGAGATTGCGATAGATGGTCCTACAAACAAACTACTTGACTCTGGCAGAAATATAGCGCTAATGCACAAGCGAGGGTCCATTTATTTAAAATTTCCGAAGATTCATAAATTTTATAGAAGGTAAAATCGATTCCGCCAGGTCAAATTGAAAAAACCATAACTTCATAGCTTTGAATCGAAGTCAGAGTGGTGCATTTTTAAAAACCAATTGATATTTCGGGACAGTCGCTGCTCCCAATCTGGATGTAGAGCTCCCTAGCGTCGCATTGATACAGTCGCACGCATATTTTAGTACTCGTATATCCAGCACAATGTTCCTGGACTATATCTATGTCTATTATACGTATAGCGGTGAAATATTGTAACTGCAAGCTTTAACGTTGTGCCGCTATTAAATATGTAGCTGCGTTTTGTGTTTATGTAATGAAAAGGTGATATTTTCTATACGGTAAAGCGAGTAATTTGGTACTCTTCGCAGTGTTTTTGTAGGTACAATGCTAGCCACCTGTCGTAATTTGACAAGTCATTTTCCTTTCTAAAATTATGCTAAAAACGGACCTTGCTACAACCACACTCTTAAACAATTTTTGTTTAAATGAAATTAAAGATTGTAAAATTAAGTCTCGGGCGCTTGAGCCCGCACGCATCCAAAACTGGGATTTTGCGTTTTCCAATTTCGCGATGATTTCGCCACCGAGCCTAGTACCCAGAGAACGAAATTTTCAATCTTTTATATTTATATTTTTTATAATATATTTTATATTTTTATATCTTTAATTTGATTTGATTTGAAATAGCACAAAATGGCTGTAACGTGTTTATAATCAATAATATTTGAAATTTTGTTTAGTTTCGGAAAGGGACTGTGGATTCCCTTAAATGCGTTACATAATAACAAACTTTATGGTTCCGATGATCAAACTGAACAACATTTACTATGGGACTAATTTTGAAATTGCGAAAATAAAACTGTTTGTTCAATAGAAAATATACAAAAAAATAATACTTGACCAAAAATGTACGAAACAACAGATTTTTTGATGTTGTTTCCATAGTGAAAGTAATTCATCATGTTCATGACATTCATCAGACATTCATTAAAGTTTACACTCTGTATATGTAAGTAGCCGGCAAAGCTAATGCTCCGTAAATATTACTTTAGTAAAGTGATATTAGAAACGTTCTTCTAATGTTGTCAACATTTTTCACGCCTGGTTATTGCGGTATAAATCATGTTCAATTGTATTCAAATTCTTATGAGCGATTTATCCTATTTTATTATGTATGTGTAAAACTAATGTGGTCGGTGATTGCAGTTTCAGTGATAGCACTCGAAAAAGAAAAAGAAGAGGAATAAATAAAAACCGGTCAAGTGCGAGTCCGTGTGGCGAGTGCGAGTGCGAGTGCGAGTTCCGTAACACACCATACACCATATTAACTTTCAAAAAAGCACATAGAATATGTTCTGGATTAACACATACTATACTTTTTTAAGGTCCATGCAGACGTAGTCGCGGGCAACAGCTAGTGTTTAACGTGTAACACATTAAATTTTACATTCAGGATAACTAAACTTATGGGTTTATAGTGGAGCGTGTCATTTATCTATGGGTTTAAATGAACCAGGTAAGTAGATACCATAGTACGACTTCACAGGCAAGTCTTTGAACGAGCCCAATTATTGGGAGCGTCTATTTGGACCACAATAAACTTTACCTAGAAGCGTTATGATGGCTTCACGTCTTTAATTTAAAGTTTCCACATCAAGCCAGCGGTAATGTTGACCCAGTTTCGTCTCTAATATTCAGATAATACACAATTCCTGACACGGAATTAAGGTGGCGAGGTAGTTACGGGAAATAGTCGTGGATAGAGTTAGACAAAAGTTTCGAAGTCTATAGGATTTAATTGACTGGAAAACTTTTAATGATACGATTAAATGTATTTCGAGGTATTAGGTATTATTGGGATTAATTTTATACGGCTTATGTTTATGTACCTTTATTGTAAATGTTGTAAATAAACTATTTCCGAAGTAAAAAATATGATTATATTGACGTAATTAGTCAAATTAAAGTACACATTTTAATTTTGTAACATTTTTTTTAAGAAACAAGTTTACTTCTTTAATGGGTGATTTTAATAATGATATTGAAGAACTTTTATCTAGAAAACTAAGGGAAATTCGCAAAAAAACCTTAAAAGGTTTTCACACTAAATTAATGTTATAAAATATTCAGTATTATGAGTGCAATCTCCCTTAAAATGTAAAGTGGTACCTAATGAAAAATCTGCGGTTCCATACGATTGAGAAGTCGAATCAGAATACTGCAGTATGTTCAGCTTGATGATCTTTTAAACCACCGTAAAAATTTGGTTGTTTTTTTGCAACCTATTTGACATTTCTACTCACATGTTTTAATCATAGCTACGTAGCTTTGTTGCACATCAAATATCTTTATTTCCTTTCTCCCAAAGAAGCAAACAAACATATAATTTAAACTGCCATCAACACCGCTGCAAAATTGATCGCTTTTTAGCTAGAAAGCAATATATTATGTCGTACACAGAGTTGCCATTAACTATGACGTAATGTTCAACGACCATGGAGGTTCGGAGGCTCGGAGGCTCGGAGGCTCGACTTCTCTACGGGTGGGTAATATGGGTAATAGTTTATTCTGTAACTAGCGACGCCCGCAATATTGTACGCGCAGACCACTGAATTTAAAGACTCATAACTTTTGATTAAATGAATCGATTGGCATGAAGTAAAGTCTAAATGTAAATCCAAACTAAGCCCTATGCTTTTGCGAAAACCTCATATCCAAATCAGGTCAGTAATTTTTAAGTGATTTATGCACAAACAAACAGGCCTACATTCTAAACATGATCTCAATGTATTCCATTATATATCCAAAAGCCCCCAATGAAAATTTTTGCAAATATGATCTTCAATGTACATCCCCGCCAAGTTTTAAATTTTATTATATGTATAAAATAGAATATAAGCCTTGTTTCTACACAAAACTGAACTTTGTAAGTTTTTTCATTAATAAATTGAAAATTATACGTGTTTTTTTTTTATATTCTGAATGGGGTTTGACGCGGGTTTTCGTCTTATCTGATAGAAACGTAGATAAATCCGAAGACATAGCGCATTCATACGTGTTCGTTCATGTAGCGAGATTAGTTATATTAATAAGGAGAGAGATGCGAATCGCAAATTTCATTTCTACCTTTGCAACATTGGTACCTAACTTTATAGTTTCTATTTGGGAGTATTGTCCAATTCCTAACGATAATTAGCACTGTATTACTACTATAGTTCAGTCCAATTTATCAGGTACGTTTATTGTTAAAATAATACTAAAGCCGCATCTTTTTATTTGCACACACAAACATTCATGAGAGACTAAACGTAAGGGTGCGTCCACATCTGGCGAATGCGCGCCGAATGCGCAGCTCGCGAGCCGCTCGTGGGCCACGCGCGTCCATTTTATACTCGTGCGTCGCTCTTGCGCCGCCCGCGCTTTGTTCGCTTTTTACGAGCCGTACGCGTGCAGGTCACGAGCGGATCACTCGCTGCTCCTTCTTCCCCAACAACTGAGGTTCACAGTATGAAAGGAAACGGAACAACAAGCGCAACAAGTGCAGCGCTTGCACAGCTCTTGAGCGGTCTGCGAGCGGCTCACGAGCTGTGCATTCGCCGCGCATTCGCCAGATGTGGACGCAACCTAAAAATAAAGTCACATGTATTTTGTGGTACTGCAGTGAATGCACATAATGATTGATGAATAAATGATTTAAGTCACTCAAAGGTTTCGATCTCTTGATGGCATTTAGTTTGACCTACGTTCTATGAATATTGTACGTGTAAGTAACAAATTCTTGTCGGCACTTCCTGCTAATCTATCTATTTGGTTCAAGGGATGTATCGCGTGCCAGGGGAGATTTATAACTCAATCCAGCAATCAGCAAAACGCTTAACAAGCTGACGATAAGGTGTCGGCGAATGATTGCGTCCGTCTATTTGCCGATAACTATGCTTTGATACCAACTGCTAGAGTGGTACGTAATTGGCATGGGAAGTTAATTTTGTGGTTTGCTTTGAGGTTAGAGACATTTGTAGCTTCAAAAAGCATATTTAATTACATCAAGTATACGTTGCCGATACGTAAGTAAGTACGTATCAGCAATGTCTCGAAATAGTCTCAAATACACTAAAGTTTAGTTTAGTGACAAAACTACAGCGCAACAACATTTTATTTACGGACAGATTTTTTTTTTTGTGTATTTTCTAATTTATTCAGATTGATACGAATTATGAAAAGAGCGTCGATTGCGCGTTGCGGAGAGGTATGGCCACTCAATGATGATAGTCCGGGTTCCAATCCGCACGGACGACATATGCCATTACTCATGAGTTTTTATAACTTGTGTAGAGAGTTATAGAGAGATGTGGAAGAGTTTAGAGACCTTTGCCCAGCATTGGGTTAAAACAAGTTAAAAAACCGGCCAAGAGAGTGTCGGACTAGCCCATCTGCAGCTGTCAAATTGTGTTTCTAGTTCGTTCATATTGATACCGGTAGTATTATAGTACTCTGTGTTGATACGAATTGATTCGAACCGAAACAAAATGATTTTATTGTTTTTGAATAACATGATACTGGATAGCGTGAATTCTTTGTTAGTTAACAGTGTTTGCTGCTTTTTGCAGGAAAATATTTTTCATATCCTCCGCTTGAATAACTCTAGATCTAGTACTTTCCCTCACCATGTGTCGCAACAGAGTCGTAATATCCGAGCGGATGGAACCATATGGAATTGAAAAGAAAAAGAACGGATCTCTCCGTAATTGTTAACCGAGTAACTTGAATATTAAACTTGTGCATATATTACGATACGAATCAGTTATGCAAATTGACATCATTTCGTGGAATTAAATCATAAAACGATATTGGTATTGTGTTTCGAAAATGGAGTTTAAATCGATTCATAGCTTCTGATTTTAATTGGTGAATAATTGGCATGAATTATACTATTTTAAATGTAAGTAGTATGTGCTGGAAATGTACTAAATAGCTCATTTCTATGCCAATTAGCGCTGTGAAATAAATAAATAACACGTAGCGAGGGGGGGGGGGGGCAAATGCCCCGGGCGGCTCTTTACTAGGGGCGACAAATTCGGGAAAAATATATATTGATTGAGCTCTGTCTATAACCAATTCGTAGTGCAGAGAAAAGTCGAGCTCGCTTCGCTCGCTCTAAGTTTCTGTTTTATTTACTATGCCTACATATAATCCTAAAGAGTTCTGACCACAGCTAAGACGTGGTGCTAAAAATTTCGAGTTTGCTTCGCTCCATCCATAACTTTTACTTCGGTACCTTTGCACATGTTACGTAGGTATGTAAAAAGCTGCGGCTCTAATCGATTTGTATTGTGGAGAAAAGTTGAGCTTGCTCTAAGTTTCCATTTTTGCATAGATAAACCAAAAGATATCTGACCACGACCGGAATAGATGTGCAAAATAGATCATCAAACTAAATAACTTTTATTATGGTGCAAAACAAAAAAATCTGCTGTTCCATACTAAACTGCAATGCCTACTAGACTCAAATGTATGAGATAGTCGATTGTTTTTTACGAATTCAGGTTTGCTTCTATAGTAAAAGTTGTTCAATTTGATGGTCTAAACTACCCCTGAAAAGTTCGGCACGGTAAAAAAATCAACGGGTATAACATAACATAACATAAATATTCTTTATTTGCACACCAAAAACATACAGCAACAAAAAGAGAATAATAGAACTTAAGGATACAAATAGCGGTCTTACGGGTATATACAAACATCCATGACTCAGGAACAAACACTCATATTCACCATACAAATTTTTTACCCTTACGGGATTCGAGCCCGTGACACTTGGCACAGCAGGCATTTTCACTACCGAATAAGCTATCGAGCCGGGATTTGAGATGAATCCTTTAAAACATTAATAACATTATTATGTGAAAACCGCACGAAAACTAGACAAACACAAGAGTAGAGCTTTGTCGGTGTGTCCACAACACAAGTGTGTCAAACTCGACGAATAGCTCCTATACCAAGTGTAGGTATGATTTAGATAAGTCGCCCGCTCGAGCCAAGTTTCGGTTCATTCCTCTTGGAACTCGACTGTTGTTGATATAAGAGTTTAAGATCACGTCATTTTTGTGACATTATTGATTAGAGGAGGCTTGGTGGCACGGTGCTGAGAGGAATGAACTCTCAATCATGAGGTCCGGGTTCGAATCCGCACGGATAACATGCCGCGTACCAAAGAGTTTTTCTAACTTAATGTACTTATTACCGACTGCTCTCAAACGGTGAAGGAAAACATCGTGAAGAAACCTGCATATGCTGAAGATGAAATTCTGATGCGTATTCGAAGTCTACCAATCCGCATTGAGCTCGCGTGGTCGATTAACGACCATTTCTACCTCCTAGAGGGTAGGCCTATGCCTCATATAGGCTGATGATGATGATGATTGACTATTGCTCAAGAGCGTATTGCGTAGCTGTGTGGATTCTAGAACACATCCCTATTATGTCTAATCTATAGAGGCGGTCGCATGAGGGATTTCGTGTACAAAATATGCGTACCGCGGTTTGACTTCCGTAATGTATTTTTGAAGGTCACAAGAATGTATAGTTTTGATGTTGCCGGTTAGTATTGTCCAAAAAATTATTTAATCTAATCAAATTAAAGGGCTTCACGAGCTGATATTATACATCAAGAGTTTAATATTATAGCGACTGACTATCATTATTAAATTATTATTTGCATCCACATGACAGAGTAAGAAAATGTAACATAATCTAAGTATACAAACAAATGAAGTAATTTTTGATCCGTAATAGCTAGACAGTAGAGATTTTTACAGAATGTGCGTTATTATGACGGATTTGCCAACAAATAATAAAATGTCAAAAAGTTAAAATTTGGGGGGGTCCTAATACAAGAAACTAGTTTTAATCAACGATTTTTTTGTATCGTAAAAGTGGTAATACATACAAGCGTCAAACTTGGTGTGATTATAGAGCAAACTCTAACGTATAACAACAAATAATAAAACTGGCCAAGTGTGAGTCGGTCTCGCGCTAAAGGTCCCGGAGAAAACAAAACTTTTTAAATGTTAATATGTTGTGGTACGGAACCCTCGGTACGCGAGTAGCCCGACTCGTACTTGACCGGTTTTTATTTTATACACAAGCTGCTTCAATATTTCTAAATTCAGTTAGTACCTGTCTTGAATGTAGTTGCTGCATCGAACGTGGCATTGAAAATAAACAATAAAATTACTGTCATTACATAGTTAAATGCGGATATAATTGCCTTGTTACCATAAGAGTCTTTGGTCCTTTTATATGAAAGTAAACTTTCGAAGCTTTTACTACTACAAAAGGCAGGAAGGAAAATTCATTAAACAAACGATCTTTTTGCGTTACAATAATGGATACGATCTAATAGTATTACTAGGTACTTCAAGATATAAGAAAACACCCAGCAATACTAGATCCAGGGTGTAACGAAACACCCTAGTATTATTTAAAGGGGTGGTATATACCATCAAACTGAACAACTTTCACTATGTAGATAACGTAGAAAAAAAGAAAATATCTTATGTCCCATACATTTGAGTCAAGTACTACAGTTTTGTATGAAACAGCTGTTTTTTTCGATGATGGCATATTTTTGAAAGTTGTTCAGTTAATCACCACTTTAAATATTACTAAGGTGTTTTGTTACACCCTGTAAACTAGACAGAGACAGTAGCAAACTTACATCACTGTTTGATTTTATAGCGTAAACAAAATGTCTTTACTAAACACAAGGAAAATAATATTATTATATCTAGTAAGTGCTTTGACTAATTATTATAAGGACTAGCCTTGCGGTAGCATTTCGCCTCTGCCACGGTATAAGCACAATTGATCTTGTGCATTTACATTCAATTTTACACCTTATCACTAAACGAGACAGCCTATAATTGCGAAATAATAACTTCGAACTTAGAACGTTTGGGGTTCACACGAGACTACTTTTCATGATTTTTAACATTCAAAATTAGAATCTAAAGTTATGGGGAATAAAATCCAAAGTTGCGGATTTCATGCTACCTCGCCCCCCGCAAAAAGTGGCAGAAATGTTTGTTAGTAGAATTACACGCGTAACCAGTCCACATATAAATAGTCAAAGAGTAAGTGTTTAAATTATTTAAGGGGATATTACCATTGGCGCGCTTCATACAAACAAAGTCTACAGAACGAAGAACGAGAATTGGTTAGTATTGAAAATATAACCAGACTGAAGTCAATGAAAGGATTGCAGAAACAATCTAGAAACAAATCTCTATGCTTGTATGTTGTCCGATTTTCGTTAAAATATACAGTTTCAATGCTAGGAATAATTTAAGATTTGTATGGAAATCTTTGAGGAACTGTAACTTTAACCCTATAAATTTTAACGAAAATCTGACAACACACAAGTATAGAGGTAAGTTTCTAGATTGTTTCCGAAAAATTAATTAACAATGATTGGTTAGCATTGAAAATGTAACCATAGTCTTCGTTTGTATGGAGCGCGCCAACGGTAATATACCCTTTATCATTCATACGCAATCTAAATAGGTTTGTATACCATGAAATCAAAGCAAGTCTTACTTAAGAGGCATGAATCAAGTGGCCAGCGGTGGAGTATAGCTTCAGTAACCGCACAGTTTCTGCCCCAACTACCCCTCACACGGTGCATTACCCTCGTCCACCGCATTCGAGAGCTATTTGCTGCCGGAGATCAGATTAATGTTGCCACTTTTCTACTTGTCGTACCCAGTACCCACCAAGTTTCTAAAAGCCTCGATTCATACGATTGTTTCTGAAATGGCTTGTAGGAACTGTTTAGTGTTTTTTTTTTGTATGTAGATATTTTAAGCCAGTTGATTACACTTTCGTTGATAACATTCAAGAAGTGTTTTTAACTGGTATTTTTTTTGTTCGTTCTACCTGCGCTTTGACTAATTATTAATAGTCACCTGCGACGAATAAATGCTTCACCTTCTTATGGGGGGGTATCATTGAATAAGTATTTGAAAATCATCTTTTTGACCATTTAGGATCTTTACTAAAACTAAAAACTGTAAAAAAGTATATTTAAAAAAATACCAAAACCCGTCTACGTTCTTTTAGTTTTTATTTAATTAAGTCTTCTTTACGCAGACGGTTTTTTTAAATCGAGTTTTTGACTATATAGTATACATTTCTCACACACAATAAAAAAAGATTATGTCTAATAAAATATTTACTACATATAAAAGTGAAAAATTAATCACTGTGTGATCCTTTGTAGTTTTATTTTCGCAGCGTGTATTGTTATCTCTATTAAAAATTTCAACGGGCTCACTAGACTTAGTTTCGATACTGTGCTAGTAGAATGTAGAACCTAAATAGTATAATTATGTAGACTCGGTAAATATAATTCTCGTATTTCATTTTATTTATTTTATATGTATTCGGGATTAACAAAACGTGCAGTGGTTTACTGTTGGCGTTCTAGAAACCTCTATCGGTACTAGTTTGCGAAGTAGGGCAATGATTTCCTTTTTGACATCTGTTCCGGTGTTTTGAACACATAGAACCGTAGGCTACCATGAGTTTTCACTGTACTTTACTGCTGTAGTAACGGCACCAATTTCGTATGCAGAAATTAGTGCTCAACGTAACCACATATTTCTTCATTATAATAAAACCAGCCAGAGTAATAATCGATCAACTTGTAAATTATACCAAAAGTAAAATTTACAAGTTGATCGATTATTACTCGTTAACTTGTAAAGCTTACTTAGCGGTGATAGTTTTCCTTTTAAATTCGTTATATGCACTACTGCCGTGAATTTTTTCATCTATCTAGAAACAACCGTCTAGCTGGCGAGGGGGAGGGGGACACACACTTCTATCAAAAATGTTCACTTTAAAGCTTAATATTTCGCTAACGGAGCGAAAAAATCGAAATATAGTTTTCCCACACCTTCAATATTTTCCAACGATACCCCACACCACGGGATAGATGAGAAAAAAAAATTGCGTCCCCACTTTTCGTGTAACTACCTCCGTTACACGAAAAGTGGGGACCCTAAAAAAATATATTTTACCACGTTGTACCACCCATATCAAATTACAGCTTTCTAGTACTAAGCGTCTCGCTGAGCTAAGCCGCGGACAGACGGACAGATGGAAGGACATGGTGAAACTATAAGGGTTCCTTGTTGAATACGGAACCCTAAAAATTTGTGACGTAACTACAGTACTTAAGATTTTTTATTTTATTATTAAAAATGGGTTCGCTCTTGACCGCAATCCAGTCCATAGGACAAAGATGAGGTCGAAGATGTAGCGAGCTAACCCAGAAAAAGCCGAAGCCTTTTCACTCGTACTTTAAAATAATTTTGGTTGTAAGCGTTCGGAAATACTGACGCAGGCAGGGCATTCCACTCCTCAGTACAGTGAAAACTCATGGTAGGCCTACAGAACAGTTTAACTCTGTATCATGCATGCATGCATATGCTCACGACTATATTCCCCGAGGGGGTAGTCAGAGATATTCTGAAACCTCAGAACATCCACGTTTCACCAGTAGTACCGAAACTCTTTCCAGTGTGACGGGGGGTGATTTTTTTTTCGTATATAATTTTACTTTTGCAAAAGTACGTATGTTTGTTTGTTTGTCCTTTCTTCATGTCGCAACGCAATGGAACAACGAAACGGCTCGATTATTTACACAGACAAGAGTGTAACAAAAGAGAGTAAAGAGGGTGCGTTTCCTCTGAAGCGGAGATATGTAAAACCAACCAATAATAAAAATCGCTTGATTAAGCGATCCAGACAAGCTAAGGAAAATTGAGCAATTCGATTGGTTGATTGTACACAGCTCTGCAAAACTCTGCTTCCGTGGAAACGCAGCCTTATATGGGTAGGAGTAGTAAAATTTGTTCAGTTTTATGGTCTAAACTCGACCACCCCATTAAATATTATTGATCTCTTTTTTGTTACACCCTGTAGTTGAAAGGGGAGAGTAGCATTGGCTAGAATATCCACGAATAAAAGATAATTATAGGTAACAGAAATAAAAACACATATACGTTTAAAAAAACATCTGCGCTTTAATAAAAGAACAATCCAAAATAAACTTAATTACGTTTTGTTATTACCAACAAAGAAAAATATAACAAACTTTCATCCCAAAATAATCCTCTCACTAAAAAAAAAAGAAAATCTGCGACCGGTGAAAGCAAAAAAAAACCGAATTTCATCCTTGGATAAAATGCGGGGCTGCGTTAAAAGTAGACACATTCTACCTCGTGCTTCCGTTGCCGGTGAAAATATTACATGGAGGTGTAAACGAGCCCCGGTAAGGCCGTTATTGCCGTCGTTAAGTTAAAATTTTCTCACTTGAATAGCATCGCGAATGTGCCGCGTAAACACAACCATTTATGTTATTTTGTAACTCGCACACGAATATTGGGATACGTTTTAAAGAGCAAAAACACATTTTGGGATATTTCTAATGAAATTAATCGAGGTGCTCGAAGGTAGCGTTAATAAAAAAAATCGAAGAGTATTTTTGAAAGCCTCTCACTTGGATTAGCGAATTTAGTAGAGATATCGGTAGCTCAAAATATAACTCAAAATTTTTATTCGAAATAAAATCACACAGATACCTTTCTGACGTCATTTTTTGACTCTACCACCGCGTCGGAAGGTGTTAAGTTGTAGAGAAGATGCGGCCAGAAACTGTATAAGACACATCTTGCTATGCATTCTGATCTCACAAAGGTTATAGTTACGACTTATTATTTGTTCGTAGATAGCTACCACTAAAAATAAATTTCTGTACCTATTTTGTAATCCAATTTTTGATTATATGCTTCAAAACAGTGTGAAGTCTCAAAAGTTTGGTTTTATTTAAAAAACATTTTTTCAGTTAAGCTAAGAGTAATCTACAGATATCTCTACCAAAACACGCGTGTTTGTATTAACCGGCATGGGATCGGTCGCTGTTCTGCGCTGGAGTTGATTTCGGCGGTTATATCCGTAGTAATCTCTTGAAGTCCTTCTATAATTATACATACCTATGACTATGTCATATAGTTAGTTCTTTTAGAATGAGATGTCGCCCCTTACGGCCCCACATATCCTATCCTTCCTGTCCGGACATACAGGGGAACATAGTTTATGGACGCCGCCGGTAGTGCCATACGTGTGGGAAAATACAGTTTTGCGAAAATATAAACTGACATTCCATTGACTCGACAGACGCAATGAGGTACGTATAGATACCAAGGTATGTTTTGGAGTCATGGTGCAAGTTTGGCAACGTACAATACATAAAAGGTGTTACAAAAATACAAATAAACATTTAAGGGGGTGGTTTAGACCATCAAACTGAACAACTTTCACTATGGGACCAATATCGAAATCGCAAAAAAAAAATCGGATGTTCCATACTAAACTACAAAACTACTCGAGCTAAATGTATGGGACAGCTGATTTTTTTTCGCGATATTGATGTTGGTCCCATAGTGAAAGTTGTTCAGTTTGATAGTCTTAGCAACTCCCTTAATAGTTATCAATGTTTATTTTTACTTTTGTAACACCTAAATAACATTTGCAATACAGTGCACAAGGAAAACGCAATTAATTAATAATTTAAAAAAAAATGTTATTACACCGCGGCTCGACCTAGTGCAAAACATAATAGGAGCTGTGCTAAAGATAAAGTCTAGGTACGTGTCCGAGCTACAGTTGGTTCTGTTACGATCGTACATCCGACTTTATGGCACAGTCTACAACAATAGCGCCTTTACTCTTTTGGCGTTAAACTGAGGTATTATGTATTTGTTATTATATATAAAGTAGAATTAGAGAAAGGTGCTTATGGAATTTTCTTTAGCTCCAGTAAGTAAATACAAGGTTTAACAAAGGAGAGTCGTTATACAGGGTCCTTCTTAATATGCTGACACTTTTTTAAGCGGATGATCAGACCGTCAAACTGAACAACTTTCTCTATGGCACCAACATCGAATCCCGAAAAAAAATCTGCTGTCCCATAGATTTGGTTCGAGTAGGTTTGCAGTTTTGTATAGAACAGGTGTTTTTTTTTCGCGATTTCGATGTAGGTGCCATAGTGAAAACTGTTTAGTTTGACGGTCTGATCATCCCCTTAAAAAAGTGTCAGCATATTAAGAAGGACCCTGTATTTAAAGTGGAGGTTTAGACTATCAAACTTAACAACTTTCGCTATGGAGTCAACATCGAAATAAAAAGCCCACACATTCGAGTCAGTACTACATAACTGTTTTGTATGAAATAGCAGATATTATTTTAATAGGCGATACGATTACAAATTGGTACTTTCCCCACGAGTAAACAAATCAAAAAAGGGCATGATATAGTGAGTTCGCAAAAACAAAAATCATGTTTTAAGGTTATACAAACATAAATATACAGTGGTTTATCTTAGCGATAGATACTTATTTGTTGCGGCCTTAGATGGGTACATAGCAGTACCACAGAGTACTATAATTACTTCCGTAAGTAGTACATAGGAAATCCGATTGCTTTTGTGCTAACCTTTGCTTCTATTACTAAGCAGCATTTTGAGGCATTAGACATTGGTAATTAGCCTTATATTGTTATCGATGCAGCCCCCACAGGTTTCTGATAATGCTATCTTAAACGTTATTCAAAAACAATAACTTAGTAGCTAGATACTTAGCTTTCATTTTATACGAATGAGAAAAACTGAACAGAAGCAGTAGCTATATCACGCCTTTTATCAAGTTTGTTTCCAGGCAAATAGAAAGAGAGCTAAGTCGCGGTAGTGCTATATCACGCTGCCATACGACGATAGAAGAGATAAGCATGATTGTGCGATACTGAGTAAGTACTAGTCAGAGAGGACTACGCTATTGCCTGCTGTTTTCGGTCATTCGTGGTGAGGTTAAAATTGGTGGGGAGCAGGGAGTGTGCTTACTGTATGTATTCCCTTTTATATACTGTGGTATTGGTAAAAGCAATAAATTAATAATTGATGTTCCATAATATTTAAAACGTATTACTACGAGTGTACGAGTAACATCTACTTTTGATGTATCATCTGACGCAGTTATTCAATTGTTTAATACATTTAATAGCGAGAAAACAATCCTTGGGAGAGCTATAATTTCATATGGCACACACGACTCAAATGTCAGTTGAACAAAACAAACTGGCAATACAACAGATTTCCCTCGAGATCCCCGTATTACTTTCTATGGAGTCTTTACCTACGTGAGTGTATTTGACAAATATATAGGCAAAATTTTATAGCTTGTTAGGGCTTGTTATGTCCCAATCTCATACCGACACCGACATTCAGAGAGCAATGCTCCGTTGTCGTGTCGGAATTCGCAAATCCATTTAAAAGAAAAAGCAATAGATTTTTATCTGTAGTTCAATTACGTATAACAGCTCTTCAGTATTAAATCGAGATACACATTTTGATGATTATCTTCGAGAAGTCTAAGTAGGTAAGAAAAGATATACATAGCATGCAACGTATTGAATGCAAACATATTTGTCAGAAAATTAGATACGAAGAGGAAGCCCGTGCCAATTCGGTATGTCAAGTTTTTATTTGGTCTTCATTTTATATTTTTACGGAAAGAAGACATAATTTTAAGAAACCAATTTAATAACTCTGTGCTGGAAACAGAAACGGCAACATCAAATGTCAAATTATGAAATTGCGAATGCTTTTTTAATTATTCGGAATGTCCAGTTATTTTAAGTTGATTTTAAGTTTACTAAGGAGTTCACAGGTTTTCCAGTGACGTCACTGGACGGACCGAAAACGACGTTATTTTATTAAAAATATCTGAATCCTTTCATTTTAAAATCTCTGATATAGACAATATTTTTACTGAGACAATTATCTCGAAATGGGTTTCGATTCAGCCCTCCAAAAAAAACTTGACATACCGAATTCTGTAAACATTGTTTACGGACTGAGACGGAATGAGATTAAGTTTATTGTATACTAGCAGCCCGTCCCGGCTTCGCACGGGGTAGACAAATAAATTTTAAGACTCATTTTTCTACACCTTCGGTTACATTGTTCAAATTTTACCAAAGATCCCTAATTTTTTTCAAAATGAAATGTAGCCTATGTCAAATTGGAAGAATGTAGCATTCTATTGGTGAAAGAATTTTTTAAATCGGCCCAGTACTTTTTGAGCCTATTCATTACAAACATACAAAAATAGGTACAAATCTTTCCTCTTTATAATATTAGTGTAGATTAAGTACATTAATTACATACATACATAGGTATCTGACAAACCAAGAACGCTGGATTAGTTTTATTCTGAATCTAGAATAACAAATATATATTTTTTATTATTTACATTGAAAACAATTTCCTCAAAGTCAAAGTCAAAGTCAATATAAAGTCAATATAATTTATTCAATATAGGAGCTTACAGCACACTTATCAAACGTCAAATCTTTTTTAAAGCTACCACCGCGTCGGAACTTTCCTTTCTTCCTTTCGGAATTTTCCTCGAAAGTAAAAGTTGTGATTAAATTTCAAAAAGATTGAACAACTCATTCAACTTTCATTTTGGTTTCCCAGCGAACAACATCATCAAATAAATTCGTTCAATATCTGATCTTATTGACACAGGACACAAACAACTGACAATATGGAATGAGAATATTTACCGACTAGGAGAAAGCGTAAGAAGCTCTATTTACTCTTCCAGAATCATTCCAATTCCCAAACGAAATCACATAAAATGTATAGGGAAAATAAACTGTTTACATAGTAAGTAAATGTATACCTACGAATGTTTGTGAAGGGCGGTTGTGACTCCGTAGTCCCTTATAAAATGTACTTCCTTCATTTTAATACAGGTAATAAAATACACTTTACATGTAATTTCTAGCAGCAGCGTCATTTTAGTCCAAATACCACAAAATCAAACAAATGCTGGGTGAAATTGATATCATTAGCATCTTTTTTAAACTAAAAGTCTCACCATCAAACTAAAAAATAAATCTGCTGTTGCATACATTTGAGTTGAGTAGGCACTGCAGTTGTTGTTTAGTTTGCTCCCATAGAAAAAGTTGTTCAGTTTGATGGGTAGACTCATAGTTTAAAACGAGGCTAATGATATCAATTTCACCCTGTATTTAAGGAAAATCACGCACTTTACCAAATGCTCGAGTCATTTGGTCTCTTTTTTCGTTTCCTCCTCAGTGTCCCATTGCTGGGCAAATACCTCCTCTTTCACTCTCCAATCCGACCATGTCCTAGAAGTGGTGGTCCGAAATCATTATTTTTGTAGTGACAAGTCGCCTTTTTACAAAAAGTAGAGAAATCAATGTAACTTTTGAACCGTTTATTTCCGGAGCTATGTGTTTGGGATCAAAATTCATGGAAATCATCACCACTACCCCTCCCACCACTCCTGGGACACCATGTATACAACGTGTTAATGAATAAGAGCCAAACCTATACACCCCAACTGATTTATAACGAACAAATAAGTGCACTGAAATAATGATTTCATTATTTTTTTACTAAAAGTTTATAGTTATTCTCATTTTAAGTTTTCAAGCAATATGAGTTGTTATTATTTCAGCAATGAATGAAAACACTAGATCTCTCATGGATAAATTTTAAAAATCTTATTTTTGGTAGTAAGTAGGGTAGGAAGTGCGCCTGTGCGGAGAGTTAAAAACATAATAAATAATATTTTGAAAAATTTCACCAATGTTGAACCCTTGATAACTCGTTTCTCTTTCACGCAATGATATTATATACCAAATTATTGCAAAACCTCATGCACCCCAACTGATTTATAACTAAATAATCAGATTGAAACAATAATTTTATTATTTTGATAGATAAAATTTCAAATTATTCACATTTTAAGTTTTCAGGCAATAATGATTTGTTATCATTTCAGCAATGAATGAAAGCGCTAGCGTGTTCGTGGATACATTTAAGAATCTTGTTTTGGTAGTAAGTAGGGTGAGTTAGTCCGTCCGGTGGATTGAGATTCGAGATCAGAAAATTTTTCATTTTACAAAAAAATTATTTAATATTTTGAAAAAATTTACCTATGGTCAAACCATGATAATTCGTTTCTGCTCTCGAGTCTAAACAAACTATTTTCTAGTTTTGCCACAGAATAAATAAATAAATAATAAATATCTTGGACATTGTCACACAAATTATCTAGTCAGTACCAGAATCTAGCCTGGACTTGTATTATGATGTACGGGTACTAATATTCATATTCATCATACAAATATTTGCAGCAGGCAGATTCACTACAGACTGTGCTATCGGGCCGTCGGGCAGAATAGGTAATACTATAGTTTTGTGCTTATTCATTAACACGCAATGATATTATATACCAAATTATTGTTAACACGTATAAAAATCAAATATTACTGACACATCAAGTAAAGCCTACAAACTTGAAATATGGCACGTATGTTAGCTTCTCTGTGTTTGAGACACGCGTCAAGAAAGGAATTTTCGAAATTCAGCGACATCAAAATTTATAATTAAAATCTTAAATACATCTCCAATTTCGGAACGTATTAAATTCATAACACTGCTAGGATATCTGGCTAGCAATTCCTGAAAAAAAAACCGGCCAAGTGCGAGTCGTGACTCGGAAATTAGTGTTCTGTACCACCAGTAGGCCTCGCATGCCACCCCCGCGAAAACGATAAAAATCGAGATATCTTTATTATTTTACGTAAGCCAGAAAGAGCGCGCATGACGTTTTTCTCGTTTAAACGCTTTGTCGTGGGTGACATGCTAGCCGTGCAGTTGTTTAACATGGGACGTTGATGATAACATAGTAACTACAGATCATTTTGCACTGTTGGAGGTTTTTTGGGAATAGAAAAAGAACTATCCAAGTTAGTGCTAGCCTGATAATTTTCCCGCCATCTAGACATTATTTCTAATGCTCATGATTTTTCCAGATTTTAAATAACTCTAGTTTTTGAAATCTATGGGGACAGCAGTTTTTCTGTGTTTATTGAAATATTTTGTTCAACAAAGTTTCAAAGAGACACTAAAAAATATATTTTTAGACTTGTATTTTTATAAGCTTTCATTTGATACTTCACATAATATTGTAGTTTTTTTTTTATTTCTTACTGCCCCCCAAAACTGACCCTCAATATAAACATTAAGCTTTTTTGACTTTATTGTTGTCATTGGACCGTTAATTGCTATAACTGTAGCAAGTTTCAGCTTCCTGTGTCTTACGGTCTCCGAGAAAAATGCCTGTGACAGATGGACGGACGGATTCCATAAGTGTTCCATTTTGCCAATTTTGGTCCGGAACACTAAAAAACCGTCATACCAAACACGATCTAACACATTATTCAGTAGCAAGTAGTTATGTTCCGAAGTTTGTATTTCAAACTTAGACCCACTAATTTAACTTAACAGTTAAGCACTTATAACTGCCAGTTACGAATTGAAGTACATCATCAAAGTTAAATATTGATAGAGTTTCTGACGATTACACACTTTTGACTCATCAGTCCGCTTTACTTCGCCGTCAGTTCATTTAGCATACAGGATGTAAAATTAATAAATATCTTGGACATTGGCACACAAATTATCTAGTCACATTTAAAGTACCAGAATCTACCCTGGACTTGTATTATGATGACTAGACTACGATACAGAATACATATATAGATACAAATATCCATGACTCGGGTACAAATATTCATATTCATCATACAAATATTGGTCCCTTATGGGCTTCGAACCCGCGAACCTCGGCACAGCAGCCAGGTTCACTACCGACTGTGCTATCGGGCCGTCAAACTACACACAATGTGTTAAAATATCAAACAGGGTCCAAAAAGGAAACCCAATAGTAGCTGTATAACCTGATTTGGTGAATTTTCGGTATATTTAATACATAATTAAATTTAAAATAGTGGTTCCATAATTATACATATAGGCCGATAAAAACCCTATATTTCACTATCCCCGTTTGTGTATTAAGGGTATATTACCGTTGGCGCGCTTCATACAGACGAAGTCTGATTATATTTTCAATACTGACCAATTAAAAACAATGAAATTTTTCAGAAATAATCTAGAAACTTATCTCTATGCTTGTACGTTGTCCGATTTTCGTTAAAATGTATAGTTTAAAAGTTAAAGTACCTCAAAGATTTCCATACAAATCTTAAATTAATCCTAGCATTTAAACTGTATATTTTAACGAAAAACGGACAACATACAAGCATAGATATATGTTTCTAGATTGTTTTTGCAAATTTCATGGTTAGTATTGAAAATATAACCAGACTTCGTTTGTATGCAGCGCGCATGAGCGCGTTCGGAATAAACTTCTCTTAGTACTATAACCTGAGTTTTATATCTATACTAGCGGCCCGCCCCGGCATCGCACGGGTAAATATAAAATATAGCGTATGTTCACCACGGATAATGTAGCATTTAGCTAATGGTGAAAGAATGATATAGATCGGTCTAATAGTTTCGGAGCCTATTCAATACAAACAAACTAACAAAAAATCAAATCTTGCATCTTTATAATATTAGTGCGATATATAGTAAAAGTTCCGATTTCGAATCACACTTACACTGCATCTTATCATTAAAATTTATTTTTTAAAAATTTAAAAAATAAAATTTAAAGCAACAATAGCTAGGCTAGATGTCTAACTGTCACTTAGAAAAACTAAGAGGGAAATAAAATATTCATTCGGTCCAGGCTTGAGCTGGAAATTAGTATTTGCAGCGAGGCACGAAGCCTAGAGTAGGCTTAATGTAATATGGCAATCGCCTTTATTTCATACGAGCGTTCACCAGTGACTTCGTCCGCACAAATTATATACCTACCAGATTTTAAGTCAGTTCATAAGCTAAGAAACAAAAAAAGTTTCATCAAAATCGGTTCAGTATTTTTTACGTGTTGCTGTTACAAACATACAAATAAACAAATAAACAGACATACAAAAATTCTAAAAATGGTTGATTTGGAGTTAGGGATACTTAAAAATCTATATTGTAATCTTTTTCTTGTACATATCTTCAATGTACAGAACAGACACACTTCTATTACAGTTTCATAATAGTTTAGATCATATCCTACTTCATAATTATGTTATAAAAAAGATATGTGAAAGAACATAATTTAATTATTCTCTTGCCTCCATCCCATTAATTGAAATAAATTTAAATCAACAATAGATTCGAATTTTTTTGTTTGATGTTAGAAGAGCTGGAGTGAATGTTTATTTTACCATCTCATTATTTTATAATAGCTTCATTTCGATGAAACTTGCTCAAAATAAGCGCCTATTCAATAGTATCGCATCAGCTTATCGCATAGAATACCAATTATTATAACCATGCGAACGAACTCGCCAAAAACCGTAATAAGATATTTTCTTATTTATTATTATCATGGCTCGCTTTTCGGTGAAGGAAGTTGTACCTAATGGTGTCTACACACTGATCCCGTAGACAAGTCGCTGACACAGTCCGAAGATACAAATTATATCGAAACAGCTGTGTCGTCGGCTGCCGGCGACATGTCGGCGGATTCGGTGTGTAGAAACCATAAATGGTCATACTTAGATAGGTCTTACAGTGTTGGTGTCATATTAAAATATTTTTACACCCTGTATTATAAAACATCTCTTTAAAATGTTATAATCGCAGCTTTTCACGTAATTTGAGTCCCATTTATCTACTTTGACGCATTTGAAAAGCCTCTTATAATCGCTTTGCCATCAGCCTCTCACAAGGCCGTTCATTTTCCTCGCCCTTGTTGCTACAGTTCTGATTCCGAACAAAACGAAACAAACGAAAACAAAGTTTCCTGAAAATCTAAAATTTGTTAATAAAAAATTGGGTAGGTTGTATCAGGGACACGGCCGCTGTGGACGTTTCGACAACGTCTTGTACCGAGTAATGCTACTACACTGAGAAAAAATTGCTACGTATACGTAGCCCGTCGCAGCTTACGTACCACGTAGCTTACGACGCGATACTTCATTTCATGAAGTACGAGACTACATAAATACTGATGCAACACTCGTAATCAGTATCGCGTCGTAAGCTACGTGGTACGTAAGCTGCGACGGGCTACGTATACGTAGAATTTTTTCTCTGTGTATTCTTTTAATGATGGTAATAAAATGATGATTTACTTCCAAAGTAATTAACGATCTTGCCATAACTTATTTCGTCACATATGTAGGTTTTTGCAAGTGACCTGAAACGTCTTTCATTTCGGCCAGTACGTACTGGCCGAAATGAAAGACGTTTCAGGTCAAAAATGTAATAGTGAGAATAGTGATGAACCTTTATATCATTAGGCTTTTTATTTGGGGAAACCCTACAAACATATTTTATTTATCTACGTACTTAACTAAAATACTAATGGGTATAGAAGACGAAAAATATATGTTTTTATAGGTACTATTATTAGGTACCGATTTAAAGTCACTCTGACAAACTCTACATTTTAAATCATTCCGCTTTCTTTCTACCCTACTTTTAAACTAAAAATCCTATTTTCTGTAAAAGTATACCAGGAACACAATAGGTGTCCAACACAATATTTATGATCAAATCCCCAGTGGTTGCACAAATCACATCTTCCAATACGATAGTCAGTTTCCAACACTCTGCACCCTGATTTATACCATACTATTACACCACAATGCCGCACTCCTAGCTGGCCATTGCGGGGTAGATCGATCGGCAGTGTGCACGACAACCTACGCACGTCTTGTGCAATACTTGTTGAGATTTACGACGGTGTGTCCCGCCTATTACCACCTCACGTTGAATAAGCAAACAATCTGAGAACTTTGAAATCAACGTTCGAAGCTCGTTAGTGACTCGCTCTTGGCCAATCAGCGTGAAGAAGTCGTTAAGTTTAAAGTAGTCGAAAGTATTCTATTTAAAATTTTCAGTTCTTTAGGTACTGGGCCTTGTAAGAAAATAAAACGACTTCTCCAGATTGATTTGTAAAAGACGTAAAAAGCTAATTAGGGTGCCGTACCCAAAGGGTGAAAACAGGACCCTATTACTAAGCCTACGTTGTCCGCCCGTCCGTCCGTCCTACATATTTAGGGCTGTAACTTTTGAACCGTAATAGCTAGACAGTTGAAATTTTCACAGAATACATTTTGTTACGGCGAATTTATTTACAAATAACAACAATGTCAAAAAGTTTTGTCCTCATCCAAGAAACAAGTTTTTATCAACGTTTTTTCGTCTCGCTCTATCGTAAAAATGGTATAATACATAGAAGCGTCAAACTTGGTGTGATTATAGAGCAAACTCTACAGTATTACAACAAATAATAAAAACTGGCCAAGTGTGAGTCGGTCTCGCGCTAAAGGTCCAGAAGAAAAAAATTGTTGTGTTCTGTGGTGGTGTGGTTCGGAACACTCGGTGCGCGAATAGCCTGTCTCGCACTTGACCGGTTTTATTTTATTTATGGTAGACGCAAAAAAAATTTGGTGTAGCGTAAATTATTAACCCTAAAATAAAATATGGGTGCTTGTTAACTCATAATTTTATTGATTTTGATTCAAATATTTTACGTACAATCGTTATATAGTTTTACGGACAATCTCGTAACTATGCGTGTAAAAGTAAAAAATTGCTAAACTAAAACAATTCGTAAATATCAATATTTCAAAGAAATTCAAGCATTTTCGATTACTGAAATGTCTACTGCATCCGTCTGGTATAACATTTATAAACAATGCGAGCCATCAAGCTTTTAAATTTGAAATAAACGTAAATGTCTCTCACAAACTACACAGGACAAAGAAGTAAATTTGTTTTTCTATAAATGAAATGTTTATAAAATAAAATTTCTAGTAATTTGTTTTCAAGAGTACTTAAAATTTCCAGATTTCCTTTACAATGTATATTGCAACGATAAAACGTTTCCCAAGAAAAGATGCAAAACTTCTACCCTGCAGTGCTAAAACCGGAGCTTGAAAGCCTTTTTTCAGTAAAATGGTAAAACTAAAGCCCAGACTACGTTTAGTGTAAAAGTAACAAAATCCTCAGTAACGGTTTGGAGTCACGAAGTCAATGATCCATTGTTTCTGTGATCTACTTTATAGGTAAATAAAAGATAAATCTGTAATACAAACAATTTTACCCCTACAATTTTTTTACCCTGCTGCATCAGAAGGAGGGTAATGTTTTTCGAGTGTATGTATGTATGTCTAATTCTTTGGCACCCCTTCATTTTGAGATGTCGTTTGATTCATCTTTATTGTGGGAGTGACATAGGGTTTAGGGTATAACCTTAGATCAAAGTGAATTTACTAATATCATTGGGTATAATATTTCAAAAATGGCGTCTGTAAATCAAAGAAGAGTTGAATTTTAATTCCCGGGATGAAAAAGAATTTAGAAATTAATTAAGAAATTTTACATAATACATACAAAATCAAATGTGGTTCAAATTCTGAAGACTGTATTTAGGTTTTCCATTGATTTCTTTGTAGCGTGCTCCAAGGCTCTCTGAGGTAGTACAATTATAATAAAAGTTCAAAAACGGTTTTATTGATTTTCATCAAAAATATCGAAGTAAATACCAATCTACTATGGGTTTCCGAAATAAATATAAGCAATTAAGTATCAGATACTTACTCATTCTTCTAGTTTAAGACATCTTTATCATACAAGTGCGTATGTCACTATTACATCGCCATCTTTACTACGTAGTCACGTATCCAGTATGGATTTTACTGCACCACACTAAAAAAAGTTTAATCGGTGAGAAAGGGACTTTTCATGTGACAATCATTGTCTGCTTTGAAATTATGTCTGAACGGCCCTAATATAAAATTAATCTGTAGAGACTCGTCTGTTTTTTTTTACCCGACTGCGCCAGAAGGAGGGTTATGTTTTTCGAGCGTATGTATGTATGTTTGTATGTCTATTTCTTTGGCATGGCCTAAACGGCTTGATGGATTTTAGCGTATAAGCTAGGTATCATTAGATTCGTAAAAATCGTGAGAGTGACATAGGGTATATTATTTCAAGATGGCGTATACGTATATAAAAAATAAAAAATATTTTTTTAGTTAAAAATTACAATACGGGTATCAAATGAAGGCTAGTAATTAGACGATTCCAAATATATAAATATTATAGTACTTTTACGTTACCGTTTTTACTCGATAGTTTCTCATTTTAACCAACATCAATTTTCTAATAAGAAACGAAATGTTTTTCACAGATATTTAAAAGGTATGACGAATGCTAATTAACTTATACCACCAGTAAACTACTTTTACCCGACTACGGCGAAGCAAAAAGGGGAATGTATGATGACCTGTATGATATGGTATGAGTTTGCGAGCGACGTCCTAAAAATTACATAAATATTTTAACAGCTACGTTTTATATTTCGTTTTGTAAATAAACATTAAGATTTCAGAAGGAAATCGTCACTAAAAAGCAGCGCCCTCAACAAATTTCATACATACAATACAATTACGGCTTCATTCAAATTAGGAAGTTTAGAAGAAGTTTTCAATGTTCAGAGGTAAACATGAAACTTGGGCCGGCACCCGCCTAATTAGTTAAGTTTATAAATTTGTTACCTGTTTGGTATACTAAGTACTTTGCTAGAGTAAAAGAGGAGCCATTTTAAGTGTTATTTTAAATAACGCAATTTTTTAAATTCTTTTCCTTTTTATTAGGTTCTGTTCTTTTAAAATAGAAAATCGAAAATCCCATTAAACTAGCAATATTTTTTTGAAAATACCTACAGGGTGAATTTGAAATCATTGGCATCCTTTTAAACTAAGAGTCTACCCATCAAACTGAACAACTTTTACGATGGGAGCAAACCGATCAGAGCAAAAAAATCTGCTGTTTCATTCTAAACTGAAATGCCTAATCGACTCAAATGTATGAGCTGCTGATTAGATTAGTAGATAACAGCTGTTTTTTTTGCTCGGTTTGCTCCCATAGTAAGTTGTTAAGTTTGATGGGTAGACTTTTAGTTTAAAAGAATGCCAAAGGATGTCATCGCGTTCTCGAAAACGGCTCTAACTATTTGAAGGAAATTTTTAGAATAGGAGTTCATGGAGGCAAAAATCTCTTAAATGAGACCGGTCTAGAGGTCTCATTTCTGGAAATACTCTTTTTCAGCTAGCAGAGCTCGGTGGCCCAGGTACTTAGCCTATCTAATTGTGTTTTAATTTACACTCACGCCATTGTCCTATGGGGGTAGGCAGAGACCACGGACCGCCACACGCTACGACTCTGACACACCTCTTTACCTTCATTCACATTCATACATCTTTAAAATCTCTTCATCATCATTCATCATCATCTTTTAATCATCTTTTAATTTAAATGTAGGTATAGGACAAGTAATGAAATAATGTTCTTTTTTGAGAAATAAACGTCTTAAACCGTAAACCGTATATCCGTATAATCTATACCGTATAATCTATTAAATATGGAAAACATTTGTAGCTAAAGTAATAATAATAAATAAATATTTATTTTCTCACCACAAAAACACATGTTAAGGATACAACAGGTAGGTACAATGATAACAATAATCATAATAGAAACATGTAACTAGTCTTGTGGGGAGACTGGTGCCGAAAGTCGAAATTAATCGGAATTTCAGGCCACCAGGTCTCTTCTCCACGAACATTTGAGGTGGATTCTTGACGAAATTAGAGAAAAACAAATAAAAATAGGAATAACAAATAACAAAATTTAAGCAAGTAGTTGAGTGTGTGTGTGTGTGTGTGTGTGTGTGTGTGTGTGCGTGTGTGTATGTGTGTGTGTGTGTGTGTTATGTGTATTGAAACTTTATTTAGCACCCATCAATCAATTTAGAAAAGCCTACTACTGAGGGAGTAAAGGAGATCCGATAACACCAGACTAGAAAAACCAGAAGGTACAAGAAAAAAACATGAGCGGCCAACTCCTAATTAATTGCAATAGCTAGGTCATATAGCACGGCCCTTTAAACTCAGCCCCTTTCTCTGTAGTTATTCAATTTAGAAAATAATTAGAAAATCTACAACGAACTACATTAGTCAAAGTCAAAAGAAAACGGTATTATTTCTTCAGCTCTTTACCTCTTCGTGAATATCACGTAAAGAAAACGGCAATACTTCGAACCTTCTATGTTTCAAAATCCGGCTTCGAGAATGCCATAAATTTCTTCGAACGATGGACCTCTGAGTTGTCACATTTCTTCACGTACGCATCACATGAGCCTACGTGACCGAAAAACGCCGAAACAACCGAAAATGATTGATTCTTGCTCCAATATCTGCCCACCGTAAATTCTCGTAAAATCAGCGTGTTTAGAGCATACTAATGCAGTGTGTATGATGAATTATAGTCGTGTGAGCGAATACATATTTATTAGATGTTCAGTCGCCATTCGAGCCGCGTTCGGCTTGGCAAATGACAGACAAATTGGCGGGTTGGAACGTGACGTATGGCAACACCCGCTGCCTAGTTGCAGCAAAGTTATCAGTGCGGTACTGTACCGAACTCATAAGTTGATAACTTTGACTTTGTAAACCTTTTGACTTTGAGAAATGTAGCAAACATGAGTGACACAACACGTTTTAGCATATTTTTGGGTGTTATTTAAATGTGATAGATGACGAGACTAAAAGTAACTGCAACGGTAGATTATTAGCGTTTAGCCGACTTTCGACAAGCTTCAACCTTTGCTATTACGTATTTCGATATCATAACTTACGCTGTCATCAACCATCATTATGATAGATTATTCCTCTTTTCCCCATAAAAATATCACTAAGGGGAAAACTGAAATGGAAAAACGATTCCTTAATTCCGATGCAAAGTTTTCGATACCACGACCATTCATAATCCAACCGTCGATAAACAAGTCAAACCCCTATGAAACTTATTGCTGACCAAACTCTATGATCAGAATTCCAATAGTCAAAGTCAACATAATTTATTTAATATAGGAATTTGATCTTTTTTACCCTTTGACTAATTATTATAAGGACTAGCCTTGTGGTAGCATTTCCCCTCTGCCACGGTATAAGCACAATTGATCTTGTGCATTTACATTCAATTTTACACCTTATCACTAAACGACCGTGGTGGTCCAGTGGCGAGTAACCTTGCCTGCCATGCAGGAGGCGATGGTTCGATCCCCGTCCAGGCCGACTCGTACCAATGAGTTTTTCGGAATTTATGTGTGATTTGTAACACCACTGGCTTTTCGGTGAAGGAAAACATCGTGAGGAAACCTGCATGCTTCAATTTCGAGGCATGTATTGTACCCACTGTCCATTATAAGTGGCGACGGGCTCACCCCCCGTCACACTGGACAGAGTTTCGGTACTACTGGTGAAACGTGGATGTTCTGAGGTTTCAGAATATCTCTGACTACCCCCTCGGGGAATATAGTCGTGAGCATATGCTTATGCTTATGCTTATCACTAAACGAGACAGCCTATAATTGCGAAATAATAACTTCGAACTTAGAACGTTTGGGGTTCACACGAGACTACTTTTCATGATTTTTAACATCAAAATTAGAATCTAAAGTTATGGGGAATAAAATCGAAAGTTGCGGATTTCATGTTACCTCGCCCCCCGCAAAAAGTGGCAGAAATGTTTGTTAGTAGAATTACACGCGTAACCAGTCCACATATAAATAGTCAAAGTTTTTACCCGACTGCGCGACGCAAAGGTATGTACGTTATTTAGTGTTTTTAAGCTACCACCATCCTGTTGTCGATGCAGAGAAGAAGCGGCCAGAAACTCTATTTCCTATATACGAATAGTATTTTTTTGTATCCACTTGATCTTTAGATATGGTCAACAATAACTCAAATGTACTTGCAGTTAAACAAGATAGCGATGTCTTGTCTAAATTATGACGTTCTCGTTTGCTGAAAATCAAACGAATTGTTTATTTATTTATTTAACTCTTTATTGTACACGCGGAAATATACATGAAAACAGCATAATAGACAATTACAACGGGCGAGCTTATCTCTAAAGAGATCCTTTCTTTCCTTGTTTGTTTGGGATCGAATCTATATTTTTTAATTTGTTGTTTAAACATTTTCAAAATAATGTAAGAAGAGCCTTGACCTCAAAGCGCGTAGGTTTGAAAGCAAAATAACTTTTCTTGCTTGATTTTAATGTTTTTTACGAACAAAGCTAACGTTCAAAAAATATCGAACAGTAAATAAAGAAAAGATAATTATAAAACCTAATCTTAATCCACCATGAATTTGTTGTTTCCTAACAATTCCATTCCAAAGTAATTTCGTCTAAAAGGATAACTGTCTCAAAATTACTGGCATCAATCAAAGTTTATTTAGTTCACTTTGCTCAGCCACCAGCCAGGCTGTTTCGTTGCTTCGCGAGATTTTTGCGAGATTGTAATTATTTTGAGTGGTTCCAACCAGCTGTGACAACGGGACAAGTTATTTGATGGAAACAGAACGCAATATCTTAACGAAGGCCTTTTGTTGCCGTTCTTGATGTTTAACTTAATTATTGCTAAGAAACATGGAAAGATAAATATGCAGTTTATTTTTAAAAGTTCGTGAAAGTTATTTTTTTAGTTGTTCCAAATTCATAGCTCAAAATGTATTACACACGCAATATAATATAGACGAATATGATAGAAGCGCAAAAATAACCAAAAATAAAGTCGTGTCGTGTTACAAACTTTGACTATTTATATGTGGACTGGTTACGCGTGTAATTCTATTAACGAACATTTCTGCCACTTTTTGCGGGGGGCGAGGTAACATGAAATCCGCAACTTTGGATTTTATTCCCCATAACTTTAGATTCTAATTTTGAATGTTAAAAATCATGAAAAGTGGTCTCGTGTGAACCCCAAACGTTCTAAGTTCGATGTTATTATTTCGCAATTATAGGCTGTCTCGTTTAGTGATAAGGTGTAAAATTGAATGTAAATGCACAAGATCAATTGTGCTTATACCGTGGCAGAGGGGAAATACTACCGCAAGGCTAGTCCTTATAATAATTAGTCAAAGGTTACAAAATATGCAAAGTTACGCCCTATTTTTGTCTTTGAGCGCAGATATCTTGAGGCAGAAGCATTATATCGATTTAGTTTCTATGGGAGTTCTATTCCATTGAACAAGATCTATTTTTTTCAACCCCTCTTTCGTTCTATAGGAGAGAGGGTCAAAAAAAATTGTTTTCTTCATAACTACATTTCTGATGACTGTTTACTGTTATCTGTTTTCATACCAAATTTCGATTAAATAGGTACAAAAATGAGCGAGTTATTGAGGCTCGGATAGACAGAATTAACGAAAGTATAAGGGTTCCTTGTTTGACTACGGAACCCTAAAAATGGACCGTTTTAATTCATTTTAAATGTATTTTCATAAAACGTGTGAGTAGTGTTAAAACATTTTAAACTTAAAACTTATAATAATATGATTTATAGACTTTCGAAGGCTTAAAAAGCAGCTTTCAAGTGATTTATTATCCACCCCTTAAGTGTTTGTGGAATAAAACAGAGAGGTATTGAAAGTCTCAACGATCAATATCTGTCAAAGCGGAAAAAATATTCAATTAAACCAGCTCGAAAATTCTTTCATTGGATAAACGGAAGGAAAATTATGTGAAAAGATTTTTTTTGTACCTATACCTACGCATCAATAATGGTGTTTTCTTTTGGTTGTCGATTAAAATGGACAATAGATACAATAAATTGTATGGTGGTTTTGAAACTCGACAGTTATTGATGTAAATTTTTTATTAAAGACGGTCAATGAAAAGTTTCCTTTTAAACCAACTTTAAAAAAGGGGGAAGGTTATTTATTAAGCATTTGTCAAAAGAGAAATGCGCAAAAATGGGACGAATCTAATCCGTGGTGAAAGGAGGCAGCGTCACAAGTCACAACCTATCAATTCTGTAGTTTTTTTGTGGGTTCGAATGTTGTTATGCCGATGTCTCAAATAATGTCACTGTCAAGTCACGTTGCAGGTTCTGACCCGAGAACTTGTCTCGCGTGTTGTCCGCGCGTCGCGTCTTTGCCTGCCACGGGGCTCCGCATTCCTTTATCTCTTCTTGTTCTTTATCAAAAACAATCCCTGAGATTGGGATAGATACTCCCACAAACTACTTGACATTGGCGGAAATGCGGTGCTAACGCACAAGCAAAAAGTAGTCCATTAATTATAAATAAAAAAATTAAAAAATTGTTGAGCCTAGTATGTTGTAAATAGTTGGGTTAAACCAAAATATCTCTGATTTCCCCTCGGAGAACACAGGGTGTAAAATTAACTTTCACTCTAGAACTAACCTTAAAATAGCAAAAAAAATTAATCTGCTATCCCGTAGAAAACGTTAAGGGCTACTAGATCTAAATGTATGAAACAGCTGATTATATTTTTCGCGATTTAGATGTTGGCTCTCTAATCAAAGTTGTTCAGTTTGATGGTCTGAAGCACCCCGTTAAGTATGTTACGCATTTAAGAATACACCTGTATAGTTGTGACCGTAATGCTACGCTATGCCATACTTATAGTTTTATTACATAGATCAGCTTTTAATAAATGAGAATTATGAAACTGGTCAACCCATATCTACTACGAGATAAGCTGTTTAATCCAGGATTGGCTTGCTCACGGAATTGGAGCAGAGTTGTTCCCACGATTACAAATTGATTTTATGTCATGAGATCAAGATTGTCAACATTAATTAGACGGTCTGATTGTCTAGTAAGCAATAAACTTGTCTAACAACTTGTGGTTCACAAGTTCGAATCCAGTAAGGGGTAAAGAATTTGTGCAGGGGAAAATAATTTGTAAGTAGTAGAGTTATCCCGCGACTTCGTCCGCACAAATTGTACACCAGATTTTAAGTCAGATCATAACCTATCGAACTAAAAAAGTTTCATCAAAATCGGTTCAGTAGTTTTCGCATGATGCTCGCATAACCAAACAGACAAACACATACGAAAATTCTAAAAAGGTTGATTTGGAGTCAGGGACACCTAAAACCATATCGTCATCTTTTTTTTGTAAATATCTACAAACTACCTAGACACACTTCTGTTAAAGTTTTATAATAGTTAAATATTAATAACTATTTTCTCTACCGTGCAAAACATCCGCCATTTTTAATTTACTATAGTATGACGTACGACATAAGTAAGTGGAAGAAATAAAAGATTATTGATTTCACTTGCCCATTAAGAAGATTATTGAGTCACGCTGCACCTTTTGCCTAGAGCGGTTGTTTCATACGCGTAGTCTTCGCGCGGTTCGCTTTTGAGCTTGCCACGAGGCTCTGCAATATCTTCTCAGCAACTGAGTTTTTGCTAAAAAAACAATCCTTGAGTTTATGATAGATACTTCCACAATGTAGGTACTTGACGCGACATTGATTGGCGTTAATGCAGTGCTGACGCACAAGCAAGAATCCATTATACGATTACAATAAATAAAAAAAAAATTATTTCATAAAACCGAATTAAACAATACAACAAACCGTGGGTATAAAATTAAATTTCAAATTGTTAATTGATTTCAAACAATGTTCTTCTAAAGTGATATTCACGCGCTACATAACATGTATTCCTACCACTCAATTAAAACAAGCAAATTGTGTAGTATGTTCAAACATTAACAGAAGGCAACATTTCCTGTAAAACAACACTCGTTACAGTCATAAATCATGTTAGTTACGCAAAGTTTTAGTAAAATAAACATAGTAGAAACTAATTAGCGTAGAAAATTCACGTGGGACCAAACAGACCCCTGTTTGGTCGAAGGGCGATATGGGCGAAGTACAGTTTGATGTTGCGCTCGCAAAATTAGGGAAGTTTAGGGCCAAAGTCGACCTCGTCCGTAACAAGTTAATTTAAACTGCCCGAGTAATTTGCAGAGCCTTGACACTAATTCAATTAGTTACAAGGTATGCAAACAGTGCGTGGCCACTCTGACGCTCCGTAGACGATAAACTTAGACCATATAATTATGGACGAGTTACGCGTGTAATTCTACTTACAAACTTTCTGTCACTTTTTTCGGGCGACGAGGTAGCATGAAATCCACAACTTTGACTACGGACGAGTTACATGTGTAGTAATTCGGTATGTCACGTTTTTTTTTTGGTATTGATTTTATCTTTTTTGCGAGAGGTAGACATCATTTTAAGAAAATAATGAAATGTTTTTTGCTATGCATTGAGTTTATAATTATAAATTTGATTTTAAAATTAATTTAATTTGTAACCTCTAAACGCAAAAAAAATGGTCGCGAGAAAATCATTGTAACTCCATGAAGAAAAACCTTTATTAATTTAAAAAAAAAATGTCACCTGCCTTCTCTTTCTAACTCTATGCAGGAATCAGAAATGGCGAAATCAAATGTCAAATTCTAACATTATAAATATATAATTTTTTCTTCTTTATGTGAAGTTGATTTTAAGTTCAGCAAGGAGTTTTTCGGTCCGAAACTCTTCGGACCGTAAATATCTGTAATCCTTTCTTTTTAAATCTCTGACATAGAAAATATTGTTATCTCGAAATGGTTTTCGATTCAGCAAAAAAAAAAAACTTTAAATACTCGTACCTACCGAATTCTAATAACAAACTTTTCTGACACTTTTTTCGGGGGACAAGTTAACGTGAAATCCGCAACTTTGGATTTTATTCCATTACTTTACATTCTAATTTTGATTGTTAAAAATAGTCTCGTGTGAACTTGTGAAGGCTAATTTGATATTATTGTTCCTCAATTATAGGCTGTCTCGTTTAGGTGTAAAATTGTATGTAAATGCACATATTGATCTTGTAACTTGGCACAGAGGAATGCTAACGCAAGTCTGGTCCCTTGTTATATGGTCTAAGTCCGTAGACAATAAGGGACTGGACACATTGATCCGTACAGGCACGCGCAGCCTCGCATTGTTCTGGTTCTGAACTGACCGCACTGTATGGACGGATTAATTCTGTAGGAAAACTTAATCAAGTTGGCTTAACGTTGATTTAGGTTTGATACACACCGACGGCGGATGAAGTCGGACCCATACAAAAAACCACGATTAGCATGGGAACGCGTTCGGCGCCGTTCGCTGCGGCGACGACGGAGGATGCGGATGGTGTCCCATAATAAACGTGCTTTTTGTATGGACCCGCCGACGTTCGCCATCAATCAATGTGTCTCAACCCTTAATCTATTTATTTAACATTATTAGGGTTCCGTACCCAAAGTGCTCCAATGGAACCAGATATTCATATACCTACGCTGTCTGTCCATCCGTCCGTCCTACCTATTAAGAGCTGCACTTTTGAACCATATAGCTAGGCGGTTAACATTTTCACATAATTTAGTAAAAGTTGTTCAGTTTAATGATCTGAACCACCCCTGATGGAAAGTGTTTAAAAAAACCGGTCAATTCCGTACCTCACCACCACACAACATATTAACTTACAAAAATGCTTTGTTTTCTCCGGGACCTATAGCGGGAGACCGACTCACACTTGGCCGGTTTTTATTATTTTTTGTTACTGTAGAGTTTGTTCTATAATCACACTAAGTTTGACGCTTGTACGTATTACCGATTTTACGATAAAGCGAGAAGAAAAAACTAGTTTCTTGTATGAGGTGACCCCTCTTGATTTTAAATTTTTGACATTTTTATTATTTTTTAACAAATCCGCCGTTATAACGC
The DNA here is from genome assembly GCA_963924505.1 of Agonopterix alstromeriana. NCBI lineage: Eukaryota > Metazoa > Arthropoda > Insecta > Lepidoptera > Depressariidae > Agonopterix > Agonopterix alstromeriana. The sequence continues at coordinate 10,462,243 of OZ004670.1, forward strand.
ATATTCTGTAAAAATTTCAAGTGTCTAGCTATTATGGTTTTAAAGTTACAGCCCTAAATAGGTAGGACGGACGGACGGACGGACGGACGGACAACGTAGGTTTAGTAATAGCGTCCCGTTTTCACCCTTTGGGTACGGAACCCTAAAAATCACCTTTGATAGAATATTTTGAAATTTTGCATCTCTTATAACAAGTTAACAACTAACTTCATCTAACAGCATCCTTAACTAATATTGTATACATGGTGTAAGGTAGACAATTGCAAAAAAAAACAAATTTTCATACCAATGTTCGATTAGCTATTAGTATGGAAAGGGGAACATTTTTTTGCTGATATCCTCCTAAAGGTTTCTTACAATAAGTTGTTCAGCACCATAGGTACAATCACCCCTTAAAGAAATGCAACTTTATGCAACTGCGCACCATAGCACCCTATATATGAATAATCTTTTGTTCTGTTAAAGCTCATGTCAACAACAACCCTAACTAAACAAAACCCGAAAGGTTAGTTTTCTGCCAATAATACAATGAATTTTGAATGGCGAAATTTGGTTCTGAAAAGGGCAAATTGTATTACTGATCTCGGGTCAAGAACGGACTTAGTGGCGGAAAGGAAACTCTCCTTTAATAATAGAAATCCAACGTCTCTCTTTTTTATATTCCCATAAGACTATCTTTGCCACTAACTTACTCAGCAATGGGCCCATGTAATGAAGTCATCATCATCATCATCATCATCATCATCATCATCATCATCATCATCATCATCATCATATCATTGTCCATAGGCTTCTCCCAAAGCGCGCCAAAAACTCTATCCTCGGCCTTCCTCACCCAGTTGCTCCCCACTACCTTTTTAGGTCGTCTGGTCCGCCGCAGGGCTTCCCACACTACGGAAACTCCATCGGTTGACAGTACTATACAGAGTGTAATAAAAAACCCTAGTTATACTTAAGGGGGTGATTCAGACCGGCAAACTGTACAACTTTCACTATGGAGCCAACGTCGAGAAAAAATTAAACAATCTGCTCTTTCATACAAAACTGCAGTACCGTCTCTAATAAATACCGTCTAATAGCTAATCGAGTTGAGTCGAGATGGTACTACAGTTTTGTATGAAAGAGAGGATTTTTGTTCGTGTCTTCGACGTCGGCTCCATAGTGAAAGTTGTTCAGTTTGATGGTCTGAATCACCCCCTAAGTATTATTAGAGTGTTTTGTTACACCCTGTATATGATACGACCGGCCAATTACCCTTTCAGCTTGCTAATTTTCAGAGAGCTATGTCAAACAGTTTAGTTCTCTGACATATCATTTCATTGCTGATGTGATGTCTCAGAGAAACACCAAGCATAGCTCTCTCCATAGCTCGCTGAGCGATTTACACTAAAGATGACATGACTTTAGGATGACAACTCCATGTAAAGAAGAAATGAGATGGGAAACTTATGTGACGTCATCCAAGGTTTGGCTTCAAAAAAATGTTTGTCATTGATTCACAAATGACTATTTTCCCCGAGAGGGTAGTCAGAGATATTCTGAAACCTCATAACATCCACTTTCATTAGTAGTACCGAAACCCTGTCCAGTGTGACGGGGAGTGAGCCCGTCGTCGCCATTGTAATCTCCACATAATGTAAGTATTGAATCTTCTTGATCGATGTCCGTATCCGTAGCACTGTTATGTAGTACTAGATATACTCTTTCTTATACTGTGACACTGTAGCATACGTGATAAACATTTTCTCTGTGGTGTCAAATAAGAGTCATTTAATATGGACGGCAAAATACATGCGATGAGAAGATAAAGGATCGGCCAAAATCATTAAAGAGATGTCCACACTGCGTGACAAATATTATAATTTCCCTTATTTTCAAGATTAGAATAATGAACAATAAAAGCTGAAGCATATTTTCAAAATCTTCAATACAATAGCTGGATTGCTATTATAAATTTGTGAAGTTCTAAATTGATTTGGGTACCTTTACAATTGAAAATGTTTATGCATATATTGGTAGAAAATTATACAATTCGATGATCCAGCTTTCTCGTGCACGGATCAATCTCCGATCATATAATTCAATTTGCTTTATCCCTTGCCGAGAAAATGGCGGTGTATTTTCGCCGATAACCTAAATTAATAATATCTGATGGCGCCATTATTTTGTGAATATAATCCGTGAAATTCGCTTAGCAGATTTATAAAGAATTTATACATTTGGAATTTCAGAGAGTACAAGATTCTTGATGTTGGTATTTCGCTGAGACAGGTATTAAATACATTCCTCAACCCTCCTTCATTCGTAGGTAACCGACCGGGTACGTCCATAAACTACGTTTACTTTGGAAGGGGTTGAATCAACAATTGAAGCAAAGTGTGTACCTACTACTCGTAATATGGAAACGAGTATTAATATCGTTAGTAGTTGTAGCTAAGATTCTGAATATCCCGAAAGGGACTACAGTCATGTTTTTTTATGTAGGTGTGTACTTTTGTACCTACGATAAAGAGATGGCATCATAAAGCTGACATTGAAGCTAATAGGTATACCATTCAATCTGGTCATATTCTTTTATAATAATTTCAGCACAAGACGGGATTGTCTTAAGGGTATATTACTGTTGGCGCGCTCCATACAAACGACGTCTGGTTATATTTTCAATACTAACCAATTAAAGTCAATGAAATTTTTCAGAAACTATCTAGAAACTAATCTCTATGCTTGTATGTTGCCAGATTATCTTTAAAATAGAGAGTTTTAAAGTTACAGTCCCTCAAAGATTTCTATACAAATTTTCAATTAATCCTCGCATTGAAACTGTATATTTTAACGAAAATCTGACACAATACAAGCATAGGGATTTGTTTCTAGATTGTTTCTGCAAAATTTCATTGACTTTAATTGGTTAGTATTGAAAATATAACCAGACTTCAAATAAATGCAGCGCGCATTAGCACGATTGGAATAAACTCGGAGCAACGTAGCGCAGATATTTCGATAAAGCATGAGAGCAACTAAAATATTATGACTGCGGGAACACATTTTAGTATTGTTATTGTGTGAATACGCTTACTCAAGCGTATGATCCGCTCTCAAAGCACTTCTATACCTATAAATAATTTCTCCGTTCTGTGGTAATAAGCTAATCTAAACAATTTGGCGCGTAGAAATACACAAGTTCTAAGCTCACAGGCAACTCTGAAGGCTTCCATGAAGTTTGCTTAAAGTAACAGACATTAAGTGAAGCAGGGTATATAAATTTTGATAATCGTGTTATTATTTCGCGTACGAGTGTGAAGACGCAGATCATTCGATAAGAGACCTCCGGCGAGGATCAACGTGTGCGTTGCTGGCGTTTACCCTCATCCTATACAAACATTTGACATGGCAATCATGGCGATCGATTTTACATTATTTATAAGGCCAGTTCACTTCAATTACAGCTGTCTTTTTGAATTTCAATTTGGATATAGAAGAAACAGTAATGTAGATGTTTTCTTGGAATGAGCGTTTAGATGATAGATGGCGCTACGGTCTGCGTGAATAAAGGATAATAAAATAATCAAAATTTAAAAAAATTTAAAGGAATATAAAATAATCAAAATTTAAAAAAGTATTTCTTTTAAAGAGGGAAAAGTTGATCGAAAAGATGCCAACAAGTCTTTTGATAGAATATTTCATTATTTACAAATAATTTTAATCGAAAATTACACATGGTTGCATGGGCTCGATCCCTTGGCTTTAAAAAAAAGCCGGCTCAGTCTTGCTTGACATGATTTTGACAGCATTTCGCAAATGTCTCTATTGAGCGATAAACATGTCATCTGTTGAGTTTTTTATGAACTAAAGTTAAAAAGAAATGCTCATTAATGCGTGGGTCTGCAAATACGAGTGAAGGTTGTAAAATTAATTGCGTGTCAGCGTGAACATGCAAAGGATATATTTGGGTGACAATGGGTGAGGGATATTGCTCGCCGGCCGGAGAGTCCTCGATTCTGTGGGTGGCCTACCCAAAAGGTGGAGCGACGATCTGGTGAAGGCAGTGGGAGCCTGTTGGATGAGGACAGCGCAGGACCGGTCTTTGTGGAGATCCTTGGACTTATGTCCAGCAGTGGACATATTATACTTCCCCCTCTACCGGCTGAGATAATGGTGATGATATATTTGGGTCAAATAACCATTGACCGTTTTTTTTCACTATATTGATTTTGGCTCCGTAGTAAAAGCTGTTTTGTTTGATAGTATGAATATTTAGTTTTTGTATTGTAATGCATTTAAATTTACACCCTGAATAACCAAAGTAAAATTCTATTATACAGGGTGTAAGGAAAAGTATCATTAATCTTTAAACCACATACTATAACCATCAAACTGAACAAATTTTTACTATGGGAGCAAACCTGTCAGTGCCAAACAAATCAGCTGTTCCATACTAAACTGCAATGCCTACTTGACTAAAATGTATGAAACAGCTGATTTTTCCTTATGTTCTGATATGTTTGCTCCCATAGTCAAAGTTGTTCAGTTTGATGGGTAGAGTATGTGGTTTAAAGGTTAATGATACTATTCCATACACCCTCTATAAACAGAAAAATATAAAAGTAAAACTCAACCCGAAACTATTACATTATTCGAGTATCTATCTCAATTTTGTGCCACGAAAATGAATCTCTTAAAACATCCTATTCTTGCCAATGGAAATATAACTCTTCAGTCCAATAACTTAGTGCCTATTCCTAAACCTCACTATGAAATGGAGACATATATCAACGAACTGAATTCGTTCGGAATAGCTAGAGACTTGATCATTTCTCAAGAGCGAGCTGCAATAATGTTGATGTCAGTATGATTTGTGAACGCACTTACTCACGTTTAGTTATGTTATTTTTTTGGAAAAATTAATAAGCGGATAAGGATGATGGATATTTAGACTTATGTATATTGGGCGCTCAGGAAACTGGACGTCACCAAATTGGTTTAGTATACGGGCAAAGTGAAAGTCTGACTATAGCACTTTATTTTCAAGGCGTGTACGGAATCTTTTTTTTTTCACCTTATTTCACTGTTTATGAAATATGGTGAAAAAAAAAGATTTAAAAATGATTTGATGGTTGATAAGTGTGCTGCAAGCTCCTGTATTGAATAAATTAGATTGACTTTGACTTTTGTGGAAGTCTAACTTCCTGTCACACTGGACACTGTTTGGACACATTTCACGCTACTAGTGTGTAATGTGGATATTGAGAATTATGCTATATTTAGAATATCTCGCATAGCATGGAGTTATCTTATCTATTATAAAACTGTAACAGAAGCGTGTTTGAAGATATTTACACGAAAAAGATAACGATATGGTTTTTAGGTATCCTGGACTTCAAATCAACCTTTTTAGAATTTGTTTGTTTGTTTGTATGTTTGTAACAGCATCACGCAAAAACTACTAAAAAGATTTTAATGAAACTTTTTTGTTTGATAGCTTATGATCTGACTTAAAATCTGGTATATAATTTGTGCGGACGAAGTCGCGGGTGATTGTTTAAAATCATCGAAGGAAATCGTCTCTACAAGGTGTAACAAAACACCCTATTAATATTTAAAGCGGTGCCAAACTGAACAACTTTCACTATGGAATGGAACCAACTTATAAAAATAAAAAAACTGTAGTTTCATATTAAACTACAGTATCTACCTGTTCGACTCAGATGTATGGGACAGTAGATTTGTTTTACGTCATTGTCTCCATGGTGAACATATTGTAGACTCAGGGTCTGTTTCAACACTTTTGGATAAGTTCTTGTTAGCTTATCCGACAGTTTATTTGACGTTTTTTTAATGAAGAATATGTCAAATGAACTGTCGGATAAGCTAACAAGAACTTATTCAGAAATGGTGAAAAAGGCCCTTAGTACGCAAAATAAACATTTGATTTGATTTGTTCGGTTGATGGTCTAAAGTTTAGACCAACAAGGTGTAATAAGACAACTCTTCATTTCAAATAAGGACTATTTTCTGATTCCTGAGACAAATGCCCCGTGCGGCACTTTACTAGGGGCGGAAAATTCGGGAGAAATATAGATTGATTGAGCTCTCTATAACCAATTCGTAGGGCAGAGAAAAGTCGAGCTTGCTTCCTTCGCTCTAAGTTTCTGTTTTAATTACTATTCCTACACATAATCCTAAAGAGTTCTGACCACACTAGCTTTTACTTAGGTTACTTTGCACATGTTTTGTACGTAAAAAGCTCTGGCTCTAACCGATTTGTATTCAGGAGAAAAGTCAAGCTCGCTTCGCTCGCTCTATGTTTAAATTTTTGCATCGATAACACCAAAAGATGTGTGAACACGACCCGAATAGATGTACAAAAAAATCATTTGTTTATTTATTTTATCGCTCCGTTATTTTTGGTGTAGGTAAGATAAGGCGGCGGCAAAATCACTCTGTGCCCCGGGCGGCAGAAACCCACGCTACGCCACTGGTTCAGGTTGATGGGTAGAGTACCTACGTGGTTTAAAGGTTTGCCTTCAGTTAGTTTACATACTGTATACTATCACAAATATATTGGACGTTACTAAAGCTGTTCTAAGAATAAGTGAGAGGAAGTGTTTCAAATCTGTTTCTAAAGCCTTAAAGTTTCGTTTCTATTTGAAATGGAGTATAGCAATATTTCAAGGTTTAGACTCAAAACCATTAAATTACTAGATTGTTTTGTTACACCTTGTGTATTCGAATATGTGGCAAATTCACTGTCAAATTATGTATCGACCATAAAGTAGTACAAAAACCTATCTAACGTAATGTGTAAAGAAATATTATGTTGTATTTTTGTCGAAATCGAAACAGTATTCGATTCAACCCTTGTTAGTGGTACTGGTTTGTGATTTGTTACCGAAAAAAATAGGCAGCCAAGCACTACTATGCCATTAAGCTGCAAAAAATCCTTTGTTTCCCTTCAATTTGTTGCGTGATAAGTCACTGTAAACATATATAGCAGACGACGTATTACATTTAATTATACGGCGTCGAAGACGTTTATACGGCACACGGGGCTTATCGGTCAGTGAAAACCTAACCGCTTTTGTGGTGTTTAAAATACGTTGTTGACGACTTTAATGGCTCTAGGTGATATACGTTTTGAGTTTAACATATTTTTTATTGCATGCTAGTGACTTAATTGAAGTCGTGTTTCAATTGTCTTTTTTCTTTTTCAAAATAAAGAATCCCAGGTTAAAAAGTGTTTTTTTTTTCTTTTAAGGCAATATCACTTCTGGTTGTATTTTGCTTTTCAGTTAACATTAACCTAAAAAAACGCAATGATTAGTAACATGGTGGTTTCATAGAACAGCTACTTAAAAATAAAAAAAAGTAAAGTGCTAATTCAAGGGTTTATTAAATAATAATATTCGAACCGTTTTTATGCACTGGAGGTGTGGACTCGGTGTATTTTCTGAGGTTTCAGAATATCTCTTACTACCCCTTCGGGGAATATAGTCGTGAGCATATGCTTATGTATCCGTTTTTATGCATTATTGCTAAAAATGGATAGGTATGTTTGTGAGTGTGTTTATATGTATGTTTGTTTTAGTAAGGAGTTCATTACCTATAGGGTTCACCGAAAAGTCACTTTTGATATAAAATATACTATAATAAATAATAAGTATTTCAATAATTTGATTTTACTCAGTTTACAAAACTATGCAGAAAATTTAAATCAAACAATGTAAACAGTGTTCCGTACAAATTGTATCACGAAGTAAATTTAACGAACTTCATAATGTATCGAATGATATTATCTTTCCACCGTTATAATACCTAATTTCGTTGACGATTTCATTCTGGCCTTTAATATAGGAAATATAAAAGTTAATATTGTAAGTCAAATGTCTTTTGAAGGCTTGAATGTATGGGTTTATGTGTGGAGCGGAGTCAAAGCGAGATATCGAGAAGTGCTCTGCGGCGCCTTGCGAAGCGACGTGAGAGATGGCTTTCAATATCAAATTGAATTCCGCGGTTCATTGATTTTCAATTTGTTAGAGAGTACTCTCGCCATTTACCATAGACACACTAGGGATCTGGGCGGCCATTATAAATCTTTTGAAAATTTCCTCGGTGACTATCCGACGATATCTTTGCGAGAAAAGTTTGCTGAAATTTAATAAAACAATTTTGTAAGTTTCACTTGGATCCTTCTTACCTAATACGTTACGGGTAATATTTTTATATAGAACTTTAGAAATGATATCATCCTATTCAAATATAGAAAGGTCTAAGTTTAATCTTGGTAGGGTAGTCCTTTCACATTGGTATTCAGGATCTACCAAGTTAATTTTATTTTGAATAAATTCCAATCCAATGTGATTTCGTTTTCTTTTCAGCATGTCTTGAAGTGTTCTACCCTTGTAATTGTCATCGTAAGTTCTCGTGGGAATGTATAAGGATGTGGATATGTATCAAATTAAGAGGAAATGCAGGTATGTAAATTCTAAAATGTGTCCCAGTACGTGCCGGTACCGACTTACCTACGCGCGTGGTACCGACTTTGCCGTTGCCCCGTCCCCCGCACACCGCGCGATCACAGACCTGCAGCTACTGCTGAGCGCACCCACTATTATTTTAATTACGCTATGCCGTAAATATAGTTTAGTAGTGTACTATTTACCATTCTTATATCAAAACCTATTTATTTCACTATAAACATTTACTGTCGGATTTAACGACTTTTAATCACTATAAACTTCTATTTTAGAGTAGATGAGTAGGTAAAGATTTCCCGGCAAATTCTGAATGGGAAACATACCTAAATATTTGTTTAGTAAATCCTACTTATTTAAATGAATATCAAATTGTACACCTACTGAAATAGTATTTTTTACAATTTTAAATCTTTAACTAAAAAACGTTGAGGGTCAACAGGAAGAAAAAAACTTCCTTGAACTATTGATTAACTCAGTCGGTTTACCTTATTTACATACCAACCTCATGAAGACTGACAGTTAAGAACCCGAAACAAACTACACCTGACACATGGATTAGCATCAAAGAGAATAATCTCATAAAGCCAGCCCAACCCTAAGACCTTTTTTCATTATCTTCGTAAAGAAATTTATTTAAACCTTACAAAGCTTATTACTGAAGTAATAAACCGACCAATTTATAAAAATTCTGTGTTTGCGTAACACATTTAGATTTATAAAAAAAAACGGCCAATTGCGCGTCGAACTCGCGCTAGGAGGATTCCGTACTACCATACAATTTTACTACAAAATTTCGTTATTTTTCGGGATCTGTAGCGCAAGCCTGACACACACTTGAGGGGTTTATTATTTTTTGTTGTTTTACCTTAAAGTATGCAATATAACGACACAAAGTTTAAATCTTATATTTAATTACCGTTTTTTCGATATAGCAAAACAAACAGAAACGTTGTCAAAAACACGTTGCTTGTATGGGGTTTCCCTTCATTTTAACTTTTTTTAATCATAGGACAGAGAGACAGACAGACGGACGCACGGACGGACAGCGTAGGTTTTTATGAATAGGGTTCCATTGGCACCCGTTGGGTACGGGACCCTGAAAAAGTAAGATCATTTTTTCGAGTTTCAATTTCAGAAATATATTTATTTTTATCTTCTTTATATTCAACAAAGGCAATAAACGCAGTATATTCAAAGTTATCACAAACTGTATCACAGAGCCCACTTTACCGTATTTTACTTATCAATAACGTCGCGCCCAAAGAAAATAGATTTTGCCCTGAGCATTTTGTGGAAAGGAAATGTGTGTTTCCCATGATTTATTTCCCAAATAGGGGCGCGAGGTGGCCGCTCGTATGAACCCGCCTGCCCGTTGGCGATAAGCTGCCTTTCTCACACTGAGAAAGAAAATAAACAAACTGCCCGCACAACTTATAGTACGTCAGCTCATGTCCGCATATTTCAGAGGATAGTTTTAACGGAAATCTGACAAATGTAAAGCACAGATATTGGTTTTTAGATCGTGTCTGAAAAATTCATTGACTTTTAATTAAAAGTACTTACCAATTGGTAAGTATTGAAAATATTACCAGACTTCGTTTGTATAGAGCGTGCAGCAAAAATTCTCTATTTTTCACCAGAGTTATTTATCTACTGAGTTTAATTGATACAACTGCACGCTTAAAATATAGTTGGTAATTGTAGTAAAGTTACAGAAACACCTCCAAAGGGATTATGGCCAGGAGCTAAAAACATGTAGGATGTATATTGACTGTTACTCTATAATATAGTATATGTTGAATGTTAATGCTACAATGTCATAAAAAATTTAACAAAGTAAGGAAAAAAAATTTAAAACTTTTTTTTAATAAGTAATTAAAAATAATGATATTATGAATATTTAGGTTTTTAGGTATATGATTTGTGAGAATATTTGAAGGTAATGTAAAATAATACCTGTTTCAATACAGATAGAGTCCATAGAGAAAGCTCCATCTCCGTCCGTGGGGCCCGTATGGGCGTTCTCTCTGTCAACTCTATTGGTTATTGAAATAGGTATTATTTTACATTGCACCCGCCGCGCCCGTCCGCGTCCGCACGTACGTCGTAATGTGAATTGAGCTAAGATGGAATAAGAAACAGACGTGTGTTATTGTGCTCCGAAAATCCTAAGGTGCCTGAGGCTAGGGTCTATCCCGGAGTTAATACCAATGCAAAGACACAAACATAGTACCTAGATGATATGAAATTCTCCCCGTAGTAAATAATGTGAGATTATTAGACATGGGCTGACGTACTATTATATTAAGCCAATAATCTCGCCACTGGATAACATTTCGATCTCAATATACTTAGTATTATATACTTAGGTAATATTTATATCTTATGTCGTAGAATGAAATATTTTGTTAACTTTATGAAGTTAGCTGAGCTGGTTTACTGGCTTGATGTATGGAAGTGTACTTACTTAAAAAATTATGCTTCTTAACCACATTAATCATTTTTGCGGAAGGAATAAAAATCTACTATCAACGCTCTATACAGGGTCCTTCTTAATATGCTGACATTTTTTAAGGGGATGATCAGACCATCAAACTAAACAACTTTCTCTATGGGACCAACATCAAAATCGCGAAATAAAAATCTGTTGTCCCATACATTTGGCTCGAGTCGGTTTGGAGTTTTGTATGGAGCAGCTGATTTTTTTTCGCGATTTAATGTTGGTCCCTTCGATAAAGTTCTTCAGTTTGACGGTCTGATAATCCTCTTAAAAAGTGTCAGCATATTATGAAAGACTCTATATAAATATAAAATCAACCATCAACGTAGGTACTTACCTATACAGGGTGTAAGGAAAAGTATAATCAACCTTACATACTCTACCCATCAAACTGAATAATCCAAATACCAAAACATCAAAATATCAGCTGTCCCATACGTTTGAATCGAGAAGGTATTGCAGTTTAGTATGGGACAGCTGTTTTTTTTTTGTTCTGACAGGTTTGCTCCCATAGTAAAAGTTGTTCAGTTTGATGGGTAGAGTATGTCGTTTAAAGGTTAATGATACTTACATCCTGTATTAATTCAATGACTGTACGTCACAAATAAGTAATAGTTAGGTAGGTACTTAGTACATATTCTTTGATTGAGGTATGTATGGTATGGAAGAAAAGATGGTGAATAATATGCACATTGACGGCTCCCACACCAACAAGATACTCTTTCTTATACTGTGCCCACACTTTGTCCTTATGTTTTAGTGGTTCACAATACTTATAACATTTTAGGGTTCCTTCATCAAAAATTACACTCGGTGTATTGCGGTGAAGTGTTTTTTTTTTGGTGAAAGACATAACAGAAACTTCAAATTTAAAATACTTTTATTAATATGTCCCAGTTTTTAATTTGGATACTAGTCTAATATGTAGTTCGGTAGTAGTTCTGGAGTGTGATTTTTTGAAACTCATACTTTGAACTCAGTAGTTGAAAATGTCAACATTACTATAGAGATATGCATCTTTCTACTGCTGATTTGACTTTTGAAAATCATACTTCAGGAGTGCGACTTTTGAAAGTCAAATCAGCAGTAGGTACTCGATGCATATCTCCATAGTAATTTTGATATTTTCAGCTGCTGAGTTCAACGAATGAGTTTCAAAAATCGCACTCCAGGCCCGAATCACTGTAATACAAAAAAAGTTCGGTACCGAACAACTGAGACTAAATACGACACAGGATGAAATTTAAAATATTAGAAAAACTTTTAGGTGTGGTTTCCTGTACAGATAGTAATTACTGTATGGTCATACTGTGTAGTTCATAGTCAGTAATAAAACCAAATTTTAGAATGACTACATGTTTGACTTTGCATACAAATTTGATTTTGCTCATGGTAAAGTTTGTTCTATGGAAACTCAATGTTTTAACTAACTTCCTTCAAATATATTTTAACCATGCGGTAATCAATCTTCATGGTTTAGTAATCGATCTCAAAAATGTTGACAAAATGATTAAAATCTCACCTGTATAAAGAGTGGGGTCAAATTTCACCTGAAAGACAATATTTTCTTCTCTTTTCCACCAAAAGAAACTATGTTTATCGAACCCATCACACGATCCAGAGTTGCACTAAGTCAGTTTCATTTCCAGTAGGTAGGTACAGCACGATAATAACTTATTGCATAGTTGTTGAGACGTTATTTACCAACCCCACTTATAAGTTTTATTAACAATCTCGGCAACTGGCAAGCTGACGGCAGGAAGAAATTGCGAGCTTTTTGCTTATCTATACCTGGCGACACACGGCTGTAGCGTTCGGATAACAACAACTCTTATTTTTTTTATCAAAAGGTCTTCATCATCATCATTATCAGCTAAATACGTCCCACTGCAGGATTATAAACCTTATAGTATGTAGCATAGCGTCGTTTGGAGAATTACGCCCGCGCCTCCAGGCGACGTCACCTGGAGGCGCGGGCGCGATTCTCCTTTACGACAAAAACGACACTATGCTACGTACTATAAGATTTATATTGTGTTACTTAGATTATCCGCCACCGCCACACGTCTCTTCTGTTTAAACCGTGGCTTAGGGAGGGCTAGTCCTCCACGCGTGCCCAATGCGGATTGGTATAGACTTCACATACGCATCGGAATTTCTTCTTCAGCGAATACAGGTTTCCTCACGATGTTTTCGTTCACCGTATAAGGGCAGTCGGTATTACGTACATAAGTTAGAAAAACTCACTGTTACAACGCATATCGTCCGTGCGTATTCGAACCGTATTTCATACTTCGGAAACGATGTATGTCACATAACCATCATCTTCAGATACTATGCTTGCAACGGATGCCTCTTCGGACAGACGGACTGATGAATATGGTGCATGACAGCACACACAATGCGGATTGGGAAATTCAAGATAGTGGTCAAGTTACTGTCAGATTATTTTTAAATCACGACTCGCTTTTGCCCGCGACTTCGTCCACGTCACCGTCGTCATTGTTGTAGCGAGATAAAATAATATACACCAGTTTTTTAGTCTAATCATTTCATCAATCAGCTTTTAAACACAAAATTTTCATCAAAATTGGTCCAGTAGTTTTTCCGTGATGCTTGAACAAACAAACAGACGGACATCAATTCAAAAAATCGTTGACTTGGAGTCAGGGACACCTAAACACTATATCGTAATCTTTTGTTTTCAAAAATATTCTTTGTACAGACACACTAATGTTACAGTTTTGCAATAGTGTGTTACCTTCACTCTTTTGCCTCGTGACTTGCGGCACAATGTATACATATCTCAACTTATAACAAAACGATATTCAAAACCCAAACTGAACCAAATGTTATATAATCAAGATCTAAAATCTAATAAACTTCAAATCACTACCCGCAATTTCATATGCAATCTTCTCTTAATATCTTATATGCAACAATTCAGAATATAGCTTTCGGCTGGCGTACTTCTCTGCCAAGCAAGATTAAACCTAACTCACTAATATTTTTATTAAACTTTTTGGTCCCCTGCTGAGCTAAGATCAACTAATTTCTTAAAGCTTTTTTTACCTAGAGTCTAGAGTCATAATATAATACAGGGTGTAAAATTTAATAAGTTCCATTCTCAAGGGAGTGCTTCAGACCATGAAACTGGAGTACTATTAATGAAACTCATACTTTGAACTCAGCAGTTGAAAATGTCAATATTAATGTGGAGATATGCATCTTTCTACAGCCGATTTGACTTTCAAAAATTTTACTTCAGGAGTGTGATTTTTGAAAGTTAAATCAGCACTAGAAAGATGCATATCTCCATAGTAATTTTGAAATTTTCAACTGCTGAGTTCAACGAATGAGTTTCAAAAAATCGCACTCCTGCACGCCTAGCATGATTTCTTTACTTGCGTGCAACTCGGCTTTATCCCATACTAAAAGTCGCGGCAAGCGCGGCTTTCGCTTTCCGAAAAGCGCGGGAATAGGTTCTTTTCTATGCAGCGAAGGCGCGTTGCGCGCGTGTAGAGATTTCATACTAGACATGCTGAACACCTTTCACGAGGGAGCCAATATCGAAAACGCCAAAAAAATCGAAATAAATTTATATCTATTGATAAGTAATCGTCACTACCGTAGCCCAAAAAAGCTATTTAAGGGGATATAATTCGGAGCGCGCTCCATACAAACGTACTATGGTGATATTTTCAATACTAACCAATTAAACTCAATGAAATTTTGCTGAAACAATCTTGAAACAAATATCTATGCTTGTATGGTGTCAGATTTTCGTTATAATTTACAGTTTCAATGCTAGGATTAATTTAAGATTTGTATGGAAATCTTTGAGGCACTGTAACTTTAAAACTATACATTTCAATGAAAATCTGACTCTATACAAGCATAGAAATTAGTTTTTAGATTGATTCTGAAAAATTTAATTGTGTTCAATTGGTTAGTATTGAAAATATCACCATAGTACGTTTGTATGGGGCGCGCTCCGAATTATATCCTCTTAATAACGACACAGTCAGTCCATAACTTTGTCTTTGCCGACAATAAAATGTGTTGCTTAATCTTTCGGTAGACGTCCGCCCCTCGCTTACTGTGCCAACAAGGGCGTCTTATTGCGTCTTATGACATTATACACGGAATGGGCGGAACTAACCTTGTCCAATATCGCATTTTCGTCACATCCACAATACTTATAATCATACCTATTACAGATTTTGCCTGCGACTTTGTCCGCACTGACTAATATCTGGGCTCCAGTCCCTTTATAGCGATATAAAAATATGGAGATGGTGTAAGGAAAAATATCATTTAAGGCCCGGGCAGAAAAATAAAAACCTCGCCATGTTGCGGAAAATCGTTGCAACTTTGTTAACTTGGAACACTGACATTAAAGGTTATCGATTGCAGTGCCCTCAGACCAGATTATTTATATTTTTGGTCAGGCTAAACTTTAAAACAACAAGTGTAAATTTAATACAATCCATTTAACCAAGATTTTTCGCTATGCTGGTCTGAACTACTCATAAGAGATTGTACATACCAGGTACCAAACAAAAAAATCATCAAAATCGGTCCAATAGTTTTTGTTTGATGCTCGAACGTAGGTAGATTTGGAGTCAGGGACACCTCAATAATCTGATCAACTTGTAAAATGTACTTTTTAGACTTTATAAGCCGTTAAACCGTATTATAAAACAAAAAGCCCCCTTTTAAGTTCATATATTGTGACGGGCAACTACGGAACCCTACCCTACGGGCCCGACACGCACTTGGCCGGTTCTTTTTTTTGTTGAAATATCATCAAAGTACAAACACACTTCTTTTCCAGTTTTGTAATACAGTCGATTGAACGTTTTACTTTGGAAAACAAAACCAATCATAACCTCATAAACATAGTACGGTCTCAGTAAATAAGGGATAGGAAATAAGGGTAATCGAGGTTTCGACACGGGTGTTCGTAGGTACCCAGGGAATACCGTTACAGGATTACCCTGGACTATCTTGATTGCGACACTAATTGCGTAGCGCAGTCGACCGGGGCTTTGCGAACACTTTTCCACCTTAATTTACTCGAATCTCAGGGATAATAAATTTAATATCGACTGGTAAATCAACTTGTTGGATATTGTATTGCTCAGCAATACAGTATCGAATTGGATTCGTTCCGGTAGAGAAGTAGCTTACGTTTCTAATTTCTTGTTTGCCGTAATAGGTACGGTTGTTCGATACGGACGTGGGTAAGTATAATTATTATTTCGTAGTAGGTACGTTAGTTTTTGTTACTGATATAGTTAGATAATTGCTTATATTTACCTAACTGCTATATATCAAATAGATACGTGTAATAGTCTTTTACCGCTCGTCGATTCGTGCAACTGAAACTATACATTGAATATCGAATATCTAACAAACCAACAGACTCGAATTTTCTTTCAGTTTATCTGGAAATTTTGAATATCGAATACTATTGTTAATTAATTTAGCAATTACAGGACTTACTTTGTCACATAGTAACTTAAGATCACACATCCGAAAAAGGTCACTACCTGCCGACTTACGAGCATCCATGTTCCTAATTATTTTAGATACTTATGTGCTTGATACTTTAGGAATTCTAATTGATACCTGGGTTTCACGTACGTAGTTATCCCTGTCTAGCCATTTTTCTGCGCATCTGTGT
Source organism: Agonopterix alstromeriana (assembly GCA_963924505.1). NCBI lineage: Eukaryota > Metazoa > Arthropoda > Insecta > Lepidoptera > Depressariidae > Agonopterix > Agonopterix alstromeriana. The sequence goes on from OZ004670.1 coordinate 10,478,906, forward strand.
TTTATTTGTTTCTGTGTTTTATCGATAAATGTCTTTCACTAATTATTATAAGGACTAGCCTTGCGGTAGCATTTCCCCTCTGCCACGGTATAAGCACAATTGATCTTGTGCATTTACATTCAATTTTACACCTTATCACTAAACGAGACAGCCTATAATTGCGAAATAATAAATTCGAACATAGAACGTTTGGGGTTCACACGAGACTACTTTTCATGATTTTTAACATTCAAAATTAGAATCTAAAGTTATGGGGTGTAAAATCCAAAGTTGCGGATTTCATGTTACCTCGCCCCTCGCAAAAAGTGGCAGAAAGGTTTGTTAGTAGAATTACACGCGTAACCAGTCCATATAATAATTAGTCAAAGATAAATGTTAATGAAAATTTACTACCTATTTAGTATTACTTCGTCCAGTGACTTTCTGCTATTGCCTATTAGATTATTTATTATGTCCCACAACTTTCTCAAATTGCCGTTACAATTATATATATTTTCCTTTTCATACTTATTTCTAGCATTGAAAAATAGTTTAGTACACTTGTTTCTACACCTTGTATATTTTAAACGTTTTTCCATATTTTTATCTCTTTCCTGTAACATCCGTTTCATATTTTCTGTAACCCAGGTTTTATTATATCTGTTTATATTTGTAGCAACTACCATATATGTTTGTAAAGCATAAGCATATGCTCACGACTAAATTCCCCGAGGGGATAGTCAGAGATATTCTGAAACCTCCGAATATCCACGTTTCACCAGTAGTACCGAAACTCTGTCCAGTGTGACGTCGGGTGAGCCCGTCGCCGCTTATAATGGACAGTGGGTACAATACGTGCCTCGAAATTGAAGCATGCATGTTATGTTTGTAAATATGGTCCTAAACTCATTGAACAACTTAGTTGGGCAATTAATTGACAAAAGTGCATCGAAGTCGACAGATAACAACCTGTATACCGGACCGGACCATACTGTTGTCTAGTACACGCAGACGGGCGTGGGCAGGCGGCAAAATATGAAAATATATAAAATATGTAAAATATATAAAATATAGAAATATGAAACCTTTGTTCAAAGCAAAGTATTGGAAAAAATATGTATTATGTGTACCTACTTTATAAGTTGAAGTCACTTTTACTTGCGACACACACCATTGTGTAGACAATATCTCTAAAAATACTTTGAAGTAAAGATGATTTTCGAATTTCATTTCCTTGGATTAGAACGCACCACAGTGACATAATTAAGGACAAACCAGTCAAAAATATGTATACCTACTAAAATGACGTAGTTTAGTAGAGGTGAAGCGGCTCTGGAAGGGTCAAGGTCGTTTGGTCAGGGAAACCTCTTAATTCCATCACGCGTAACCCAATGCGAATTGGCGGACTTCGCAAACACATCATGTTTTTTTTCAGCATTGCAGGTTTCCTCACGATGTTTTTCTTCACCGAAGAGTTCCTAAAAACTTACTGGTATACCTACGAGTCTTCAGACTAGGATTAAACACCCACGGCCCTTTGCACGAATAGGGCCTATTAGACCAACACGGCACTGTCATAATCTGCATTATGCTTTCAATATTTCGAGAATCTAACTATAAAACTGTCGCGGAAGTTGTCTTTACATTGAAGATATTTACAAGAAAAAGATTACGATATGGTTTTTACCTGTCCCTGACTCCAAATCAACCTTTTCTAGAATTTTTGTCTGTCTGTTTGTTTTTTGTTTGTTCGAGCATCATACAAAAACTACTAAACCGATTTTAATGAAACTTTTTTTGTTTGATAGGTTATGGTTTGAATTAAAATCTGGTGTATAATTTGTGTGGACGAAGTCGCGGGTAAACTCTAGTATTAGATAAATATGTGAGTAGGTTACACACCTAACGAACCTTCACATTCTTTGAAACTAAATGGATTTTAATCTACACAGATTAAAATCGACTTAGCTCCAAAGAATTGAAGCTAATTAAAAGCTTATAAAATGACAGCGCATTTTAGCAATATGAATTAAAGTTTTATACAGCGTACAACAAATGTTTAAAGCGGCTTAGCTATCAGCTTAGTGTAGTACAAAATTTTGATCGGCTTTACTGCTCTAGTCAAAACTGAACTGCATGTTATAGTGAATCGAAAAGGAAAACGGTAACTCCAAAGCTTTTAGCCAATTGTCCTATGCACTAGTTCGCGGAATTTTCATAAAACTCTGATAAGCCTCGAAACTTCTTTTAAAAAGTGTAATTTTTTGTGACTTTCAGCGACTTAAGAGGAGTTTACCCAGAGCGAGGTCCTTACAAAGTTAGATCCTATATTAAATATAAGAAAATTAAATTTGATCAAGTAGTTACAAATCTTTACGGGATGGGAAAAAATCCAAGACCGAGAAGTTGTTAGTAGATTATGTAATGAAATATGATCTCGGATTATAATCGGACTACACAAATGTAAACTTATAAGCTACCTAATAATGTTGTGTCGTGGAAATTCTAATTGAATTCTAATTGCCAAGTTCCAGCTTCCTATGTCTAGGTCTCTGCGAATGTGTTACAGTGAAAAATGCGTGTGAGAGATCGACGAACGGACGGACAGACACCGAGGTGGTTCCATAAGAGATCGGTTTTGGCATTTCTGGTACTGTTGGAAAAAATATATAAAATTCTTAGTAAATACAGTTTATTTTATGGGGATCTAATTCAGTACAGGTAGTATTAAAATTGATCGCTTTTAGGCTTAGGAAAAATCAAGAACCAGATAAAATATTTTTCTAGTTGAATACCTACCTAAATATTATTATTACAATGTATCGTGAGAAGACAAAGGCTACAGTCAGCCTAGAAAAATAGTCCTAAGTTAAGACACCATGTCTCAAGTCACAAAGTTCAGGTGGCTGACAAAGTTTTAGATGAATGCCCACCAAGTTTAGTCGTGAAGAGTTCACAGAGTTACCATTCTGTCGTACCTACCTCCCATTTAGTGTGTCGAAGAACTGCAGTTTAGGAATTTCACCCTATAACTCACTGTTCAGTACCTACTCAACTCTTCTAATAAAAATTACTCGAGAATTAGTTGGAACAACGAAGGGGAATTCTGTTAGAATAATTTATGGAGTTACTAACTTGACACGTAGCAGAGAAGATTTTCATGTATTGCTAGTGGTGTTTCAGCCTTTTTATTTTGGAGATATTCTTCCGAATAAATATCTTCTAAACACATAATCTCACCCTATAATTCTCTGTTAAGTACACAACTCTTAACAGAGAATTATAGTATTTGAGTACGGTAGGGGAATTCTATTAGAATAATGTATGGTCATTTAACAGAAATCATATCTATAATTGTAAATGGTGTTGCAGCTTTTTAATTATAGATTTTCTTCTGAATTAACTTTTTTCTGACACAGAAGATAGATATACCTATACAACATGTTAATAAATAAGCGCAAAACCTCATACACCCGTACTATAATATAATACCCGATATAATTGTATTGGAACAATAATTTCATAATTTTATTAATTAAAATTTTTCGCATGTTTAATTTTCATGCAAAAATTATTTGTTTATTTCAGCAATGAATGAAAGCGCTACCGTGCTCATTGATACATTTTAAGAATCTTGTTTTGGAAGTAAGTATCGTGAGTGTGCCTGTGCGGTGGGTTGGTAACAAATTATTTAATATTTTCTAAAAATTGTACCTATGTTGAAACCTTGATAATTCGATTCTTCTCTCGATTCTAAACAAACTGTTTTTTAGTTTTGCATTGATTCATTAACACTTTGTATATGTAGTTTATAATTGTACAGTCTACCTAATAATTTACTGCGTGGTCAGAAGTAAGTCCTTAATGGCACAACACTGTTAATAATTCAGTTAAATGAACACCAAAAGCTTAGAAGCGGCATAAAACCGAAATCAAGGTAGCGTGGATTTTCTAGGAAGCTCAGTGCAGGCCGCGCGGGCGTTACATTAAACTTTCACACTATAGTCCGTTCCACGTCCAAAGTCCCGCGAATATTACAATTTAATACTTACGATGTTAGTATTTAAGAGTTATTTTAGGGGACTTCTTGTGTGGAATGAAGTATAGCAAGCCTATCTCACTGCTTGTATCCGCAGTGTATTTTATCCCATGTAATTTCACACTACAGATTTTACAGGTGGAATTTAACGGCGGAATGCCTATGTTGTTTTTCGTGTTTTGCGACGTGAAATATTTGAGAAATGTAGGTACCATAACTGTTTTAATGGTAGTTGCATGGTCTGTAAATTGTAAGTTGCTATATTTAGGTAAATGTATTGTACTTCTATAGGTTGTCAGTAGGTAGGCAGACCTGCCCGATTGCAAAGGTTTTCAAAAGATGACTAAATCAAATCAGCACACATCGACCTAATTCCGGGCATAAAAATAAAATATTAATATAAAAATAATAATACGACTACAATGTAAGATATTCTATGAATCGTTTTAGACAAGATTTGAAAATAGTTAGGACTAGCTTGTGCCCGCAACTTTATCCGCTTGTATTTAGGAAAACTTCAACATCCCATTAGGGTTTGATTTGCAAAAAATCCTTTCTTAGCACCCCTACATCCTCTGTTGAGGACTAATCTAGAATTTATAATCATTATTTTTTCTGTCTTCAGTGGTTGTGCGTTTATTACGTACCGATAAATCCCATTTCACCCCGTTAGGGGTTGATATGACAATAAATATTACTACTCAAACTATATATTATGCATTCTTTTAAACTAAGAATCTACCCATCAAACTTAACAACTTTTAGGATGGGAGCAAACCGATCGGAGCAAAACAAATCAGCTGTTGCATATATTTGAGTCGAGTAGGCATTGCAGTTTAGTATGAAACAGTAGATTTTTTGTTGTTGCTCCGATCGGTTTGCTCCTATAGTAAAATTTGTCTGATGGATAGAAGAGTCTATCCAGTTTAAAAGGATGCTTAATGATATCAATTTCACCCTGTATATTACAGCCGCCGTAATCGAGTAAAAAATCAGGACAGTATAGATATTTTTTTACTTACTTACACAATAAAGTATGTCCCTACGCACGGTGGGCTGAAAATCGACTTTCATAGACATAGGGATAAAAAAAAATATGTGTCGTTTTTTTCATGGATATGGGTTTTGTTTATCATTTCTATGCTCAAATATTCACAAAAGGTTGATTTAGCATATAAATGGATGACTTATAATTTTTTTACGAAAAGTTTGTATGGAGTTCGTGTGAAAAATCCGATTATCTTTGGAACAGCAAGTGAAACCGTAATATCCTTACAGGGGGTTTTAGAACTTATTATTTATGATTTATTGACATACCGCGTATGACGGTTACTGCTGCAGAAACTAAGTAAAAAAATAAAGAAATATAATAATTTTTTTAAATTCTTTCACGAATCTTTTTAAAGCGTCTAGTCAAAATACCAAGTATTAATTAGCTAATAAACCTAAATAAGTGATATTTAATTATTATTATTTAGTACCATGAGTCCATGACTATCATGCGACAACACAACACAAAACAATAACTATTGATTGTGATTAGGAGTTCTAGATGAAGATTTTCAAGAACTTCAGCCAATGCATCTTAAATGAGCGTAGTTAGCAAAGGGAAATCTCTAATGAGGGTAATTAACAAAAAGTAAATTTGCTAATCACTTACAGTGATTAATAAAAGTATTAAATATTGTATTTTTAAATTCTTTTACGACTCGTTTTAATGCACCAAACCAAAATAAAAAAAAATTCTTTTGATATTTGTATTAAAATATATTAAATATTAGTATTTGCGTAATTCTTAAAAAACTTAAATAATAATAAAAAAGCTTAAATAATATTAAAAATAACTTAATAACTTATTTACAAAAAAAATATAAAACATAATTATTAATATTCAACATCACTATCGTCGGATTCCAATTCGGAATCAGGATCCAAATTAGATACATCCAAAAACTCGAACTGAGTTTCCTGGCACTTGATTAGTTCTTTAGTTTCAGCAAAGAGATCCTGGCTTTTCTTAGTATCTAACTTAGGTCTTCGTGCACTAATCAAAGGATCAGACGAAAGAACAAGCATATTGAGGATATCCTCATTGGAAGCTTGCCTGCTTTTTTTCCGCGAATGATGTTCCCGGAACCTTCTAAAATCTTTATTGCGTGCCTCCGAGGCTTCTTCTGAAAGGCTTCCGATTGGCACAATATCGTTATTGGCGATTATGTCTGCACCGTGTATCAAAAGCTTATGGACGGTTGAAGACATGTGGTACCAGTCGTATAGCTCCACGTACTTTTCTGCTGTTTTGCGGGCATAATCTTTAAATTTGATGACATCGATTTGCTCCCCAGATGTTATTGCTTGCAGAATCACGGCAAATCTTCGAACAAGCTCTTCATCCAATCCAGTAATGGCTGCAGTTTTATCAGGAAACTCGAAAAACCTTCTTGCCGTATTCCCGTCATTAGTGGTTCCTGAGCCTTGTTTTACGATGTCAATCAAAAGATTGAGCTCGTCTTTAAATTTATCCTGGATATTTTTTTTTCTTGCCTCTAACAATGCCTTGTACTCATTGCCTCTTGCAGCCCACTTTTTGAAGTCGAGTCGGTATGAAATATGCAAAAGACATTCCATAGAATTTATACGAGCGTGCAGTGATGACAAGCCAAATTCATATACGCCAGTTGACACAGTCTTTGATGTTACAACATCTAAACGGTTCATTTCTGTAGGTTTGGCTAAGCACAGGTAGCACGATGCGTTTGATCTAGCTTCAGAAAGATATGTACAAATTTTAGCATCGATCATTGTCATCATAAGTTGATGACTCACCTTATTACTACCGCACTCAGTAGGGATAAGATCCTTAATTTCATTATCCATTTGCCTTTTGTGACTGATGACCACTTCTTCGCTCTCCTTTATAAAAGTGAACTGCACTGGACGACAATATAAGGCTGAGCATGGCTTTGGATTCGTCCATAAAGTATCATCTCCAGCAGTCAGCTTGAGTGGCACTAACGAGGTCATAAATATACTGGAATCATCTTGTTGCCCCTCCATTTTCTGTTTGTATCGGCTTTGGTTGGAAGCACCATCAAATCCCCACTTAGATACTAGCTTCAAATCCTTATTTTGCACATTTTCAGAAAGACTTTCAATGATCCTCTTCACCGTGATATCAAGTAATGCTTGAAGTGTAATCCTAGCTGAAGAATCCATTACAGTGACTGATTGTTTCGGAGGATAGCATTGTAGTTTAGCTTGTTGCACTTTGTAGTAAGACGGGTAAATATCCTTAGCACCTTCCCGAATGGCCGTCTCTCGCAACGTGATGTATTGCCACTTAGAGAGTTTCAATGAAAGGAGCAACCCTAGTGATTTTTCTGGTGTAAATAAACAAGTTTGAACTGGTTTCTTAAGCATTTCTCTAATTTTTGCAGCTGCTTCTGGATTTTTCAGCATATATTTGATAACAAATGCGGTATCCTCACGACCATCTTCTTCTAAATGTAATGCAGCTGAACTGGCCAATTCGTTTGGATCTTCGCATTTATGATCTTCAGACCTTCTCTTCTTCTGTTTGCTTCCCAGATCTTCGAATGACTTTCGAGGTCTTTTTGTCATAGTACCAATAGACGACGATGTTGACGGTTCTGGAGAGATTAAATGTGCGCTAGGTCTCTCATCATTTGATTCTTGGATGACAAAACCGGTTGGCACACAACTTGGCCAATCGACATTAGCCTGAAGCCAATTTTCGTACTGCTTTCTGAATGTATCAAGGATACGGTGAGATTTCTGCCACCTCTGTGAAGCAGCTCTTGTAAATCTTCGACAAAATTCCTTGAGTGTTACACGGTCTTCGTCAGAGAAGCAATCACCTAGACGAGCTACCACTGCACTGAACAATACTTCATGATCAAATGAAGTACTCCCACTTCTTAGAAAAACAAACAAGTCTAAGTTGGTGGTTAGACTTTCCATTATAATAATATTTTACGGTCACAGAATACGTATGTAGTTCAAAAGTTTGGAATACACTAAATTATTAAAGTCAAATTTAGCTTATTTATTGCTTTCCACTGATCATTAAAACTATAGTGATTAGCAAATTTACTTTTTGTTAATCTACCCTCATTAGAGATTTCCCTTTGCTAACTACGCTCATTAAAGATGCATTGGCTGAAGTTCTTGAAAATCTTCATCTAGAACTCCTAATCACAATCAATAGTTATTGTTTTGTGTTGTCGCATGATGGTCATGGTACTAAATAATAATAATTAAATATCACTTATTTAGGTTTATTAGCTAATTAATACTTGGTATTTTGACTAGACGCTTTAAAAAGATTCGTGAAAGAATTTAAAAAAATTATTATATTTCTTTATTTTTTTACTTAGTTTCTGCAGCAGTAACCGTCATACGCGGTATGTCAATAAATCATAAATAATAAGTTCTAAAACCCCCTGTAAGGATATTACGGTTTAACTTGCTGTTCCAAAGATAATCGGATTTTTCACACGAACTCCATACAAATTTTTCGTAAAAAAATTATAAGTCATCCATTTATATGCTAAATCAACCTTTTGTGAATATTTGAGCATAGAAATGATAAACCAAACCCATATCCATGAAAAAAACGACACATATTTTTTTTTATCCCTATGTCTATGAAAGTCGATTTTCAGCCCACCGTGCTACGGAGAGAAAATACAAGAACCCAGCCTTTTATAAAAATAAATCAAGCAAGCTTGTTTCACCTTACATGTTTAATGAAAGCTTATTCTCTAAAGTAAATCTTAGGACTTGGTTCATGCTGTTAAACCAAACTTACGTACTAGTGAGCGTACACTGTAGCAACGTTCCGTTATTATATCCTTAGTTATGAGCGTGCAGTGCATACAATACAAACTTTACTCTCGGTGAATTATGACGTTACTGACCTATTCTGGGAGAAGCTGCGCATTGTATTCTTGAGGTGGGTTGTGGGTATGATAAGATGTTACGATTGTTAGACAATAGAAACTCGTTTCGGTTTTATGAACGTGGTTGTTTCTACACTTGTCTTACATGACGGCGAGAAGGAGGATTCTGACTATCAACTTCTTTTATGAATAATACTGCACGATAACTGAATGTTATAAATAAACATTATACCTATAATCTTAAGTTTATGGTAACTCTTGGAGCAATATCATAAAATGTAATGAGATATTAGAGGATTGTGAAGCGAACGCCATACTAAAAACGAACAAGTTTTTAGACTCAAAGATAGTATTAGATTTTAGAACCATAGATAGATTTAGTGGTGTGAAAACATTTCCGCTTTTTGTATGGAGATTTCTAGCTTTACAATTCTCTTAATGACAGTTATAATAGTCTATACTCCATTCAAAATAGCAATGAAATTTTAAGGCTATTTTGCATTACAGAAACAGAGATATGAAACACTTCCTCTCACACTTATTCTTAGAACAGCTTTAGTGGCGTCCAAGATATGTCAGATAGTATATGTATCCAATAACATTGGCCAGAAAGCTAAATATGAATCAGAAAATCTCGTCGTCCTTATTTGGAATGAAGTATAGTAGCTAGTAACCCCTTGTTCAGAGGGTGACGGTCCGTACACGACCTGGATAACATCAATGAGTTTTTATACAGGGTGTTAGGGTACAGTAGCATTACTTTAAGGGGTGGTTGTACCCATGATACTGAACAACTTTCCCTAAGATACCTATAGGAAATACGACAAAAAAAAAATCCATCAGCTAATTGCATTTACTATGGAAAGTTCAAAATTGTTTTTGCTAATTTCCAATAGGTTTCTTAGAGAAAGTTGTTCAGTATCATGGGTACAATCACCCCTTAAAGTAATGCAACTGTTTACCTTTACACCCTGTAGTTTTAATATAACTGGCTTTTCGGTGAAACAAAACATCATGAGGGGAAACTGTATCCGCTGAAATAGAAATGTTAATGGGTATAGGATTATATTATAGGTATAGTACTCTGTGGTATAGGTTGTCGTTTTAGTTCACCTACCCAATCAGTGCTAATGTATCGGTTGAACAATAATATAAATCTTGTTAAGCTATTTAAGTACCTAATACATAAAGGTTGAAGTAGCACTGAGATTTTCCCTAGAGTCCGACCCTTCTCAAATAAGACACTAAAACTCCAAACTACAAAGCATTATCTGTAAGAAATTCAAATTACAAGTAAAACCATCATCATTCCCTTGCCCATTTCCCATTATTTGGGGTCGGCGCAATATGTCATCCTCATCCATTGATCTCTCTTAGCCGCCATTTCAGCACTCACTCCTTTCTTACGCAAATCATCTTTCACACAATCCATCCATCTTTTCTTCGGCCTTCCTCTTCTACCGCAGCCATCCACATTCATACTTAACACTTGTCTCGTAATATGACACTCGTCTCTTCGCATTACATGCCCATACCACGATAATCTATTACCCTGCAATTTTTCCTTCATAGGTGCTACTTTCAAACTTTCTCTAATATACTCATTCCTTATCTTATCCATTCTAGTTACACCACACATCCATCTCAACATTCTCATCTCAGCTGCATGCAATCGTTTCTCATCCGTCCCTTTTGTGGCCCAACACTCAGACCCATACATGAAGACAGGTCTTATTATGGTATGGTATAAAGTACAAGTAAAACCAATATAGATAAATGAAAACAATGTACGAAACCCGAGGTCTAATAAAATGTTTTGCAATACCTCTTACGGCGCGCACATGTGCATACCCAATGTATTCGATTAGAACATACTGTGTCCGTAATGCGAGTTCTTCCTGGAAAGGACCTCGATTCATGAAATAAAGTTGTTTCAAACAGCTGGCGTCCAGGACAGTTGTAATGGTAATACGATTCAACGATTATAGCGGACCCCGGTGTTCCCGGCAACCCGCCCATGGATGTTTGGAATAATGAAACGCTTAACGGTTTCACTCTCAAAATTAGTTCAATGTGGGTACTTGAGTGCGTATACAGAGGTAGGGGAAGTTTAAGGAGGGGTCGGAATTTTGTTTATAAAATTAGGGAAATTGATCCCTCCCTTTTGTAACATTAATGTCAAGCGTTACAAGATTTGTGTTTCAGTAATTCGCTTTATTTTTTGATATTGTTTTTAAATGACGAAAATAGTTTTGCAAATAATCTCCTTGCATGTATTGCATTGTATGTAGCTATACATAGGAACTATTGTTCTTATAAAACCGGTTAAGTGCGAGTCGGGCTACTCGGCACCGACGGTTCCGTGCCACACCACCACACAACACATCATAAGAAATTGCATAAAAAAAAATCTCCGGCACCTTTAGCGCGAGACCGACCCACACTTGACTGGTTTTTATTTTTTGTTATACTGTAGAGTTTGCTCTATAATCACACTAAGTTTGACGCTTGTATGTATTACCGTTTTTACGATAGAGCGAGAAGTAAAACGTTGATAAAAACTAGTTTTAGTCATTTTTAGTCTTTTGTAGCAAATCCGCCGTAATAAGGCATATTCTGTGAAAACTTCAACTGTCTAGCTAGTAGCTTTGGGTACGGAACCCTAAAAAATATTTTCGTACTACAACGATACAGGGTAATCTGAGAGGGATCTCAGTCATGTTTTTATGTATGTATGTATGTAACAATACTGAGTGTAAACTTAAATGCATTACATACCCATCACCATCTGAAGCACCCCATTGTGCTTCAGATGGTGATGGGTGATGGTTTATGAGATTACTTCAAGGGGTGATTGTACCCATGATACTCAACAACTTTCCCTAAGAAACCTATAGGAAATTCTCAAATAAAATTGTGGACTTTCGATACTAAATGCAATCAGCTGATCGAACGTTTATATGAAAAGACGATACTATTTTATGCAAATTTCCGATAGGTTTCTTAGGGAAAATTATTCAGTATGATGGGTACAATGATCCCTTAAAGTTATGCGACCGTTTACCCTAACACCCTGTACAAATAGTTATAATTTAGATTCTCTTAAAAAACTTTAAACCTATTTTAAGCTATTGTAGTAATTTGAAATTGCACTTTTTTTTTCAATTGTATCTTTTTAGATTGAAAAATATTAAATTTTGTTACGAGGACACCACTAAACGGTAAAAGGCCTCTTTAAGCGATTAAACTAAAGAACAATTAAACTAACGAAAAAACGAACTATTAATAAAACTTTGGTAGGTACGTAGCGCAACGGGTTGGGTCCGTGATTGACAAAGTCAAGCCTTTCAATACCTTTCATTTACCCCATACCTTGTTCCGAGTTTCCGAGTGAACAGTATTGTATTCCGTGCAGGCACCTTGAAGAATAGATATATAAAGTATAAAATGTACAGTATGTTGTTCTAATATCGTGACCGCATTTTATTTGTTTCAATTTTGTTGGGTGGGGAATATTATAGAGTAGGGTGAAGGTGATAGTGGTCCTGTTTGATACTGCACGTCGTTGCGTCATACAATAACCATAATTATTAATTTAGGCCATAAGAATTTAAACTTAAAATTAACGTTTTGATGTTATAATTTATAACCCGAATAGCGATTATGTGTGTGTTTGAAAAATCACAAAAAAATACATTTTCTTCATTGTAATTACCTTATAAAATTCGTACTTTCTTAACTTATGCTTCTCATCATGAAGATAGATTATAGTCCAGCGAACCTTAAACGAATCGAATGCGTAAATATTATTCTGTTTGTATAAAACTTTTAGTTCCATCCACGGAAGAACGCTGTGAATTTGCTTCCCTATCTATTAACAGATTACAGCAAAGTTTCATTTCGAAAGCATTAACTTCCAAACCCTTTTTAGTCAAGCTACAAGTTTAACCTAAAGTTCTAAATTAAGCGAAGTAAAAACAACACGCTGTACATTAGGTTCGAGGGTAAACGCCGACGAGCGTTCCCTCCAACAAATTGAAAAGCAATGAACCGCGGAATTCAATTTCATATTGAAAGCCATTCATCTTTGCCGCTTCTTTCAGTACGCCTGGAAGTGTTACTCGACTTTCTTACTAACACACCACGCCACGCTATGCCCTATCCGAAAGAAAAAGTTTTGCTTTTAACATCATCACCTACGATAGTACTGAGGTCTAAAATAGACCTAGACTTTGTTATGACGAAATCAATACGATAACTATACGTTATAATTAGGATGAGGACTTTTCATGGCATTTAGATTAGAGCGTGCAATCCTCATCGTCGTCTGAGCCGATAGACGTCCACTGCTGGACGACATAGGCCTACCCTAAGGATCGCCACAACGATCGGTCCAGCGCTGTTCTCATTCGGCGCCTTCACCAGGTCGCCGGTCCACCTTGTGTCGCCCACCCACGCTGCGCTTTCCGGTACGCCGTTGCCATTCGAGAACTCTTCGGCTCCATTAGCCATCGGTTCTGCGAGTACCTAATGTGCGTGCAATAGAATCTTGCAAAGATTTCATTGCACGTTTGCACAAAACATCTTACAAAGACAGCTTTGGAAGATGTTTTGTAGTGTTGAATGGATAATCAATGAAGTTCGATTTTATCCAGGCATAACCTTGTTCATTTTTTGAGATCACTAAAAATTTTCGAACATTCAAGATTGTATTGTTTGTACTGAACGAAATAATAATTGTATCTGGACCACTTATATTTGTGTATCTTTTTAAAACACGAACAAAAAATCTAGGTACAATTTTTCTGTAAAAATTGAGACTGCCTAAATTTTGTTGTATCACGAGATGAGAAACTCAGAAACCCAAATAAATCTACAAAATCAAAATTACGGTATATGACGTGCAAGATTCTTGTAGTTTGGTTAGAAATTTCTTCAACTTTCGTTGGCTTATTTATGGATTTTAAGATGACATTAATTATGTAGGTATCATGCAACTTCACGAGTACCGAGACTTTACCACAGATTATTTAATAGTTACTACCGTAACAGATAGTTCACTCAACCCGATTTTTCGAAATTCGAACTATGCGCTTCAGGAACGAAAAGTAAAATGCGCCTTATGTCAATGAGCAACCACTCACCCCTCGGTGGGGATCGGCCTTCAAACGTACCTGAGCTGTAGAGTGAGACAAGCGTGGCTTTACCAAAGAGATAATACCTAATAGAGTGAGCCATACCAGTTGTAAAGTGTTCTCTTTTTTTTGACGTTTAGGTTTGAGTGTGTGGTGTCAAGTAGTATGTTTAAAAGGCACCAAGTGACATATGGCCTTATGTTTACTGTCACTTTTCACACACACTAGCTCAAAAAAAAGTGGACAGCCGCATAAACAAATATCTATAGTCCCATCTCCTTCTACTATTATAGGTACGTCATAAGACAAAAGAGACTAACTACAATCGTAAATTTATGCGGACTCTATGGAGATCCTTCCTCTGAGGGCTTTACACTCACAAACCCATTAAATAAGAAAAAACTTCGTCCCTTATACTTATAATATCCATAAAAAAGTGTATTACACAGAACTTTATCCTACCTCTTTCGAATGTTTCTTTAATTGTATAACTTACGGTATTCTCAGCTATTATTAACATTTAGAAAAAAGTTTTTATTGTAACGCCCGGCTAATGTACGGCGAAATTTTTGCTTTTATTACCGCGATAACGGATCAGTTGTTATTTTCACGGGACACAAAGTTTGTGGGTGCAAACATTAGTGGGTACTAATGGCTCCCGCAAATGGGGGCTATTTTGGGAAAATAATTACCCAACACACTTTTATGTTTCCTAAAGGTGAGGCCGTCCGACGTCCTTTATAATATGAGGATCATTTCACATTGTTTTTATTTCTGAAATGTAATATAACAATAAAAAAACCAACCAAGCTGGCAGGGGAGGGAGGGAGGGGGGCACACTTGACTCTAACAAAAATTGTCACTTTAAAGCTTAATATTAAGAAAAATGGTTTTCCCACACCTACACACCTACAATATTTTTAAAAGAACTATCCAATGATATCCCACAACATGGGATAGACGAGAAAAAAAATTGCATCCCCCCTTTTCGTGGGAAATAAGTACCCGAAAAAAAATATTTTTCAAGATTTTATTTTACTACTTTGTCGGCGTGATAAATATGTATACCCATGTCAAATTACAACTTTTTAGTACTAAGTGTACGGACAGACGGACGGACATGGCGAAACTATAAGGGTTCCTTGTTGACTACGGAACACTAAAAACTAAATAGATTAAGATGAGACGAGAGCGTCGGTGGCACGTTGTGGAGTGGTGTCTTGAGTTCCGGGTTCGAACCCAAAGGTAATTTACTAATATTTAAATGAAGATAAACCTACACGATGTGCTATTAAAGAGTTAGGTACGATCAACAAAAAAGTGATAAACACTCTATTATAACAATAATCGGCTGAATATAATATTGTAATGAATAAATTTTATTAACAAAGCTTATTATTATAGTACGTCCACCATTGCCTTACCACTTCTGGACGGAGGGTTCACGCTCAAAAGTGTCCGAATAAAAAGAGAACGAAAACGTAAAAAAGAGAAGGAATTACGCAACAGTCTTCGTTGGATCGGCCGAGTACTCGCACGCGTGGGCGCGCGGCGCGCGTTGTGCCCCGAGGGGAGTGGGACGGAAAAGAATTTCAGCATTTCAATGTTTTTAGTTGGTATATATTACTATACTCGTACGTACTTGGGTTTGTGTATTTTAGTCTCGGACCCTTTATTCGAGTGTTTTGTACTAGACCCGGCGTCCATAGTATTCTACGTCAATGGCGTCCACGATCATCATTTTAGAGATGTGACACGTTCACTTTCACAGATATAACTGCTAATATCGTGGCTTGCAGGGGTGCAATTGAAACACACTTAGGCTCGACATCCTTTACTCCATCATTGATCGACCACCTATGTCTAGTTAACCTAAGCTTATACAACGTGTTAATGAATAAGCGCAAAACCTCATACACCCCAACTGATTTATAACTAACTAATTATATTAAAACAATAACTTAATTATTTTGATGGTTAAAATTTAAAGTTATTCGCATTTTAAGTTTTGAGGCAAAAATGATTTGTTATCATTTCGGCAATGAATGAAAGCGCTAGCGTGCTCATGTATACATTTTAAGAATCTTGTTTTGGTAGTAAGTAGGGTGAGTGTGCCCGTGCGGTGGTTTGAGATCGAGTTCAGAAAATTTTAAATTTTACAAACAAATTATTTAATATTTTGAAAAAAATTACCTATGTTGAAAACATGATAATTCGATTCTGCTCTCGATTCTAAACAAACTACTTTCTAGTTTTGCGTTAATTCATTAACACGTTGTATACTAACTCGTACGTGGTAGTAGGGCTGAGCTAGCAGGAGATTACGTATGATTATCGTCACGTTATTATCTTCCATTATCTCAGCACCTTACGTGAGGATATGTGATTACTATATCACACTAGTATGGTACTAGCTACCAATATAATAATAGGTAATGACCAGAAGCCGTGTTTGATAGGATTAATTAAGCATAAGCATATGCTCACGACTATATTTCCCGAGGGGGTAGTCAGAGATATTCTGAAACCTCAGAACACACGATAGGTTGATAGGCTTATTTCAATGTTAATAATCCCTTATTAACATTTAAATAAGCCTATCAAACACGGTTTCTGGTTTCAAAAAGCAGTCTAAATTTTACACGTAGTATAGAATTTAATAAATAAAACAGGTATTACCGAAACCGAATTGCTAAGTCACTAATATTATAATAGTTACGATCCCGTTATTTATCTCGCAGACCTAGTGAAAATGCAGTCACGTTGAACCTCGACAAGCGGCATATACCGCAGCGTGTTGATAACTTATTACTTTTTTTTTTTTAAATTAGTACCCTTCTGAAAATATTTGAGCAATCAATTATAAAGAATTTTAATTAATACTGTATTCTTTCATGCATGCATACATGCATATGCTCACGACTGTATTCCCGGGGGGGTAGTCAGAGATATTCTGAAACCTCAGAACATACACGTTTCACCAGTAGTACCGAAACTCTGTCCAGTGTGACGGGGGGTGAGCCCGTCGCCACATAATGGACAGTGGGTACAATACATGCCTCGAAATGCCATGTATTCATTCAATATTTGAAAAATATGGACATTATTTCGACGACGTTTCTAAGTCACGTTATCCGACCATATCTCAAATGTCAAATCACCAAGCTATGTTGAACGGACTATAACAAAGCTTAAGGTTATGGAAAGGTAAATTACTTACATTTAAATATGAAGATGAACCTACACGATGTGTAATATAAAAGGGGTAGAGTCAGCAAAAAAAGTTGCTCAACACTATTATTGCAATTACTGGCTAAACTATTATTGAAATGTATTTGGAGTTATTTCTGTTCAGCAGAAGAAAAAGTCCGTGTTGGTCCAATGGCGAGTTAACCTCGATCCCCGTCCAGGCCTACTCGTACCAATAAGTTTTTCGGCATTTATACACGATTTACAAATAGTGGTATTACAATACCACTGACTTTTTGGTGAAGGAAAACATCATGAGGAATCCTGCGTGTTTCAATTTCGAGGCATGTATTGTACCCACTGTCCAATATAAGTGGCCACGGGCTCACTCCCCGTCACACTGTACAGAGATTCGGTACTACTAGTAAAACGTGGATGTTCTGAGATTTCAGAATATCTCTGACTACTCGCTTTGTGGAATATAGTCGTGAGCATATGCTATGCTATGATATCTGTCCATAAAGTAGCCTGTAGAGTTTTATTGCAGGGAAAAGGTCTCCTTTCACGGAAAAGGATAAGTGGGGAGTAGTAGTGTTTTTAAATATCAAGAACCGTTAATTCACATTTCCAGTCAAAACCTGAATTTAAATAGTGGCACCTTTTACAAATTATGAAACTATCTAAAATCCGTTCCCACTCTATACATATAAAGTCCCTTTAAACTCAATAAAATTTGAGAACATAGTCAATGACTGCATGTATGAATACATTTTCTTGCATTTCCTACATTTCACTTTAGCTTGGACATACCAGGTTTTAATATTTAATGGACCGGGGGCCCAGAAGGTTTGAACGCTGTCATATTCAGGGCGTAAATCGAATAACTGAGGGGCTAGGGGGTCATAAGAGTCATGGGAGATAGGGCGTAATGACATTTAAATGCAAATTTGACCAACAAATTGTCGACTTTCACTAATTCTGACGAGTACGAAAACTGAGATTTGGACCATTTTTGTTGATCACATTTGCATTTAAATGTCATTACGCGTCAAGCCTCATACGTTGGCAAGAAAATCACTGGCGCTGGACATCTGTTATTTGTTTTGAAAATTTTCTTATGAAATTTGTCTGAAAACCCTGTTAAAATCACTGGGCTCATATCTGAAACTTCTCAGATACTTTATCGGTAATTTCTCATGACCTAGGGGGTCATGATGGCCCCTCAGCTATTCAATTTACGCCCTGAATAAACAGCATTCAAACCTTCTGGGCACTCAGTCCACTTTTGTTGCTGACTGTAATAAGCCAAAAAGCTTTTTAGCGTCTTTTGTTGACGTCTGTACCAAGCCAAAACGTATGACCAAAACAGAGATTTAAAAATAAATTTCTGCACATTAACGTGCAATCAAACATTCACGCTAAATAAACAACTAACTTTAATTTAAACATTGCAACGCGGCAACGGTACAATGTTTGAATAGTGACCGCATAACTCCCCAAACATTAATTCCACTAAATTTAGAACACTAAACACCACAAATGCAAGAATGAGCGGGAAACTTGTGAAATGCTTCACATTTATAACAAAACAGGCGGTAGCTTATTAATAAAGCCCTATAGCCTCCATAGAAACTGTGTACAGGCACGAATGACCCATGAACCCTGCTGGAGGAAGCTATATCGTGTACACAAAGGCTTAAGGGTACAACTAGTGTCTGACCGAAGGTCAGTTTTTGGCCGAAACCGAAACCGATTGTTCCTCTCTTACCATAACCTTCGGCCGAAGGCGATGGCGAAGATTCTAGAATGTCGGACTAAAAAGTACTTCTACCTAATACAATGGAAAATGTCCGCATTAGTGAAGCACTCTAGATTACCACGTGGTAATCTAATAAAAATGGAAAGAATGTAGTAAATTCTGGTTCGGATTTTTGTTCTCATGTATATATCAATATTATAACAAATAATTATTATCATGTTAACATAAGGAAACCTACGTAATTGACTATACTACCTACTAAAATTCGTATTTCTACATTATCCACTGTAACGCTGTTGGTTTCGGCAATAAATAAAACAAGTTAATATAATTTAAGGATTCTATTTAGGTACACGAAACGACAATTTCATTGATAAAGCCTTGATTTGATTGAGATAAATAACACATTTCAATTTTCTTTTTTATGAAGAGGAAAGGCTGTCTGCAAGTAATTTGAAGAATAGGTTTCTAACAGATATATTGCTATCAAGCAGTTCCCGAGGAACCGAGCTACCAGTGCGAAAGTGACAACTGCAGCTCGGACTTATTTTAACTCATGGCCGGACGAAATCATGATTTCGCATTCCCCTGTTTCCTCTTCCAAAACTAAACCGATTCTAATGATTCTTTCAAGAATAATATAAGAAAAAACTTGGGCTATGTGTGTTTTCCTTTTATTGTTTTTATTCGTGTATGCCTGCTGGATGTCACTTCATAGGATGGATGTAAAATTGAGCTATTTTTCGTCAGTTTCAAAGTTCTTATAGTAATTAATTTATGAAAAAAAAACATGTCATCATCCAGGGAGGAAACAGGGGAATACGTTTCTATGGACTAATTCTATTGAAATTAATTAAAACAGTAACATTGTAGCAAACCAGGTTGCTAAAGCTTCTGCTTCGACCAAAACTTTGGCTGACTTGGCCGAAGCCGAATGTAAGGTCGAAGATGACCGAAGCCGAAGCTTCTGTCAGACACTAGTTACAACTAACGTTTCCAACCATTATGACTCGAGACCACCATTCAGCGGCTCAAATGAGTCTTAATGAAAGGTACGATACCATTATGAAGGCAATTGTGAGCTTATAAAGGAAATTAAAAGAGACAAAAAAGGCTGTGTTAACGCTGCTGAAAGGTTAAGCAAAAGCTTTGCTAAGCCGAGTAGAGGCATGTATAAGGGATGAAAGGAACTGGAGTTGTTTTCTGTGAATTCGGTGCATTGAAAGCACCGCCTTTTTGTTAAGCGCTGGCTTCATTATGGGTTTAAGATCACGCGCGCAGGAGCGTTTTTCAGGAGAGTTTAAGGCCGCGTAAAATGCCCGGTCATGCATTGTCGACTAAACAATAGGAGGCGATATTGAAACGCCTGGGCCCATATGCGGTTATTCCAACCGCTAAAGATATTTTTAAAATATACCGGATTCGAAATAATCGAAACTGAGAAAATAGTTTATAACAGAATCGAGAGCAGAATCGATTTCACACCTTAATGATACGTTTTTTTTCTCAATTATTTTTAATGTTGCCACCTCTCAATGTTTCTGTAGCTACGTCCATGGCTCGTGATAATTATGAATACTACGTCACAGTTATTACGTCATGATTAGTGATAGCCGAGTAGTGAGTAGGCGGAGCGCGGTGGCAAAGGACGGGTATAGCGGGCGGGAGGAAATAAATACGAATATCTCAAAGGATATTTGATTTTCTAAATATGTTTCAACGAAATTTGGTTGACTTTAATAAAACAAATTTTGGGGTGTATGAGGGCGTCGGTCGTTCCGTTAACAAGTTGTACATTAAAATACCATCTTAGCGGCTTAGAAATACTCTAAAAGTTTAGCTTAGAAATAACTTATTCACCTCCTCAATAAGGAGTGGATGAGAGAATGGCGCAGGTCAGTGTAGTATGGCCCATTCTCTGTCGCCTTCATTAGTGAAAAAAGATCTTAGACATGATCATTGTAGTGGTTTTTCATAGATCACTATTTACTTTAGTATTACAGTAATGGAGAATGTTCACACATTTTGATTTAAATAAATATCAGTGAAAAAATTATTTAGATACGTCAAGTACTTTCCGAGGTTTTGAACTTAGAAACATTTATGCGCGATGCGAGAGTCGGCCGCCCAGAAAGTGTTGGAATGTGACGTCACATCCAGTTATTTTGTTTGTATTCACCCGCAAAGTGATTATTATTGTGTATTTATATTTACCAAAAAACTGGCGTTATCTTCGATTGACCCATTATGGAAGCGCGCGCACCCATGAACATTTTCCATTATGTTACATTTTCAAACATAATTAATATAGATTCTATTGTGTAACTCAATCTTAAATTCTCTTTGTTTGAAACGACATTACATTAACACAAGTCTAGCCAAAACAAACGTTAACAAAAGCCAAAAGGAATCAATCTGTACACACAAGTGCTCGTGTGTTTACCACCGAGTAAGAAGCAGCTAGTCCTACCGCAAGTCCCCTGAAATAACCCAAAGTTGGTCTTTATTACGTACACGTATGTTCTCTGGAAAGGGACCTCAAACATAAAGCAGCCAGACTATTTAAACTTTAACCCGATTGCCTCTTTCTGTTGTTCACGAAAAGGGTTCTGACCAGAACCTTTGGAACTTTTTTAATGAATTTGTAATTCGTCTGTTGCTGGAATATGCTATGGTTTTCATTCTTAGAAGAAACGTTTCGATTTGTATTGGAGAATGGTTGGGACTGGAGAGTTATTTAATAGTTTTAATTAATCTGGGCGAGAGTCGAGAATCAATAAAGTCTTGTATAATCCGTCGGGTTAAATGGTTTTAGTTTAGTAACTAAGAAATGAATAAGAAATTAGACCGTGCTTCAGTCTACACTTGACTCTAGTACCTATCTACGTAAGTACTTCAAATGAGACTAGATCATCAATATGACAATATCAAGGTAAATGACAATGTAAATATGACAATGTAAAGTAGTATTTATTTTTTATTTTACTGAGTTTAACGTTCAATCTCATTATGGTATTGTACCCATAATACTGAACAACTATGCCATTGCCAGAGAAACCGAACGGAAATTCGCAAAAACAAATTTCGGCTCTTCATACAAAAGTTAGATCAGCTGATTGCATTTAAGAGCCCTTTCACACGAGCGATTGTATTCGGCGATTTCTCGGTGGAGTGAGATCGCTGCGAGCACGCGGTGACGCCGCGTGCCCGCTGCGATCTCGATCCGTCGAGAAATCGCCGAATAAAATCGCTCGTGTGAAAAGTATGGAAAGTAAAAAACGATTACGATTAATTTTATAAATTTCCTGTACATTTCTTAAGGAAAGTTGTTCAGTATCATGCGTACTATCACCGCTTAAAGTAATGCAACTGTTTACCCTTACACCCTGTAATAAGTAGATAATATATGCCATAATGGGTAATATCTCACAAACTGTACATGGTCTCTCTTAATATGTTGACGATTTACTAAGGGGATGATCAGACCATCAAACTCAACTCAACATCAAACTCAAAAACTTTTTCTATAAGACTAACATAACAATCACCAAAAAAATACTGTCTCATACCTTTGGATCGATTAGAATTTCAGTCTTGTAATTATCCCTAAAAATGGGCCAGCATTTTAAATAAATAACATTTTGACGATGACTGAGAATTAGTCTATCACCCTTTTTGTTGAACTTTTAACAAATTTGCAGATAATGTAATGGATTAATTGAAAAAGGACCTTTGCCAGTTGTTCCCGTCTATTCGTGACAGATAGGGCAAAACATGACACCAATTAAGTAATTGGCAATCATTTCGTACCCCAGTTTTCGAATGATAATGGCAATTAAAGGCAACATTTTATCTTTTGATTTGCTTTTGGCATCTTTATGACATTACTGTGATGTGGGCGGCTATGAGTACGAACATACCACTCATTATATTCTGTGCTCTGTGTGACTGTGAGTTTTGGTATAACAAGCGTCAACTCATTGTATAAAGTTTTAATGAACCTTTTTCTAGTTTTCTGTATTTCATGGATCTTGCTGCATACGAGGGATAACTTCCGTGTGTCCAGATGGTTTTGCCATAAAAGTACTGCCAAAATAACTTCTAGATATACCTAAAGGGGTGCTTCAGACTATCAAACTAAACAACTTTTACAATGGGACAAACTTTGAAATCGCGAGTAAAAATACTGCTGTTTAATACATTTGGGTCAAGTAGTGACTCTACTATCTGTTTTTTTTCACGATTTCGATGTTGATTTCACAGTAAAAGTTGTTCAGTTTGATGGTCTCAAGCACCTTGTATAGTATGTAAATCATTTAATTTTACACTCTGTATAATAATCCATTTTGGATTTCATAATAATTGGATCAAGCTAACTTGCTAATATAAGTATCTAATTCGATCAAATTTATATAAAACAGTGATAAACAATTGTTTACGTCATCAAAGTCGAGTCAAACCCCACAAATCTAACTAACAAATTTCAATACAACGGTCGCAAACAAAGCCACTGGACACAATAGATTGAGTAATGATGCTGGCGACACCTGGTAAAAAGCAGGTAATAAGAGAATTCCTCACAAATGGGTGGAACATTGTTGCATTAGTCATCACAATGTCGACTTACTGACATTTGGACAGCGCTGACAAATGATACCTTTTATTGAATAATTATCGCGCAACTCACTGTCACGAATGCAGTAAATGTAGAGGAAAATGTTATATAGGCGAATCAAACACGAAATGGTTATACACTGCACACGATGACGCTTTGTGACCACATAACACGAACGCTACATTTAACTACAATCGAATTATTATCCGGATTTACATTCGAAGTAATGACTGACTGAACACTGCTCATTTGCATGTTATCAACATTTTCTGTCGCTTTATAATGTTTATATCTGACCTAACTGACAGTTTTCAGGTGACAGACTACGTGTAAATAAGGCATTGAAATAAATATAACCTTCGAGTGTTCAAATAGATAAAAAGCGGCCGAAGTTGACACAAGGCTTGACTAACTAACGAAGTTTCGTCCTATTTTCAATGTTAACCAATAAATGTCAATGACTCTTTTAAAACACGATCTAGATACTAATTTCTGTGTCTGTATTTTGTCTGATTTTCGTTATAACGTATAGTTTCAATGCTAGGATTATTTTAAGATTTGTATAGAAATCGTTGAGCCACTTTAACTTTGAAACTATACATTTTAATTTAATGAAAATCGGACAACCATAAATAAGCTTCTAAATCGTGTGGAAAAATATTGTATTGACTTTGATTGGTAAATATCCAAAGTATAATCAAACGTCGTTTGAATGGAGTCCGCTAGAGTCATTATCCTCTTAATACTCCTCCATTATTCTCTTCCTGTCAGTGAAGTAATCGCCAATCTTGTCTCCTTTCTGTAAGTGCCTTGACTACCCGATACAACATGACTCCGATTTTTGTACTATATACCTAGCTTTTCTCTATTGAGATCTTCCGCTGCCTATCTCCCATTTGTGAGTGTCCACTCATCTTTCATCCCTTTCAGATTTTCTATCATAACTAACTAGACTTTAATTTCCACTGTAAACACAAAATTACTAAGGCAAATGACTACGAAAGCTATTTAAAACAAGCAATTTAGAACAGGCCATCTTCAAAGTAAAGTTTAAAATTCAAATCGTCTTACAAAGTAACTCCTAAAAGAGAAAGGGGTCAGTACTTAGCCCAGTAAATGTGTTGCATTAAAAGTTAACGATGCCACAAAGCAGTGTCTCCGAGTCCAAATTGCTTATTTTGACCGGCAAGGTACTATATTAATTATGCATGCGGCAGGAGCGCTTCTGTCGTCGCCAAACTCGAATCTCTAGTGTGTTAAAAAAAATTACTATGAAAATGGAGTTGAGATAAAAAGTTGTGGGATTAATACAAATTTAGTTTCTCGCTCGAGAGTCCAATTACGCGCAATGTTACTGTGCGACACTGATTAAACTAAATTGCTGTAATTATGAAGATAAATTCTAAAACAGGTTTATGTGGGAGTAACGTGAGTTACTGTTATAAAACACCGTTTCGCAAGTAATGCTTCTTTCTTCTCAAATATTTTGTTTTTAGACGTTTTATTAAATACTATACTAGCTTTGTCCATTTGCTATGCTTGCGGGGGATAAGTTTCGATAAAAAAAAATTATTTCTCATATTTGGGACAGTTTACGTTATTGCCAAATACTGGGTCCAACTTAATAATCAGACCATCAAACTAAACAACTTACACTATGGAGTCTACCACAGGAAACGCGAAAAAAAATCAGCTGTCCCATACATTTGAGTAGGGTAGGTACAGCATTTTTGTATGAAACAGCAGATTTTTATTCGCGTTACAAGCTGATATTTTTTCGTGTTTTCTAAGGTAGGCTCCATAGTGAAAGTTCTTCAGTTTGATTGTCTGAGTTCACCGTTTCAATCTGTGGAGCGGGCTGTCCCTTACACCCTGTATAGTATGCTGACTGCTTTTGAAGGGGACGATCAGACCATCAAACTGAAAAACTTTATTTATGGGATAATGGGACCAACATCGAAATCGCGAAAAAAATATCAACTATTACATACGAAACTGTAAACCTGCTCTACCCAAATGTATGGGACAGCGGTTTTTTTTGGACATTTCTATGTAGGTTCCATGGAGAAAGTTGTTCAGTTGGATGGTCAGACCATCCTCTAAAAAACCATCAGCATATTAAGGAGGACCCTTTAAAATAAGTAACAAGCCTTCATCGAATATCTTGGATATTGTCACACAAATTATCTAGTCACATTTAAAGTACCAAAATGTAGCTTGGACTTGTATTATGATGATCCATGACTCGGGTACAAATATTCATATTCATCATACAAATATTTGCCCCTTACGGGATTCGGACCCACGACCCTCGGCACATTAGGTTCACTACCAACTGAGCAATCGGGCCGTCGAAACCTAATTCTACAAATATATATATATATATATATATATACATAAAGCTTACAAAACCATAAGATAGGGTAAACAAGCACACGTTCGGGAGACACCCGACGATGTAGCAAGGGAATATTAGTACCTACATTCGTAATTCCCCCACTTCATCTTCATAAGTCCACGGCTTCACTACGCAATTTTATTACTTCCCAGCCTTAACATTGCCCCTCTTGAGAAATTTACTAAACAAGAAACTGCAATTTCCCGTGACTAATTCATTGATGTTATTAATCTTGTTCATTGTGTCCTATTTTTCGCAAGAAATACTCTCTCACACTCACTTGGCTCGCTTTTGATTCGAGATCTCAATGAGAACTGACTTTTATTTATTTAACGTATAGCGTCAATTTATAATTATCATTATTAAAACCACTATTCGAGATCCTTAATGGTGGTTTTCTTTCTCAATCAATCAATCGAATGTTTATTTTATTTTTCTACAAGTGTTTACCCGCGATTTCGTCCGCACTGGTTCCCGTCATCGTACCGAGATAACTATATCAGTTTCTACGTCTATATTCCTAAGTTTTTAAGGGTATATTACTGTTGGCGCGCACCATACAAACAAAGTCAGGTGATATTTTCAATACTAACCAATTAAACTCAATGAAAATTTTACTTAAAGTGTACAGTTTTAAAGTTACAGTGCCTCAAAGATTTCCATACAAAGTCATAAATAAATCTTAGCATTGAAACTGTATCTTTTAACGAAAATCGGACACTATACAAGCATAAAGATTTGTTTCTAGATTGTTTCTGCAAAATTTCATTGAGTTTAATTGGTTAGTATTGAAAA
The DNA here is from genome assembly GCA_963924505.1 of Agonopterix alstromeriana. Lineage (NCBI taxonomy): Eukaryota > Metazoa > Arthropoda > Insecta > Lepidoptera > Depressariidae > Agonopterix > Agonopterix alstromeriana. The sequence goes on from OZ004670.1 coordinate 10,505,737, forward strand.
TATCACCAGACTTCGATTGTATGCAGCGCGCATTTACGCATTGGGAATAAACTTCTCTTAAATACAAAAAGTTTCATCAAAATCGGTCCAGTAGTATTTTACGTGATGCTCGATGAAACAACGAGAATCGCGTTTTCTCGTTTTTCGCTTGGTCGTGCGTGGCATACTAGCCCTACAGGGAGAGACACATAAACGCCATAATCTAAATATCTTCAATTTACAAACACAATTATGATACAACTTTATAATAGTACCGATAGATTGATTGAGGCCGTGATTGAATCTTTCATTTCATTGAAGCAACTTTATAATTTGATCATCTATTCGACTGCTCCAGAACAAAATCAATTTCTCTGTAATTGATTCTTAAAAGAAACAGCAAAGTAACTCAAAATGAACATCACAAACTTAAACGGAATGAATTAAACCTCAGCGCACACGTTCAAAATACTTAAAACTTCCAACTTCCTGGTAATATTTTGACTCATAAATAAAAAACTCGATCAATTTTCTGGAGCGCAATTTATTTATTATTTTCGTTTTGGAGCGATCAAGTGTGTAAAGAAACGAGAGTATCGCCAGAGATTGTTGGCATAAATCATTTTTCAATTCAATTTAAACGACACAGTGTTGTTGTTCCCCGATATGGTCGGGAATCGGGACTCGGGAGTCGGGAGTCGGCAGCAGGGGGAAGGCGCTGAAAGTCTTCGATGGATACACCCACAACAGTTCGTAACATTGGCCGTTTGATCTTATATTTATATTAAAAGATAACCATTGGAGTCGTGTTGAAAGTCTGTCAGTGTGTGGTCACGAATCGGGTTCTTTCTTTCCGACTTGCCACGAGGCTTAGGTTTTGTACATTACATTATGTTTTATTTGAAAAAACATGAGATTAGGATACTCGCAAAACTTTGCTCAACATTGGCTAAAATGCAGTGCTAGAAACAAGCAAAATGACATTAATTTACAAATTTAAAAAAAGATGAAAAAGAAAATATGATATGGTTGGGACAAAATGGTTACGCCCCGGATCCCAAAAAATGGTCTTCGGCATCCAGGTCATCCTAGGAAGAAGTAGCGGGAATATATCTATATACATATCTGGATGTTTTTAATGACAAGTGGCCCGAGTTTGCCCAGGATAGAGAAGGTTGGAAGAATAAAGGCGAGGCCTTTGCCCAACAGTGGTATGAAAACGACTATTAAACAATATTATTTGATTTAAATCTTTCTGATATTTCAACGGTATTACAACCATGATCAATGTTACAGATTATTATAATTATTGCCTAAACAATCTGTCACATACAATACCTGTTCTATTTAGCAATTTACACGTTGTGATCTAATGTTCGCTGACCTCCCACCCTTTGATATCAGAATCTAATCCAATTATCGAGTAACTAATCGTTAAGGAAACGTAATTAACAAGCGGTTTACACCTTGCCTTTGAAGTAATTGGAATACCATATTATATACGTATAATGTTAAATAATCTGTTAATCGTATCTATAATAATATGTCCCATCGTCTCATCCATAGAATTCCAATGGAACTGAAGCAATTTCGGTTTGCAGTTTATCAAACCCAACATTTAAATGACCAAAGTCGGCTTCTACAAACAACTTGTTTGGTTGATAGGATGGCATCGGGTATTGTGTTCGTTTGGACCTATAAATCTGTCTCTAACTTCTTCTTAAAGCGTATCTAGTGTTTCGCCGTCCCGAGCCGAGACACTCTGGAAAACCAATTTCAGTATATTGCATTAAAAGTTGTTGCCAAATGGTGTTTGTGTGTTGATTTTAACATTTTCTCGCTTATTTTATTCCGTATTCACATTTACAAATGCACTTAAAGGCCATTGTTTTCGTAGATAGAGATTAATAGTTTCCACATTTTTTAGGGTTCCGTACCCAAAGGGTGAAAACGGGACGCTATTACTAAGCCTACGTTGTCTACTAAGCCTATTTAGGGCTGTAACTTTTGAACCGTAATAGCTAGACAGTTGAAATTTTCAAAGAATATGCGTTAATACAACATATTTGTTAACACATAATAAAAATGTCAATTTTTGGGTTCCTCGTACAAGAAACTAGTTTTTATCAACATTTTTTCTTCTCGCTCTATCGTAAAAACTGTAATACATACAAGCGTCAAACTTGGTGTGAATATAGAGCAAACTCTACAGTACAACAACAAATAAAAACCAGCCAAGTGTGTGTCAGTCTCGCGCTAAAGGTGCCGGAGAAAATTTTTTTTTGCAATACATGGTGTAACAAAATACCCTATAATCCATTCCAAATAGCAACTAAAATTTAAGGCCTTTTTGAATTACAGAAACAGAGATTAGAAACACTTACCTGCTCTTGCCTGTTATTCATAGAACAGTTTTTGTAACGTCCAATATATGTCTGATAGTATACAGAGTGTAAGGGACATCCCTCTGCAAACTGAAACGGTGAACTCAGATCATTCAACTGAAAAAAATTCACTATGGAGCCTACCTACGGAAACGCGAAAAAGTAATTTTATTTGCCAGAAAGCTAAATTAGAATCGGAATATCTTTTCAATCGTATCTGGAATGAAGCATAGTAATATTTAAAGAGGTGGTTTAGACCATCAAACTGAACAACTCTCACTATGGAGACAACTACGGGATTTTTTTTAAATAGCTTTTTCATATAAAACTGCCGTACCAACCTACTAGACTGAAATGTATAGGACAGCAGATTTTTTTTTTCTTCGATATTGGCTCCATAGTGAAAGTTGTTCAGTTTGATGGTCTAAACTAAATCATTTCTTGAACTATAACGAAGGTGTTTTACACCCTGCAGAATGACATGCGATTGATTCGGAAGAAGAAACCTTTATTAAGTATAGGCATTGAGTAATGGCATCAGAAAACGTAGTTTGCCCATCAGTAAACGAAAACCTACTATTAATAAAACAGACCATAATGTTACAACATAAAAGTCGGTTATTACATCTATTTGTATCGACGTTTGATCGAAAAAGATTACCCCAAGCTGCCGTAGTTCACGGCGAATAACATTCAATTTTAGTGGAAGTATTTACGCTTCCCCACTAGGTCCCAACGCTGCTGATATTTATGGAGGTCTGTAGCAGCCTCCCAAATTGAAATACATTAATATTTTACCATAAATGCGACACTTTCATGCGGAACATAACGTTATCATAATTGGATTCTTCCCTGAGAACGACGTGCTATAACTAGTTCCTCCCTATAGGTGTCTACTCGAATGTTATTCATTAATTTCGATTTGGTTCCTATTCTAGATGTTCAGACTTATAGAACTTAGGTTTAGTTGCTATTGCATTAGCATCGTTTATCAAAATCCATTAATTTTCTTTGTGGTTCTATTAAATTATGATTTTATATTATTGTAGTTAATGTGTTTTAAAATTAATAATATCCGTTTTAGATTTGCCTTAGAATTAGATATAGGTAATGCAACAAAACAATTTTTATGATTATGTGGAAAATGATTGAGTGAGCTTCTTCGCCACTAATTTGGTGTATTTATTTGGTTTATTGTGGGTACAATATAATATTGCCAATATAATAGCCAGTATAATAGTGCCACTTATTTGCTTTATTGTGGGTACAATATAATATTAAATACCTTTAGAAATTGAAGCAAGCTGGTTTCCTCACGATGTTTTCCTTCACCGAAAAGCCAGTAGTGCTACAAATTGTACATAAATTCCGAAAAACTAATTGTTACCAGTCGGCCTGGATGAGGATCGAACCATCGCCTCCTGCACAGCAGGCATGGTTAGTCGCCACTAGACAGTTATTTTAGTTTATTCCACAGAGAAATTACACGTGTTTATTCAATAACTAGTAAACCAATAAAAGCTCACTCGGAAACCAATTCAATTTAAAATAATTGCAAGCGATTTCTATGTTTTGTTATGACACTATATAACAAAAATGAGTATAGGTTTTTTGGTTAATTCAACTCTGTAAGTAGATTTTATTTTCACTAAATGTGATAATGATAGTTGTTTTTAAACAACCTCATAAGAAAGTAAGTATTAATAATAAATGCTCAGATGCTATATTTCGGTATAGATTGTAGGTCATTCATTGAAATTCCTCCCGATATTTATGACTGATTCTATAGGGTCCTTCTTAATATGCAGACACTTTTTTATGGGGATGATCAGACTTTCAAACTGAACAACATTCTCTAAGGGGCCAACATCGAAATCGCGAAAAAGGTCGAAAAACGAAAAGAAAGTTTGGACCTCCCATAGAAAATAGATCGGCTGTTCCGCACTTTTGTATGGGAGGTCCAAAATTTGTTTTCGTTTTTCGACCTATGTTCCTTAAGGAAAGTTGATTAAAAATTTGAGTATTGCCATAAATATCAGCGTACAACGTACATACGTACGGGCATATTGGATCCACCTATATACTTATACGCTGTGTTGCTATCTCGACATGGTTCACCGAAGCTCAGTTCATTGATAACAATTTGAGTGACTTCGATCTATTGAACCATCGATGAACCGACTCCGGATGTGTCCTAATTGATCAGAGGTTTTATAAAAGAAGTTATTTTTAGAATCCTTTCGATAAACCAACCTTTCTGGTTGCCAAACACCTTACTCGACCATCATATTGTACATTGCTTTAGAAGTAGAAAATAACTTTTGAATAAATTCGAGTTGCACAAGATTAGCGTTAGATTTCCTTAGAGACCATTTGAGTTTCGCTCGGTGCCAACTGCAGACATGTGGTATCTACTGATTAACTATTCAACATATTGGCAAATAATATACAGGGTCCAACTTAATATGCTGACAGTTTTTTAAGAGAATGATCAGACCGTCAAACTGAACAACTTTCTCTATGGCACCTACAACGAAGTGTCAGCATATTAAGAAGGACCCTGTATAATAGTTTATAGCTTTACATACATAAAGGTCACTCCCTGCCTCTCTCTAACTTCAGATGCCCCACCTCACCCCGCACTTGGGACACTTTAGGGATGCTGAGCTAAAAGCACATACAGCAGGCGCGCGCATGCAAGCAACACCATCTTGTTGTTGCAGCTGTACTAGTCAACTACGAATACTAGTCAAGCATCGTAAGACCGTTCTATAGAGTGCTGCCGGGGGTGTAACAAAGGTTTAGTGAAAAGCTTAAATCCACTGCTGGACAACTAGCGATCCTGCGCTGCCCTCATTCAACGGATTACCGACGCCTTCACCAGGTCGTAGGTCCAGCTTGTGGGAGGCCTACCCACGCTGCGCTTTCCGGTACGTGGTCGCCAATCGAGAACTCTTATGCCTCATCGGCCACTGATTCTGGGTACCGAACTAAGCTGAAAAAATCGTATAAAACTGAGAATCGCGTTTGCTAAAAATAAATGAATCGTTCTTTGGCCAGCTTTTGCACTATTCTATGGAAATCACATGGCATGTCTATAACCTTGAAGATAAAACTTGTGTGACCTCGGCCGGCTTCCAGGCGAAGATCTTCAAATTGACAAACTTCCCACCTAGCTCCTTAATAGGAGCTATGGCATGACATTGGTAGGAATGTCGCAGGACCATACTAGATCGTTGGACGATATAAAGAGCGCGACAAAAATCGGTGATACTACCTTAAGCGACATATTGTTATACGACAATTCGAGCAGCCCATCTTTTGTCCATAAATTAAACAATTTTGCCCAAAATGGAACGTTCTTTGTTTATCCCACATGGTAACCGCAAAATGTAAATGTAAAAAAATAATCCTCATTATAATCAACTTTTAACACAGAAATGTAATTTAAAATATTCTGGCGAGGCCGGATGAGATTGATATAGGAAAAATTACACTTGCTAGCAAGCTGTTGTACAGATAATAATCAGTTGAATATAAATATATTATTATATTAGCACACTGATATCAAGTTAACAAGGGGAACACGAAACTATGACACAATACAGGCCTCGAAACTAAATTAATGATGTTTACCTTCACCAAAAACGGGTTTCAAAAGAACAGTAGTGTCCAATTTCACGTATATTTCAGTATTTGCGTTTAATTTTAAAACATTGTAAATACAGAATGTAAATATTATATCTGCATCACTCACGATCTTTCAGCGTGATCGGAAACAAAATCATAAACCAGGAATAAAATATTTTTTAAATCTCTTGCAGCCATGCATATTACATGAAATAAATATCCTACAGAAAACAAGCTTCATACAAGCGGCTGCTGTCTGAATGAACGTGCAGCCTCCCTCGATCGTGTTAATTTAAAACATCGAAGTTCAATCCTAATCCAATTTCAGTTCTAATCGCATTGCAATCCAATTACTTCAACTGTGCTAAATTCCGTATCGCGCTAAACTTGACTTATTTCCTACGTTTGTGACTTCAACCTTTAAAGCCTTTGTCAGCCTTTAAAGTCTGAGCGATTTGTCAAATCGTCTCTAACAGCTGTCAAATGATTAGCGCGATACCGAATGTGTTAAAAGTTGTGGTTCACACGCGGTTCAATCACGGTTCGGTGGAGATTTATTTAGCCCCAGATAAGTGTGAGCACCTGTTCGGACCTCCTTACCTCTAACGCGCGCTTTGTAGGTATAAGTGCGCCAACAGCGGCCGCTTGTGCTTGTATGAAGATTGTTTTCTGTAGGAATATTTATTCATATGCTTGCTATAGTATAAAAGTGCATACCTATACGTACTTAACCTTCAAACACTCTCCGTGGAACTACGTATTCTAACCTAGCCGTCCATTTGCTAGATTAGTTATTAAAATTTAACTTATTCCACTGCCATAGCCTCTGAACACAATTTCCGCATCAATTTCCGGTTAGGTATTTTAACAGTTTAAATATTAAGCTTAAATAAGTCTTCGTACACTTCCGATCTGGTCGCTTCGTCATTATTAATTAATTATAATAATTCATTTGTAGTTGATCGAAACGTAGTATTTATTAATTATTTCCAATACCTTATTGTATATTTAATAAAGTACGAATATGAATTGTATTTTGTTCAATGTTAATGGACAGTGAAAATTAAACAAACATCTTCATACATCACCAATAATGGGTAATAGGAACCCAAATTATTGTTCACTTTCCAAAAAAAAATTGTGTTTTAGCGATGGAGGTGGTACAATATAACCTGTACCAATAATTCATTTCAAATAAGGACAAAAGATTTCATAGCTTTCTGGCCAATTCTGATTTGCAAATATAATTTATTTACCATAAAGATATAGTCGACATATCTTGGACGTTACTAAAGCTGTTCTAAGAATAAATGTTTGAGAGAGAAAGGAAGTGTTTCAAATCTATGTTTCTGTAATTCAAAATGGCCTTAAAATGTCGTTGCTATTCGAAATGGATTATAGTAAACAATGGTATCGGCCAATATTCTAAAAAGTATACAGGATGTAAACTTAAATGAGTTACATACTTAACGGGGTGCTAAAAACCATCAAACTGAACAATTTTCAATATGTGACCCACATTGACATCGCGGAAAAAAATTGCTGTTTCATACATTTGGGCCGAGTCGCCATTGACGTTTTCTGTGGAACAGCTGTTTCAATTTTTCCCATTTTAATGTTGGTCCCATAGTAGTCTTCACTTTGATGTTCGGACGCACCCCCTACAGTAGATAAACCTTGCATAATTGTCTGTCTACTTTAAAAGTGTTCAGTCACGTTGCAAGTTTTGACACGAGCACTTGTCTTGCGTGGTATTTTTGATTGCCACGAGGCTACGCAATACGCAATATCTTCTTGTTCTTGATCAAAAACAATTTCTGAGATTGGGATAGATGCTCCCACAAACTCCTTGACACTGCGGAAATGCAGTGCTAACGCACAAGCAAAGGAACGTTAGTTATTTTTAAAAAAGTGTTCATTGGAGCGAAATACACAGCTATTCTATTCTGAGTTTCAGCCAATCCCATATTTATTTGCGCGAATAGAGTACACACATACTTCCGTTATCGTGAAAACATTACACTTCATTTCACCTGTCAGTAGCAGGATAAAAGTAGCCCGTATACCTACTATATCTACTAGTATCTGGAGATATAGTATTTAGTTCCTGTAATGTCACAGCTCAATAGTCACACTTTTAATATCGTAATGGCTTCCTCGTTCTCCCAACGTGTAGGAGTAGGTCTGTACATAATACGCAGAAAGAACTTTTATTCCGCGTCGAAATCGAATTTTCGCCGGTCGGGATATTTCTCAAAGATTCAAGCATAAAATTCCTTTGTGCTTCTCCGCAGATATGCTGATATTATGGCATTCGAGAGGCGAAACTAGCGAAGTGCGCATACCTCTGCCTTGCAAAGCTATTTTATGTACCTACAAACTCCTTTACAAATGGCTTATATAACATATACCTACACCTACCTACCTATTACCTACACTGTTACAGTTACATCTCGCAGGTTGCTTTAAGATGTGACTTTCTTTACTAAAAGTATACATTTTTGCCACTATTAGGTATACATTGAAATTGAAAAAAGTTTTATTTTGAAAACACATAAATAAACGGGGTATACTTTTCGGCAAAGTCAACATAATTTATTCAATATAGGAGCTTGAAGCACACGTATTAAATATCAAATATTTTGTTGAAGCTACCACCACGTCTGAACGTGTTGTCGCTGTAGAGAAGATGCGGGCAGAAGGTCATGGTAAGATACTTTGCTACAACTAATAAACCACCTTATGCTAACTATTCAATAATATGTGCTTGCCGGTATTATTGCCAAACTAAATAATTCAGTGTGTATTGGTCGCTCGCTCAAGGCCTCATAAACAGGCTGAAAGTCATACACACATGGAGAGAGCTATGCTCGGAGTTTACCCGCGAAATTCAATGACAATTCAGGATACATTGCTGGTTACTTAAGGTGTTAAACAGTTATCCTAAACATTTTCAGTAATGTGTCTCAAATTTTTATTTTACTACGTGCATTCGTTAGTTGAGGGTAGCGCAGGCCCGGTCATTGTGGCCGTTCTTGGTACCTGGTGGCCTACGAGTACAGCACCACGTCTATAACATCTTGATGTTGTAGGAAATTTAATTGCGCTATCGTTCGGTTTCCAAATTTTCTTTTAGGTAAAGTAATCGATTTTACACTTTTTTCCTTATTCTACTTATACAATGGCTACGGAACCTTATCATGGGCGAGTCCGAAACGCTCTGGACCGGTTTTTTTTGTTTTTAGAGAGAGAACAAACATGAGTTTCGTCATTGACTTACAAACTACGGACGTAGGCTCCTCGCTCAAAAGTGTCCGAACCAAAAGAGAAACAACCCGAATAAAGAGAAACAATAACGTGCCTGTCTTCGTTTTAGCGACTGATTACGCGCACGTCTATAATGCCATGCCGTGACGTGACCGTGCTGTAAGAATTTGTAAAAAGTACGCAAAAAAATTTGAAAAAGAATTTCAACAGTTTTCTGTTTGTTTATTAGGTTAGTCTGGGAAATTTTTTGCGAGAATTTTGTATATTAGACAAGACGTCTCTTATAGTCGGTAACCTACGCAAAAAAAAAAACCTAATTGATGTACAGGATAGCCGTTTGGTAGACATGTACTTTAGAACAAGTTAGGCAAAAAAGTTTTCTGTAAGTAATATGTATTTTTTTCCCTGTATTTATATCGCATTACCGTGCAGTTCCCGGCAAAGTATAGGACTACGGACTACATATAATAGTCACCCGTATAGTGATGGGAAAACCACATAATTGCATTCCCAAAGAGCGTTGACGACAACCAAGCTACCGAGGACGGCAAAAGTTTTACCAAAACAAACACAGTACGATTTATTTCTTGCAAATTAGGCAACAAGCTTGAGCTAACGTTATCTTAACTATTATAAAACAGTAACAGAAGTGTGTCTGTACATTAAAGATTACGATATGGTTTAGGTATCCCGGACTCCAAATCAACCTTTTTTTAGAATTGTTGTGTGTCTGTTTATTTGTTTGTTTGTAACATCATTACGCAAAAACCACTGAACCAATTTTTATGAAATTTTTTATTTGATAGCTTATGATCTGACTTAAAATATGGTATAAAATTTGTACGGGCGAAGTCGCGGGTTAACTCTAGTAAAAATATAAAGTTAACATTGTCATCTCATTTAACTTTATAACCTTAAGAGAAGTTTATTCCGAATGCGTAAATGCGCGCTACATACAAACGAAGTCTGGTGATATTTTCAATACTAACCAATTAAACTCAATGACATTTTGCAGAAACATTCTAGAAACCAATCTCCATGCTTGTATCGTGTCCGATTTTCGTTAAAATATACAGTTTAAATGCTAGGATAAATTTAAGATTTGTATGGAAATCTTTGAGGCACTGTAACTTTAAAACTATACATATTAAGGAAAATCTGACAAGATACAAGCATAGAGATTTGTTTCTATATTTTTTCTGCAAAATTTCATTGACTTTAATTGGTTAGTATTAAAAATATCACAAACTAAACAACAAAACGATAGAGCGTGATGTCAAACGATCCAACTAAACAAATATACATTTACACAAATGCCCAAAATCCTCTAAATGTAAACTTTTAAGCAATAAATCTCGACAAAAGACCGTAACACTTACAAGAGCAATGTACTTAACGATGTCTTCATCTCTAATGCCACTTTCCTTGTACTTCTTATTCTTAGGAATTAATGACTGCCTACCCCTCAAGATGTTATCTTTTTTTAATATTTCAGTGCTACCTTAAATCGGACCGTTTCTTATAAATTATAAGACGAATAAAGTCTTATGATGAATAATTGAATCGAATTGTTCATAATTTGTGTTTATTTATATATCTTGTTGGGATCGCTTGCACAAAAATATTAAAAAACATAACATATTGAGGGGTAAGCAGTCATTAATTTTAAAAGTTATTCAGTTTGATGGGTACACTAGCTTCTAGAGCTACTAGATATGTATAATAAAGTATGAAGGGTAAAGTAAATATTACCCTTCTAATCTGTCAGTTAAGAGTGGTTTAAGATGATTTCAATTTCTCCTTGTATAACAATTCCCTTTGGAACATTTAGGTCTCATAAGAGAGGCTTTATAAGAATGTGATTGCATAGTCTGGACACGTTTTCGGATTAATATCTGCGTGGGTAGGTATTATTAATGGCATCTGAAAATACTCCAAACAGACTTACTGTGTACATATATTTATAAGGATGTTGGTATTTATCTCTTCTGAACGACTTTATTTACAAATTTTGCCTTAACATTCATATTTGTAAGACAGGTCGCGTGGTTTGGGGATTCGGGTCGGGGGCGTTTTGGCATTTGATTCCCAAGCTACTATCCTATTTCCATCTCTTTGAGGCTGACGATACTGTTTAAAATATATCTGTTTAACAGGAACTTGGAACAAACAAGTTTTCTTTGGATGATATTTAATTTTTTTGACTGCGCCCTGCAGTTGGGACATAAACGGGGTGTAACCAAATACCTTAGTAATATTTAAAGGGGGTTTAAAACATCACACTGAACAACTTTCACTATGGAGAAAAAGTCAAAAAAATATAACATTAGATGTCCTACATTTCAGTCGAGCAGTTACTGCAGTTTTGTATGAAACAGCTGCTGTTTTTTGCGGTTTCGAATTTGGCTCTATAGTCAAAATTGTTCAGTTTGATGGTCTGAACCGCCCCTAAAAATTTGGAAAGTGTTTACAAAATCACTTCGATAGAATCAACTAGGGTGATTTTGATATTTCCCTACTAATGGGGACTACCTGGGTATGTATGGGAATTTAATTTTGCGTTTTCTGAGAGTTCTAATACATCGACCTCGGTTGAACCCATAGAGACTTATGCTCTTTAAGATAAAATAAGATAAATATTCTTTATTTACACACCCAAATACACAAAAAAACAACAACAATATACGCGAAAAAGAAGGGTACAAAAGGCGGCCTTATCACTAAAAGTGATTTCTTCCAGACAACCAGTGGATGTAAGAAGTCTTACATGAGATAAATGCTCTTTATGAGTAAGAAGATCGAATGGAATATTAAAAAAATCAGTTTTCCTCGATGACTGTACATTTTTTTCAAAATCTGTGAATGCAGAAGTAAAATGCTCCAAAAGTTAGGGTTTGTCTCCTAAGAACGTTTTCTTGTAGCTGTAATGGTTCTGGTAGCTGCCCTTTGTGTCCCATCTTAACTTTGCACCCTACATAACTACAATTCTTTTAAACTGCCAATATATTTGTGAAATATTATCTACAGTTTTTATTTTATTGTTGTAATATTATACGTCTGTTACTGCACCCAAATAAACAATCATAAAAAATATAGACTAATGGTGATGACGATGATATGAAAACGTAGATGCAACGATATCAATCCGTATCAGCCTTCTAGAACAAACATCACATATAAAACTAAGATCAGATTTTCATTACAATTACGTTTAAATTGTTTTATTTCAACCGCACACAGAGTTTTTTTTTCCACAAAGAATTAGAAAAAATAAAGGAGAGTGCTGTCATTAAATCACAATTAGTGGGGGTTGGTATCTACGTGCAAAGGTAATTTTCCCTCTCGCAGAATTGTTCGGCCAAAATCGTCATAATTGTTTTGTCTCTGTATTTAGGTCGACTTTTTTTCGGTGCCCTTTTCGGTTTTTGCTGTTTCGATTTTTTTAATGGTTTGGCAATTATTTTATATAGCATGTCGTCGTTGCGTATGAATTATTATTCGTAGTTTTGTTTCCAATGGAGAAGGTAGGTTTTTCTTAGTATACGAATAAAAATAAAAGATCCATCATGCTAATGATGGTTGTTTGTGTATCGTCTTTTGAGCATGAGAACAGATTATTTAATAATCAGGCGTTTTCATTTAAAAAAAAAATTCAAAGACACTGGTAGGATGGCGTTACAATCGTGCTCATTGAGCTGTCAACTCGAAAGTGTTCAGTGTTTTTCTCGTTTCTCTATCTTAAGGGAGCAATTTTTTGATTTATTATAAGATTAAGCTGGTTTTTATATAAACGACGTTTTGATACCTTGATTTCATCGAGTTTATGTATAACAAACTAAATAAATTTTCGGTGTTATTGCGTATTTATAGGTAGTGAACAATTTATCCATTGGTAACACCACTTGTCAGACACTATGCAAACCATAGCAACAGCTTTTTACTGTCAATGTGACAGGTTTTTCTGTTAGTTAGTTATAATGTCTTTAACGGCTCTGGATACTAGTCCTTTTGAGCCATTCTATATTTTTTTCTTTATATTCTTTATTTTGATGATGGGATGATAAATGACGATGAATCTGTGGTCGATTTCGTAAGCTCGCGCGTTGCCGCCAAAATGACCATGTACGAGTTAACTTGAACCAATACTTATATTCTGTTATCGTATTTATTTGAGATTCCTGTTACGTCGGTCGCTTTACGTAACTGTTTGATACACAATCCGCACGAAATTATGTCACAAATATCACTAAAACCTTTTTTTACGAATTTCAAATAACACAAAACACAGCAAGAGCAATGGCGCCAAGCAAACTCCCCCAGGTTTTTCTGAACTTTTTATTATTGCCATCTAATGATTTTTCGTTTTATTAGTCTTGGAAAACGCCTCATCACTACGCGTTACCTTAGTCTATACTCCATTCCAAATAGCAACGAAATGTTAACGCTATTTCGAATATACAGAAACAGAGATTTGAAACACTACTCTCACTTATTCTTATAACAGCTTTAGTAATGTCTTAGATATGTCGGATAGTATAGGGTCCTTAATGCGCTGACTCTTTTTTATGGGGATGATGATGAAGTTGTTCAGTTTGATGGTCCGATCATTCTCTTAAAAGAGTGTCAGCATATTAAGAAGGACCCTTATATATCTTTCTGTTATCTAAATTGGCCAGAAAGCTACATATGAATCTGAATATCTTTTCGTCCTTATATGGAATGAAGTATAAGCAGAGTTGAAAATGGATTTTGACATCCGGGAGTTTGAACAAATATTTTATAAATGTCTCTGAATCTCGACCTTAGGATTGTTGATCAGACAACTGTCTTTAGACAACAGAACAGTGTTTTTGTGTTTGTGTTTACACAAACAGAAAAAAACTATAAAATAAAATCATTTGTATGTCATAGCGACGTTTAAGGGGTCATTTTCAGTTTCAAAAGTTGTTCAGGCGAATATTTTCTATAAGAAATGCGATTGCCCAGCCCTCCGAAAAGCGATTGCGTATGCCGTATCGATTAAGTAGAATTAATAAAAGTACTTTTTATAGATTTTTTTATGATATATATCACTAGTGAGCTGTGGTCCAGTGGCGAGTAACTTTGCCTGCCGTGCAGGAGGTGATGGTTCGATCCCCGTCCAGGCCGACTCATACCAATGAGTTTTTCGGAATTTATGTACGATTTGTAACACCACTGGCTTTTCGGTGAAGGAAAACATCGTGAGGAAACCTGCATGCTTCAATTTCGAGGCATATATTGTACCCACTATCCATTATAAGTGGCGACGGGCTCACTCCCCATCACACTGGACAGAGTTTCGGTACTACTAGTGAAACGTGGATGTTCTGAGGTATCACAATATCTCTGACTACCACCTCGGGGAATATAGTCGTGAGCATATGCATATATCACTCGTTGAACTAATGATTAATATGTGAGTAATATTCCAGTTATTATAAAATATTCCAAGTTATTCTAATTTGAGAAAATAATGTTATAAATGCGTTATTTTCTTAACTTTTCGAAAAAAAAAATCAACCGTGTGAAGTAATTTTAATCGTTTATTCAATTTATGATTTCACTAGATAAAACTATCCAAGATATCCAATTATTTTTTGTTTCGGTAACATGTACATAAATCTTGTAGAAAAATGAAAAATAATGACCCCTTCTCAGGTTATTCCGGGACGTATGGCCCCTTAATTGGCTCAACCCTTCTAAAGCAAAACTCCTAGTTTCGCACAATAACACATCGTATTTTATATTTAAGGTTAAACAGATCCAGCGCGCAGAGCCATTAAATCACAATTAGACATAATGCGGGTAGATGCGTGCGCGGCGGTCGTGGGCTTAGAGAGGACGAGCGTCTCGGCTACAGGGGACTTTATAACAGAGAGGAAACTGCGTAGCGACCTCACACAACAACATTGAAGAGGATACCTGCGACGACGACGGCACCGAGCGCGCTGCATTCAAAACGAATCATGATTGATTTGATCCTATTTTCAATATTAACTAACTAAAGTTAATGACATTTTTAAACATTATCTAGGAACTACCTAATCTCTGTGTCTGTGGTTTGTATAGTTTCAATGCTAGGAATAATTTAAGATTTGTATGGAAATCCCTGAGCCAATGTAACTTTGAAACTGTACATTTTAACAAAAATCTGATAAACCAGACACAGACATAGATATTGGTTTCTAAACAGTGTTTAAATAATTTCATTGTATTAAATTGGTTAATATTCAAAATAGAATTAAACTTCGTTTGTATAGAGCGCGCTAACTGTTATAACATCTGTAGTCAGGCCATATCCAGATTAAAACGATAGGTATCCTACTCTCTCTTCTATTAAAACACCAAACTCTCCTCTCTCACTCGCCTCTCTCTCTCTCGCCTCTCTCTCTCTCGCCTCTCTCTCTCTCGCCTCTCTCTCTCTCTCTCTCTCTCGCCTCTCTCTCTCTATAAAACGTTTATTTATTTATTTATTTAATGGTTATAATGGCAATAAATATGCTTAAACTGAGTATGCTTAAATGTGAAAATATGCTAGTAAAAACCACATGCTGGACTGCATCTGCACTGCATTCGACACCACATCTGATCGTAGTGATTTTCCTTTCTATCAGATTTAGTAAAGTAAGGACGAAAGAGTGCATCTATGTTTCGTTTTTAAAATATCCCATGCTTTTGTAAATAACTTGCTATTGTCATCTTCTGTGTGAGATATCGTCATAATCAGTATAAAGTTTCCTTATTGTTTTTAAGTCCACTGTTTCTCGACCAAAAGGCTTTGTAGGACTTACGCGCTTGTCTCTTATTACTTATATTTTACGCCCCAATCGCCTTATCGGCAAATATAGGGTCTCATTAAGGGACCTTTTTGATATTAAGAAAAATTGCCAAAGTTTTCTGAGGTTAGAGATTGAAAATTGACATCAGAGATTAATTTGTCAAACGATGCTGACAATTTTAATATTGTCTGGAAGTTCTGGAGGAAACTTTTCCTTATTTAAACGTAAGCATTATGACTTCCATTTGTATTTGATAAGTCGTTAAGCATTTAAGGGCGCATCGGTCTTGCTGCTCTTAAGGGAATTTAATTCGGAGCGCGCTCCATACAAAAAAAGTATGGTGATATTTTCAACACTAACCAATTAAATTTAATGTCATTTTTCAGAAACAATCTAGAAACAAATCTCTATACTTGTATCGTGTCAGATTTTCCTTAAAATGTAAAGTTTTAAAGTTACAGTGCCTCAAAGATTTTCATACAAATCTTAAATTAATCCTATCATTGAAACTGTATATTTTAACGAAAGTCAGACACGATACAAGCATAGAGATTTGTTCCTAGAATGTTTCTGCAAAATTTCATTGAGTTTAATTGGTAGGTATTGAAAATATGACCAGACTTCGTTTGTATGCAGCGCGCATTTACGCATTTGGAATAAACTTCTCTTAAGGGGGCATCGGCTCTTAATCGTTTTTTTTATGTCTTAATCATTTCCAACGAATGTCAGACTTACAGTTATTGCTGATTTCCAAATTATCGGGAAATTACTTTTTTAAATGTTTGTAGTTGTAATAACTACAAACGTAGATTAATGTACTCGTATAACGCCGTGCGGCCAGCTTTTGTTTGTGTTATCTAGCTTGATGTGTGTCGCCTTATCGCTGCTGTCAAACGTGAGTGACGATAGAGTGCACTTGCCTCTAGAATATTATTTTGACATATCATTTTAGCAACAGAATACCTGACAGGATGCTTCTAAATTAAAATTAAACTTATTAATAATTAACTTCGTGAAAGTGATTGGTGGACCAGAATGAATGCTCGCAAAATTCTAAATTAAATTTGATCTGCTCAGAAACTCTTTTGTTCTAAATAATCTTGTTAAACGTGGAACGCCTTTCAGTATTTCCGTTTCCGCCCCCACCCAGGCCACCCATTCACCACAAAAATCTTATTATCCCTCAATAATTTCAGGCTTTGTTTGACAAAAGTGGAGCATTGAGCACTGGTGCGTTAGTAAAACAATGTGAACTTATATCAGATACGGATCTAAATAGCAGTCTTAGAATGAATACATAACCTAATTAAATACCTTTATAATAATTGGTAGCGGACTGTATAAATATGTTTTACCTTTATCTTACAAGTTAAAAAATAACGTTTGAAAATAACGCTAAACTCGCATTTTCAGTTATTCTTTAGCTTTAATATAATTTTTAATAACAGGAGTGCGATTTTTGAAACTCTTACGGTTTGACGTTCGATTAAGAGTTGCTAAATTAACTACCATCAGTTGTCCGCTCTCTTATTGTATACCTATTGAGTACAATAAAGATTTAAAGATTTCGTTGATTGAGTATTCCGTAGTTGCCTATTGCCAATAAGACGTTAGACGCCGTAACTACGAATTATTACGTCATATCATAATAATGTGTGCATTAAAATTGTGTAATGTGCAATAAAGTATAATTTACTAGTCATATTTTATTATTAGTGACCCCCCAAAATTTCAGGCTGCGACCGCGCCTGGTGGTGCAACAGTGGAGGCAGACGGCCTTTATGGTCTGAGCTGCGTTGAAAGCGCAGAGAGGACTCCGCGGCACCATGCGCTTAATTAAATTTTTCATCGAGCGCTGGTGTCCGCCAATGTTCCCTGTATAGTTGAGCCACTTGGTTTGAGCCGTCGGGGAAGAGACCGGATGGGTTGAATCTTGTGCCGTGGCAAAAGGGCAAATGTCTACTGTGAGATGCAATGTGCTTATGTACGTACGCTGTATCTCATTTGAGAGGTTCCGTCGGGAAAAGCGGAAAGGGCGGGAGGAAAACTCATTCGTGCCATTTGCTGTAGAGACGACATGAAACAACGACTTTCGTGAGGGGCCTCTGGGCAAACGAAGAAGGGATGCGGGTAATGACTCTCATGCTGGGTCATTCCTAGCCCAACGCATATCACTAGCGATTCAACGCGGAAACGCGGCCAGCATTACGGGCACCTTCGAGCCAGGTATGAACAAGGGCGAGCTTTTCAATTAAAGACCATAGCTGTACTAGTAGTGGCTCTGTTGAGAATGGTTAGATTTAAGTTTAGGATATGTTTTGTTTGTTACTATTTTATTTCTGCACGTCAAAGGCTAAATTTTAGCTGACCTGAAGATTGACTAGTCAAGCCTAGAGTTACCTAAACTTCGGCATTTGACTACAACATATAAACAAAACAGTGAACTCACAAATCCGATAAAAATTCTTGAACTAAATATTTAGTAAAAGCTTAGATAAAACTCAACAAAAACAATTTTATCTATATTAAATCTCGCTTTGAAAGTTATTCCATGTTATCTGAAATCAAGTATAAAGTCTGAGCACTTTAAAGCAAAGATGGGTCACAAAGTTAAAAGTCATGTTACTTAAAAGGGGATTCAGGGGTCGAAAAGCTTTAAGGGTGAAAGAGGATTGCCTCCGCACACCTGTCGTCTCGGCATATAACATAGACATTTATTTATGTTTTTGATACCGGTGGGAACAGCCTCATTGAAACTTAAAAGTAAAAGAAAACTTGTTTGAACATAAATAAATAAGATTATACAGGGTGAAATTGATATCATTAGCATCCTTTTAAACTAAGAGTCTACCCATCAAACTGAATAACTTTTACCACGGGAGAAAACTGATCGGAGCAAAAATAAATCTTCTGTTGCGTACATTTGAGTCAAGCAGGCATTGCAGTTTAGTATCATCCGATTTTTTAGCCCAGTCATTTTACGGAGTTTCGTTACAAAAGGTGGAAAATAATTTATAAATGGGAATTTAAACTGTAACCGGCACCATTTAGTGCCAAAAATACTACCTGAAAAAAAAATATTTAAATCTCTACGCAACATAGAAATCAAAATTGTATTGCCCAGAAGGCTTTCAACTGTAATAAGATGAATCGCTTCTTAGCGATAAGACCGCCTTATTTTGTGCCTTTTGTTTTTTTCTCTCTATATTTTACTGTTTATATTTTGGTGTAAAATAAAGTATATTTGATTGATTGATTGATTGGTTAATCCCAATACACTCATTTTAATTAAATTTAATTATATAAATGATTTTTGAGCAATGAAATAAGCCATCGAAATTTAAAAATGAGTTATTCATTATGAAATACAAATGTATTTTTAAAAGCTTCCTAATTAGACTAAAATATTTACTCCGTGTTTGAAGTGTGTATATGACAAACCCTTAAAAATGTGGAGAAAAAATCAATTCTTAATTAGTCCCGGATCAAACCGTAAAATGACTGGGCTAGTTACTGAGATTCAAAGTGAGCAGTGAATATTCAAGTCGTGAGCTTCAAATGTTATTTGAGCTTATGTAGGACTAGGAACTCGAGAATCCTGAACATTTATAGTTCTGATCCACCTTGTGGGCCTGTGTGGTACCACTATCGACGGCGGAAGGCGGAAGGAACCTATTGGGTGAACCGCGGGACCGGTCGTTGTGGCGATCCTTGGAGGAGACCTATGTCCAGCAGTGGACATCTAACGGCTGAAGTGATGACGATGATTGGTAATGTTGTTCAATGTTGTTGCCAAAATGTTTTTTCAGATTGATCGTCTGAAACATAGCATCGCATATGCTAACGACTATATTCCCCGAAGAGGTAGTCAGAGATATTCTGAAACCTCAGAACATCCATAGTCCATCGTCTGAAGGACCTTGAAAATATGTAACGCATTCTTAACGCATTTATGTTTACAACCTGTATCAAGTTAAATTTTATTTTTATGTTTAAAACACTCGTCTAATGAAACAGATGCCTTATAGCAGCTTTGATTTAGTTTGGCGAGTTTTATTGCACGTGTGTAGGCCACGGGCGAATAATTATAAACGATCGTCTCGTCGCCTGCTGGTCGGAAATAACATGCTTTTCTTTGTTTAACTTATTCGTTTCCTTAACTAAACACACGTTTCTCAAGTAAACAGACATGTGCATCGTATTTTTAGAGCTACATGTTACCAGCTGTTAATATGTCGTGTGAGACATCCCCTATTGCGTCTTCGCTCTTGTGGACATCAAATTTGTAATCTAATTAATAATTTATGCCAAGTCACAAAGAACTCTGTAAGATGTTTCAAGGGAGTTTGAGACCGAGTAACTTGCCAAATCTGTAATCACATAATCTCACCGATCCCAGCTCTCACCGATCCCAGCTACCGAATCCGCCGCGTAGCCCCAGCAACGTCCTATGCCGAGGTCCGTACCCCTCTGGGTGCCCCTAGGTCGGTTGCTTAAGTTCACTCATTTGGCTCGGTAGACCCCTCGTGGTCCATTTCCAAAAAATTCTTATCGTATTGTTGTTTGATAACTAGATAACATCATGGAGTATCTTGTCTTATACAGGGTGTTTGTTACACCCTAGTAATAATAACTGCAAGTACCGATTCGACTCAAATGTATTGGACAGCTGTTTTTTTTTCACGATTTCAAAGTTGGCTCTTTTGTTAAAGTTGTTCAGTTTGATGGTCTGAACTGAAGCACCCCCTTGAGTATTACTAGGGTGTTTTGTAACACCCTTTATAAAACTGTAAAGGAGCTTTACTTCTCCGAACCCACAATTTTTTATTTATATTTTGTCTGTTTGTTCTAGCATCTCACGAAACATCTACTGAAACGACAAGATCATTTAATTAAATTTCGAGGTTACCATTTTATTTCTATGCTGTCATATTTTTCCCTTAGTTCAAAACCCATACGTAATAGTAAGACCTGTCTAATGTTGCCATACAAAGCTATAAGACCAGATGAAAAAAAGTCCATAAGAACATGACAGTATAGAAAAAAATCGGTATACTCCTTGACGTAGAATACTATGGACACCGGATCTAGTACAAAATTCTTGAAAAAAGTGTCCGAGACTAAACTACACAAACCAAAGTACGTGTAGTAATATAAACTAACTAAAAACATTGAAAATGCTGAAATTCTTTTCCATCCCGCGCGTGCGTAGTCGGCCGATCAAGCGAAGACTGTCGCGTAATTGGTTCTCTTTTTATGTGCTCTTTTGGTTCGGATACTTTTGAGCGCGGCCCTTCGTCCAGTAGTTAGGTAAGTGAATGTGTATACTCGAAATTTTGAAAATTTCAGACAATGTTTTATCTTTTTTTTTGTTACGGCGGGTTGTCCACTATGTTCACACATAAACTGTTATTAGGTAAATTCTTGTTACTATAATCTGACCTAGAGTAAAAATGCAACGAATCTCCCAAAATTGGCAATTACCAGAACCGATCAACTGGAAGCAAATTCAGTATCCTAAAACTATGCTCGATGGTGCTCAGCGGCGTCGCTTTGTAATTCAAATGGAATGAAACGTTGGCTCTAATACAACCAAACATCACTTAATTGAACTTTGTATTCTGTTCAATAACCTCATAATTATTTTGCTTTGAAAATGTGCAAATAAACGAAAAACAAGGAACCCTTATGCTTTCATACATTCTGTCCGTCTGTCCGTCAATTACTGTCTCATTATTGCAAAATTGTGCATATATCACGCATGTGCAGATAGCAGTAACCCAAAAACAAAAATGTGATCAAAATGTCGTGTAATATTGTATAGATTCTGGCTGCATCTTCTCTATCATAGCGATAACACGTTCGGACGCGTTGCGGTGGTAGCTTTAAATAAAGGAATGAAAAAAAAAAACATTGGCCCGACACACTCTTGGCAGGTTTTTCTTATATATCTTATAGGTAATTTTAGCTACGGCTCATAAATGGTAAAAAATATGAACGGAATACCTACCTACCTACCTATTTACACCATACACAAAAACAAAGTAAACTCAGATATGTAACAGAAACGCATTTAGAGGAGAAACGGGAGGACCGCGTTTTTTACAAGCTTTTATTTTTCAGACACACAGAGCAGAAAGCTTTAGGTTTTTTTCGTAAAATTTGTACTACCGTCAAAAAAAGAAACATCTGCTATGGAAATATGGAAATCATACGTCAAAAACGACTGCTACTCTATCATCGTTCATATTCTGACACGTGAAAAACACTTTTTGCCAAATAAATTGTAGACTAGAGATACCTATTACAAAAATTCTTTTGTTCTACGCTTCAGTAAATTGTTGGACGAGTCTAACTGACCCAAAGGTTTAATGATCCGTTATCGTTGATACAAATTTCTATTTTCAAAATGTCCGTACGCGGCAAAAAATAAATGCTTTCCCCTACAACCCCATTATATTGTGCGTACCGGAGAAGGATGTTTTTGTGATCATTTATTCGCTTTGAAAATTACTTTTGGGATTATTGTCGCTATATCCAATTTTTGTTAGTAGGTCCTTCGCGTGCCTTTATATTTTATTTATGCCGGCAACATCAACTTTGAACTCATCGAAATATGACTTGAAAATCATTTGACTTTGTAGGTATACCCGCGAATTCGTGGTGGTCCGGTGGCGAGTAACATTGCCTGCTATGTAGGAGGCGATGGTTCGATCTCCGTCCAGGCCGACTTGTACTAATTAATTTTTCGGAATTTATGTACGATTTGTAACACCACTGGCTTTTCGGTGAAGGAAAACATCGTGAGGAAAACTGCATGATTAAATTTCGAGGCATGTATTGTACACACTGGAGTTTCTACTACTAGTGAAACGTGGATGTTCTTAGGTTTCAGAATATCTCTGACCCCCTCTGGGAATATAGTCGTGATCGCATTTAAGGACCCGTGTCCCGTAAAGTATGTTTCCGAAAGGCAAGAAAAAACAGCCTGTATTTAAGGAAATATTACGGAAAATGTAACTTAGTTTACTTGATAAATTTTAATAAATAATTACAACTCTACATAATCAAAACTTTAGAAAAACAAATATAAAATACATTACTGGGTATTCGTCAAGATAACAAGAATGCCTACGCGAATAATATGGTAGCTTTAAAAAAGATTTAACGTTTGATAATTAGTGTGCTTCAAACTCCTACCTAAATAGTCAATAGTACCTAATTCATAATGTAAAATGGTTTTTCTTATGTGAATTTAAATAAATATTATTATATTGAATAAATTATATTGACTTTAACTTTGAATCCGCACCGAGTCGTTAGTTCGTGCTAAATAGTACTTGGCTTTGCTGTTAACAATTTTATGTAGTTTACCATTTCAAATGTATACGCACGTGGGTGAGGAGTAGGAAGACGGCCTGTCACAAATGAAATTAAGAACCTCTATTGTTTAAGCTACGTTTGGAACAATATTGGCTGCTTTTACAAATTTCCCAGGAAATATAGTAACATAAACGAGCAATCATGTATGCTAAGAGATTTCAGCTCTATATAGCCCCTAGGCATTTCAATTTATTCGACGGACATATTTTTGGCGGCCATTTTCCATTGTCGATCAACCCTTTTGACAATTTATCGGGACATCACATTTTCATACACAGGCGAGCGGCACGAACTGCGTCACATCACCTCATCCATATTCAAATAACAGGGGCTGTACAAAGCAGAAACACGCTGCGTCCTCGACGTGTTAGAATTACAAAAAAGCACAGCAATATACAGTCTGATAAACAATCTATATCGCGATAACGTCCCTCTCACGCACAAATATTATGTACATCGACTATACTATTCACTTTCCATTTATTCCACATGAATACTTACGAACCGAATTTGATATTCAGAATGAAAGTAATAGAATTTAAGGTGGTTGCAGAGTTGTCAATTTCATACAAAAGTTTGACGCATAATACGCGTAGATGGTACAATTAAAAGTAATATCTTGAATAAATGGAAAAATAGTTTAGAAAATCTAGATAAAATTTGCAATTTATAATATAATTATGAAGATTTAAAACTTTGAACTTATCCATAGAATTTCAAAGCTGTATATCTTCGTAATTAGTTATAATATAACTAGAGTTAAACGGCGACTTCGTCCGCACAAATAATATACCAGATTTTAATCACATCATAAGCTATCAAACAAAAAAAGTTTTATCAAAATCCGTTCAATAGTTTTTGCGTGATGCTGTTACAAACATACAAACAAACAGAGAGTCAACAATTCTAAAAAAGATTGATTTGGAGTCGGGGTGACTTAAAACCATATCGTAATCTTTTTCATGTAAATATCTTCAATTTAAATTGCAAATGATATTTGATACGCGGCATCTAGAAATGTAACTGTTATTAATACCGTCTACGCGTATTATGCGTCAAACTTTTGTATGAAATTGACAACTCTGCAACCACCTTAATACAGAAGTCGGGAAGGGTATCGGTATAGTATCAATTATTTTATTAAATAGACTATGTATTATTGTATACATAACTTTAGCTAAAGAATTTATATTGTAATAGTTATTAAGTCGTGTTATGTTGTAGAGTTTCTGGCCGCATCTTCTCTACAGCGACAACACGTTCCGACGCGGTGGTAGCTTTAAAAAAGATTTGACGTTTGATAAGTGTGCTGTAAGCTCCTATATTGAAAAAATTATATTGACTTTGACTTTGACTTTGGGTAACAAAAAATAAAATACTGTAGTACCAGATTTATAATTTCCACCGATGTACCTGCAATTTAATAGTGCGCGAAATTATAATGACCAATCAGGATGTGCCACCTTCAATACCTTGCCGCTTTTGGCTAATTGTTTTCTATTTTACATGATAACAACATAAATCTGTATTACTCGTATTATAAAAAGTTTAAGCTTTGAAACAATTCTCTAAAAAGTAGGTAGTTAAAACAAAGACAATGGATGACTAATTAAAATTTTCCACCTTTAAGATTCTTTTAATGTTATCTTTAGTTCTCTTTTGTACCAGAAGATCTAAAAAGATATTATTTGCATTATTTAAAACAGTTATTTTAAGTGTCTAAAACTGTAGATATGTAAGTATAGTATATAAGTTCACTATTAAATCAGTAGGTAAGTATTATTAACATGATATGAAATATCTATGGATACAAAGAAGTATATTGTATAAGTCTATACGCCTGTGAGCAAGTTGGATATAGGCTGTACACTAAAATATTAATGATTTATGTCTTGCAAGAAAACTGTAACCATGAAATTTTCGGATCTTTCAATTCTATGTAAGAATTAATTCTAGAATAAACATTGCACATTGTGTTTTATTAACACTAACCTACATTAGCAATAAAACAGGTCTACAACAAACATGCACACCTATATAAAAGTGCACAGACCAACCAGATCTATTGACTTCCAATGCTATGCCAACTGTTTTTAGCAACATAATTATAAGATTGTGGCGAGCGAGAGCGAGAGAATATGGGGATATTCCACAAAATTGAAAAAATATCGTGTACGTATGCAATACAACAGTTTTCCAGAGATTTTTATCCGATCGCTTTTGGCATAATACGTTTTTCATTTCGGTCAGTATGGGGTCACTCGCAAAAACCATAATAATGTGTAACAAAATATGTTATGACAAGATTGCTTATTACTTGGAAGTAAAGCACCTACCGGCATTATTTTATTATCTTTATTATTTAGAGATTTTAGAGGATAGAAGCCATTACACGGTACAAGACATTTCACGTACTCCACTGCGGCTGCGTCCCTGATACAGCCTACCCGATTTTTATAGGAATTAAAATGTAATTGTATCAGGGGAAATCCCTTTCCAAATTGCAAGCCTCTTTTTGCTGCGGGCGTTAGTTACGAGCGTGATGATCAGTAAATCAGTCAGTAAAAGACAATGCGGGTTTTTTATGGAAGGTTGGCACCCTATTTTTCGACGTTGTTTTTGCAACGGCCATCAACCAAACTTGAATATTTCAGTTCAGAATAAAGTAACAAACATAGCATATGCTCACGACTACATTCCCCGAGGGGGTAGTCAGAGATGTTCTGAAACCTCAGAACATCCACGTTTCACTAGTAGTGCCGAAACTCTATCCAGTGTGACGGGGGGTGAGCCCGTCGCCACTTGTAATGGACAGTGGGTACAACACATGCCTCGAAATTGAAGCATGCAGGTTTTCTCACTCTGTTTTCCTTCATCGAAAAGCCAGTGCATAAATTCTGAAAAACTCATTGGTACGAGTCGGCCTGGACGGGGATCGAACCATCGCCTCCTGCACGGCAGGCAAGGTTACTCGCCACTTGACCACCACAGCTTTACCAAATAGCAAACAACAAGCAAGTAACAAACAAAACTTGTAATTTCATGTACATCCCTAAACTCAGACCGAACGGAGATATAAAGGTTTGAAGTTGAAAATATATTCATTACGTTTACTTCAATCCTTTATATCCCCGTTCGGACTGAGTTTAGAGATATACTTTTCATAGCAAGTTTTGTTTGTAACTTTATTCTGAACTATAATATTCAAGTTTGATTGATGGCGGCGCTAAAAGAATAGGCAAAATGAAAAAAGGCTCCATTTTTAGTCATTGACTTTGGGAAAGGTATGTGAATTCTATAGACTAGTATGTCTGTAATAGACAGACCAGCCACAAGGTTACAATGTTGCTAAATGTACGTTGTGTGTCCGTCAGCGGTGGCGGCAGCGTTCTGAGAGCATCATAAAAGTCCGCAGCAGTAACGCAACGTTTAATGGAAAGTTCCGCAATTCCCGAGTCGTACCTACTTGTAACATATAACTCCAGATAACAGTTTCAAATTAAATTCGAGACTGAAACTTTTCTCGGTTTTTTAGAGGAAAATGTTTGCATACGCGGATTTTAAATGAACTTTTTAAAGCAGAATCATTCCGCATCTACTCAAACCCGTGTTTCACTATGAGAATAAACTTGTGCCTCAGCAGTAACGACGCGACGTTTAGAGGCAATTATGATAGCAGGATGTACAGTTTTTAGAAATCTACCAGGCGACATGTCTGTGTGAGTACCTGACTGCGGCAGAGGCACGAAGCTTAAGAAGTTGCTAAATGTACGTTGTACGTCCGTCAGCAGAGTTCTGAAAGCCTCATAAAGTCTACAGCAGTTACGGAACGTTTAATGGTCGCTTCCCAGTTGCAGACTTCCTACTTATAAAATGTATCTCTACTTAAATATAACTATCAGATACCGACTTGAATTGTGTTAGAAATCCGTAATTTTTTTTTCTATTTTTTTTTACTTTATTTTTATGTTTCAGGGAAACGATCAGCTTGTAAGATAAGCAGTTGGTTACAATTTGTGAATCTACGACCGCTTCGTATATTCGGCCTTAGAGATACTAGGGCCAGAAACTCAATTTATTGTTTTGAAATTATTTCCTATAGAAAGATAAAATGCAATCTTGAGTAATAACACATTAAACACTCTGATTTTAAACATGTTAGACATAGAAGAATAGTAAAATTCATATTTTCGTTTACCGGCTAAGATTCATTTTTAAAACAGTCATTTAAACACCCTGGAAATCACTTTAGTACGTGAACATAAATACCACTTGCATTTAATACACAAACTACCACAAAACTACAACATTTATAAATCCAAAATTAACAGTAACAAAAATTCGACTCCAAAAGCTACCATCAAAAACGCATTCTAACTATAAACGTCCGATATAGACTATAAATTTTTAGTAGGGGTGGTACGAAATAAAATTAAAACTGTGCCTTTGTATATGCACTGTATCATGGCCCGTATATGGGGCATCGGGCATCCCCCGAGGATTTGGCAACCGATACATGATTGTGCACTTAGGGACCAACTCCACCCGACCGTATTGGCTCCCGATTTAAAATAGTCTGGTACTCGTGGTTAACAGTATGGACTCATCTTTGATACAAATAGTAGGTATGCTTATGGATTTATACCTACTACAGTTTTATCTTTTTCAATAGTTGTTGAAACTTGATTACATGAATAAACAAATTATGTTCAAAGTATGCTGTACAACTGCAGGCTGATATAGACAGTTGGTAGACGCATCAAAGATTCTAATCTCAGTTATATAGAGTCCTTCTTAATATGATGACGGTTCTTTATGTGGATGATCAGACTATCAAACTGAACATCTTTCTCTATAGGAACAAAGTCGAAATCGTGTGAAATAAATCAGCTGTTCGATATAAAATTGCAGCCCTACTCATCGGAAATGTAAGGGACGGCACGTTTTTGTCTCATTTTCGATGTCGGTGCCATAGAAAAAGTTTTCCAGTCTGATGGTCTCATTATACCCTAAAAAAAACCATTAGTATATTGAGTTGGAGCCTGTATACATTTCAACTGTAATATTATATTGTATGCAAGAAAATATTTCATAATACATTTTGAATTAAACCTAATTTTGGTAGAAACAGAAATTAACACTACGGTAATAAATGTAATTATTATGCAACATCTCATTTATGCGTTAAATTGCAATTGCTGTATACTATAATGCATTCCTGAAATAATGAAACGAAATGAAAATGAAATGCTGATACTTGATTCGATCAAAACTTAATTAATTTCATTGCAAATCCCTTTATATAGAGCATTGTAGTTAACTGCAGTGCTATCTGAACGACAATATATCAAATGCAACACCATTTTTTTTACAAACACGAATACGATGCACTCGTGAGTTTATACTCCACGACTTACTACTTGTCACGACTCCCTTTCGAGTTGATCAGAAACGTGTAAGCCTTTTTCAAGACTAAAAAGGCGGAACAAGTTTCTACGGTATATGATAGGTAGTCTGTACTTTATACAACGTGTTAATGAATTCACGCAAAACTAGAAAGTAGTTTGTTTAGAATCGAGAGCAGAAACAAATTATTAAATAATATTTAATAATTTGTTTGTAAAATTAAAAATTTTCTGAACTCGATGTCAACCCACCGCACGGGCACACTATCGGGTATCCATGAGCACGTTAGCGCTTTCATTCATTGCTCAAATATTAACAAATAATTTTTGCCTGAAAACTTAAAATCTTAATAACTGTAAAATAATGAAATTATTGTTTCAATCTAATTATTTTGTTATAAATCAGTTGGGGTGTATGAGGTTTTGCGCTTATTCATTAACACGTTGTAGATTTACAAAAATAATTGCACGTCAAAGCGCGACACAGTAACAAAAAGACCTTTAAATAAATTGTTTATGTAACATATTCATGTTATTTACATAACTGAAAAAACAATTCAGGTTCTTGGCAATGATTAAAACAGTAATCTTTGGAAGCTACCAGAAATACGAGTATACACAATTAACATCCACCAGCAAATCAAAAAATGCAGTTTTTATAATTGTTGTTAGACTATACTTAACACATAATGATTTAACCCTCACCCCCGTCACACTGGACAGAGTTTCGGTACTACTGGTGAAACGTGGATGTTCTGAGGTTTCAGAATATCTATGACTACCCTCTCGGGGAATATAGTTGTGAGCTTATGCTTATGCTATGCTAGTTTAAAATAATAAGAATATTTATGAAATGTTTTCAAAATGTTTATTCAAAATAATATCACATGGATAGCTGTAGCTGTTGTGTAGTTATGTATTTTGTAGAAAACAGCATTAAAGAGTTACTCACTATTTTTATTTGCTGCGCAAACATGGCTGGGAAAATCGTCGAACGATTAATGACAATTTAGTTAAGGTAGCACTGTTAATACTATAATTTAAAAAATGTGAAAAAGCAGTCTGTGACGCACATAACTCCAGCACAAACTGCTGATCTTCTCACTCTGTAAATATATGCGTTTTGGACATAAAATGTATGTTTTATTACCGTTAAACGATATGGCGGGTGTTAGAGATGGCCAAATCATAAAATGCCGTCATATCATAAAATGCCCAGGCAGATGAAGATCTGCCCAATTGTACAATCAGCCCAAGATACGCACATGTAATAATATTGCACGCATTTTGTTATCTTGTCAATGTAAACGAAACCTAGTTTGAAAAAAAAAACAATTTCACTTTACATTATTTCACAAAGCTTATATTTCACTTACACAAACATACATATAAACAAAATAACGTATTCAAGTCACGAGTTTTCCCTATTACAAGAAACAAATACAAAGTGACAACCCAAAAACAAAATGTTTGTGAACGCTATTCCCCAAATTGAAACCTAATAGAGCGTGAGAGCCAATTCTCTCCCTCTCTCTTCTTGCCTTAATTGTTAAAACTTATTTACTTTTGTAAGTTCTCAGCAAATATTGGAATCGACATAATAAAGTCATATAATGTGAATCAGGGTTTATATATACATAAGTCTTCTATTTCATTACTTGGCTGGGAGCTTCTTGACTTTTTTATAGTAGTAGGTATTTAAATAAATCTGTTGTATTCATAATCCAATGTGGTAATAAAATTTTTATCTTTACAACGAAATTTGTTATAACGTGTAAAAAAAACTTGATGTAGGTATAACCTAAAAACCGGCCAAGTACATGTCGGCCCACGTGCAGTGTAGGGTTCCGTAGGGCAATTACACAATATGCGATTGAATGCTTGGTAATATGAACATAATAACAAAATTGTCCTTTTTACTTGTCTAAGTACATTTCATAAGTTGGTCGACAATTTACTCGTTGACTTGTAAAGCCTACTTAGCTGCGATAGTTTTCCTTTTAACTTCGTTATATTATTAAATACTATTGCAGTGAATTTTTTCACATCTCCAAAAACAACCGTTTAGCTTGGAGACACTTGACTCTAACAAAAAAGTTCACTTTAAAGCTTAATATTTTGCTAACGGATCCTTGAATCGAAAAATGGTTTTTCCTGCAATATTTTTGAACGACCTATCCAACGACACCCGCATCATACTAGGATAGGATAGGTTCCATGTTGACTACGGAACCCTAAAAACCGTTCTTCGACTTTTCATACGAACTCAAAAACTAAAGCTGCCAATGAGTATGAAAATAAATTTTAGTTTTTTGGAAACAAAATTATGTGATGAAATTCTTTGACTTGTTGATTTTATTAGACATTTCCAATGGCGTGGAATATATCTAGACACTGTTATCCAATCTAAACCTAGTTTTAAATTCAAATGATAAAATGGGTCATGTTATATAGGGTCCTTCTTCATATGCTGACACTTTTTTAAGGGGATGATCAAACCGTCAAACTAAACACCAACCTCTATGGCACCAACATCGAAATCGCGAAATAAAAATCAGCTGTTCCATACAAAACTGCAAACCTACCACTGAAACTGAAGCTGAAAGAAACTGCGAGCCAAATGTATGGGACAGCTGATATTTTTTTCGCTATTTCAATATTGGTCCCATTACCTTTAAAAAGAAGATTAGAAAGGAGATTTAGAAGAACACTACAGGGTGTTAGGGTAAACACTTGCATTACTTTAAGGAGTGATTTTACCCATGATACTGATAATCTTTCCCTAAGAGGCCAATAGGAAATTCGCAAAAAAAATTTCGACTTTTCATACAAACGTTCGATCAGAGCTGATTGTAGTTAGTATAGAATTTATTTCGGTTTTTTTGCAAACTCGTAAGACGCCGAGCAAATCTTATTCGCCAGGTACTTTCCTTTTAAATAATATTTTTAACATGCTATTTTTATTAATGAAGTTAATACAAACCTACGACTCTCGATAAGTTTTCGATGAATCGTGAAAAATTAAACGTTTTAAAGCAACCAATTTACAGTACTCTTTTGAGTCGTTTTTATAAATGAATAGCTCAATCAACCCTTTGATCTCGCATTGCTCATAAAAGTTTAGTCGGAAACAACTTTCAGTCGGATGAACAAAAGTTGTGCACGCTACGACCATGCTACGAAGTTTAACTCGGTCGTAGCGTTCGTAGCGTAGCTGCACAGCGTAGGCTCTACGAATGCTCTACTTTGTCAATTCTTGCTACATATAGTGCGAGTTAGACTTACTTTCTTTTTAGGGTTTCGTGCCCGATGGGTACTAAGGGACCCTATTCATAAACCTATGCTGTCTTAGCTCTAAAGGCATATATCTTCAATAGATAGCGAGTTGAAATTTTCACATAAATTATTTAGGATTTTCTAACAAAAAATATAAACAAAAAAGTTTATAATTTATACACAATAGAAACGAGTTTTTTCATGTTTTTTTTTATCGTTAAAACGTTATTACATAAACGTTGTTAAACTTGGTGTGTTAAACAACAAATCATAAAAACTGGTCAAGTGTATGTCGGGCTTGTGCTAAGGATCTGGTGAAAAATATTTTTTTTGAGTTTGATACAGAACCCTCCGTGCACGAGTTCGACTCGTACGTAGCCGGTTTTTTAAATTATGTTTAAATAAAGACAATTTTACGTAAGAAGTTTCCAAGGGTGTGGCACTTAATGTCTTGTCATGTTTGCCCCGGGGACGTCTTAAGAGAGCTCTGTCAAGGTTAATTTGTAAGGATCGACGCTCCAGGTGCCACTAAAACATTTACATCTGTGAGTAAAAGTGCTTTATGTAATAATATCTGAGTTAAAGTTCTGATGTCTGTTTAGGTAACTTCAAGGAACACACATTTCTTATTTCCAATTTAGTTTTAAACCTTCGTTTATAATTCTCTGACAGCAAGTTGACCACTAGCTTGCCTCCACCACCCCGCACTGGGCCCGCGTGGAGGAGTATGGCCCACACCCTCTCCCCCCTTATTTGTGAGAGGAGGCCTTTGCCCTGCAGTAGGATTCTACGGGCTATAACTTACTTCCTTACAAATAATTTTATCTATCTTTATCTAACACACATATGTAAATTTCAAAGTATAACCACAGAGTATTATAGGTATAACTTAAAAGTTTAAATTTTTATCCAAAGCATTTATCTTGGCAAAAAAGGTCAACCAAGGTCAAGGTTTGGATGGTTTTGGATCAAGTGTTCACAAGTTCATTTTGTTTAAACAGTACCTCCGTAGCCTCGACAACAGAACTGTACCCCGGTGGATGACGGCAGATCGGTGGTACCCACATAAAAGTTAAAAATAAATAAACATATACAACGTGTTAATGAATTAACGCAAAACTAGAAAGTAGTTTGTTTAGAATCGAGAGCAGAATCGAATTATCATGTTTTCACCATAGGTAATTTTTTTCAAAATTAGTATTAAATAATTGGTTTCTAAAATGTATTTACTGAACTCGATCTCAACTCACCGCACGGGCATACTCACCCTACTTACTACCAAAAAAAGATTCTTACATGTATCCACGAGCACTTTAGCGCTTTCATTCATTGCTGAAATGATAACAAATCATTTTTCCTGAAAACTTAAAATGCGAATAACTTTAAATTTTAAGTATCAAAATAATGAAATCATCGTTTTAATCTTATTATTTTGTTATAAATCAGTTCGGGTGTATGAGTTTTACGCTAATTTATTAACATGTTGTATATAAAAATCCCAAGTTCATCTTGGTCTTGGCAGGACGATTTTTTAACAGCACCATTACAGCACCTATTTCGATCACTGTAATGGATTTAAAAATTCCTTTTTCAGCTTCCTGATCACTGCTAATCATCATCATTAGCCGATGGACGTCCACTGCTGGACATAGGCCTCCCCCAAGCATCGCCACAACGACCGGATCTGCGCTGCCCTCATCCAACGGGTTCCCGCCGCCTTCACTTGGACGGACGTTGGCTAATAATTTGATTTATTTTTGCATAAGCATATGCTCACGACTGTATTCCCCGAGGGGGTAGTCAGAGATATTCTGAAACCTCAGAACATCAACGTTTCACCAGTAGTACCAAAACTCTGTCCAGTGTGACAAGGGGTGAGCCCGTCGCCACATAATGGACAGTGGGTATAATACATGCCTCGAAATTGAAGCATGCAGGGTTCCTCACGATGTTTTCCTTCACCGAAAAGCCAGTGGTGTTACAAATCGTACATAAATTCCGAAAAACTCATTGGTACGAGTCGGCTTGGACGGGGATTGAACCATCGCCTCCTGTACGGCAGACAAGGTTACTCGCCACTGGACCACCACGGCTTTTTTATTTTTGTGTTATTAAAAACCTCCGATTAAAAAGAGATAGATCATTGGACCTCTGTGATCGATACCAGTAAGCAATAATGTTACCCTCAAGGGACTTAATAAATAAACAATGTCAGACTCATAAATATCATCTTTTAATCTGCACACAGAACAAAACGGGCCGTCGGCGAACAATAAAGAAAGCTTAATGTGACGCTTCTGTTTTCTTGTCACGTTTTTTCGCCGTTTAAACGTCCCTCCAACAAATGGCTTGGAACATAACTGTATCGCAACTGTAGTATAGATAATAGAAAAAGAACACATACGTTAAGTCGCCCTTTTCCCTCCTACCCTTTGCAAATTTGCATTTCAGACTGAAAATTTTCTTAGGATAAATATACAGGGTGTTAACTTAAATGCGTTGCATACATTAACGGGTGTTTCAGACCAACAAACTAAACAACTTTTACTATAAGACCACAACTGAAATCGCGAAAAAAACAGCTTGGTCGAGCAGCTATTGACATTTTCTATGGAACAACAGATTTTTTTTCCCGATTTCAAAGTTGCTCCCATGGTATAAATTGTTCTATATTCTCGGCTTAGGTACATTCTGTTACTATTTTTATTGATTTATCTCACCACTTACAACTTTTTTCAATGGATCGGTCGCTTACGTCAATATATCCGAGCTAGGTCCGCTTGGTGGAGAATTAGCCCAGTCAATTTACGGAGTTTCGTTAGGAGGAGTGGGAAGTAATTATGTATGGGGACTTTTAAACTGTAACCGGCATCATTTAGTGACAAAAAGACTATCTGAAAAAAAAATAGCTACGCAACATATAAATCAAAATTGTAACCTCCGGAACTTACCAATTCACTCATTTTGATTAGATTCAACAATATAAATTACAAATGTATTGTTCAAGGCATTCTAACACTCAGTTGCAGAAAAGCTCATTAATGTTAATCCTCCATTAAATCTCTCGCTTTTACTACATAAACAAGACAAAAGGTGGCAGCAAGAGATTTAATGGAGGATTAACTTTAATGAGCGTTTTTGCAACTTAGTATATGTAGACAAAAATATTAACTCCATTTTTGAAGTGTGTGTAACGGTAAAGCCTTAAAAATTTACAAGAAAATGTTACCATCAGGTGTTTTAGATCGAGATAATAGCTAATTTTAAATTTGAGGCTGTTGCTGTCGTGTTTTTTTAAGGCTCAAATTAGATCTTAAATGATATACCGAAAAAAAATTATGATTTAGTCCCGGCTCAAACCGTAAAATGACTGCGCTATTTCAACAACTCCCACTCATATAAATTCACGAGATGTATTGCCCAACATTGACATAATAAATCTATGATGATGATGACGATAAAATTTCAATGTGATTCTTTTTCAATCAGTACATTAGAAAAAAATCAAGTCAATCGAAAATAATTCATCTTAATTCTGAACAATTTCCTTACATAGGAAATAATTATGTAAATGCGAACGTGTTTTTTTTTTAAATAACCTCTTCTTCAAAATAAGTTTTAAAGTAGGGATTTAGTAATGTATTCATTCCAATCTCGTCCTAAAGCCTTTTTGTTATTTTGTCCCCTATTCAGGCGTCTCTGGAAGGAGCAAACCTCGAAAATTGCAATCACGCAAATTGAAAATTAATGGACCACGAAATCCAATTTTGCATTAAAGCTTTCTGTTTGGTAAGTAGGTAGTTGTTGGTGCTGCTCTCTTCAGGGAACGTCAGGAGATGGTATTTACAGATCTCAGAAAAGATTTTGTAATTTAATGAGTAATCCTTTCTAGAAAAGTTTAGTAGGTATATACATCTTTGTTTACTATCATTATATTGTTAAAATGCTATACTGAATTGATCCTGGTTTACAAGAGTTCCAGCGGTGGAAACACAGAACATTATAAGAGGTTAGAAATGCAAAGTAGCGCTTTTGCTTCGGAGACCGCTGTCGCCACTTGTCCTCTCGCTCACGCTGCTACAATTACTCATGCCCTCTCGCTCGCACCACGCCGCGCGCCTTATGGTGTTATGCAAATCATTGCATAACCTGTGGCGACACGATCCACGCCTTCTTTGCACTTCTAACCCCTCTTATAATATTCTGTGGGTGGAAATATGTAGTGGGACCGTGCCCAACAAAAAAAAATACTGAATTGAAAAACATTTGAAATAGCTTAGGCAGTCATCGTAAGTGTTACCACATAATTTCTTCTCCCTGAGGTTGTATGGATGTAACCGTTTTTTAGCTATAAGAAAACCTTACCTTAAATATATACGTTTTAGTTCTTCTGTATTTTTGTATAATTATTATGGTTTCACGTGCAGTAAAGAACAAATTATTGCTGGGTTGATGAGTATTTGAATTGAGTTGGAACAAAAAGCTGGGATATTACATTATGATTTACCAATTAGATCATACCATACCGCGACTTCGTCTGCTTTGATACTCAAACATCGATATTACATTCTTCTTCTTTCGTGTCAGCATGAGCTATAGCTACATGAAAATAACTTATATTAGCAGGAGGATAATATAAAAAAAATTATTTACTAAAATATTTGTGTTAGTACAACAAAACAAAAAAACGATTTACACAAAAAATAAACGTAGATTTTATCTATGCAAAGCCGTATGAACCAGAAATTTGATTTCTTTTGAGATAAGACGTTTTGGCGCAGCGCCGCGTACGAGTAAAATTTTCACACGCGGCCCATCAAAGTAAATTGAACGTGAATTCGGCCTCTTTGTCGCTACACCTCGGCACAGTAAATACTTTATTTTTAATACTTTTCATGAAACCATTTCAATATTTTTGTTCGTTTTTGAAGGGATTAAATTTATCCTTTTTATTTATTTTCTGTTTGGGAAAATTAAAAGTCGTTTCAGATTATAGAGCCTTTCCGCATATGGCGGTTTTAACGTATATCGACGATGTGGCGTATAGTATACGCTGCGTATTGCCATCCCATAATAATCGACTGTACAGGGAGTATACAAAGTGTATCAAAACACCCTTAGTCATATTTAAAAGGATAGTTTAGACAAGGGTTTAGACCATCAAACTGAACAACTTTCACGATGGAGACAACGCCGAAAAATAATAAAATAAGGGTTCCGTTTTTTTTATTGAGGTTCGGAACTTGAATTTCAGGTCAATGTTCGGAACCCTAAAAATATCCTGTCCCATACATTTGAATCGAGTACGCACTGCAGTTTTGTATGAAAACGCAAGTATTTTTTTACAAGCTTTTAATTACTTTCACCTGTTCCGATGTCTGTAATGAAATCTTGCAAGTTAAATTTGACCCACTTCCCGATTTCCGATTGAGCTGAAATTTTGCATGGATATGTATATCGCGTGACAATGCAATATTGATGATGACATGAAGCTGATCTGATGCTGGAGCTGGAAGGTGGCCATAGGAACTCCACAATAAAACGACACAACCTCATCGAGTTTGGGTTCATTTGATTTGTATTGACGAATACTTTGATCCTAGATAATCCGTATGCAAACCCATCAAATTTGGGGAAATAAGTTCGTTCCATTTGGTATGAATGTGGATTCTGTCTGATTAGATGGATGACACCCAATGCCAAGATGAGTACGTGCCGAGGGCTGAATTGTATGAGGGTGTATAAAAATGTAATATCGCAAACCCTGCGCCTCTGTTGTACAAATAGATGTATGTTATTACAAGCTTTTATTTAAATAAAATACAAAACACTTTAAGTGCTCAAAACATCAGGTCATATGTGTGGGTTCTACGAATTATTACGAGCTACATAACGGAAAAACGCTGCTAGGAACTATGCCGTAGTAAATCCCGCATCATAAATACTAAAAAGTTAAAAATAAAATTAAAGAGAAGATCTTTTTTTAAAACAAGCTTTAATTAAGGTTTACTAAAAATAAATAAAAAAAGTAATTAATTCTAGTAGGGCAATGCATTTGTAGAGGATATAGTTTACATGGGTCGATTCTAAAAAATAAACTAGTATCAAACTTATCTTAAAATTATGTTTGTATATATGTATATGCTCACGACTATATTCCCCGAGGGGGTAGTCAGAGATGTTCTGAAATCTCAGAGCATCCACTTTTCACCAATAGTACCGAAACACTATCCAGTGTGACGGGGGATGAGCCCGTCGCCACTTATAATGGACAGTGGGTACAATACATGCCTCGAAATTGAAGCATGCAGGTTTCCTCACGATGTTTTCCTTCACCGAAATACCAGTGGTGTTACAAATCGTACATAAATTCCGAAAAACTCATTGGTACGAGTCGGCCTGGATGGGGATCGAACCATCGCCTCCTGCACGGCAGGCAAGGTTACTCGCCACTGGACCACCACGGCTTAAAACTAGTATCAAAGTTATCGTAAAAAGCTTGTCGCGTGAATGTATTTTTGCTTCAAGCGCGATAATCTTTTAGATATTTAATTAAACTCAATATAATTGTATATATTTTACCATGCAAACAATATCCACGACAAACGCATTGACCCACTAGAATTAATTTCTTAAGTTTTTATTTTTAGGACCGTGTTATTTTTCCGCGTAGCAAGCTGCTGCGGGTGAAGTGACCGCTACACAGACTGTATCGACTGGGACGCGTTTAAGGAAACGCAAGCTTGCCGTTGCTTGCTTGCGCTTGCGACACCCTCTCGACCTCACTGTCTGTACCCTCAGGAACGACGTGTGGAGCCAATTCAGTTGCAAGAGTTTACCGCATATTTCCGGTTATACCGCACTTGCACCTAACGTAAACTCCAGTGCCGGGTTTGAATTCGGAGTATCCTTCTCCTAGATCAGGGGTGGCCAAGACGACGACCGCAGTCGAACGGTCGACCGCGTCAACTTTTACGGTAGCCCGCGAAGAGTTCAATAAACTACACATAAGAAAATATTTTTTTTGAAATCATTTTCCATGCTAATTCCAAAATTTCAAGTATTTCTGAACGTTTGGGCTGTTTACATACGGAATTTAAAAAGCTGTATTTGAATGTTGTAAGAGTAGATTTTTTGGAAACTGTCGTAATTTTCTACACCAAAGAAAAGTAGCTTTATATTTGTCAGGATAGCTAAATATAACATTGTTGATTGGATATATTCAGAAATACAGTGTTTTAAATGCAAACCGCCAGGTATATCTAGATCGCAATGTAGACCGTTGTGGTGGTCCAGTGGCGAGTAACCTTGCCTGCAGTGCAGGAGGCGATGGTTCGATCCCCGTCTAGGCCGACTCGTACCAATGAGTTTTTCGGAATTTATGTACGATTTGTAACACCACTGGCTTTTCGGTGAAGGAAAACATCGTGAAGAAACCTACATGCTTCAATTTCGAGGCATATATTGTACCCGTCCATGATAAGTGGCGACGGGCTCACCCCCCGTCACACTGGACAGAGTTTCGGCACTACTGGTGAAACGTGGATGTTCTGAGGTTTCAGTATATCTCTGACTACCTCCTCAGGGAACATAGTCGTGAGCATATGCTATGCTATGCTATGTTTTGTTAATTTACAGAATAACTCAGCTTGATGGTCTGATCGTGAAAAAACGTCAGGAAATGAAGAAATATATAGGGTCCTTCTTAATATGCTGACACTTTTTTAATGGGATGATCAGATCGTCAAACTGAACTACATTCTCTAAGGCACCAACATCGAAATGGCGTAAAAAAATCTGCTGTTCCATACGAAACTGCAAACCTACTCGAGCCAAATGTATGGGACAGCTGATATTTTTTTCGCGATTTCGATGTTGGTGCCATAGAGAAAGTTGTTCAGTTTGGAGGTCTGATCATCCCCTTATCAAAGTGTCAGCATATTAAGAAGGACCCTATATGCTATTACTTATTAGCCCATAAATGGTGAGTGTGCCTGTGCGGTGGGTTTGCATCCCACCGCACAGGTACACTCACCCTACTTCGGTGGGTTTGCATCGAGTTCAGTAAATTTTAAATTATACGAACAAAATTTTTTTTAAATCTATCTTTTGTTGAAACCTTGATAAATCGATTCTGCTCTCGACTCTAAACAAACTGCTTTCTAGTTTTGCGTTAATTCATTAACACGTTGTATAACTAAGTATTTTTCCAACATTGTTTCTATATAGGTAAAGATTGAAATTCAAAACGTTAAATTAAATCTTTGGTTCTCATTTACCGAAATTCTGTAATATCGAGATAAAATATTGAACAGCAATCAGTTTCAAAAACAAACTCTCGTTTATCCAATGTCCAAAAAGTTTCGATTGCTTTCACTTGATTAGGTATTCCATTAACCAACCAGTTAGATAAATCAGCGCCAAAATTATGCAAATTCACCCCCGGACTCTGTTTCAAATCGCTATTAATACTCGTGAGAAAAAGATGACTCGACCAACTGGTTTGTTTGAAGTCCATAGAATGCCCCTTATCGGTTTAAAACATCATCTAGAGAGCATTCGTGGGAGCTTTCATCTTAAATGTGGGTCACTTTACGAAGAGATAGACGCTAAGATCGTCATTCAGAATATTCTCGAGATTATTATCGATTCAGATTGTAATAGACGGTTACTTTAAATACCTTCGTTAGTGACAAAGAAATGGATGGGAAAAGAATATTGTTAAATGTATTTTTTTCAACTCAACGTCCGACACGATGTTTATAAACTGTATTAGCAACTACATCTTTTGATCTACAGTTTCAAAGCAAAACGCGAAAACCCCTACTAAAAGCTTATCTAGCTAGTCTCATCGTTTTCGTTATGCTAAATGATTTTGGCACACTTTGTTACAAATACTCTCAAAATTGTCAAGTGTGGTTCAGGCCATCAGGCTGTACAGCTTTTATCAAGGGAGCAAATTTAAGATCGCAAACAATATGTTTTAAACTGTTTAAAAATCACCTATACTTCATTCCAAATAAGGACGACGAGATTTTCCGATTACTATTTCGCTTTCTGGCCAATTTTAATTACCAAATGAAATGAATTTATTGGATACATATACTATCCGACATATCTTGGACGTTACTAAAGCTGTTCTAAGAATAAGTGAGAGGAAGTGTTTCAAATTTCTGTTTCTGTAATTCAAAATAGTCTTAAAATTTCGTTGCTATTTTGAATGGAGTATATATAGTATAATTAGAAAAAAAAACTATAGCTACAAACCTGGTAATTTATTGAACAACTGACATATTACAAAATCATTACGAGTAGTGTAAAAACGTTTTCACTTGTTCTATAGACACTATCAGATTCATAGTCCTCAATAAGTAAATGTATTAACCACCATCAAAGGTACAAAACGTAGGCTACTACTGATTTTCAAATATTTCTTACATAATAAAAGTACTAGCTTCCCGTTATAATGTAAGTAACCCCTTTGCATCTAAATTATCCAAACATAATGTTCTCCCCTGTTTAACTATTCTCTTTGTGACTTGCAAGTCGCAAGCAGCATGTCACTTCCATACTCTGCCTAATCAGTCACTCTAAAGCCTTGCACATTTCATCTAAGCAGATGCTTCATAATAAACTAA
The DNA here is from genome assembly GCA_963924505.1 of Agonopterix alstromeriana. Taxonomy (NCBI): domain Eukaryota; kingdom Metazoa; phylum Arthropoda; class Insecta; order Lepidoptera; family Depressariidae; genus Agonopterix; species Agonopterix alstromeriana. The sequence goes on from OZ004670.1 coordinate 10,547,499, forward strand.
GGATATGCACACAGTCTCCGGATATAAATTATTAATTTCTAGTTACCAAGTACGGCCGCCTGAGGCACAGAGTAGCTTTTCACAAATGGAATTTAACAATTCACACAAAGTTCCAACTACGAGTACTATAACTTATAATAATAGAACATGAATAATAGGGAAGGATTTCAGGAATATCAATGCTAATGTTTCGGCTGTGGGAACGAAAGCCTACTTTTCAAAGTCTGCGTATAATGGTCCCCGATAGACTCGTACTGTCCCTTCGGTAACTTTATCATAACAAAATGGGATTCCATTTTTAGAGTTCCGTCAGGCCTTTGTCACTCGGCCGTAGTTACCAATAAAGTATCTAGAATTTGGCTCATCGTCAGCGATGCGCTTGCTTGATTTCTGCCACTCGCACCAGACGGGAACTTCGCATGCGTCGCGCGCTGTACGAAGTAATAACAACGCTGTGATAAGCTACACTAGGTACATTTTAGCGCTTAGCTGTAGGTAATTATAGCGTGAGAATTTATCGTTTTCTAAGGAAGCGTCTGAGTGCGTAAGTATCTGTTACGAAGGAACTAGTTATTTTTGGTTCCGTACCAACGGGACCCTTTTCATAAGACTACGCAGTCGGTCCGTCCGTCTGTCCTACCTAAAGGGCTGTATATCTTTTAAACCATAACAGCTAGACTGATCAAATTTTCATAGAATATGCGTTATTGTGGCGGATTTACTAACAAATAATAATAAAATCTAAAAATTTAAGGGGGATAGACGAAATACAAGAATCGTGTTTTATTAAACGTTTTTTTTTGTTTTGTCCTTTTGTAAAAATAGTAATACATACAAGCGTGGAACTTGGTGTGATTAAAGTGCATACTCCATAGTAAAAACACAAATAATAAAAACCGATCAAATGTATTTCGGACAAGGATCCCGGAGAAAACTCGTTTTCTGGTAATATTGTATGGTGGTACGGAACCCTCAGTTCGCGTATCGGACTCACAGTCGGCCGGTTTTATACATACTGGATTTCAGAGAAAAGATCCCGTATATAAAATCTTTGAGATCTTTAGCGTAAGGTTATTGAACGGTCAATTCATTCTTCGTCTCGCTCCATCCATGTAGGGTTCAGGAGTGTGGGAGAAAGTGTTGCTTAATGCATCTAAGATGGAGTGGTTCGTTTGCCCGTCATACTTTCAGTAAAACTATGTTAATCTATTGAATAATTCAACTGAAAATGTGGCTGGTAAAGCTGAGTTGCAAACTTCAATCGGCAAGAAGTATTTAGAAATATGAAAACTACTTTAAAACATTTTTCTGCTCCAAAAAATATGAAATTCAAATCCAGAGTGATGCGCCTCAAGTAAGTCGTTACAAACTCGTTTAGTTGCCATGCATTTGCTCCGTTGCATTTGCTCCTGCATTACGACACCGCACTGCACTTACAAATTTAAGGTAACTTCCTATTCGCTATGCGCAAATCTTTGTTTTATCACTTGCAATTACTTTGCACATAGACTAAAAAAATACGCAATGAAATTTTTGTTAAGTGTTAGTTAGTTAGTTAGTGTTAAGTACAGCTTCATATATGCATAGTTCATTAATATTTGTGTATCGAACCAAAATTCTGTAGTGCTGTTGATAAACGATAAAAACTATCGCGAGTTGAAATCCCCGTTTATCAAAATGTTCACGGAAATCCACGCTCCAAATTTCCAATAGCAGTAGCGGTGGCATTGATACTTAACCGCGCATAATATTTGGCATTTTCACGAAATTTGCATCATCATTTTGCGTCAAATGTCGAATACGATTCCCCTTGTAGGCACGAACAGGTCTATTTCCATTTTGAAATGTCGGGCCGAAGCTGCAGGCTCAAGTGTGCCGTCAGAATATTTGAATATTTTAACATCGAGGAGCTGGCGTTAAAATATAAAATATGAATTTTTATTTGTTGGCGAATAACTCAATATACATAATCTTTATTACCTAAGTATCACTGGCAGTGTCGTTTAATTATTTTGAATATCCTAACCTCGTTTACACCAAATGTTAGGGGGCAAGGAAAGATAGCCTCCCCGAGTGACGACACCTGAGTTCCTCTGGCGCATTTTGGCCCGTAGACTCGATACGATTATTGCTGACTGGCTTGTCAAGCTCTTGCTGACACGAAAGAAGAATAATACCAAATATTTCACAGGTACAGTCAACCAATTATAAATTATTCTTTAATCTTAATTCATAAGTTCTGGCACGTTATAACTCAAAAGAAACTTGAAGCAAAAGACAAAAATCATAATGCCAACTCTCGTTTGTCTTCGCCGCTGCAAATAAAACCTGAACTGCCTCTGTTTTGCGAGTCGTACCTCCGGTGAAGCCACCGCTAGTACAGTGAAACATAGTTAGCTAACTTTAAAACAAATTAATTTTCTATTTTGTTGTCGCGCTAACTCCGGCGTGTGAGTTTGTGGGTTGAAAACAATTCGAACCGGGCTCCGACCACTTTTATTGTGACCCCCGGACGTGGCCCGAATCCAAACCGCACGACATTAAAGCTGCAATAGGCCTCTGCACCAGAGCCCCAACTGAAATTAGTAAACCAAACAAGTTTCCTTGTTTATTTAGGTAAGCGTATATGCTAAATTTATAATTAAGTGCTATTCAATTTCTAAAACAGACTATAATTTGTATATAACGTGATTAATGAAACCTATATATCTACAGGAAACTGAATGTTTAAACTATTTAGTACTAGCTATTTGCTTATTTGACGAACCGGTTAATGTAATGGTACCGGACTGCCAAACCAGGGTCCTGGCTTCGTATTTGGAATCATTACAAAGTATGTTCCTGTGAGCGTTATTTAATTTCTTTTTTTCTATGAATGGATTCTAATATTAGGAAAAATATCACAAAGGACATCAACCACTATAAAAATAACATACAAAAGAGATAATTAAGTTAAATAAAGAGACCCCAAATGTGTTCCTAAAGCAAAGAAACAGAAAGGGTGTCATAATTAGCCAACTAACCTCTTTCACTAGACGAACGTGCAGGAAACACTTAATTGCAGCTCGGAGCGTTGGGCAAAGGACACATACGATCAAAACTCTGTACACAGCTCAAGTACCTAAGCGATAAGGTCGTGTTTTGTTTATACCAAGAGTAAAAGCAGTAGGAAGTCGGATCCCGAGCGATGCAGAGTTAAAATTGAACACATGGTGCCTGTCGCGCTACTTGGTGACTTGATGGATGATATGCCTTTTTGAAACGTTTTCACACGGATAGTAATGTTCAGAAATTTATTCTTCATGTTTCACTATCTAGTTACACGTCGTTTTGTAATGTTTTGTTAGAGAAAGAAGGTCCTTGGTCATTAAAAGTCTGTTTTTGGGCCATCACTCCGAAACTCTTTTCTGTACTATACCTTCTTAATAAGCTGACACTTTTTTAAGGGGATGATCAGACCATGAAACTGAACAACTTTCTCTGTGGGACTAACATCAAAATCGCGAAAAAAATGTCTGCTGTCCCATACTTTTGACTCAAGTAGGTTTACAGTTTTGCATGGAACAGCTGATTTTATTTTCGTGACTTCGATATTGGTTCCATAACGAAAGTTGTTCAGTTTCATGGTCTAAACTACCTCCTTAAATGTTTGTATTTTTGTAACACCTTGTATGTTCATCATCATCAGCCTACATACGTCCCACTGCAAGGCAAAGGCCTACCCTCAGGGACAGTGTCCACCACCCGTGTCCAATGCCGATCGGTAGACTTCACATATCACACATACGCATCAGAATATCTTCATGAATATGATAGTTTCCTCACGATGTTTTCCTTCACCGTTTGATTTGAGAGCAGTCACCGCGCGCTATATCTATTACCAACTACGAATAAATAAATAAAATAAATAAACCTCCACACATTTACTTTTGATAAATCACATTTTAGTAAGCTTGTCTACATAAATGAATGTGTTGTACAACTTACTCAAAAAGTTATTACAAGCCAGGTCATAACGCGGAGGGATCGCCATTCACGATGTCCCCTGTTTTGTTTATTAATGAAGGAAAGCCAAGGCTCGTTGGCGACATCATCTGAGATTTACTGGTGTATTTTGCTCATAAATAAAGATTGTTAATTGATACAGTATTGGTGTCTTGGGTTCCTTACAGGATAACCAATTATGTATTTTTTACAGTTCGATAAACGAATCAAAATGTTTTGTAACTATGTATAATTTTCTATGATATCGTTAAAGTTACATTTTTAGAGGTGTTTTTTTAATACCCGCGATTTTTGAGCTTAGGCGTTGATGGAACGATATCATCACGCTATCGCCGCGATATCTCTGAGATCAATCAGTGTCGCGGCGGAATCGTGGCGATGTCACGGCGATAACGCTCAGTCAACGCCTGTGCTTAAAAATAGTAGCGATTCAGTTGCGACATCGCTTAGTAATCAGAAGAATAAAAAAAGCAAATTCTATGAAGCTTCTAATGAAGGAAAAAAGGAAGAGGGCCACAATCCACCAACTCTTACAAATTTTGTGTCTAAAAATTATGCTTATGATGTTACTCAGACAAATATAAACATTAATACAAGACACAATCACTTCAGCATAACAATCATCTACTTGCTTTATTACAACAAGGAAATCTTCACCTGTGGTTTCTTCTGGAACGTTAAAGCAAAATTTCGACACGGCGAATTTTTATGAGTGTCGTCTCCTGACTACACACGAGGGAGTCACTGGCTTTTGAAACGACTGGTAGTCAAAGAGAAATGGAGATTTCCTGTTACAAATGTGTAACCAGTAGGTTGTATTTCTTCGCGGATTACTTTCTCGAAAGCGCAATGGTAACGCGCCTCGGAATTTTTATTACTCGCGGTTCCCCAAGGTACAGTTTCATGACAGAGATACATTCGGATCATTATTATTTTGTAGCGGCTGCGCACGTTTCACGGAAAAACTACGTAGTAAACACGAGACGGTCTCACTGTTATGATTATGGTGATGAAACTGAAACAACTTTGTACTTTCTCTGGATATTATAAAAAAATATGGTATTATTGCTACAAAATCGTGGAAAAGATTTTTTTCTTTGAAGTCGGATTATTTTATGAAAAGAATGGTTTAAATAAACATGGTGTAAGGGACAACCAGGGAAAATATTAAAACGGTGGGTTCAGACATCAGGGAACGCGAACCAAAATCGATTGTTTCATTTGAGCCCGGTAGGTGCAGCATTTTTCTATGAAACTGCAGATTTTTTTTTTCGCCTTTCCTGGGTTTGAATCCATAGTGAATGTTGATTAGTTTTATGGTCTGAATTCACCATTTCAGTATTTGCCTGGCTGTTCCTTACACCCTTTTTAATATTACACTGCTTTTTAATTACATGAAAAATAATTAAGAATTTATTAGCTGTTCTGTAATTCGCTACGTTAGACTCAAATTGCTTGATAGCTTACAAAATACAAGATAAATTATAATACACATTTCATCCTCCGTTCTTGGACCACCTGGAGATAGGGGTAGCAGCATGTACTACGGAGCTCTGTAGTTATTATTTCCAAGGCGCCAGCCGGCTGGCTGTTTTATTAAGCTTGATGAAAACTTTACATCATCATATTTTCTGGATCGCTTACCTAAATTAAAGGTAATTTATATCCCAATGTACACAGCCGGTGCCCGTCGGAGCTTTATTAAACAAATAAAGTAATGAATTGGTGAGCTTTCATAAACAAGCGAGCGGAAATTTGAAACTTTATTATTTACGGACGGTGGAAGAAAACAAATATTATTAAAATTAATGAAGGGCTTCTTGAAATGAACAAAAGGTTATGGGTTGTTCGATAAACAATACTGTCCATAGCCAATAGCTATTTCGGCATCAAAGTTAATCTGCGCCGTTGGATACGACTATATAAGTAGGTATCTAACTTTTCATGTAATTTTAATGATCAATAAGGCCTTAGTTCTGCAGATCATTCAGTCTCATCAGTCTTATTGTTATATTTTTCGAACAAGCTTGCTAACAAGGCTCTTGTTAGTGAGTATACAATTCAATTACTACAACGAAACAACGTTAACAGAAAAAAATGGAAGTCAGAAAAGAAAATTAATTGGAATCGTTGAAAACCTTTCTAAGGACTTTTATAAACGGGAATTCATACTAATGAATATAAAATATAAGGAATCGTATTAATACAGCTCAAACCGATTTCTTTTTAGGCTGATTCAAGTTTCCATTAACTGAATTCCTAATTTCCTATTCCATTTGGTCGTATCTAAATAACCGTTTCGTGCAGCTTACGAATGGAATGTTAGCCACGTACTAAAATAAATTAAATTAGAGATGATCCTTCATGCTCAGCTCGGCGTGAAATGAAAAATATAAATATCGTGAGACACCACAGCTGGGGGATAATTGCAAAACGAGTAGGTAGGTAATCTCGTATCCTGCTTTCATAGGAACACTAACAAAGTTAGTCTTCAGAGACCAGCGCGGTAATAAGGTGTGGTCGTAATTAGGTAGAAATAATATGACATGTAAGAAAAGGCTGTTTTATTTTGAATAGGAATAACTTCCTCCAATTTTAAAACAAAACAGCGAGCGCAGTTACGTAGGGGCTGGCACATAGCCTCGAGGTTAAAAGCCCCTTAAAATAATTTATCGTCGAAAAAAATAGGCAAAATGATTCTTAAAAAAAGGTAAGTAAGGTGTGGTGATGTCGCCACATTGAGTAGGACAATGTTGTGACGTACGTAGTAAATTATAGCTCAAGAAGGGCGGGCCTGTTTCACCACTTCCAAATAAGTTCTTGTTAGCTTATCCGACAGCTCATTTGACATATTTTATATGAGAAATATATCAAATGAGCTGTCGGATAAGCTAACAAGAACCAATTCGGAAGTGGTGAAACAGGCCCTGAGTCTCACTAGCTACCGGTACCTTCTCACTGTCACGCTAGTGTGTTTGTAGTACAATGTCGTCTAAAGTGTAGTGTTTCTATGAAATTGACTTAGTGAACAGGCAATGAAACGTTAAAGGAATCGCACCTGCGTGACAGTGTCATATAGAGCCTTGTATCAGCATTGCCATTATGCTGCCATATTGATTGGCGAGCATTGAACTATTATGTACTAAATATAGAACTAACACGACAAACAAACGTCATGCCCGACGTGAGCGTAGGACGATTGCGGGCGGGTGAAAGAGATAGTGATAACGATTTACTATGTAAGTGTGGCGACATCGCCACAATTGAGTTGGATAGTGCGTAATTAAGCTCGGTGTTCACTTTAGGAGTTGTGAGTGACAATTCTGAGAGTCGATTACTTTTATAAATTTTACTTAGGGCCTGTATCACCACTTCTAGATAAATTCTTATTAGCTTACCTGACAGATATTTTGTATAAAAGATATGTCAAACGATTCGTCAAATAAGCTATCAAGAACTTATACAGAAGTGACGATCAAATATTTAGATGTTTGGATGTTTGTCATTCAATGGCGCATAAACGGCTGAACGGATATGGATGGAATTAGGCACACAGATAAAATATTCTGGATCAACAAATCATCATCATCATCATATTATTATTTAAGAGCTACGCTCTTGTCGGTGGAGTATTCGCCAATCCTGTCTCTTTTCCGCTAGTGTCTTGAGTTCTTGATACGACTCGACATCAACCTTTTCCTTCACTTGGGCCAGATAACTCTGTCTGGGTCTTCCTCTGCCTCATATCACCAACACACACAGGACAACATAGGACACATAATTTGTTTAAATCAACACAGACAAAGGCGCGGCAACAGCTATTTAAAACATAAAATATCAAAAGATAATTACAAAGAGAGTAGGAACGTAATCTGGTACCCTGCTTTCATAGAACACTAACAATGTTAGCTTCCCCCGGAGACTGTCAGTACTGTACGTGTTAATAAGGTATGAGTTTACTCTGTAAAACATTGGAGCTGTTTTATTATTTAAATCTGACCAAACGCTATTGATTTTGTGACTTACACTGTATGCGCTTATTTGCTGTTGTAAGGTAGGTTTTTGTCTTGCTCAAAACTTAATAAAACAACGTCTTTTTTGGTCAGTCGAAAAAAAAATTGTGTAATATGTAGGTATTTTTTAAATTTTCAACCATAATTATTTTGATAAAATTTTTAAAAATTATTATTTACCACTAATTTCCTGATTACAATAGACAAAGGAGCTTTTTAGCCATTGATACCTACTTACATAGATATTATCCAGGGTTCAACTTAATAAGCTGACAGTTTTTTAGGAGGATGATCCGACCATCAAACTAAACTACTTTCTCCATGGGACCAAAATCGAAATCGCGAAAAAAAAATCTTCTGTCCCATACATTTGGCTCGAGTAGGTTTGCAGTTTTGTATGGAATAGTTAATTTTTTTTTCGCGATTTCGATATTGGTGCCATTGAGAAAGTTGTTCAGTTTGACAGTCTGATCATCTCCTTAAAAAAGTGTCAGCATAATAGGACCCTGTATATTATTACATAAATATGGTAAAACAGCCATGTAATTTATTTGAAATTTATTGCTACTAACTACTAACTTTCCCTATGGAGCCAACCTCCGGAACGACGAAAAAAAATCAGCAGTTCCATACAAAACTGAGCATCTACCTGACTCAGATGTTGAAATAGCTGATTTTTTTCCAGCGTTTCTTTTGGTTGGCTCCATATGGAAAGTTGTTTAGTTTGATGGTTCGAATTCTCCGTTTCAGTGTTTGCTAGATGTAATGGATACACCCTGTATATTGTAGTTATGAGTATTACAACTGACTTTTATAAGTGGGTTTCATGTTTCTATTTAGGGTCTTTCTAAAGTGACTCTTTTTTAAGGGGATGATCAGACCGTCAAACTAATCAACTTTTTCTACTGCACCAACATCGAAATCGCGAAAAAAATATCAACTATTCCATACAAAACTGTAAACCTACTCGAGCCAAATGTATGGGACAGCTGATTTTTTTTTGCGATTTTGATGTTGGATTGATGGTTTGGTCGTCCGCTCAAAAAACTGTCACCATATTAAGAAGGACCTTGTATATTGTATTGTATCGATAAACTCTTTTTTTAAAGTCAGTTAAAAATATTTTTACTTGCAGTGCATTTTTTTCCACCTGTATTTTGGCGAAATGCTTGCTTGACGTAATGCGTATGGACGAACTGCGTTTTGGACGACATGCGTATGGGACCAAGTGCTACTAGGTCAGTTATGGTAACTTTAACTTTGAATATATTTATACAGGGTTTCGCTACTCGTGGTGCTTCAGACGATCAGACTTAACAATTTACACAATGGGACAAAGACCAACATTGAAATCGCGAGAAAAATCTGCGGTTCTATACAGTTAGATTGAGGTTTTTAAGCACCCCTGACCCACCCCTTTTTTAGGGTTCCATAGTTAACAAGGAACCCTTATAGTTTCGCCATGTCCGTCCGTCTGTCCGTCTATCCGTCTGTCCGCGGCTTAGCTCAGAGAAGCTAAGTACTAGAAAGCTGTAATTTGACATGAGTATACTCGTACATATTTATCACGCCAACAAAGTGGTACAATAAAATCTTGAAAAATATTTTTTGAGGATCCCCCACACGAAAAGTGGGGATGAAAATTTTTTTTCTTGTCTATCCCATAGTGTGGGTATTGTTGAATAGGTATTTTAAAATAATGTGGGTGTGGGAAAACCATTTTTCCATTTAAGGATCCGTTTGCGAAATATTAAACTTTATAGTGAACATTTTTGTTAGGGTCAAGTCTACCCTGCGCGTGGCCCACACGCACTTTGCCGGTTTTTTTTAAGCTACTACCGCGTCGAAACTCGTTGGCGCTAAAGACAAGGCGACCAGAAACTCTACAACATAACACGGCTTTATAATTATTGCAATATAACGCTGATGTCTATAATCAACATTCAATTAAAGCGAGACAAACCATTTCCCCAAATATTGGGGAGTGCATCCATTCCATAAAGTCGGCAATAAGGATTTCCAGAAATTCCACTTCGGAAGCCTGAAAATGGGGTCAAGACTGGTATTTGTTGCAAAGGAATTCCCAGAAACTAAACAGCTAAATGCATCTGGTATTTAAATAGTGCGCAACCAATTATACACCCCTATTTTTTAATTGCCAACAAAAGCAATATATTCGGCAAAGCTCTTCAAATAAAGACTATTAAAAAAAGTTTGGACATATACAGATTATTTAACAAAACAACTTTCCGTATTGAATATGGTCAACCCATATTCAATACGTTGTTAATATAAGTAGTTTTTTTTATGTTTCATACAAAAGAGTGAATCCGCCGATCGATTTTGTATTGGAGGTTGCTGTGTGTACCTTATGAAAAGTTGTCTAGTTTCATTATCTGAATACACCCTCAGAATTTTACGTTATTTAAAAATAGGAGTATATTAACTAGCAAACAGCGTAACTAAATAAATCATTTCAAATTAATACAAGCAACCGCTTGCGGGCCTTAATAAATGACATAATATATCATGATGTATTAACGTTGCTCTAGCAACACTGCAGGTGAGATTAAGTTGGTGTAGGATGTACAATCCCATGACTTGATTTATACCTAGCACTATGTCCTCGGGTCCCAGCACAATTTCAGCTAACTTTATGAATCATGATACACAATGCATGTGTCGGGGTTATCGTCTCAAGTTATGAATGTTGCGGGAACACGAGCGCATTCTACACGTTTATAAAATTAACTCTGTTTATTATAGTAGTGTACACTGAAAAATTATTATGGTTTTATTCTCGTTACAATATTTTCTTATTGGAGGCTCTATATGTGATGACAGCTCGTTTTGTAAACGCTAAGTAACATTGCAGCGTAAAATGGCCTACTAAGAATCACCTTATTTTTATTATTTGATAAGCTTAATAATCGCGAAGTTTCTAAACCATAGAACATCGATTTTGTATCTCAGTCCAACTCAAAACTTTTTAATTTTGACTTTTTTTGGTAACTTGTATAGATGTTGTGTAGTTGATTATTTTACAAATGGAAGAGTGATTCAAGACTTTTGCAAGATTCATCTTGCAAAAAAAACCAGCCAAGTGCAAGTCGGGACTCGGGCAATTAGTGTTCCGTACTACCAGTTGTTTAACATGGGTCGTTGATAACAACCACTATAAATTGATACTTAGTTAGTATCTGGTCGTATAGTAACTGAAGATCATTTTACACTGGTAGTTGTTTTTTGGGCATAGAAAAAATTTACAAGTTCCAGCCTGATTTCCCGCCATAATGTTCATGATTTTTTCAGATTTTATACGACTATATCTCTTGAAATTGGGGAAAGTTACTACGAAAAAAGCAATCATTATTTTAAGCCGCTCTGGTTAGAAATTTGCCAAATACCTACACATTTAAAAATCATAACTACGAAAAATCGCGAAAAATATTTTCACATACATCTAGGTGTAAAAAACCAAAAATAAAAATTAGGGTGGCACTGTTTCGACCACCCTGTATGTTTGGAAAGAGTAGCAGATCTCAATCAATTGTGTTTGCCTACCACATTGTTACACAGGCGTGAGTCGATGTATTTATGTTTCCCATTTGGTGTTCACATCAGAAGTATACACCGTGGCATCGAGGTTATTTGAAAGCCGGAAGGAGGTGATACTCGTATAACATCAATCGTACAATCAAAAGCCACGGTAGAATTAAAAAAAATATTTATAAGTTTTTTAATTCGATTTAAGAAAATACAAATTTCAAATCTGTAACACGCTTCGTCAAAAATGGCGACATATCCGTATCTGCAACATCCGTATCTGTAAATAATTAAAAATAAACAGGATCCCAATCAGCAACATGCTTCGTCAAAACTTAAACCTACGAGTATACACTCTAAATCTGCTACACAGAAAAAAGTTAAAAAAGCTAAGCTCAGTTAAGCTTTTAATTAAAATAATATCGAGAAAAACTCGAAAGTGTGAGAACCATTAGTGAGCTTTTCATATCACACCGACAAAAGAAGCCGACTCGACGTGTCGACACCGCGCCCGCTGCCCGCTGCTAGTATTACTATGAGTTCGAGACGTTTACGAAAACGGATTTTTCATATTATATTTTTTATGTTAAAATTTTATACTGTAGCGGAGCTACGAGAGAGCTGACTTAGCAATAATGCCGAACACATCGATCGAGTCGATGTAAACAAACAGATCTAGGTCAGCGCATGCGACCTAACGTGTGAGTACGTCACACGGATGACGGCCAATCAGAAGATGTATCTGTCCAACGGATCAAAAAGCCAATAAGTTTTTATGTAATAAGCCAATAAGATGGCGAAGACAACACAGCACATCACGAATAACAACCAATCATATGGCGAGCCCTAAATCGCACTATCAAAATTGTCAAGAGAGTTTGTATATATACAAAGATCCAACTTAGAATAGTCGGACCGCGGTCCCGGGCATTCAACTAGCCCGTGGAAGATCGTCCCTTTTCCTCCAAATATACAAACATAAACTCCCGACCATAATCTCTTTAGGGACAGGCATAAGCTAAAATTAAAAAAAATATATATATTTAACAATTTTAAAATTAAAAAAATCCAAATATGATAACCAGTGACCAAACCTTAAAATTTTATCACCGTAATTAATTCGACTACCGATGGCATATCACCTCCTTCCGACGTCAAAACGACTCCGATTCGACGATACGGCTTAGCAGATTGCCTACCCAAATGGGACACAGGCGACTTAAGTCGACATTTGTATGTTTCCCATTCTGCGTACACAGCAGAAGTATATACGTCCGCATTTTGAATTTTTAAACTATGATCCAGCAACATTGAGAAACTAACTCTGCGAACTAATATTAACATTTCGCACGCTCCGTGACGTAGCCTCGTAGCTAGATGCTACGCCGTAGCGCATCGTAGCGTTATTGCACAACTTTAAATTTACTCTGTTTTTTATTTTTATTTCTACAAATATGCATTTGGTAGAGTCAGTATTAGGATGTTGTGAAAATGTTATAATATTTTGCCTCCGAAACAAGAAGACGCATCACACCACATAGAGAAAATACGATTTACTTGTTTTAGTACTATATCCCGCTACTGAATAATATACGACTAGTTTTTAATTACCAAAAAATAAGGATGTATTCAGACAATGAAACTAAATAACTTTCCCTAAGAACCATGAGACGAAAAACGAAAAAATATTCAGACCTCCCATAGAAAATCGATCGAATGATCCGCACTTTAGTATGGGAGGTTCAAAAAATATTCTCATAGCCTGATGCCCTTTAGGGCCGATTTCAGTCACTCTCATACGTTACGATGATGATACTGATAGCTAAGATAGTCATTGCGATATCTTTCCAAAAACATGTATAATACCAACTCTATTCACAAATGTATATTCTTTCTGAAGTATGGTTACCTAACACTAATTTTACCATTTGGCTGAATGATCGCATTCAAACACAAATGGTACCCATACATATAGAAGATATTATTATTCCAACAACCTTAAGTGAGCTATTAACAAGTCCGCCTATAATCATACACGGTGTACTTACTCGACAATTTCAAAGTAAATAGTTGCTCTGTAATCATTCTCGCACTTGTTAATTAGAGCTTACTTTGGAGCGAACGAATTCATGTTTATATAACAACGAAACCGTCGGAATAGCAAGATGAGAACAGAACAGTGTCTGTAATTAACATAGTAATTATAGGCATCTAATTGCCTTCCCGTTCATGCCTTGAGTATCAAACGGGCGTGACAAGACTGAAGAGCGATGGCGTACTGGCTTGACAGAATAATATGACATTTAATTAAGTGGATACTGCTACACAGGCGAAATGATGAAATTTTAAATTAGATATTTCAATATCAATTTGATTAAAGTGGAAAATTAACACGAAATTCTGTGAATGTTCGTTTCGCTGCAAAATACACAAACGTCAGTCAGTGGCGTTCGTGGCGACCATTTGTCATCTGCTCGCGGGCAACTAAAATTACACTGGAATGTTATAACGGGTATATATTTCTCTACTACATAGCTTTTTACGAACACTTCTGTTAATGACCCCTTACACAAGGTGTACAAATAATAGCAAAACTTTAGATTTTTTTATAAAACGCCAGTGAAAAAACAATAAAGAACGTTTTTTCATTTATTGCTTCAGTCACAGAATAAGTAATAGTATATAGTTCTATATACAGAAATGCCACTCCCCGCCCCCCTCTGACTTCAGATTCCCCACCTCCCTTCACACTTTCTGGGAAACTTGAGGGAAATCGAGCAAGGGAATGCAGTCAGGCCCGCGCATCCGTAGTATTTGACTTCATAAAATTGAGTCTTTTCAGTGCATAAAAACGTTGAAAAATAACGCTAAATTCACATTTTCAGTAATTCTTTAGCTCAAATACTATTTTTAAAAACAGAAAGAACAATAAAAAGTAATGAAATGTTGATGATGTGCATACGATGCGTGCTAAGTCAACCCTACACAAATGTCAAAGACAATTTTCACCAAGTGCGCATGTGCGAACGCCATCATGTCAAATCCAAAACGTTTTTTGAAGTGCCGGACCTGTGCTAAAGTATCTGTACAAAGGTGTGTTTTAAGGTATTATTCAACAACTTATGTTTTGTATAGTTCATAAATAAACAATTATTATTATTTTTCATGGCTGTAAATGTTTATTAACACATAAAACAGATAAAAGTAGGTGTACATTAAAAATTAATCAAATATAAATTTTGACCGACACATATTTTATAGAAATATAAGATGCACATTTTTATTAGGGTTCCGTACCCAAGGGTGCCATCGGGACCCCTATTACTAAGCCCATGCCATCCGTCGTCTGTCCGTCCACTTGTTATTATGATATAGATGATTTCCTAACAATAATTTAAAAACTTGCTTTTCGGTGAAGAAAAACTTCGTGAGGAAACCTACATGCTTCAATTTCGAGGAATGTATTATACCGATTGTCCATTACAAGTGGCGACGGGCTCACTCCCCGTCACACTGACTAGAGTTTCAGTACTAGTGAAACGTGGATGTACTAAGGTTTCAGAATATCTCTGACTACCCCCTCGGGGAAATGTAGTCTTGAGCATAATTTTAAAAAAGTCGAATATTAAGCGGTGGTCCCTATACAAGAAACAATTTATTTTTCAAACGCGAGTCCGACTCTCAATTGTTCTGTTTTTACATTAAGCGAGCCATAAAACATGTAATCACTATACAACGCCATACAATTTTTTCACTGAATACAACTAGTTTTATGTTTTTCCCATAAAATCGTTAAAATGTTGATTAAAGCCGCTATGAGTAGACAGAATTCCATCGAAATAAGCATTTTAATTATTCATACAATTTTGACAGTTTGTCCTTGTATAATATCAATAAAAGCTGAACAGACTTTGTCGATCCTTTCTTACTCTCTTATGAGCTTTCACCTGTCAGCGACGATGACAACTTTAATAAGTTATTGAATATCGTGATATTATTATTGGCAGAATAGCCAAGTTACAAAATACTTCAATGTCTGTCACATAAAGTAGACAACTAAAGAAATAATGGAGTTTACGTGTTTTTCCCACTCTGAAACGTTTTTCTCTGCAAGTTTAGTTAGTATTAATGTTACGTCAAAAGTATCAATAACATTGCGTTTAACAATTTGATAGCTTTTTATTTCTATCATCATTGTCAGCCTATATACGCTTACCCATAATACTGTAAGGTACATGCCAAGACCACAGGGAGGGCGTTAGTCTACCATGAGTGCCTTTTATTTTTCAAATATTATTGATTAGGAACATGTTACAGTCATGTTGTGATATTTCGAATCAAATTAAAGATTGAAAAATTAAGTCTCGGGCGGGACTTGAACCCGCAGTCTTCCAAGCCGGGGAATTGCTGTTTCAAATTTCGCCACCGAGCCCACAACCCGGAGAATGACATTTTCAATCTATTGCGTATTTTTTTTTTTTTATAAATAAGATTAAAATAGCTTTTGAAACCGATAGAAGTACGTGAAAGTTGAATAAAATCGCACAATATACTAGGTGTTAACAATTTAAAGCAAAACCTGAAAACCGTTTCTCGAAAACCTGAAAACCGTTTCTCGCATCCTGTGTCTGAACACCCATCTTCAATTTATTATTTTTACTAAGATTTTAGAATATTTGTGTATTCGTTACGAAATAATAAACACACCGTTAATTTATTAATGTCCACGTGATCCCTTTCCGCACCTCACATACGTAAATATGTTAATATTTGTCAACACGATAGCTCAATCTAGATACTCTTTCTTATACTGTAGCTCAGTCGTCGGTAGTGAACCTGCCTGTTGTGCCGAGGGTCGCGGGTTCGAATTCCGCAAGTGACAATTATTTGTATGATAAATATGAATAAGTAACCGAGATATGGATGTTCGTATCTACTCGTATCTGTATAATGTACCTATTCTAAATCGTTGTTTAGTCATCATAATACAATTGTCCCGGCTTACTAGATTCTGGTACTTTGAATGTGACTAGATAATTTGTGTGACAATGTCTAAGATATTCTAATTATTTATTAAAATGTTTACCAAATAATAAAGCCCACATGACCCCTTTCCCCACCTCAGATACGTAAATATATGAAAATTAGACGTCTGCAGGACAATATCAAAATTGTATTAAATGTATCTAAACCATATCCCATAAAACCTTACATTGAAAGTTTGCTTCAATGTCGTTTTGGTAGATACTTAGTAACAGAAAGTTGTAGGAACATGAAGATGAATAGCTTTTCATATTAAATTGAATTCCGCGGTTCATTGATTTTCAATTTGTATGGGGCGTGCAGCTCGGCGCCCCGTGCCCGGGACAGTGGGCCTCGGGTACGCAAATAAATCTGTAGTACCAAGAATGTGCGACAAACCGCTTTGCGAAACTATCTGTCCGCCCGATTGCTATTAAATTATTCAGGCGTGTTCGCACGCGGTTAATTTGTGGTGTAACGAATTCAATTTGGAATAAAAAATTAAAAACATTTAATTGTTGTTAAGCTTATGGTTTCATCAGTACGCGTGCGTGGTTTATAGCGTAGAGTCAATGTTTTGAATGAATAAAAACTATACAGGTGCAAATTTAAATACGTTAAATGGGGGTGCTTCAGACCATGAAATTGAACATCTTTAACTACGATGAGACCAACATAGAAATCGTGAAAAAATAATCAGCTGTTCCACAGAAAACGTCAACGACTGCTAGGCAGAAATGTATAAAACTGCAGAATTTATTTTGGCGGATTCACTGTTGGCTCCTTAGAGAAAGTTGTTCAGTTTGATGGTTCCCCTTTAAGTATATAGCGAATTTATGATGGCGAGTTTCCATCTTGTAGAACATTAAATAATAGGATAACAAGTGGTGTATACAGCACTGTTAATGTGAAAAAAACTGTCATTGGACACGTTGCACAAAGTATATGAACTCGCATTTAACGTTCTTTACAGTGTAATGAAGAGCTCGTTGACGTAGTGGAGCTTCAGTATTGAAAACGATCACCGAAGTTAAGCAACGCCAGGTCCGGTCAGTCTTTGGATGGGTGACTGTTTAGTGGTATTTCTCGAGTTAAGCAGTTGGTCTCGGATAGTTCCATCAGATGGCGTTGTAACTATTCGTTAAGCCAGGTCAGAGGCCTATTAAGGCGGCTTGAAAATTATCTGATAGCAAGTTGACGGCAAGTTGGCAAGTGAGTCAACTTGCCTCTGCCAACACGCACTGAGCCCGCGTGGTGGAGTATGGCCCACTCCCTCTCACCCTTATTCGTGAGAGGAGGCCTTTGCCCTGCAGTGGGATTCCACAGGCTATAACTTAACTAACTTTTACAGTGTAATTACTTTTGAATTCAAAATGATCTCAAAACAAAACACAGTATCCGAACCCAAACGTAAGAAAAATCTGCCTTTTCTTACATTTTCTTTGTAATACAGACAGATTGCCGAAATGATAAATAATAAGATGGACAAGTTCTAACAGAATTTTTTTTTGGACGGAATTTTCACGTTTAGACCAAAAATGGATGTAACCTGTATGGTGACTTTTACTAGCAATAACAATAATTTGGTAGTTACTGGATGAGTAAGTCGGTGTTAATTTACCCGTATACCTATTATCACAATTGACACAGTATAAATATAGTCCTCGTACTAAATAAGTCAAAATATCCAACTACCTGATTTAATTAATTTGTATTCAATATACTGATAAAAGATAATAAATTCAAAAATATCGTCGAAAAAGTAACAAACCAATCGATTGGCGAATGGACTCACAGTTTCAATAAACTTGTTACCAAATTCAAATCATCAATCTGCTATTCAAGTACTTAACAAAAATAGAAATTATCCTCCAAAAGCTCCCCAAATAACCTCTCCAGTCTCAAAGATAAAAGTCTAAACTATCGTTATAGTCTAAGAGCTAGCTGCTAAAAGTGTATTATGTGCAGACTGCAGAGCGTATATTGTCAACGCGTGCACGTAGCGAGTCATTGGACCGCCCGCGCCCGCGCCCGCCCGCGTGGCCAGATGTATTGGAAACCTAACAGGATGTCTCGCAAATAGAATGTGTGTCGCATACCTAATGGGAGCTACATGAAACTGAATGCTGTAAAAGGGGAGGAAAATGTTTTGTTCAAGTAAGGAATAAAATAAATGGTCGATAAGTTTCTTTTTATTTACTTACTAAAAATACTTATTTAAAGACCGTTCGTTATATTCTAGGAAGTATCGGGGCTACGGTCAAAAAGATTCCGGTGTTTATTGGTATCTAACTGAACTGGTCTGGATTCTAAATCATGAGGTTACAATTTGCACGCTCAAATTTGCTGAGCGAGTTACGAGCTATGGGGTGAGCTATGCTCGGTGATTCTCTGAGAGTTAAGATCAGGAATGAGGTGATAAGTCAGAGAAATAAAGTGGTTGACATAGGTTAGAAAATTAGCAAGCTAAAGTGGAGATGGGTCATGAGTTCTAGAGTGGCAACCGCTTACCGGAAAGCGCAACGTGGGTAGGCCCCCCATGGTGGACCGACGACCTGGTGAAGGGGGCTCTGCGTTCCAGCCGCCTTCACCAGGTCGTCGCCTTCAGCCACTCGAGAACTTTTCGGTCCCATCGGCCATCGGTTCTGCGAGCAATGTGCCCGGCCCACTGCCACTTTAGTTTAGCAATTTTTTTGGGCTATGTCAGCTACTCTGGTTCTTCTGCGGATTTCTTCATTTCTGTTTCGATCTCGCAGGGAAACTCCGAACATAGCCCTCTCCATTGCCCTTTGGGTGACTTTCAGCTTTTTTATGAGGCCTTGAGTGAGCGACCACGTCTCTGTTCCATATGTCATCACTGGCAACACACACTGATCGAAGACTTTCGTTTTAAGACACTGCGGTATTTGGCACGTGAAGATACTACGTAGCTTCCCGAATGCTGCCCAGCCGAGTTGGATTCGACGGTTGATCTCTTTCTCGAAGTTGGACCTACCTAACTGAATAGTTTGTCCGAGGTAAACATAATTGTCAACAACTTCGAGCGCTTAGTTTCCGATCATTACAGGAGTGGGTACAACATGGGCATTTGACATGATATTCGTCTTTTTACCATGTTCATCTTCAGACCAACTCATTCGGAGGCTCCTCCATATTCTCCGCCATGATGACTATATCATGATGATGATGAGGTATATATTGTTAAATATGAAGGGTTTTATTTACGAGTTATCCTTTCACTTTTCTTTTGATCTTTCGATTATGTCAAAGTTTAACTCCCAACGTGGAGTCTTTGTCTAACAAATTAATTAAAGTGTAGAGCTCCCTACATTATGACACTTTTTGAGATTATCACGACAGCGAACGACGTCAAAATAATTAAAAAACACGTAGCAACTAGTTTGCATGCGCAAATTGAAGAGCTATAGGGTGTCTGGCATAAGCTTTTGCACGATATATTGGAAATTTAATGAATAATGGTGCAAAAAAAAACATTACCCTCGTGCTGGCGCGATCGGTCGGGTAAAGAATAAAAAAAAACACTTTACAAATTACATATGATAATAAAATTCAAAATATGGGAAGTTGTTACTTGTTAGTATGTGTAAAAAATCGGCCAAGAGGGTGTCGGACTCGCCAATGATAGGGTTCCGTAGTCATTACATGAAAAGGTTAATCCGACATAACATAGATAACTTAAGGAATCTTCAAAAGCATATTATACAACGTGTTAATGAATTAACGCAAAACTAGAAAGTATTTTATTTCGAATAGAGAGCCGAATCGAATTATCATGGTTTCAACACAGGTATTTTTTTTCTTCAAATTATTAAATATTTTGTAAAATTTCAAATTTACTGAAATCGATCGACCTCAACCCACGGCTCGGGCACTCTCACCCTACTTACTACCAAAACAAGATTCTTAAAATGTATACATAAGCACGTTAGCGCTTCCATTTATTGCTGAAATGATAACAAATCATTTTTGCCTCAAAACTTAAACTGCGAATAACTTAAAATGTTAACGATCAAAATAATGAAATTATTGTTTCAATCTGATTATTTTGTTAAAATCAGTTGGAGTGTATGAGGATTTCGGCTTATTCATTAACACGTTATATTTCGAAATACAAGTATCGTAACGACTTAGTATGGGTGTTTTGTTCCAAGTCACAAGAGCTATCCAACGACACCTCACTAAGGACGACGACGACTTAACAAAAAAAAATTTTTTCCAACCCCCTTTTCGTTGTAAGTACATTTTTGTTTTTGAGTTATTGTTACCTATTTTCATGTTAAATTTCGGTTCAATAGGTGCAATAATGAGTGAGTAATTGAGGCGGGAATACAGACAGACACACAGAATGGATGAAAGTATAAGGGTTCCTTGTTTGATTACGAAACCCGAAAAATGTACCTGCATATAACGATTTTATAATGTGATAAATTAAAATTATATTCTGATATCGATAAACAATTATCAGGAGAGGCGTTGAGTTGCCGACGCCTTTCATAGAATATTATTACCCGTGCTCATGTTTAAACAAATAAATAACTCTATACTTATTCACGTTGCAAGTTTGACCACAAGCGGTTGAGTCGTTACGAGTTTCGCGTGCAACCTTGCCACGAGGCGCCGCCATCTCTTTTCTTAAATGTGTTTTGCTCATAGAACAATCATTGAGATTGGGATAGATGCTCCCACAAACTTAATATTAGCAGAATTGTAATGCTAAGCATAAGAAATCGGCCACATTAACTCTCTACTGCATGAATTATGAAGAATGCTATCAACAATATTTTTGATATCTGTTGATTATCTCTTATAAAAAAAACCTTGCAAAGATGAAAAAGAAATCTAACTCAATTTTCAGAAAAACTTTTACAGAACCATAATTATTTGTTTTTTTATGCATTCAATCGCAGTCAAAAATGATTGCTGTCATCAATGGCTTCGTATATAGGCACGTAAGCATGTATTTTTAACATTTTAAAATATATTGATAAGTTTTCGATGTTGGCTCCATGGTGAAGGTTGTTCTGTTTGATGGTCTGAAGCATATTGTCCTCCATAGTTGCAACTGTCTGGTAATTGCAACTATGGAGCAATTGCATTTATAAGACGATCACGATTCAGTTCTTCTCTCAATAGACACATGTCCAGTCATCTAGAAGGCAGGGTCTGATACAAAAAGAAGAACTGAATCGTGATTCTTATTAAGCGCAATTGCTCCATAATTGCAATTAGAAGACTCCACCTTGCATACTTGTCATTTACTTATCTTTAGCACGTTATGTTATGTTACATAAATGATGAATACATGTTAGGTGGAAACCCTTCAGTAGATAGATACCCTATTATGTGCAAACCGCTATCTGAGAGATGACCTATAAAATAAAACTTGATGCGCGAGACTGCGCTATGACGTCCCTGGTCGGCCATTTCGACCCAACACCCGAAAATTGTCACCTCGCTGCCTTCTTCATTTGCAACAAATATAGGACCGGAGCCTAAGCAATAAATTGCTGAATTTACTTCCCCTCTTTTCCTCAGACGTGCTATTTTTCAGGCTCTTTGTTACGGTACAAAAAGGGACATTTAGCATCAATTCTCCTTCCCTTGAATCGACTTTTATAAGAACACCAGAGCGTAATTTATCTACCTACCTTTCTGCCCACGCAAGCTAAATCTCTTCTCGGCTAACTTAGATGTTTGTATTTATTATCATAAACAAATTTATTTCATTAACAAACAGACACATTTTTCGATTCCTAATACTGAAAGAAAGTAAAGCCGGGTTGCTAATCTAGTCAGACCCCAGTGGAAAGTGTGTGCCCGATAACAATTGTATATGTATTGTCTCTGGTATATAAGGGCTAAGCTATTACAGAAGTAAAGCCACAAAAACAACAAAACTAGGGGGTGTTGTAACCCCTTCAAGGGACCGCAGATCTTAGTATTTAAGGGGATATAATTCGGAGCGCGCTCCATACAAACGTACTATGGTGATATTTTCAAAAATAACCAATTAAACTCAATGAAATTTTGCTGAAACAATCTTGAAACAAATATCTATGCTTGTATGGAGTCAGATTTTTGTTAAAATATACAGTTTCAATGCTAGGATTAATATAAGATATGTATGGAAATCTTTGAGGCACTGTAACTTTAAAACTATACATTTTAATGAAAATCTGACCCAATACAAGCATAGATATATGTATTTAGATTGATTCTGAAAAATTTCATTGAGTTTAATTGGTTAGTATTGAAAATATCACCATAGTACGTTTGTATGGAGCGCGCTCCGAATTATATCCTCTTAACATTAATTTCAACTTGATACCTCTACCCGTTTCTGAGAGAAAGGGTCTTGACAGGTGGTCTTTTATTATATCTGTTCTTGTTTACCAGTTTTATTAAATGTCTGTGAATCTATACACATGAGAACCTTACAGAGTAACATTGCCTCAGGAGGGCAATTGGTACCACAGCTTTTAATACATTCGGTATTGCGCTATTCATTTGACAGCCGTTAGAGCCGTTTTGACAGATCGCTCAGACGTTAAAGGCTGTCCCATAGTAAATAAGTCAAGTTAAACGCGATACGGAAATAAATAGAGTTGGATTGCAATGTGATTAGAACTGAAATTGAAATTAGGATTGAACTTGGATGTTTTAAATTAGCGCGATCGCCCCCCAGGCCAAGCTCTTTAATAAAGAATTAAAAAATTGTGATCCTATAAGTGTTCTGCTTATTTTTGTTTTTGAGGTACCCTATGAAACCCTAAGAAACAACACAGTTTATAAAAAAAATAGAAGTTTCACCGATGGTGCTACTGCTATGCATAGTTTTAAGTGTTATAAAGAAAGTATACAATATCCTGATAGCGAAATTCAGTTTCAATCCACTGTTTCTTGTCCTAGTAAATCTTCTTATGTCAAAATATTGTGAAAACCTTTAACCTTTAACAAGCTTAAGCCATTCCATATTAGCAATTTGAAACATAATTGTGTTTATCATCTCGGGAACAGATATACCGTGTACACCACACACTGGTTGATTGCCAGGCCCAAAAGTTTCTATTCCGTTCAGTCTATTCGGAGGGTTAGCCGACCGTTCACTGTTTCAAATGCCCAAAATACTACGTACCCCAAAAGTAATAATTCACGATTAGCTTCAATATTACTGACTACATAATAAGGTCTAAATTTCAATTCGGCTAGAACTAATTTATATTGAAATAGGCTCTCGTTGGGCGTTTATACTTAAATAATGGGTGGACCGGTGAAAGGACTTTTATCAAACCAAAGGGTCGGTAGTAAATCGAAGTGTCAGCTACAGAGCCCTTGTACTTGACAATAAAGTGAAATATACAGTCTCTTTGTTTTGTCCTGCTGAGGTTTGGCGTAGTGAAAAAGTTGCCCAATGTACGAGTGGAGTGCATTTAGAGCTCGTTATCTTGTGTTAATTAGGATAATATAAATCACTATCCGTTCTAAACACTTCAATTTTGTGAATATGTTATGCCTATATAAGCTTCACGACTATATTCTGGGAGGGCTGTAGTCAGAGATATTCTAAATATATCATATTCAAATGCCTTTAACATGCTATAAGTGAGCCTTGTTACAACTGCATGCAAAACTGCTGGTTGCAATGTTTCTGATCACCCCGAAAGGGATTATGGTAGTGAGTTTATGTATGTACGCTCAGTATCGTATTTTCTGTAATTTCATTCTTTTTCTTGTGTCAGTATTACAATAAAGTCTGATTTTCTTGTTGCTCCCTTGTTGCTCCCAAAATAAATTGTTTAATTGGTCTGTTATAATAGTTGACACAATACAGGGTATAAGGAAAAGTATCATTAACCTTTAAACCACATACTCTACCCATCAAGCTGAACAACTTTTACTATGGGAGCAAACCAGTCAGAACAAAAAAAATCTGGTGTCCCATACGTTTGAATCGAGTAGGTATTGCAGTTTAGTATGGCACAGCTGATATTTTTTTTGTTCTGACAGGTTTGCTCGCATAGTAAAAGTTGTTCAGTTTTATGGGTAGAGTATGTGGTTCAAAGATTAATGATACTTTTCCTTACACCTGTATTGTCTTACACTAACATGTACATTTGAAGTACATTGGTCTTCTGCAGTGTATATTTTTCAGTCAAACACTAAACAACTAAAGCTACGAATATGTAGGTACTTCAAAAAAATATGCAGGCTCATGCACGTGCCCGGGAATATGTGGACAGCACAAGCCAAAAAATGTAACTGAAATTCGCGCTGTGATCAAAAATACCTCATTCAAAAATTCTACCAAAAGATTTTAACGACCTTCAGGAGATACCGTTCAGTCCTGTTTCACTTTTCATTGTTAGTATTCTGATTTCAGAGGTCCAGTTCGAAGTCGAAACAAAAAAATTAGAGCACGCGGCTTGAAAACGGCCGTGTTTGCCGGTAGTAAAAAAATATAAAGTCGATCCTTCCTCGGGCAAGGTTTTTATGGCCTCAGCACGTCTAGCATGGTTTCTCTACTTGCGCGCGACTCATATGTTCACGACTATGTTCCCCGAGGGGGTAGTCAGAGATATTCTGAAACCTCAGAACATCCACGTTTCACCAGTAGTACCGAAACTTTGTCCAGTGTGACGGGGGGTGAGCCCGTCGCCACTTGTAATGGACAGTGGGTATAATACATGCCTCGAAATTGAAGCATGCAGCTTTCCTCACGATGTTTTCCTTCACCGAAGAGCCAGTAGTGTTACAAATCGTACATAAATTCCGAAAAACTCACTGGTACGAGTCGGTCTGGACGGGGATCGAACCATCGCCTCCTGCACGGCAGGCAAGGTTACTCGCCACTGGACCACCACGGCTCGGCGCGCGACTCAATACTCATTATTTTATTGCTTTCCATAATCTTTCAGGAATCATTATCATTGCTCTAAATCTAAACTATTATAAAACTGTAACAGACGTGTGTCTGTACATTGAAGATATTTTTTTCAGTTCTGGTGTACTATTTCATCTGGATACCGCCCCCACGCACACGTCACTGCCATCATTATAGAGTCCTTCTTTATTTTACTAGCAGTTTTTAAGGGGATGATCAGACTATTAAACTAAACAACTTTTATTATGGGACCAACCGCTTCGGCCGCCATCGTAACCGCAGTTTCGTAACCAGTTACGATCAAAGACTATTTTTAATTGTACGAAACTGGATGATATTGAAATCGGGTTAAAAAACGCTGTTCCACATAAAACTGCAATCCTACTCGACCAAATTTATGGAACAATTGTTTTTTTTTAGCGATTTGGAGTTTGTTCCTATAGAGAAAGTTGTTCAGTTTGATGGTCTGATCATATCCTTAAAAAACCGTCAGCATTTATTAAGTTGGACCCTGTAGGTATGTACATATTAAAACTGTTTTCGGCTATAAAAGGAAAACATAAAAAGCGGAATACCGAAAATATAAAACTGCGATAAATTATAAAATAAAAGTTATTAATATTCTTTTGTTTTTCTTATCATTACCAGAAGCTTTTGATCAAACCCCGCAATTAAGATTTTCCACGAAACTGTTTTGCTTTCGAAAAACATTTTCCAATACTTCTTAGCCAACTGCTGTTCTAGAAATGTAATTAAAAAGTTAATCATGAATCATTATCACAAAACGAGACTGTTATTATAAGACTATTCGACCTGTAGGCCTATTGTGTAAGCTTCTGATTATTACTGTATAAATAAAGTTCTACTAAATGTCTGTAAACAATGACTTTGTTTAACACTTTCGTTGCTGACGACCTATGTCGTAGGTCGGCGAAAAATGAGCGGCAGTGCTGAAGAACCCACGTAACATTTCGCCTGTGCTCATGACCTACCGCGCGAGTCACCGAAAACCATACGACGCGAGCCACATTTATCGTTTTAACGTTACGACTGTGCGCACGACCTACGAGGGGGGACAAATTCTATTGCATTCACCTGTGCTTATCATGATTTTGAGCATAGCAGTTAAAGTGTTAAGCTTAATACTTTCCCAGATGTAGAAGGTCCTCTGTGAGAACCGAGAGATCACACATTTTAGGCTGTATCTTTTTAATGATCTCTTTATAAATGTCAGGACCTAATTCTACAATTGTTTTACAACTACTACTAAAACTTCCAGTATCTTATTTACGAGTTCGCGAAGTGATCCCTCAGTACACACACACACACAATAAATAATAAAAAACACCATGTCTGTTTGATACCGGTAATAATCGGGCAGTTACACAATAAGACCCCTGGTTATGGAGTAAGTAATTTTAAAATCTGAAACTGTAAGTAAAAGACAATAATAAAGTGTTTCGGTCAGGAAATTGTTACACCACGAATAATTTATTTGATAGCCAGCTACCGTACCGAAATCGGAAGATGCGGTGAAAACATATCGTTTCCCGCACCAACGGAAACCTAAAAACTGTAATAGTCGTACAATATAAGTTGAGTCGAGTTGGCTCTACTCCAGTTGCTAAACTACCTATAATTATGTATGTTAATACGTGCGAGGTGGTTCAGATACCGTCTAACGACTTCCTTTGATAAAAATAAAGTTGCGTTGAAATTTTAGTTCCGTAGTTGCAAGTTTATTGTCGAATTGCGTGTCGAGGCATGCAATCAACGGTTTGCCATCGCCCTTTATATAGACATTGATTTAATTTACATAGCAAGTGATGAAGATGGTAATGATAATCAAGATGTTACTTTGTTGCAATTTGCTACCGATGTTCTGTGTTCTCCAAAGTTTCCTTCTAACAATAATTTAGGAAATTTAGTTTCCACAATGTTCTCGCTCAATCAGTAGGTATTGTATTGTTACTTGATTATATTTATGAAGTACTAACTTAAAATATAAGTCCACACGAACTACAAATGATACCGGAGAACATTTTAATACGTAACAAGCCAGTTAAGACATGAGGCACGCTCTGTCTCTCACACTACTCATACTTTTGACAGTGATAGCATCATATTTATACCTGTTTGTACATGTTTGAACCTAAATAATTTTGGTAAAAACACCCATGTTAAAAAAGTTCCTGCAAAAAGGCTTATTAAAATCTTGATGACTAGAATGACCAAAATGTCTGGTTTAGGCTATGTTACATGTAATTTAATATCACATTTTTATTTTGAATTCTATATTTATTAGCATGCCGTTGAATAAGACTTGCTATGATCGTGGGTATTAATTACGGCTTGCTCATTGCCCAGAGTGCGCTGGGATTATTTTTGTTTAAAAGAAATATTATTATAGAGATTCTGGTCGCATCTTTGTACAGCCATGACAATTAACGAACCTTGATTTGACTATGTAATAAAAATGTATTGAAAAACACGACTACTGACAAAACTACCAATAATCTTTTAGGCATGCAGTTTTGTTGTAGCATGGTTACTTAACTGTTCTTTAAGCATATGGATGGACTTCGTTTACTGATTCTTATAGGGTCATAATTTATACTACAATGCAATACTAAACATGTGCGAGTGTGCTTAGTAGCTAAACAAGTTCCTTAAAATTAAGTAATTACAACTGGCAGCTAAGAGCAAAAGTAGAATGTGGTAGAGTTACGAGAAATTCTTAACTTTGTGGCGGGCGGGCGTCTCGACTTATTCGTTCGAACACGTACAAAGTACAACTATGTATTTTCTTAGTCTATAATTATTACATAATTTTATACAGTTTGAGCCACTCGTGGTGTGGTGGTGCTTCGACGATAATATGACCACACCCTGGTCACTTGGCTGCCATTCAAACTGTCAATAAGATAAGTCTCTCCTCCAAAAGATTTATTAAATACAGGTAACCTAGAGATACATTCGACAAAATATCCTAAAGGTTCGATTGCTTTGTTTGTTCGTGGATATTTTGTCGGGTCTATAACTATACTGTCAAAGAAAAATACGACGTGTTACAAAAACATTTAAGGGTGTGGTTTAGACCATCAAACTGAACAACATTTACTATGGGACCCATATCGAAATCCGAGCTAAATGTTTGGGACAGCAGATATTTTTTTCGCGATTTCGATTTCCTTCCCATAGTGAAATTTGTTCAGTCTAAACAACCCCCTTAATAGTTTTAAATATTTATGTTTACTTTTGTAACACCGGATATACTCTATCGCCTTCTGTTTTCTTCCCCAGTTTTCAGAGGGTAAATTGGTGGGGTGTAGGGAGTATCCGTACTATATGTAGTACCATACTCTTTCTATAATCTTTGTGGTATAACAATCTTCTAACTAAAGCAACGTCGGCCGCGTTGAGCGGCGTGCGTCTTTGGAGGGATGACCGCTTGAGTGCTTAGTTTTGACGTGAAACGTCAACCATATTTAACGAAATAGGTTATTACAAGATCGCTTATTACGTTGGAAGTATCGCACCTATCGGCATTATTTTATTACCATTATTTAGACGGTAGAATTCATTATTCGGTACAATTACTCCACTGAGCAAGTAATCACTACGCGCTCGGCCTGCGGCTCGCTTGGTGGCAGATTGACCACGGAGACCAAGTCCACCAGGTTCCAGGGGGGCCGCTTCGGAGCTTCGCTCCTACGCATAGCTCGGCCTGCTGTACCTCTGATAGAGACTACCCGATTTTTAGAAATTCTGTCGCATCTATGACCTCAACAGCATGTTAAACAATTGATCCCGGGTAACTTTGCTAGACCATAAAGTTACTATACGTTACAGGAGGAGAGAAACTGTCATAAGTTTTCAAATGAAATGAAACCGTTTTTGACAACTTAACTTATCGGCAGGGTAAAAATTTGTGCTCTGTGTATAATTGTGAATCTAACGTGAAATCGTGGATCATTTTATGAAATAGTGTTCATTTCAATTCACAAATTACACATTTAAAAAAATTATCTACGATTTCACTTTAGATTCACAATTATTCATAGAGCTCGAATTTTTACTCTGCCAATAAGTTGTCAAAAACATTTATATTGCCTCCCATCACGTATCTCGTGTTATACGGTGGTGCCGCTAGGTACATCTCGTTCCATCAGAAGTCTATTCCTGGTGTAGTATCTTTATGTGATAGACTGTGTTAGTCTTAAAGGCAAGTTGGATGCCTATAATCTTAAAAATAGCTATTTGATGGCTCACTTGTCTTCAATTGTCTCCACCAACCCACCTCCACTACGCGGGCTCAGCATTGGATTACTGGAGCTTCGGTATTAGAAAGACTGCCGATGTTAAGCAATGCCAAGTCAGGTCAGTCTTTGGATGGGAAACCGTTTTAGTATTTCATCCCGAGTACCTTCGTGCTATGGAAGACATAATAAGCATTTGGTAGAGGATAGTTCCGTTATTATGACGGTTTACCTATTCGTTATATTAGTTCAGAGGCCTATTGAGGTGGATTGAAATTACCCTCCTTTTGACGCAGTCGGGTAATAAGGGAACAAAGTTATTGACAACTTTCACTATGGGACTCTAAGAAATCGCGAAAAAATATCTGCTGTTCCTAGAAAACTTCAATGGCGACTTTATACTCTATCATTTTATCGCGTATCTCACGTAAAATGTTAATAATGTATAAATTAAAAATTCCGATTTTCCCACTCAATTTCCCTAGAGGTCGTTGCACTGAAAAATACTGCATTCATGTTACATTTAAAATACGTGTGTCACTCATGAATATAGATGATGGGCAATTTATTCGTAGTCCGTTTGTTCTGTCGCCAGTTGAGCTTGACAGATGACGCCATCGTTTTGTTGCTCAGAGCAACAAACAAATATGGCCGCATCACGCTCTCATAAACGAGCTCAAACGTTAATCCCTTAACAAATTACCACGTTTTCTGCTTATGAAGTAAACACTGATATAGGGGGTATAACTTTCTGGGTGTGCAATATGTACGGAGGTGAAAGAGTTCCTCAGTTAAAAAAAAGGAAAAAAAATTTTGGTATTTAAATTTCGAATGAAATTCATTGATCTGTTTGTGGCGTCGCCAAGCGCGAGCGGGACGAGTGGAATGTGATGGACAGTATAGTTCACATGGTACAGAAAAATTTGGTTATTTACTTCAATTTCAAACTATCATCCATATAAATTAGAGAATTGGACGGCCAGATAGCACAGTCGGTAGTGAAGCTGCCTGCTGTGCTGAGAGTCATGGGGTCGAATCCCGTAAGGGAAAAATATTTGTATGTTTAATATGAATATTTTTACCCGAGTCATGGATGTTTATTGAATCTATATTATATGTAGTTAGCTAGTCATCATAATACAAGTCCAGGCTAGATTCTAGTACTTGATGTGACTAGATAACTTGTGTGTCAATGTCCAAGATATTTATTTATTTATGGAGTTGAAAATTAATTCAATTACATTAACCATATTATTTTCTCGAATTAAATTTTAATCATGATTTTGATTTATTAAGTTATATACGTAAGAAATAAATGGTCGTACAAAATCTCAACAAATATTGGACACCTTGAAAGTTATAGGTACCCTGTATAAAACAACATTAGAGAGGTAGCCAACACGTAAAATATTTGTTAATGATCCCCTGAAGACCGGTGTGTATAGCGAACTAGCCGATTGTGAACAATTCAGTTAATAACAGTTAAATGATAAGGTTAGTTTGTTTTAGTGAACGCCGAATGTTTGACAAAAACATGAACGTAACGTAAACTACCTATACAACGTGTTAATGAATTAACGCAAAACTAGAAAGTAGTTTTTTTTAGAATCGAGAGCAGAATCAAATTATCATGGTTTCAACAAAGGATTTTTTTTTCAAAATATTAAATTAATTGTTTGTAAAATTTAAAATTTACTGAACCTGATCTCAACCCACCGCTCGGGCACTCTCACCCTACTTACTACCAAAACAAGATTATTAAAATGTATCCATGAGAACGTTAGCGCTTTCATTCATTGCTGAAATGATAACAAATCATTTTGGTCTCAAAACTTAAAATGCCAATAACTTTAAATTTCAACTATCAAAGTAATGAAATTATTGTTTCAATCTAATTATTTTGTTATAAATCAGTTGGGGTTTATGAGGTTTTGCGCTTATTCATTAACACGTTGTATATGATAATTTAATTATCCAGGATTCTTCTTAAAATATGCTCACGGTTTTGATGGGATGATCAGATCATTAAACTGTTACATTTTTTCTATGGGACCAAATTCTAAATCGCGAAAAAAATCGGCAGTCCCATACATTTGGTTCGAATAGGTTTGCAGATTTCGATATTGGTCCCATAGAAAAAGTTTTTCAGATTGATGGTCTAATCGTGAAAAACCGTCAGCAAATTAAGAAATATACTTAATAAGCTGACACTTTTTAAGGAGATGATCAGACCATCAAACTGACCAACTGTCTCTATGGGACCAATATCGAAATCGCGAAAAAAAAGTCAGCTGTCCCATACATTTGGCTTGAGTAGGTTCATAGTTTTGTACAGTTTTGAACACATTTAATACAGGGTAAATTTTATATCACTGCGGATAACTTCAGCAAGTATTGAATACTTGCTGAAGTTATCAATACTTGAATACTTGCTCATTAAACTGAACAAATTTTAGTACGGAGCCAACATCGAAACCGCGAAAAAAAAACAGCTGTCCCATACAAAACTGCAGTACCTATTCGACTCAAATGTAAGTGACAGCTGTTTTTTTCGCAATTTCGATCTTGGCTCCATAGTAAAAGTTGTTCAGTTTGATGAGTAGAATACATGCTGAAGTTTTCCCGCAATCTGTACCTAATTGCGTATACAGGGTCCTTCTTAATATGCTGACACTTTTTTAAGGGGATGATCAGACCATCAAACTGAACAATTTTCTCTATGACACTAACATCGAAATCACGAAAAAAAAATCAACTATATATGTGGTTCACGGTCCAACGACTAAGCACAAAGCTTTTGAATCGTATTAATACAAATTTCATTGAAGCAAGAACCTTGCTTAACAACAACTATATTTGAAAAAAATTATAAAGCTTAATAGGAAATTAAATTAATATCAATAAACAGAATCAAATTAGTTGAAAGAAAAGCTTTCAATCGAGGAAAGATTTCATTAAATTTAATTGTGGTCTTCGCTTCAACCAAGCACCAAAGACGTACAAGACAAAATTCACTTAGTTCCGTTTTAAATAAATAAGAACGTCGCCTGAAGATTTTCTTGTTTCTACGAAACGAAAAAAATAAAAGCAGATTAATCGTCGGGCCCTTATTAACAAAGCAATTGTTACTGAGGCTTAATTTTGAAAACCAACAATGGAAAATAAAAATGGAGTGCGCTGCGTCCTCTCGTCCTAATGAATGAGGAGTAATTTCAGTTTAAATAAAAGAGGGAACAATAAAATTCCCATTTTAAAAACAGTACGACGAGCAAATTGCCGTGGCATCCAATTTATACGCAACAGAGAAAACTGTTAACATTGCTATTTCCATTCTCGCGATGACGTCACTGCAAACTTCAGCTTTTAATGATAGCGGATAAGTAGGGATCTACTCTCGGCTAACGATCACTACAGTCTGTTACATAAACTATAATAATGTATCTGTAGTAAATGTTGGACTACCCTAGCGGCCTGCTACTACTTGTGGTATGACGGCCGATAGCTCAGTCGGTAGTGAACCTGCCTGTTGTGCCGAGGGTCGCGGCTTCAAATCCCGTAAGGGGCAAATATTTGTATGATGAATATGAATATGTGTACCCGAGTTGTGGATGTTTATACATATCTACAAAGAGTGTAATAGGAAAAGTATCATTTACCTTTAAATCACATACTCTACCCATCAAACTGAACAACTTTTTACTATGGGATCAAACCTGTCAGAACAAAAACCTATAACAAAAACAATGAAAAAATTCTGCTGTCTCATACGTTTGAGTCGTGTAGGCATTGCAGTTTAGTATGGGACAGCTGTTTTTTTTTTGCGCTCTATACGGGCACAATTTTTTACCGTTTCGAAATTTTCAATGGTTGTTCAGATGATCAAACTGAACAACTTTTACTACGGGATTAAACAAAAGATCGCAAAAAAAATCTGCTATTCCATACCAAACTCAGTTGATGGACGTCCACTGCTGAACATAGATCTCCATGGACCGATGATGATACTAAACTGCAATGCCTACTTGACTCTAATGTATGAGACACCAGATTTTATTTTTCGAATTCAGGTATGCTTCCATAGTAAAAGTTGTTCAGTTTGATGGTCTGAACGACCCATGAAAATTTCGAAGCGGCAAAAAAATCACCCAAAATATTCTGACGGTTTTTAAGGGGATGCGTAGACCATCAAATTGAACAACTTTCTCTATGACACCAACATCAAAAACGCGGAAAAAAAAACTGTTTCATGCAAAACTGCAAACCGACAGATGATTTTATTTTCGCGATTTCGATGTTGGTGCCATAGAGAAAGTTGTTCAAATTGATGACCTGAGCATCCTCTTAAAAAACCGTCAGCATAGTAAGACAATATTTCTGTTTTGTATCATTGATTAATACCGAAGCGTTTTCATTCGGTAAACATCCAATTAATTACGATAAAGTATTAACAATATTTCACCAGGAGGAAGGGCAGCAGGAAAACATCTGAAAGAGTAGGGTAGTCGTTCTACGCAGGTATATGAACATAGTAAATGAAAGAAGGGGGAGATTTTTTCATTAAGCCCCTAAATTGCTACGAAATATTTCATTTCGATCGAATGATTGGCTCGGGCCCAACTGCGCATCGACGAGCGACGGGCGACGCCACCGACAGACCTCCGATGTTCCCTATCTGATGTAAGAGGTACCAGCATCCTATTTTTCTCCGCAAGAATACAAATGTCTTGCCAAATTGTCTAACATCGAACTAGTCCAATTTAGAAAGCAATTTCGCAACCAATTCGTTTTGTAAGCGGATCAAGAGGGCAACCTTAAATATGGCTATTAAATCGTTTTCGCCGAACCCACATTCGTCTTTTTAATGCGCTCTCTGAACGTTAACAAATTAGAAAGTTTTATCGATGGATCCGCTAGTGTGTCAGTTTCACTTGTTTTCTTCTTATTTCCTTTTGCTCCGGAAATAACGAGACGTTTTATTTAATTCAATATAATAACTTCAAATGTTGGACAAACACGATACATGCTTCACTATGAGCACAGTATATAAGAAAGAGTAGGTATGGTACTACTTATCCTGAGTTTAGGCTTGTGTCCAAGTGGAGCGGACAGAGGATGATTATGATGATATGGGCCACAAATATTCTGCTACATTTTGTTTCTTGTAACAAATATTCAGCAAGTGTAAGAACAAATTGTAATAAGTAGCGGGGTTCAACTACATGAGAATGGCCGAGGAGAGCTTTATGGTGCGCCTTGGGAGAGGCCTATTTTGAATACTGAACGATGATATACGATGAGATGGCTGATGCTGATGATGATGAAGCCTCAACCATTAAATCAATCGGGACAGACCTACTACTTATATCCCGAAAATTAATCTAATTTCACTCGACCGAAGTCGTTGTCACGAGCTTGTTATAGGAAATGACAAAACGACTAACTATTGAATGCAGTTCAGAAAGTAATTTGTCGATATCCATTATTTGTTTTTATATATTTGTCTATAACCGTTTAGTTATTTAATAGTACCTTTACATTTGCTTGTTCCATGTTTTCCAGTCCCTTAGATACAATCTGCAATTTCATTAGCGACTCTTCGATAACGCATCTCTCAACTATGAAAGGGTGGCGCCCGATGATATATGAAATGTTTTGAAAGGACCTGCGACATGTACAGTGTAACGAGGGAAGTTTTGACTTTATTGAAACTGTTGCCATTCTGATAGTCATCGCACCCTTTAGTTTGTCGACTGACCCTCGAGGCTCGAGGTCCAGACCGACCATTCATTCATCCACTCTGTCCTGCGCCCAGATACTCGATAAAAGGCTTATTTAAAACTTTACATAATTATTATAATAGTTGCTATCAGAGTGAGGGATTTCGTCCCTCCTTTAGAAATATGTCCTTCAAGCTCTATTCACACAAGCGCGGACGGACGCAGAGGGTGCAATTAAAAATAATACCTATTTCTATTTCAATACTGATAGAGTTCACAGAGAAAACTCCGTCCTCCGCCCGTGAGGCCCGTATGTGCGTTCTCTCTATCAACTGTATCGGTATTGAAATAGGTACCTATATTATTTTACATGGCACCCTCCGCGCTCGCTCGTCGTTATGTGAATAGAACTTTAATGATTTTAGAGACGAGGAATTTTAATAATCTAACTACCTCACTTTGTCTATATTATATTAACACCAACACATATCCTAGTACCTTGTAATTTTTAAGTTTACGTTTACATAAAATTTATTTTTAAAACTTTTTGTGCTGTGACAATAAATCTATTTCATTTCACGTACACTTTGAAATGTTTTGTAAAAATAGTGTATGTTGATTTGTAGTCACAACAAACCATTTTATTTCAGCCACGAACGATCTGTGTAAACCGATTGAAAAAGCAATGCGGCAGTTAACATGTGACCCCTCTATTTACCACATCAATGACTGTGAGTATGCTCTACGCGAGCGTAGTTTGATTCGATATCCGCGCAAGGCGAGCCGTGCAAGCTGTAAGGTAGCCATCGCACGTTGCCAAAGCAAACTCGACGAACGTGAGCCACATAAAACTTTGAGATCGACAACCCAACCTACAGGGACATATTGGTCACGTATTTCTTCCAACTGCTTTTATTATCTCTCGCATTTAATTTTCCGCCGAAGTTAATCTTAGCTAAGCCGACTAACT
This sequence comes from Agonopterix alstromeriana, assembly GCA_963924505.1. Lineage (NCBI taxonomy): Eukaryota > Metazoa > Arthropoda > Insecta > Lepidoptera > Depressariidae > Agonopterix > Agonopterix alstromeriana. The sequence continues at coordinate 10,583,933 of OZ004670.1, forward strand.
GTCGTTTTCTTCATTATTGGTTTTTATGCCTCGGTTAATAACTCATTCTGCTTTAATAACGGACGAACAGAGCGCGAAAGAATATTATTTTCATAGCGCTGTATTGTCTGATATTGTTGTGCAATCTGTTGCTCGGCGAAATGTCAGTAGTAATATTAAAGTCACTAAAATATCACAGTTAAAACTTGAAATATTGCAAGTGCCGCATTATTTATGTTTTATGCGACGCAATGTATTATGGAAGATTAACAATGCTATCTACTGATTATTTCTGTGTGCCGATGTGTGTTATTCATTACTCATTAGTATGTGGAGTCAGGGCTTGCATACTGCATTGTTTGTTCTAATGCTACATTATTGAGCCATTAATAGTTATTATTTTCTGTGTGGTTCCGGCTTAGAATGGACTACCATATTTCTACCCGTGGTTGTTGTACAAGGCAATTAAGGGATAAGGGTTTCTTGTGCAATGCCACCTGCTACCACAACACGTCAAGCCATCGTGAAACGTTCAATATTATAAAATTTAACCTTGCTACAACTGCACGCCTAAAAATTTAGTTGGTAGTTGTAACAAAGTTTTTGACCACCCCAAACGGGATTAGCGTCGTGAGTTTATGTTTATATGCCGTAGTTTTTATGGTTCCGTAGTCAAACAAGGAACCCTTATACTTTCGTCCATTCTATTATTATTAGTCTTTTTTTTATTCTTTTTTTATTTAACTTTTACACAATGATTATAATCACAATTACACAATTTTTCTCCAAAACTCCGTATGGAGTCTGTCTGTCTGCATGCCCCGCCTCAATAACTCTCTCATTTTTGCACCTATTGAATCGAAATTAGGCATAAAGACAGATAACCCAATAACAGAAATTTAGTAGTTATGAAGTAATCAATTTTTTTGACCCCCTCCCATACAACGAAAGAGGGGTTGGAACGCATAGGTCTTGTCCGATGGAACAAAACTCCCATAGAAACTAAATCGAAATAATGCTTGTCTCGAGATATCTGCGCTCAAAGTCAAAAATAAGGCGTTAAAAGTCAAAAACTGTTATAATGATCAAAAGACTCAACTCAACACTTAAAGTTTATTTTCTATAAGAAGTAGAGTGTTTTTAAGTTAGTGTAACACCATACATACTTCGTAAGGTTGTCGAAAAGAAACTGTTTTAAGGATCAGCTTATACACAAACTGTTTTTAATTGCCGTAAATCTATCGACTTTGTTGAACGAAACACAATTAACTTTATAAAACCTCTTACGATATTGCTGTGCCCGCAGTGGTACCTGGATAATAATTATTATTGTGACAGGCGAGTGCTTGGCGCCGTCAGAAGCAGCGAAACTCCTTGCTTTTTCCAACTGATTACTTTCACACAATAGACCGAACGACTGAACAAACAATAAAATGTCGGCTACGTGTTGTTGTAAAGCAAAATAATTTCAGTTCAAATGTTTTATCCGTTGCAATGTTTGTATTCCACCCAACTAGCAAATGTAGTCTATAATATTCTGTCAAGCATATTATAGTGGGTGGCACTGAACAGGCGGCTTTTTCGAAAATATCTCAAAATTAATATGTGTGACGTGTAATCGTTTTATAATGATTACAGAAATACTATTTTGACTATCAAAATTAATCATTTTTGGTCATGCTGCCAACCCTAATGCGTAACGCACGCGCCTCCGCCGTCCGCCCGCCGGCGACGCAAGCGAAATATCGTTAGGGTCGAACATTGTAACTATTCACGTCAAACTTTGATAAGCTGTAACTTTAAAACGGTTGAAAATTTTAACATAGTTCCTTGGAGCCGAATTTTGTACAAAAACGTCTCTGAATCTTGGCCTAAGAGTCTTTCCCCAAGTAACGCTTTCAGATGCAGATGTGCTTTACGCAAAACGCCGACAGAGTCGCGTTGTTGCCCACAACGCAACGCGGCGTTTCGTATAGCTATTGCCGTGCACCACACAGTAGACTAGCATGCCACGCATGAAAAAGCAACAAAAAGAGAAAACCGTCATGCGCGCTCACTTTGACATGCATAAAGTAACAAAGACAATGACAATGTTGAACGTTATCGTTTTTTCGGGGGCGGCATGCTAGGGCCGCAGGTATCGATACTTTTAATCGGTAGGTAGGTACTCGATTCGATTTGATACTTATAAAACCTATGCGAAGATGTCTGAATATACGATATAATTTTTTTACGAATTATTAACAAATTTTATAATTAAATTAAATTGCTTACTGCCTGTTGTACGTACGTTCATTAAAGTTAATCTTCCATTAAATCTCTTGCTGTCACTTTTTGTCTTGTTGACGTGTTAAAAGATAGCAAGACATTTAATGGAAGAGTAACTTTAATGGACGTACGTGCAACTGGCAGTATCTACTAATGACAAATTAACTAAAGTTCTTTATAAACAAAACATATGAAAGTAGAAAATAATAATGTAATCAACGTCTTTTACATTCTACAACTAGAAAAACATAGATATGTTTTATTGGTGTGACCATGGTGATTAGAAAATGTATATTTTACTCAAAAACAATCAACTTCTAATAAACACTTAACATGTTTTAAGCGTATGTTCAAGAGACAACCAGAAGGTCTTCGCGACATGCTTTAGGGCTGTAAAACTGTGTCATAAAATAAAGTTAATATAAATCTAAAGCAGAGGCGACACATAAAATTGGAGTAAATCACCGAAAGTCAGGCGTTGTAGACGTTTACAGCCGCCGAGGCTGTTAGTTCCGGGCCGAGACCGTGTGTACCACTCAAAGGCTGAATAACGACATATTTATATACCCACAAGTGCAGTTACCGTATACTTCACCTTATATACTTACTGCCTGTCCATGCCAGATAATAATAGATCTCCTTTTCGAGAGGCGTTGAAACAGTTTTCTGTTTACACGCTATATTAAGAGGAAACGTGGCGTTTAGTCCATACAAACGTATTCCCCTGGATAATGATACAAGAGCAATATATTTTTTTTACCATAAAGTCTATGATGTATTTTATCAAAAATTAATTATTATAAGAAATAGGAACCTAATTAGGTATAATTGGTATAATTGGGCAATTTTAGTCTAAAATGACTTTATACCGCTTTTTTCAGAAATCATGAATATAAACAATAAGTTAAACATGCAGACATAGACAAACTCTATCTTATATTATTCTTAAAAAATATTCAAATCGGTCAATTTGTTGGAGAAGGAAACAAGGAAATACGAGATTGTGATTTCGTCTATTTTATATAAGTAAAATCAGTCCGAGCTGCAATTGTGACATTCGCACTGGTAGCTCGGTAATAGCGCCACAGCAATAGATCAATTAAAAACCTTTTCTTCAAAAATGTTGTAGACCGCGTTTCCTCTTAATCTTGTAGTACAAATCGCTTCTATAATGGTTATTATATTACATTGTACTACACGTACGAAAACGTAATTATGTAAATACAATGTTAACTAAATAAGATACAGATTTGGTAATTAAACTTACATTAGCGGGATATAATTCGGAGCGCGCTCCATGCAAACGAACTCTGGTTCCATTTTCAATACTAATCAATTAAAGTCAATGAAATTTTCAGAAACAATATAGAAACTAATCTCTATGCTTGTTGTCAAATAATACAGTTTCAGATAATGGTCATTGAAACTGTATATTTTAAAGAAAATATAAAGTTTCAATGCTAGGATTAATTTAAGATTTGTATGGAAATCTTTGACTGAGTTTAACGCTTATGTACCTATTACCGTTTTAACGATATAGCAAAAACAAACAAAAAGTTGGAATAAAGTAAAATTTCTTCTACGAGGACCCCCTTAATTTGTATACTTTTTTATTATTTGTTAGTAAATTATTTCACCATAATACCGCATAATCTGTGAAAATGTTAACTGCAAAAGTATTATGATTCAAAAGATCTTCTCGAGACTACGCGTACGCTTAGTAATAGGGTCCCGTTGGCACCCTCTAGGTACGGAACCCTGAAAATGAGTCATATTGCTCTTTTTCATGGATTGTTTGCTCTTTTAATGTTTTTTAATTACAATTTTAATTGGTATTTACGAGGCAATACAAAATCATATTACAGCGTTTGGTGCTGCAAAGCAAAATTGTCATATTATTATTTGGGTCGTTTACACCACTAAGCCAGATGTATGGGCCATTTGCTGGCATGATCGTGCGAAGTACTACATGTTATTCATGACCAGCGCATTAATATTGCCCAAATGTGCAGTTACGGCCAAAAATTATATACATTCAAACATCAAGTTTTACAAGAGTGGCAGCAAATATTTCCCCCTTTAAACATTTGCATCGCACGTTGTGTGTCAAATCAAATAACTGAATCTGAAAGTTATGGTTACTGCCAACCATAAAATACTAGTCGTTTTGGGCCTTTTTCAGACTGTCATCCACGTGTGGCCCAATTCGAAATACATTGCTTCTGCAGTACGTTATTTTCATTGAAGTTGTAAATGTCAGACAGAAAAATTCTATTTTTAAATTCAAATATTTTGGTACTACAAAATCGGATGCCTTACACTCAGTTGTAGAAACGCTCATTAAAGTTAATCCTCCATTAAATCTCTTGCTGTCACTTTGTCTTGTTGACGGAGTAAAAGCTAGCAAGAGATTTAATGGAGGATTAGCCCTAATGTTACACTCAGTTGCAGAAACGCTCATTAAAGTTAATCCTCCATTAAATCTCAAGCTGTCACTTTTTGTCTTGTTGACGTAGTAAAAGCTAGCAAGAGATTTAATAGAGGATGCGCCCTAATTAACGTACGTGCAGCTCATAAAATTTGTATTCCAAATCTTTTACATATGCAATATTAATCATATAATATCTAGTCATAATAGTTCGAAAAAAGGTACGGCAGTGTCCCGCTTGTCATTTGTGAAAATCGGTCGTATTGGCGGGGGCACTGCCGTGCCCAAGGTCTCACCCCAAAAACATATAAGTAGGTATTTTTGCAACGAATGTAGGCACAACACAGAACATAATTTTTCTTCTACTAGACTTGTATCGAATCGCGGGCTGCCTCCGCCACTGCACGAAATATCGATACCGCGCTATTAGCCACTATAATTACATTGCGCATTTTCCATAAAAAAGAGCTCGATAACTTAACATTAAAATAATTCTTATAGACAAACCGCAGACGGACCACATTTTGTGGTCTTAACAACTGTAAAACGCGTTCACCACATATTAGACAGGCGTGAAAATGTAGTTGAACTAACCACATTCTAACCGCGTGCTGACCGCACGAATAATTCTAGCGATGTGTACCTACACTATAGAAATGATTTTGTGGCCTTATACGCATAACTCATTTATTAGGTACCACATAATTCACCCCATATTCTATAATGACGGAGCGGAGCCGTGGTGGTCCAGTGGCGAGTAACCTTGCCTGCCGTGCAGGAGGCGATGGTTCGATCCCCGTCCAGGCCGACTCGTACCAATGAGTTTTTCGGAATTTATGTACGATTTGTAACACCACTGGCTTTTTTAAATTATAATTATTATGCCACAGCCATTGTAGAATTCGAGACAAATAACGATCAGCCAGCTGTTTTATTATTACGGCGGATTATTGTTTAGCCGGATTGTCGTAACTATACTTTGTACAATACGGCGGCCCACGTTCAGCCGCATAATTTTCAAATGTGATTTTACTCATGATACTGAACAACATTCTCCATTAGCACAACAAAAAATTTTGGACTTGTCAACCTAAATAAATTAGTGATCGAATGTTTGTAAATGCTGAAATGTATGTTTTTGGCTTTTTAAAAGGGCCATCAAAATTTGTCCATTTGCTGCCTATGCTAGAAAACTTGGCATTCCTGCATGGCTTAATAAGATCCTGTTTACGCTAGACAAATTATATTCGAGGTACCGTTTTCTCAATACCACCTATATCCAAATAGATCCAAGCACGATTGCATATAGCTTTAGCCAAGCCGGACTTTGCTGGCTTAAAAAGTTCGACAGTTATTGCATCACTAAAAAAACCCGTGGTGGTCCAGTGGCGAGGTAACCTTGCCTGCCGTGCAGGAGGCGATGGTTCGATCCCCGTCCAGGCCGACTCATACCAATTTGTAACACCACTGGCTTTTCGGTGAAGGAAAACATCGTGAGGAAACCTGTATGCTTCAATTTCGAGGCCTGTATTGTACCCACTGTCCATTATAAGTGGCGACGGGCTCACACCCAGTCACACTGGACAGAGTTTCGGTACTACTGGTGAATCGTTGATGTTTTGATGTTTCAGAATATCTCTGACTACCCCCTCGGGGGATATGGTCGTGAGCATATGCATGCATGCATACATTCTATAATGTCATAAATAATACGTTGGTCATAAATGTTATATCTAATACTATAATATTTAATAGTTCCTACCTACAGGGTGGAACAAAACACCCTATTTTAAGGGGTTGTTTAGACCATTAAGCTGAACAACTTTCACTATGGAGCCAACATTGAGAAAAAATTAAAAAAACACCCGGGTGCTAAACATTACCAGGGTGTTTTTTTAACACCAGGTATATTTAATCAAAAACAGCGGTTATTTTTAAATACTGATGTGATTACAATTCAACACTACCAAATAAAAATACGTTGCAAACTGAAAAATGGATTATAACAATATTTTATATTCATGTCCACGTTGAGTCAGCATTGTTGTTCATTTTCATTCAGAGCAGTCCCCGCTGGGACCCAGGGAATGACGTGATTCATTTCCCAGACTGCATTATAAATTTGTACCCCATTGTTTCTTTTTCAGCAAAACCGGTTCAGTTACCTATTGTTGAGACGAACAAAAGGCTGAGATATGCGATTTTTAAGTGCAAAGAAAGCTCTTTTCCACTATTTTAGTGGATAGTAAAATTTTCAATCTACTTTATAGGTTTCCTCCTTGATAATGGGCACGCCTAACGTCGCCCCATCGCTTACCTTATCATATCACTTAGGTATATTTGTCTGTTAGAGAATTATATTAAAATAAAGATATAGGTAGGTAGGTATAACATATGACTACACTTATTGTAATTCAAATGTATGTGGCAAAAACGACTACAAATTAGTGATGCAATGAATACTGCTTTTACGAATATCAATACTAATATAAATTCGACTATTCGGCAAATACTAATAATACGATTACGAATATCGATACATAATAAAAAAAACTGTAAAAGCACGTTGGTTATTTTAAATACTAATCACAAGCCACGACTAAAATTATCAGTAATTTTTGTCATTTTAATTGATTATTTTATTATTTAGTAAAAGCTAGTAAATTGTTTGTGAAACAATTTTTTTTTGGGCCTTTCCATTTATCTGTTTGAAAATTGATAACTATTGATAATAGTCTGTCTGACTGAGGTCACAGTGGAAGATTTTAAAGAGAAATGTTTCAGAGAAAACATACATTTTCATGACAGATATTATGTGGGTTTTTTCGAAAATATGTTATTATGAATGTCTTCTTGATATTCGCCGAATACGAATATTCGGTAATTGGCTGCTTTTTTGCATATCGAAGTATCGAACTCGTTGCATCACTACTCCGAAATCTACCTTTACTCTATAAAATCTCTCATGAACATTTTGAAATAGTGTACTCTTTCTTGTTTTAATGGTACCTCTTCATAGCAAACAATAATTGTTTTGATTGGAATTAAAACTTTCGCGTATAGATCTACGTATAACTAAGTAAGCTTGATTAATTTGTTATGTATACACTCTGGTCCTAATAGGATAATTCCATGGCCACAAAACCCACAACAACCTGTGCCCTGATGGCCTTATTCTTGAGATGATTGGGTTTTATGTCGCAATTTGGTCGTATAATGTCGTAAAATGTTTATTTTATCGCGCCTATTCCTTTCCAACGTAATCTCTTGGAACATCGCATGTGAAGGTGAGAATAGAGTACATAAAATGTTTACTTTCAAGTAAATATAAGTAAACTGATTAGAACAAAGTATTCTTGTACATTAAACACTCTAGAAAAGAGGATTAGCATTTCTCTGGTTCAAAGTATTAAGAGTAAATAACGTTTTTAGAAGATTAGTTGCTGGAGCTAATTTATAACCTCTTGTCCTCTGGCGAGCTACGAACTTTAGGACTACCAGGGGTGACATGACCGATTTAAAAGGAAATTACAATTTTATTATTTACATGTAATTTGTATAAATGTGCCTCTTTATTCAATACGTCTGGTTTTATTAAATATTAAAGTAGATCAGATAGGTCATTCATTGTGGATACAAATTATAATTGAATATTCTTTATAATATTAAATTCACTTTATGTCGTATCGTACGAACAGGTCGTTTTCATGGGCAGTTATTTTATACACGACAGGACAAATAAGTTAAATGGTTTCATGGATGTTATGTCTTTTTTCAACGCTGGTTCTTTGATACTTCTGGCATCGTCATATAGGTACATCATAATGTTTTGAGAAAGCTAAGAATCTTTACATGTTGAGTTGAAATAACATCATTGAAAGTAAAACTAAAATGATACGACAAAAAAACGAAATTAACAAGCATAATGCTACGGTTATGCATATTATAGTAACAAAGGATTCAAGAGAAATCATATCAGTATGTTTATTTTGAGTATCAATTGACTACGAAAAAACGTATAAGATACCTCTGAAATCGCAAAAATCACACATTCATTCATCATCTTGAAAGAGAAACGAAAATCTAAAAATTGTTTGTTTGTAAATAAAATCTTTTAATATGGTAATAAACGCAGAAGTTTACAGATGCTAACAGCGTCACCATAAGGGTCGTTCAAATAAAATACATCTTCACATAAACGTAATATCATAAATAGGGCGAGTACCGGTGTAGTGGCAGCCCTATATGGGACTGACATTAATATATTTTATTACACAAGGTAAACGTTATTAACCTTTATTTTTGTGTTTATTGTGAGTACGTAGTGTAGTTTCTACGCAATATGTAAGGAATAAGCATTTATTTTTAATGCTAGCACTCTGCGAAATAAGGTTTCAAGCTTTGTAAATAAATAATTATTTTTCTCTTGACATTTTACCCTGTAGTCAACGTAAATTGGTGGCTTGTTCCAACCGCGAAACGCGAGCATTTTTCCAATCTCTATGTGTCTCGTACTGTTATATTTTATTTCAAGTTTTGTCTTTTGCAAACTTATCTTAAGAATAGGTACCTTTTTTTGTTTTGAAAAAAATATGTTGCTACTTTATGTCCGCCATGTGGTTTCCGACTAAGAATAGACCATCCTATTTGTTTCTGTAGTTGTATTACGGGATAACTGAGGGATATGATTAGTGTTCTGTGGGAAGTAACCTAAAAATACACTATAGTAGGTACCCTAAAGTCGTCTGGGACAGTTTCAGTTTCTTTTCGTCTCCGTTTTGTCATTAAATGTTTTTGTTACACTTGAGCAGTATAAACAAAAATTATCTTCTTCTATTTTTAATCGTTTGTATTCATAGTGATTATTACGTTTTTTTTTTAATAATTATGATCGACGGAATTAAAGACATCCTACTAATATTATTAATGGAAAAGTTTGGATGTTAGTGACTCAATTAGAATCTGGCAAAAACGGCAGAATGGATTTGGATGAAATTTAGCATACAGATTTAATATGTTCTGGATTTAACACATGGATGGATACTATTTAAAGTCAACGCAGACGAAGTCGCGGTAACTTATTATTAATCTGTGGTCGCGGGCAGAAGCTAGTCTTAACTATTATAAAACTGTAACAGAAGTGTGTCTGTACATTGAAGATATTTGCATGAAAAAGATTACGATATGGTTTTTAGGTATCCCGGACTTCAAATCAAGCGATTTTAGAATGTTTGTCTGTCTGTTTGTCTATTTGTTTGTTTATTTGTTTGTATGTTTGTAACAGCATCACGCAAAAACTACTGAACCGATTTTGATTAAACTTTTTTCGTTTGATAGCTTATGATCTGACTTAACATCTGATATATAATTTGTGCAGACGAAGTCGCGGGTAAACTCTAGTTTGTTATAAATCTCAAGATTCGAACATAATTGCGAGAATCACTATTTACATGGAAGATTTCACGCCATTTTCGCTATTTTTAAGGGAAGTGAAGCTGAATAAATTGTATGCTTGTAAATAGTTTTATTTTAAATCCTATCTATCCTAAAACTTTATACGCATGTCTTTTTACTACATTAATCTACCATCGTTTGATAGGTACCTAATATAACACCTTTTTAGTGAAAAACATTTCCAATTTCCCTTGCATGTTATTAACTGCTATTAAAATAAACCAAATGCCCATTTACTGTTTACACCCGCATACTAGATACGCAATAATAGTACTGTAACCCCGGGACATTTTAATTACCAAAAAGGTTACCGATTACTCTTTTGAAATTGTTGTAAGGTACGATATTACTAATATAAAAACTCAAGTCTCAATGATCGACGACCGCCGTAACCAAAAAAGTAATAAATATTGTTTGAAATTTTTTAATTTCGAAATTACCGTTTTTTTTCTATACTGTCATGTTGTTCAACTTAGTTCAATACCCATACGTAATAGAAAGACTGTAAAACGTAGCAATACAAAGTTTTAAGACCGATCATCTGGTTTTAAAACTTTTTACGGCAACTTTAGAAAACTTTTGACAGTTTAGAGAAAAACGGTAACTTCGAAATGTAAAAATTTAAGACAGTTTTTTTAATAGTAAAAAAATATCTGATCTTTAAAACTTGGGTTATATTAGAAATTCCTCACCTTACAACAATTTCAAAACGGCCACCGGTAACCTTTCTGGTAATTAAAAAGTCCCGGGGCTACAGTACTATAAGTACGTTGTTTTCGGACGGGGACCGTGCATTCGTCGTGTTTATTGCCTCCCTGCCACCCCGTACAGCACAACTAGTATGAAACAGTCCCATACACAATCCGCCATTGTCCCAGCCAAGCCAAGCCAAGCCAAGCCAAGCCGAAATGTATCATTTCACCACGTTACTGTCGCCTTTTGAATTCACATAGTGCGAGAATTATAGTTTTATCCTTTTTGTTGGTTCTACTTTTCGTTGAACATATATTAAGATAAGATTACAATCTTATCTTAATCTTAACTATTATAAAACTGTAACAGAAGTGTGTCTGTACATTAAAGATATTTACAAAAAAAGATGACGATATGGTTTTTAGGTGTCCCTGACTCCAAATCAACCTTTTTTAGAATTTGAATCTGTCTGTTTGTGTGTTTGTTTGTGCGAGCACCACATAAACTACTTAACCGATTTTGATGAAACTTATAGCTTATGATCTGACTTAAAATCTGGTAGGTATATAATTTGTGTGGACGAAGGCGCGGGTTAACTCTAGTATTATATAATATTAATCCTAAAACCTAAAAGCGAATGCTAAAAGTGAGCCTAGCCACAACGGCACGCTTCGAAAGATGGTTGGTAGTGGTAGGAAGGTTTCTGACCACCTAGTGATATGGTCAAAGCCCAGGATTATGGTCAAGAATGTATGTATGTTATGTATAATCCTAGAAAAAATATGTGTTAATCGTTTGTAAGTTTTACAATCAAACGAACTGATTTCAGGTTTATTTTATTGTTACAGACCATCTCAGGAAAATTCCAGATATTTTTCAACTTTTTAAGACGTTATTGACCAATTAAAGCACCCTTACCACCGAATAAATACTAGTACTAACCCTTACCTACTAACCTTAAACTGACCCGGTGGATTATACAGGGTGTAAGGAAAAGAATGAAAAATAAAAAAATTACTTTATTAAAAGTTTAATTTTATCATTAAATTAAAGAATGACAAAAGATGAAGAATGAATGAATGAGACGATTTTTCTATCTTTAATTTGATTTGAAATAGCACAACATGGCTGTTAAATGTTTATAATCAATAACATTTGAAAGTATCATTTACCTTTAAACCACTCTACCCATCAAACTGAACAACTTTTACTGTGGGAGCAAACCTGTCCAAACAAACAAAAAATCTGCTGTCTCATACATTTTATTTTGTTTTTGTTTTTGCTCCGATCTGTTTGCTTCGAAAAGTTGTTCAGTTTGATGGGTAGACTCTTAGTTTAAAAGGATGCTAATGATATCAATTTCACCCTGTTGTGTCTTATAGCGCAGCGTCGATATTTCGTTCTTTCCAGTCAGTTTTTCCTTTTTTCTACTAATGCAGTAACGCTATTATGGTTCCTTTTCTTTAATTTTATTGCGTAAATAAACGCTAATGCTCATTGAAAGCAATAACATTAGACACAATAGTCGAAACCTCTCGCCACAATCTTCACAAATTCCACATAATCCCCCGAAATAAATGCTATTAGCGATCCACTCACTATAATTAGGGGCACAACTCGAGATGAATACTGACTAAACTGATCAAGGCGGGAAATCCAAAACAATTTCAGTCGAGTTCTTCAATTTTATTTAATCCCAGGGAAGTCGCCGCGACCTGCGGGGCTCAAGTAATTTCCTGAAGGGGGAGGACGGGGCGAGGGGAGGGAGGCGACTGAAAAACGAGAATTACACCATTCGCTAATTGCTGCAATCAGTTTAATGTAGTCGACGAGACCGAACTGAATGGGATCCGACCAATGGCCGACTTATAAACAGCCCACGTACTTTTTAAATAGCTGAAACAATCTTTTTCGCAGCTTCCTTAAAAAGCTTTTCGAATTGTTTTAAACACATTCGGTAGATAAACACACGTTAAGCGCAAAGTTGCTTAGGACGTAAGTAAGTTGTAATGTATTTTGTAAGTTCATTCGCTATTTTTAATGCGCGTAGTAAAGACTGGGAACAAATTACTTTGTATTTTTAACTTTTCGAGGATTACGTTACTTATTCGTACCTAATCCATAATTTTTTGAGTCTACTTTTATGGTACAACAATATCTTATGTAAATGTTATGGCTAAAAGCCGAAGTGCGTTTAAACCTAGTTTTAACCGGCTACAACTAGGTGTAGCCGGTAAGTTAGGTTAGGTTACGTTTTAATTATAGCCGGCTAAAACTAGGTTTAACCCCATTTCGGCGTTTAGCCGCAACCACAGGTCCCGCACTTCAAACAACGTTTTGGATTTGACATGATGGCGTTCGCACATTCGCAATTTGCGCAAATTGTGCACGACATATATGTAGGGTTAACTTACCACGCATCGTATGAACATCATTACACTTCGTTACTTTTTATAGTTCATTCTGTTATTAAAAATAGTATTTAAGAGACAGATATAAATAAAATTTATTTTATTTAGTCAAATACCATGGGAGCGCGGGGCCTGACTGCATTCCCTTACTCGGCTCCCATAAAGTGTCCCCAGAAAGTGTGAGGTGAGTTTGGATATCTGAAATCAGGGAGGGGCAGGGAGTAGCCGTTCTGTATGTAGAACTATAAACTATTACCTATTCTGTGTACACACTGCTTCACTTCAAGCTACGCAAAACCAATATAAGCTGGCCGCGCGACGTTGTACATTACTCTCCCTACGCGCGGATAGCTTATTTTGGTTTTGCGTAGCTTGATGTTTCGCCGTGTGTACTTATTCTGTGCCGTAACATAAACCCACTTACCTTACAAACATAGTAAAACGTGACCTTGAATGCATATATAAAATCATTTGGCATATGATATAGATAGAACCATTTTGGCATGGTCTGAGTTCACATTCGTTTCGTTTTACGTTTTCGTGCTATCTTTCCTTTCACGCTGTTTGTTTTATTTTTATCGGACAAAGGGAAAGTCAGTCAGATGTCTTATTTACAAAATTAATTAATTATACCCATTAAAAAGTCAATGAGCACCATTATCATGTACCTACTGTGAAAGGAAAATGAATAATAATGGTGCGTCTGTCACAGATGCCATGGCTTGCGGTGTCGTCTGTCTAATAAAAATGTCAGTGATGATTCAGAATAATTAATTACAATTTATTTGAATGATAAAGCACCGTTTGTCACAGTGATGAAGATGAAATCACAACTTCTTGTTGCTAATTATTTCAATAAAACATCTATTGACATGACAATAATGTAAACTGCTAATAGTGTCTGCTTTGCTGATAGTAAAGTGTCTTTTCACACGTTCCGATCGCCGGATAGCCATGCTCGGCTACCAATGTATGGGCCTACCGGGTAAATTGCGCAGGTACGTGTGAAAGCTAACGTACATGGCCATACATTTTGCCACCGGGTACCCGGCACCGGCTACCCGGATACCAGGACGTATGAAAAGTCACAAAAAGTGTACGAAATGCTATTACACGGGTGCTATAATCAAAAAGGACTTTAATGGAAATATAAGCTACTAGAGTTAACCTGCGGCTTCGTCCGCACATATTAGTTAGATCATATCCTAACTAACAAAAAAAGTTTCATTAAAATCGGTTCAGTAGTTTTTGCGTGATGCCCGTACAAACAAACACAAACAGACAGACAAGAATGCTAAAAAAGGTTGATTTGGAGTCAGGGACACCTAAAAACCATATCGTCATCTTTTTTTGTAAATATTTCAATGAACAGACACACTTCTGTTACAGTTTTATAATAGTTAAGATTTAAGTGATTATTTAACAAACCCTTTAGAACTTGATTGTAGAAGTAAACTATGCGACGTGTTTTGTCTGGCGTCAGAAACAGATTACTTTTGGCCGTGATTTTTTTAAACTAAGTTGCAATTTTATCTTTTTTTACATAATACTGTATAAAAATAAAAAATACTATTGTAAGATTCGTAAAAAAGCAAAAATACGCTGTCCTATTCCTTTTTCACATGGCTGAAAAAAAGGATAGGACATTTATGCAAAGTTTATTTTCCATTTCGGTAAAAGGGTAAAAGTTCACATGGCATGGAAAAGGAAGCTGTAACTTAACAGAAATAGGACCTAACAATGTATGTAACATGCAGGGTCAACAAACTAAGTTAACATATTCTGAAAGGTTTCGAAGGTGAAAATAATTTTGTAGTCAATATTTTCTAGAGCTCTACTATGAGTATTAATTAATGGGTCTACACTGAGGAAAAAATGCTACGTATACGTAACGTCGCAGCTTATATGTAGCGTACATTTTATAATGAAGCTTCATTTCGAAGTAAGAGACAACTTAAATACTGATGCAACACTCGTAATCAGTATCGCGTCGTAAGCTACTTGGTACGTAAGCCGCGACGGGCTACGTATACGTAGCATTTTTATCTCAGTATAGGGATATTCATCATGATATGTTTAACAACAGTCGTGTACCATTTTGAGGCTAGAACTGTTATGCTGACCTATTACATCTCTCTGGCTGGCCTATACAGGGTGTCAAAGTCAAAGTCAACATAATTTATTCACTTATCGGATAGCGCAAGCCGCGCTTGCCGCGACTTTTAGTATGGTAAAAAGCCGAGTCGCGCGCGTGTAGAGAAGTCATGCTCGAGGGTCAGGACACGCCACTTAAGAGAATAGTTTTTGATGCGCGCTCTTAACAAACGAAGTTTGGCTATATTTTTAAAACCAACCAATTAAAGCAAAAGAATTTTTTCAGAAACAATCTAGAAACTAATAATGTCTATGCTTGTATGTTGTCAGATTTTCGTTAAAACTTCTACTTTTAAAGTTACAAAGCCTCAAAAATTTCCATAAAAATCGTACAATAATCCTATCATTGAAACTGTATATTTTTAACAAAAATCAGACCACATACAAGCACGGAGATTAGTTTCTAGATTGTTTCTGAAAAATTTCATTGACTTTTATTGGTTAGTATTGAAAATATGGAGCGTACCATGCTAGGCATATCACTAGTGGACCGAGTACCTAACGTCGAAATTCGACGAAGAATCAAGGTCGAAGTCGGTAAGCGGATCAGTAAGTTGAAGTGGAGATAAGCAGGGCACTTGGCTAAACGGGAAGATGGCCGTTGAACCAAGGCAATATCAGAGTGATCGCCAAGAGAAGGACGGAGGCCAGTAAGCAGACCACCAGCACATTGGTCTGCAGTCTGACAGTGACGGGTTCGCATTGAATCAGATTAGCACAGCACCGTGAAGAATGGCGCAATAAGAGGGAGGCCTATGCCCAGCAGTGGTTTGATGAAGGCTGATTTGATTGATTGAAAATATAACCTAAAGTCGTTTGTATGGAGCACACAGCAAAAACTATCCTTTTTATACGATTCGATTTTTTTGTGTAATGTACAAAATCTGAAACGTTTTATTTATTTCTAAGCGTAACTTTTATCTTGCTTGTCCAGGATAGTTGCACGTCCATTTGAGCTACGCCCTTCTGTAACGAAGAAAAATAATGGTTGTAAACGCACAGGACAGCTGCACCTTCAGACGTCTCGTGTCGACCGTCTCACGCAACCCTCACTACACTATTTATTTCACTTTTGTCGCAGTGACCGCTATTCATACCTATTTTACGTTCAAGGAGAATCTTTTATACAGGGTCCTTCTTAATATGCTGTCACTTTTTAAGGGTATGATTAGACCATCAAGCTGAACAACTTTCTGTATTGGAACAACATCGAAATCGCGAAAAAAAAATCAGCTGTCCCATACATTTGGCTCGAGTAAGTTTGCAGTTTTGTATGGAAGAGCAGCCTTTTTTTCCTGACTTCGATATTGGTGCCATAGAGAAAGTTGTTCAGTTTGACGGTCTGATCATCCCCTTAAAAAAGTTTTAGCATATTAAAAAGGACCCTATACAACGTGTTAATGAATTAACGCAAAACTAGAAAGTAGTTTGTTTGGAATCTTAAGCAGAACCGAATTATCATGGTTTAAAAAGTGTCAGCATATTAAGAAGGACCCTATATAAAAAAAAGATCTTGCGTTTGTCTTAATGTTGATGGAGAGGCAGAGAGCGAGAGCTTACCCAGATTATGACTAGATAGGTGCATGCAATGACCAACAAAACTATAAGCTACAGTGTATGTTGTAAGAGAAGAAGCACTTAACTATGAAGTCAAAATGCATTAAAAATGTCATACTATGTAAAATTTAATGTGTTACATGTTTAAACAGACTGCTTAAGACCATCAAATTCAACAACTTTCACCATTGAACAAACATTAAAATCGTGAAAAAAATATTTCATATATTTGGTCAAATAGTTGTTAACGGTTTATATGGAAAAGCTGTTATTTTTTCGATTTATTGTAGTTCCCGCAGTAAAAGTTTTTCAGTTTGATGGTCCGAAGCACCCCTTAAAGTATGTAAACGCATTTAAGTTACTACCCTGTATAACCGAAGCGAGATGGCGATCAATTTATCTCTGCTTACTCCAATGTAACACACATACGTGAGTATAATATGTATGTATACTTTGTTGGCAGTCGTTAATAATTAAATAAAAAAACATAACCCTCCTTCTAACGCAGTCGCTTAAAAAATAAAAGCAACATTTTTTTTATAAGTCACAAATGCAATTGTATGAGACATTTTTAAGGGTCTTATAGCAGTAACACTAGCCCCACTCCGAAATTTCATTTACGTGTATGTAATCTTACGTGTAGGTATGTATATACATACTGCAAGCAGGCTAAATACAGCTACTGAACAATTTTTTAACACCCTTTTAACAAAGTATTTTGGCAAATAAACTATTTCTATTCTATTCTATTTCTACATATTATTCCACTACCATAGATCTAGAATCATATTATTTATTTAATTTCTACACAACATATAAGACCTACCAGTACATGCCAGTATACAAAATATATAGTAGTAGAAGTCTGCTTGCATCAATATCCACCTTCATCTATAAATCATAATGTCCATTAAAGGAGAGAGGGCAGTAACCTGCACATAAACGTTTATTTGCTAAAGCTGCTTACCCGAATGAAAAGAAATTTCATTCCGTTAAGTCGTTTACTGTACCTAATGCAGTCTATCGATCAATGGCTTAAGCTAGCCTTTAAGAATCTACTAATGTACGTGTTTATTTTATCCCCTGCAAATATCCTTTACACATCAAACTTTAAGTACCTACCAGACCTCTGTTCCATCGCGAGAAAAGGGTCATAAAAGCGCAATCCTATTTAACGCGTTTTGGTTTTCATAAAACGTGATCCATGTTAAAACAACAAGAAACTTTTGGATGGCAGAACTCAATGCGGCCCGCGAAGGGGCGCAGTTCAAGTAGAAATGAGAGGCGGAACAATAAAATGCGGATTTTTAAGGCTGTACGGGAACAAATTGCGACTCGGAGCGTTCACAGCCCGCCAGGAGATGAGCTTTCTCCCCTACTACGAGACGTGTGTAATATCAGAAGTACTAATTTTCTTTTTATGGTCGAAATCGTACTCGTAGGCCGTAACGTCTTCGTGGAGAAACGTTGAAAGGCAGAAATGAAAAAGAATTTTTAGAATGGAAACGATAACTTTGTTGTTTTATGCCTAAACATTCATCAAAGTTTGTTTTGTAAGTTAACTAGAATTTACGAAGACGTTAAATAATGTCAGTTGGTATTTGCAAGTATCAAGATTGTGGCGGTGGCTTGTAGTTACCGGCACAGTTGTGGTTTTCGGTAAATTTAGCAACGGGATCTTGACAATACTTCACAAAGCCAAACTTCCGTGGTAAGGGATTCCGCGGTTCATCTCCCTCCCCTCCCCCGCGAAGATTTGTTGGTGAGATTTAATTTGAGATACGGTCACGACCACGCTCCGCCGTCGCCAACTTTTTACGTACCTATACCCAGAATTAGCTGCCATTGTTGACTCGAATATTATTGTGGGTAGCCTCTATCTAATAGCCTTTGTCTAGATAGTATGAGATTGGGAATGAGCTTATTTGATAGAACGCCAAATAAGTTTTCTGGTATTGTTATTACTTACATAGTATGTTATCTGCGTAACTAACCCCTTTTATTGAATATGCCGTACGTTAGGCAAATAATTAATAGCCTCAGCAATGATCCCGTTTTATTTGCCTTGACTCTACAAATACAAAGCAGCAAACCGCCAATTAGACACTCGCAAACAAGTCTCAAAAGCCGCAATGTAATATTAGTTATATCGCCATAAAACACTGAATATACCCTCGGGACACACGAGTAACAAACTTAGTAATGTTCCCATTCACTAGTAGCCAAGTTAGGTGTACATTTAACGGGATTCAAGTCAGATTTCAGTGGAGTTCAGGAATTATGCAATAACTGCAAGTAGTTCGATCGCGTCGAGTACTTGTGAGCTGGAAAACGGGCGGGAGACCGCCTGGCATGTATCATTCATAAGAAAATGTGGCTGCGGGCGTACACCGCGAATATTTCACAGTCGGTTTATCGAAAGAGCAGAGGCGCGTTTAAAGGCTCATAGAGTACGAGCACAGGTGGCTTGAATATCCTCGCCAATAGTATGGAGACGTGAGCGGAAAACCAATCGCAATTGGCAACTCGCGACTTCCTTTTCAAATAATGAAATTTGAAATTTATTGTGCCAATCGAACTCGTCCGTGTTCCATTGTTCCAATAAATTAAGGACGTTAACTCTTAGCCCGAGGAAGAAGTTCAAGCAAATTTGCTTGTAAATCTGTGTGAAGACGAACTTGGATTTTCGAATCAAGTAGAAGGTGAAAATATTGATCATCACGTCTCTAAAGGATACTATTTTATTGCTGTTTAGCGTATCTTTATTTCCTAGTCTCTCTTCTAAGTGTAGTGTACTAGGCTCAGATGGATGCTGGTGGACTTTAGGTGTCTTATCTGGTGGAAGGCGTACAACCGTGGAATGAAAAACACTTTCTTGATACACTGGATGTATTTTAATAACTTTTTCACTTTTTAGGGTTCCGTAGTCAACAAGGAACCCTTATAGTTTCGCCTGTCCGTCCGCCTGTCCGTCTTCGTGGCTTAGCCCAGAGATGCTTAGTACTAGAAAGCTGTAATTTGGCTTGGGTATACATATTAATCACGCCGACAACTATCGTATAGAGTGGGATATCGTTAGATAGATCGTTTAAACACATTATGGGTGCGAAAACCATTCGAGGTTTTTAATACAACAAGGCTCTTATAGATGCAAAAACAGAGTAGAATGAAAGACGAAAGCGGAAACTTTTAGTTTTCTAATTACATTTTATGTTGGTGTTGACATCAATATAAATCGACCACCACCTTTCCCCTTCACCATATTTGCAGACATTAGGATCAATGTGAAATGACCCAAATGTTCGCAAATATGATAAAATTGGTGAAGTACGTCAAATATGTAGGATAAATCTTCATCTCGGTCAGTATCTCGGTCTGATAACTTGCCCATTCCTTCTTATGTTATACTTAGGTATATCTATTCCGTGGTTCCATCCCTTACAAATTCCTACAAAGGCACGTCGAAAGACAACTTGTATGGGCGTCTACGTGACTCGGCCATGGTGCCGCATGCGTCTGAATTTTCCATGACGACACGCATGTAAATTGTCAAAGGACGACCCTAGGGCTTGTCTTGTGTATATATTACTTTTAAGAGTAGGTATTGTTTCTAGGCTCATTAAGATATAATCTTTTTCAACACACTTACTCGTAAAGTAGATCTTATCGCATCGCTTTTAGCTAATTCGAACACAGGCGCACGGCGAGTGCGGGAAGAAAGGAATCTTACCTATTATTATATATAATAGGTAATATTTGCTATTTATTTTTTCCTCAAAAGTGTGTTGAAAAACGTCGTACGAGACGCATGAGCGTTGGTCATTACAGTCTCGGCATATTTACAGCCCTCGCCTGCGGCCTGCAATCTAGCTTTTACTCTCGTAATTAAAATTATCATCATCCGTAGCACACATTATCCATCTCAGGGTATTAAAATATCCTCCCAGTTATGATCCTAGCCATACCTTCCAATTTCAAATAGTAATTAATTTTCCGTGAAATTTTTGTTAGCCTTACCGTTTCCGAGATAAACCTACACCGCCATAGTAATTAAAATTAACCGTAAACGGTTTAACTTAGAAACTTGTAATCATCCCTGTTAGTGGGCCATGGTTGAAAATGAGAGCTATAAAGCTAACGTAAAACCTAAATTCTATAAAATTCTATCTGTGGAGCATAAAATTGTACAGCATCAAAATTAATGGCTGTGGAAATGGAACCCTACAATACGCGTCATCCGAAATGCACTTCGATCGATTCTGATTCGAAAATTCCAGAATTGTAAAGGTTATCTGAGATTATTGAAACCATTATAACGTAATGTAATTATCGTATTCCAAAGCAACCTTACTGAAATGTTCAGTGAAGGTGAAACTCAAGATAGCTAATCGTCTACGATAGCTATGAACAAGAATTTTCTGTTTAATAATAGGCAAACTAACTCTAGAATGTAGGAAAAATCATACAATTTACTCATATTTTTGCCAAGAGACTGCATCCGACGATGAGCCGTACTCACTGAAGCAGCATTTTTATGTTGCACTTTCAATAATAGCCTGGAGAAAATATTTTAATGAAGCCTTTTGAAAATAACAAACGTAGAAATGTGTCTAGATTATACACAACAACAGTTAACACAAGTCATAAACAGAACGACGAAGTTTTCTATCGTATCGAATGAGTCTAAACAATTGACTTTTACATGTTAGTAATTGGCTATTTGACAACTGTAACGATAAAATATGTTAAATATAGTAGCTTATAGGGTCAAAATAATCATACAAAATGTTTTTTGCATTAAAGTAAATTGTAAATATTGTAATGATTTTCAATTTGATGAACTGATCATCCTCTTAAAAAACTGTCAGCATAATAAGTTGGACCCTATACAGGATGTTAGGGTAGACAGTTGCATTTCTTTAAAGGGTGATTGTACCCATGATACTGAACAACTTTCCCTAAGAAACTAATAGAAAATTCGCAAAAAAAAAGTCAACTTTTCATACATACATTGGAACGGCTGATTGCAGTTATTATGGAGAGCCCAACCTTTATTTTTTGAGAATTTCCTATATGTTTCTCAGGGAAAGTTGTTCAGTATCATGGGTACAATCACCCCTTAAAGCAATGCAACTGTTTACCCTAAAACCCTGTATAAACTTACATTAGCTAAAAAAGAAAATTGACGCGTTAGTATTCACAGAGGGTATATTAAGCTTTAGGTACTTTTAATAACTGAAACTGAATACATTCAGCTTCCAGTTTCGACCGCACCAACTCTCTCGCTAGCAATAAACGACCCGAGAAATATTTTCACATCGTTGTGGAAGTTAAAATGAAAGTAACTACGCCCTGTAGAGCAATAGGAAACCCCTACCACCGACGACGGATAATTCGGAATAATTCGAAGTTACATAATTTTATTCATGAAACGAATTGTATAATACCCGATTGCATATCAAGCGGATTCTAAAATTACACCGATGCTAACTTAGTGGATTGAAAGTTTTAAGCGATCACAATTTGCTGCTAAATCCAAAATAGTTAGTAATTCGAATTCTGTTTGGAGGGACTTTCTACAGGGAGTTTTTTTAAATAATATTTTTACGGCACTGGATTGTAGTCATTTGATGCCACTCGTATCTTTTTTATTTTCCATTTATTTTTGTTTACATATTTATTTTACAGTTTTTCAATAGTGTTGTTTATAAATTTGTATATTGGTCCAAATAGAGAACTTGCATTTTCACTATTTTCATAAATTTTTGTAATTTCATCTACAAGTACTAAACGGGCAACTCCAAAATTATGACATTGCATTATAATGTGATTTAAATCTGCATTATCTTCATTACAAAAATTATATTTAGCGTTTTCAGTCATCTTCAGTCGATGCAGGTGAGTAAGCACTTGACCGTGTTCTACAGGAAGTTACAGAAAGGTGTAATCATATTTAAAAATTTGTTCCATCGATGTCACTTTTGTGACATGTGATGTGCGTTTTTCCCTAGTTGGTGTTAGGACATTTCAGACTGAATCATCTGATTGTTTGAAAAGAAAGATGATTCCGTGTTTCGGATGGCACGTTAAGGCGTTGGGTCCCGGCAACTATATCGGGTAGTCGTTACATAAAAACCACGTCAGAGGCCCTACGGTGGTATAAAAAAACTCTGACATGGGTTTGCTGCCTACACGATAAGTGCCATCAAAAGTATGGAGCAGCTGATTTTGTTAAGCCATTTTGATGTAACAAAATCAAAGTGTCATACGTCTTTAACATTGTAATCATCAAAATCGAATTAATTTCCTTAGCATTTGGGAATAGATAAATACGAATTTAAAAAATTGTGAGGTTGTAAGTAACACTGAACTAATAGTGTCACTGAACTGTTGTTTCGGATATGTGAAAAAAATCACGGCCTTAGTATACAGGGTGCTTCTTAATATGCTGACACTTTTTTAAGAGGAAGATCAGACCGTCGTCACACTGAACAACTTCTATGGCACCAATATCGAAAAATCTGCTGTTCCATACAAAACTGAAAACCTACTCGAGCCAAATGTATGGGAAAGCTGAATTTTTATTCACGATTGCGATGATGGTGCCAGAGAGAAAGTTATTCAGATTGACGATCTGATCATCCCCTTAACGAAGTGTCAGCATATTGAGGAGGACCCTGTATAGGTGTAAACTTTAATACGTTACATACTTTCGTCATACGTTACATAGGGTCGACTGAAGGACCCCACCTTCAGACGACCCTCAAACTGAACAACTTTTACAATGGGACCAACTTTGAAATCGCGCAAAAAAATCTGCTATTTCATACATGTTGATCGAGTAGCTGTTGATACCTATTTGTTATGGCACAGCAGATTTTTTTCGCGATTTCGATGATGGTCTATAGTGAAAGTTGTTCAGTTTGATGGTCACCTGTTCAATATGTAACGCATTTAATTGTACACCCTGTATAAAGAAGTTAAAAGTTAAACTAACACAGGTAAGTAGGCTTTACAAGTTAACGAGTAATTGTCGACCGACTTATAAAATGTACTTCGAGAAAAGACCGCGTATTATGGGCCACTACGGAACCCTACACGCTTGGTCCAGCACGCACTTGGCCGGTTTTTTTAATGATAACCCTTCATTAGACAAAACATTTATTGGGCTTAATAATTCAGAAACCACATTAGTAGTTCTTTTATAAAAAACAATGTTTCACTCAAGATTAATTAAAATTAAGAAAATGAGAATGAATAAACTTCTCTAACTCGCATAACAATCTTGAACCGAACGAAATATGAATCAAATATTTGAATCTAAATCGAATTTTATAAAAATAACTTTTCACGTAATGTCGCTGGAATCGAAGAAAAAGAATAATAAATTTTGATTACTTTCTCACGTCCGCAATCGTGATTCGATTCTACAATTTTCACCGTTCCCCTTGGGAAAATCATGATTAAAATTGAAAATGCTGTGTTATTAATTCTTATTTTAAATTCAACTGTTTCACTTTGACGATTCTCGGTAGATTTAACTATTATGTTAAATACTTCTTTCTACAACCGTAACTTGTTAAGTATATAATTTCTTAACTATTTTAAAAACTTATTAATTTAATAGAGATATAAATTTGTAATATCCGAACGTGATGAAGTAACTTTAGTTAAAACTAAGGTTGAAACAATTGAAAGGGTCAACAACGCGCACTCAAAATGTTATATTCAAAATAATATCACATGGATAGCTTTCTGACGTCATTTTTGACTCTACCACCGCGTCGGAAGGTGTTCCGTTGTAGATAAGATGGGGCCAAAAACTCTACAACACACTTCTTTTAAAAAATACAAAATATAAAAAGTACACTTACAAATACAATTTTGAATTACATAGTGTAACATTGTCAAGACCAAGACAAGAATGGGTTTAATGTTTAGGTTGTTTTACGTTCAGTACTTACAAGTTGTAAGTGACTCTCATACAGACATAGCCAAAGCCTTTCTAATATTATTCTTGAAAGAATTATTAAAATCGGTTTAGTTTTGGAGGAGGAAACAGGGGAATACGAAATACTGATTTCGTCCATTGTAATATGTAGATAAAATCAATCCGAGCTGCAGTTGTCTCTTTCGCACTCTATTCGGTGGGTTGTGAAGGGGGGGCAGGTTTGACAAATACGTATACGGTCGGCAAAGTGACCTATTCTCCAAATTTCTTCCCTACTTGATGAGCCACTAACAATCACTTATTCTTTGCACTGCGGACTGTCCACTATTATTCGAATCATGAAGCGAGCAAATTTTTCCGTGGCGTTGTTTACTAGTTACCAAGTAATAAAAAAGTAAGTTTGATAGCAGATTAGAAACTACGGAAAAGGAACTAGTTTGGACGGTGGCTTACGTTACGTGACCAAATAAGTTCGACTCTCGACTCTAAGGCGACCAACTAATGCGCAAGTACCTACTATAGTTTGTTACGTATAACTAATCCCTCAGAACAAGCTATTTTGATCTTTATCACGCAGACATAGCAGTCCTATCAAATGGCGTCTAACGTAGGATGAACTGGGTATAAGCAGTTTCTTCGAAAACAAAAACTTTCAAGCCGACCAATAAACAAGGAGATAAATTTGTTAAGCACTAGCTTGAAAGAAAACTGTTCAAGTTTTCCGAATATGAACGTTGAGCCATTGTGCTTGGTAATGCGCACAATAAAAAGCTAATTGAGTGCCAAAATGAGGTTATAAAATGTTGTATCTTATCTTATCTTAACTATTATAAAACTGTAACAGAAGTGTGTACACTGAAGATATTTACAAAAAAGTTTTAGAATTTTTGTCCGTCTGTTTTTGTGTTTGTTTGTGCGAGCAACACGCAATAACTACTGAACCGATTTTGTTGTGAATAATTTTGTTTTATAAATTTTAATTTTATTGTTTTTAATAATTTTAAAACAGACAATCAATAAAACATAAGTTACAGAGCAATAGAAATATTAAGGAACAGAATAAATTAATGAGAACTTATAGACCACAGCAATGATTCTGTATTATCATAATCAAAATTGTTTGTTTGAAACCGAAAAGGAAGGATCTCCATAGAGTCCGCATAAATTTACGATTGTAGTTGGTCTCTTTTGTCTTATGACGTACCTTTAATAGTAGAAGTAGATGGAACTATAGATATTTGTTTATGCGGCTGTCCACTTTTTTTTTAGCTAGTGTGTGTGAAAAGTGACCGTAAACATAAGGTCATATGTCACTTGGTGCCTTTTGTCCATACTACACCACACACTCAAACCTAAACGTCAAAAAAGTGGACACTTTACAATTGGTATAGCTCACTCTTATCTTAAAGAAAGATCCTTCCTCTTAGTTTGAAACCAGTTCGTAACGTCAGATTTACAGTTCCACCGGGTCATTGGATATATTTTCAAACTTAGATTCGTTTAGAAAAGTAGTAAAAGAAGTATTCACAAAACGTATCGGGTATTTGCAAGTCCTATTGGTTCTGACCGTACTGGCGAAGGATATAGCAACGAAAAGCTATTCAAAACTTTAGTGGTCGTAATGCTGTCGAGATATTGGCAAATAGTCTAACGTAGGTACATAATACGACAAAAAGTAAGTAAATACAATATTTTTTGCTTACAAATAATTTCTAAATCCAACCCTCCTGACCAAAAGCTTATACCGCCTCCGTGGTTTAATAGTTAAGAGCGTTGGGCTCTTGACATGGAGGTCGGGGGTTCGATTCCCACGGTTGGAGATATGTCACTTTGTACATTTTTCCCCAGTTGGTTACTATTACGACTTGCAGACTCACTTGGTGATTCACTTGATTGTCTGAAAAGAAAGATGATTCCGTGCTTTGGATGGCACATTAAGCCGTTGGTCCCGGCTACTATCTCTGGTGGTAGTAGTCGTTCCATAAAAATCAAGTCAGAGGACGGCCTCGGCGGCCAAGGTGGTCTGAAAAAACTCTTACACCAGGGCTTGCTGCCCACACGATAAGAAAAAGACCGAACGCTTTCAATGCTGCGATCATGTAAAGTTTCTCTTAATTCTAATTGTTCAGGGTGAATTTTAAAACATACCTATTTATGATAATTATTTAGATTCTATTAAATAATTATTACTGCATGTATAGTCAAACAAATTCAATTTCTTTCAATGTGGGCCTCGAGCACGAGCATGGTGCAGTTTGTAAGTATCGAAACAAATTTTTAACTTTTGTCAAAATATATTTTAACAATGCAGTCTTCATTATTGGAAGACACTTGACTCTAACAAAAATTTTCACTTCAAAGCTTAATATTTCGCTAACGATTCCGTAAATCCCTAAAAAATGGTTTTCCCACACACCATGGCATAGACGAGAAAAAAAAATTGCATCCCCTCTTTGCGTGTAGGGGAGGTACACTAAAAAAATATATTTTTCAAGATTTTATTTTACCACTTTGTCGGCGTGATAAATATATATACCCATGTCAAATTACATCTTTCTAGTACTAAGCGTTTCTGAGCTGAGCTAAGCCACGGACAGACGGACAGACGGACGGATAAGGGTTCCTTGTTGACTACGGAACCCTAAAAACTGATTGGTAAATGGCATGTCGTCCGTGTGGATTCGAACCTGGAACTCAAGACTGAGTTTCCATACATCTCCGCAACGCGCCACCCACGCTCTTTGCAACTACCTGCAAAATAGCAACACAGGGAATATAAGTTCAATCCTTATTCAATTTCAGTTCTAATCACATTGCAATCCAGTACTATTCAACATCTGTGCTGAATTCTGTAAGTATTGCACTAAAATTGACTTAGTAAATACTATGTGATTGTCGGCCTGAAACGTCTGAGCGATCTGTCAAATGATTAGCGCGATACCGAATGTGTAAAAAGGAGTCACGTTGCAGGTTCTGACCCGAGAACTTGTCTCGCGTGTTGTCCGCGCGTCGCGTCTTTGCCTGCCACGAGGCTCCGCATTCCTTAATCTCTTCTTGTTCTTTATCAAAAACAATCCCTGAGATTGGGATAGATACTCCCACAAACTACTTGACATTGGCGGAAATGCGGTACTAACGCACAAGCAAAAAGTCCATTAATTATAAATAAAAAAATAAAAAAAATGTTTAAAGAGTTTTGGTTTACACGCGGACCAATGCCGTTTCAGTGAAGATTTATTTAGCGCGAACGGTCCCCAGTAGCTGTGTTACACATCACACATAAGGTAGTTACATGACTGTTAAAGTCCGTTACCAATTTGGAGTTGGACGTTTTTCCAGAGCTAATCCACTTGATCACAAAGTTGGTGCGGCGCACGTCCCTACCGTAGTTTCCCCTCCCCCTTGCCCCTTCACCCCCTCACCCCCGTGCCTGCAACGTCTATCCTTTTAATCTTAAATTAACTCTGAAACAATTCCAACCTTGTTTTGTTGGACGGAGGGCAGTGCAGGTGAGGTTCATTCCGCATAATGAATTATTATTACTTTCACGATAATAAATTTTTAAACTGATGTTAATTAACAAAAAATGTTAAACCACTGGATGGAATAACATTTTACGTTGACTTAGAAAATAAAAAGACGTGATGTAAAATTAAAAATAAACATTCTCATGAACTTCGAAAAAAAATACGAAATATTATTTTTTCAAAAAGAATTACAAAATCTAAAAGAAAATAATCGGCATCGCTCAACGAACACCCATCTGACTTAACTTAGATAATAGATACCTACCTCTACTCTCTATTATTCCTTTTCGTAAGTAGGTACCTACTTATTTCAAAATTCGCGAAAAAGTAAGAAAAAAAAAAAAATGTTTTACATTATTTTTTTAGCAGAGTTGAAAATCCATGAAGTGCAAAAATAAGTTGGTGAAAACATAAATTAAGCCTGCCCAGAAAAAAAGCTTTGTTGTGAAAACAAGCATTGGCATTGGTATTCTGCGGTCACAATAATTAATATCCCATTAAAAAAAATTGCAATACGTTATACTTACACTCCGTGAGCCCTTAGAATAGGATTCGGCTGTCGGGTAAAATCTGTTAATATTCGTATTAGAGCATTTCTCAAAAAAAAACTCACGTAATTGTAGTCTTTTTTAATAGGCTTAATGTCATGATTTTATTAGAATAAATATAGTCCACATTTTATTTTAAATAGCAAACATCTCGTATTTATTTAAAGGTTTATGGAAAATTTTCAGTATTTTGTCAGGCATGCTTACTTCATAAGGCAAGGTACTTTTACTATGGATTTTTTTTTAAACCGCCCATTTACTTTGAGTTCAATAAGATTGTCGTTGGCCGCGATCTCATAGATTTTACCCGACAACCGAATCCTATTCTAAGTGCTAACGGACTATACTTTGTTATTTATCCCTTCCCTTCCATCTATCCCTGTCATCGCAACCGTTACAAAAAAAAATACGTACCTTAGGCACTCTTATTTTATAATTAAATCTCAAACAAAACGAAACAAGCGCCACCTGTCGCCAACACAAGTAGTACACAAACAAGTCCTCATCGTACCCGCATCTCGGAATACGGAGCTTTACATAAACGAGATAGCTTCACAAAATATTTCATTAAAACGGGCATTTGTACAATACGTACAACATAAGTAGCTGTCCCTTCATCCCAGCAAAATGAGTAGCCCATAGATAGACAGAAATGTCTCAATGGTGTACCGTACTGCTGCGGTGAACAAAACGCGGGAATGGAGACACAATTTTTTGAAGGAACTGCTCTTTTCGCCATCCGCAAGATTAGATTCAAGAAGATAAATCTCTCTTTCCCCCACTTGTGTCGCCCATTTTGTGTGAAGGCTTTATTCCGGATTATTTATACAAAATATTTCGCTCGCCCGGCTCGACATACTGAGTAACGGCATCCTTTAATCTCCCCATGTTAGAATAGTTGGTCGATAAGGCAGTCACCTTGCGAAACATAACTTTTATTCGGCTGTAGAAATGAACATGAATGGAGCTAAAAGCTTCCCTTTCAGACTCTCAATAGTCTCTTATAGAAGTTTCGGAAAAACTTCAACGAAAGCTCCATGTATTCATTACCATGATCGAAGGAACTAAGCCGATGTACACAAAGCGAAAACGTGCCAAGATAAAACCAAATTAATATTTTGTCGTTAGGTACACACGTTCCGGAAGACCCAGAAGATTGACGGAAGTACGAGACAACTTATACAGGATGAAACAAAACACCGTAGTGATATTTAAAGGGTGGTTTATACCATCAAACTGAACTACTTTCACTATAAAGCCAACATCAAGAAAAACAAGTGCTGTTTCAGACAAAGCTGCAGCACCGACTTGACTCAAATGTATGGCAGTTTTTTTCGCCATTGTCTCCATAGTGAAGGTTGTTTGCTGGTCAAGTAAACCACCCTTTTAAATATTACTAGGTTATTTTATTACACCCTGTATAATGTTATGGCCGAAACCGTACTTGTATTAGTATTATTTTTATTTTGTTACTATACAATACTTAAGTTTAAATTTAAATAAAATATAAACAAAATCACGTTTATTGCTTCTTATTCACATTATAAACTACAATGTCTTTAACCTCACAATAACAGCGGTGATGTTTCCGACCAACTTGAATAGAAATACGAACACCTTGAATTGGAACACAGTCATGAGTTTAAACAGGGTGTAAAACTAAATACGTTACACAGTAAACAGGTGCTCCAGATCATCAAACTGAACAACTTTCACTATGGAACCAACTTTAAAATAACAAGAAAAAATCTGCTGTTTTAAATTTTTGTCGAGGTGAGATTATGTCCCCGAACCCAAAGTCTGGATACGTGCTCGATCTGAAGCACCACATAACTATATACCTCTGCACAATTAAAATTAGCATGCCCACTGAAGCCAGCTAAACAGCTAATCCCCCCTGGCCATGGCCTTCTGGGCTCCTCTCTGGATCTGCCCTTACGTTCACACGCTTCAAAATTACCTACATTTGCAATTGCTTGTAAGAAGCGAGCAATTCCTGATGTACCGCAAAGTTAGATTGGAAAACTTCTAGAGCTGCAACGTGCTACCACTATGAAGGTAGTCGTTCTTTGCTAATACTCGTTTTAATGTTATAGCCTCGATCGTTGCATTTCTTTATAACAAATGTGACATGCAACTGTAGAATAAATAGTAAGAAAATAATAAAATTCCTACGGCTACTCCGACCGAATAACACTTGAGTGGGTAGGTAGATAAAATCATAAATGGTTTTGAAACTAGACAAATTCAAGTTTGGTGAGTGTGCCCGTGCGGTGGGTTGAGATCGAGTTCAGTAAATTTTAAATTTAACAAAAAAATTACCTATGTTGAAAACATGATACTTGGATTCTGCTCTCGATTCTGAACAAAATACTTTCTAGTTTAGCGTTAATTCATTAACACGTTGTATAGGAGCTTGAACATTTGAACCACACTTTTTAAACATCAAATCTTTTTTTTAAGCTACAACCGACCGCGTTGGAATGCGTTGTCGCTGTAGAGAAGATGCGGCCAGAAACTCTACAACATAACACGACTTAATAACTATTACAATATAAATACTGAAGCTATGGTTATGTATACAATAATACCACAAAGTACTATAATTACTACATAATACATAGTAAATTTTGATCATTTAAATAATCATCCACTTTTTAATAAGCTTTTTTACAGATTACTATTTGATTTGAGTTTTAAACATGTTTTCGGAAAAATTCAAATTGGTCTCGGGGATTTTATCATCCTAGGGGTGTTTTAGTTACTCCATGAAACTGAACAACTTTCACTATGGAGACAACGTCGAATAAAATATAATTATTTAATATAATTAAATATTATATATTGTATAGGTATAGTATAGGTACTGAAGGTTGTTCAGTTTGATGGTCTAAGCCACCCCATTAAATATTACTGAGGTGTTTTATTACACCCTGCAGTAGATTTTGAAGGAAAGAATAGTACCTTATTTGAGTTAAAGTAATGTGTGAAATACAAATAAAAAAAATTCAATTGACAACATTTCATTTTAAGAAAGGTACCAAAATAAGAAAACCATTTGGAGATTATGTGATTGCTTATATCAAAATTATCAGATTTTTCTATCCATTATTTCTCGAGTTATTTGAAAAATACTGCTATTCCTTTGCCTGCTTGGCTTTTCTATTGTATTTGACAGTTTTTATTTTTAATGTTATTGCGGCTAAGGTATCTTAGCCATAAATCCTACGTTTTTCAGGAAATTCAAAAGTAAATTAAAAATTGAAATATCGGTCAAAAATAAAATCGGAAAAATATGTATCTCTTATTGTATAACCTATGTTTATATTGTTATTAAAAAAAGGTGGTTCAATAAAATTTATATCGTCAATTACCACTTATTTTACTTTTAAATTAGTTCGTAACAATCTACGGCTTAGGTTTTTTAGTTGTGTTTAGAATTTTATATCTGGAAGGCAATACGTTAAAATAACGTCATTTGCTGCCACTTGCGATCGCATTCCCGCTATCTTTCTCGCTCTAGCAAATGGCGTTTCTGAGCGACAGAAAAGGATAGAGCGTCAAAAAAAGCGATTCAGTTCTGCTAGATGAGGCTCAACCCTAAATGACTACGGAACGCTACGGTAAACAATGAGTTGTTCGATACGCACTTAATATCTCTGGAGAACAAAACATCATAATATCAGTTTGTTGTCTATTCATAATTACGTGTTCGCCTTCGCTATTAAAACCATTGTTTTACCCATTCATCCCGTCAGCTAATGAACTCTAGCTTGAACAACGGCCTTAATGAACAACCTGCATAACCCGGATATCGTAACATTGCCGGACAATAGGCTCGCTTGAAAACCATTAAAACGGATGCATAGCGGATAAACCTTTAAATTTTTATATGCCTAGTCACAATTTAAGAGGATAGGCGGGCGGCCGAACAAATTTGAAGAATAGGTCACTTTTCCGATTGTTTACGTATTTGATCGAACCGCCCCCTTCCCACTCACCCCGCTGACTAGAGTGCGAAAGATACAACTGTAGCTCGGACTGATTTTATCTATACAGGGTGTAAGGAAAAGTATCATTAACCTTTAATCCACATTCTCCATCAAACTAAACAACTTTTACTATGGGAAAAACACGAACAAAACAAAAAAAAAACAACTAATCCATAATAAACTGCAGCGCTTACACGACTCAAATGTATGGGACAGCTGGTTTTTTGTTCTGATCGGTTTGCTCCCATAGTAAAAGTTGTTCAATTTGATGGGTAGAGTAAATGGTTTAAAGGTTAATGATACTTTTCCATACGCCCTGTATAAAATCATCGAAATCAGCATTTCGAATCCTTTCGTATACTTTCGTTGTTTCCTTATCCAAAACTAAACCGATTTTAATAATTATTTCAAAAATAATTTGCGAAAGACTTTATATCTGATGTCTGTATGTTTTGTTTTTGTATTCATATTCGTCAAATGTTTTGCTGGATGTCTGAAAACGGGCGGTAAAATGGGGAATTTTCGAAGGTTCCTAGTTGTTACAGTAATTAATTTATGCAAAAAAGCAAAACATAGGGACATAGCAGAGGTAACATAGATTGTGTGATAAAAAAAATTTGTAGGAGGAAAAATCTAGAAAAGATACAGGGGAATACGTTTGTATGAAAAAAAACGGTACTGGTATATCGTCTTAAAAGTGGAAAAATCTGTCTATTCTCAGTAGTTCGGTAGTTAGTTCGGTCTTCGGTACCGAACTTTTGAGATTTTTTTGCCTCAGTAGTTCGTTAGTTATGCATGATGTAACACAACACCCTAGTAATTAAAAGGTTGGTTTGGACCATCAATCTGAACAACTTTCACTAAACGGGGCCAACTTCGAAATAGCAAAAAACAATAAGCTATTTCATACAAAACTGCAGTACCGTCTCGACTCTTAAATTTAGGTATGAGAAAACAGTTTTTTCTTTATCGTCATTGTCTCCATGGTGAAAGTTGTTCCGTTTGATGAATTACTACCCCTTTAAATATTACTAGGGTGTTTTCTTATACCCCGTATAGTGCGGTAACGAACTTTTGTGATTTTTTGGTCCCAGTAGTTTTGGCCTGAACTGCTGCCGACCGAACTACTGAGACTTTTTTGTCACAGTAGTTCGAGTCCAACCGACCCGCTACCGAACTACGGAAATTTTAATCACTGTAGTTCAATTCCAGCCGACCTGCTATGAACTACAGACATTTTTGTGTAACAGTACTTCGAGTCCAATGGACCCGCTACCGAACTACTGAGACTTATTTGTCACAGTAGTTCGAGTCCGATCGACTTTTTGATCTGAGTAAAATGTAATTAGTTTAGCTCTGGATTCGTCCAAAGATTCGATTATAGGACATACTGTATTCAAACATACAGTATGAACTAATGATATTAGTGTTAGTATTTCTAAGCTCAGTGGTATGTTACTATTCAGGTGAAATATTTTTTATGAAAATGCAAAATACTCGTAATAACATTTCGAACTGTTTGGACATTTCCCGTGGGCACGATTGCGCTGAGACGGTTGTCGTAAACAGGGGCTTTGTTGCAGCAATTCCTACTATACCACATTTCTGCGAGATTAAATTCGTAATACGGCTTCCGTTTGGCTCGGTTCCGCATTCAATGCACCTACTACGGAATCTGTTTGAATGCTGTTAGACATGGATCGAGTCGCGAGGTAGATATTAAAAAGGAAATGTAATATTTTGACGGTAAAATCTTTTATAATATTTAATAAATACATTAAGGGTTAATTTATTTATTACTAAACACAGTTTTAATCAGAATTTTCGAGTATGTACTTACTCTACAAAAAAATTTATCTTTGGCATTCGATTTTAAATACACTACTCGAAGAAAGTGGTATGCACATATAATCACGGGCCGCAGCGCAAAAATCCACCCAAATCACTTCTATACAATTTATATTAACGCATACTACGCCGGAGTAGAGCGGGTCGCATTTTTGCGCAGCGGATTACCGTCCATGCGATGCGGCCCGCTCCCACCGATGCGGCCCGTTGTAATGTGCTATACCATGCTTTACTTTTAATAACGTCTGCCAGTGTTACTTCTAACTAAAAATCCGTCAATGCTTTGCGACCCGGGCCGCTCTAGTGTGCGAAGTACGCATTTTCCGATTCGATTCGGCGCGTCCCGCCCCGATGCGGCCCGCCGTAATATGCGCTTATCTTTAGAGGTCTTTAACATAAATTTTCCATATTATTGCGATAGCCTACTATTTAAAATAGAATTGCCGCAATTACACAGAAATTACATTAATGCTTAGATCAAAGTATAATAAATGGATAGGCCAAAACTGAATTTAGTTGAAGTACACAAAGACAGAGGTTTTTATATAATAGTATTCAGACAGTTTCACCTGTCCAGTTTGGATTTTTTCATCACATCGCTCCTTACATTTTAATGAACGGTTCTTTAGAAGTTTCCTTGTTAACGTTTGTACACAATACCTTATTATGAGTTGCTCCGAAAGAAGCTTTTATCGCGACATAATTCGATCGAAGTGAGGCGTAACTACCTCTTCGAGAGGACGTATGTCGATCATCCCTCCCTCTCCCACGCGCGCTCTAGTAATTACGTTTGTCACCAAAAAGGTTATATTTAATTTGATGCCAAGTCACGTTATTTCTAGCGTTATTTATTATTATTACTTATTAGCAACAGTACCTACCTTTCAATTCGCAGATATATCCAAATATACAGTGTCCAACTTAATATGCCGATGGTTTTTCAAGAGGATTATCAGACCACTGATCAACTTTATCTATGAGACTAACATCGAAATCACGAAAATGAAAGCAGCTGTCCCATACATTTGAGTCGAGTGGGATTGCAGTTTTATATGAAACAGCTGATTTCTTTTTTGCGATTTCGGCATTGGTACCATAGAGAAAGTTGTTCAGGTTGATGGGTCTGATCTTCCTCTTTAAAACTGTCAGCGTATTCAGTTGGATCCTGTATCAGCAAGTTCGGACTCATACCATACCTTAGACACTTGGCTGTCATTTCCTACAAATGGTAAAAATTTCAAAGAATGTAAGCATGTGCGATACTAAGTGAGTGCGAGCGAGACAGGAATACGCATTGGCTTACATTTTACCACAGATTTTACGCCACGATCCTGCCAGAGGGGGTGAAGTAAGAGATTGTTGGGGGGCAGGTAGTGTCTGTAGTTACTGTATGTAGTACTTGATAATCTTTCTTATACTGTGCTCATAATATATTCTGAATAAAGAAATTGATTCGTGCTTCTCCTAATCCTAACATTGAAAGGCCCCAACTAAATTTAGGCCTCTATTCATTCCTACACTTAGCTTTAATGGGTAAGGTACTTCCAAATACTTCCAGCCTATAGAGTTTTTTGTTCCAAAAACGTACCATACTAAATGTATTTTGTCTTTGTTATTAATTAGCACAATAAGGGTCTAAAATAATAGCCTATTACTAACTATAAGTGTTTAAAATAAGTCGTTGGAACTTAGGATTATTTTAAATCATAATTAACTTTGATTCAGCATGAAAGATCCTATATCCTGAACTCATATCCTCTAACTTCTGAAATTTATCTGATTTGAATTATTTCTCATAATCTTAGTTCCTGAGTAATGATTTTCCTTAGTAGGTATTTACAATTTGTCGAACACTGTAGGAAAATGTGGTTCATCTGAATATTGTTTTTGTGCACCTAAACTTTTTCAAGCATGCTAGATAAGGAATAAAACGTCTTTTTAGTAAAGAGGCGGAATCTTCCCCATAGTGAAATAAGTCTTAATCCATCACATCATGTCAGCCAAAAATCTCTTAGGAGCAAAATTTTATTAGTAATGGAGTCATTTGCCCTGCAGCAGAATCAGGAATGCTATACATTCGTATAAAATAAAAAATCAAACATCCGAAAATAACACAAAAAGAATCTACTAATTCGTCCATTTAATTAGTTTTAATTCATTGCAATTGTGTGATTGTTATTAATAGTCGTAGGTCGTAGTAGGGGTTTCGAGGGGAAACGGGATCTTTTTCAGAATGGCTTATTTGTCAATGTCAGGCCAGAAGTGACGTTTTCGTCTGTTCCTGATAGCTCAGTTGTTTCGCTTTATTGGTGTAGTACGCCTTCCTTGCGACCCGTGTGCGATGGGCGGGACATAATTATTTGTGTGCTTAATCGATTGGGAATAGGCCATTTATCATTTTTATAGCTAGGCTCAAATCTTATGCTTTACTCATTTTTGTCGTTATTGGTCGCAAGAAAATAAATTCACCGAGATCGAGACTGCCACGAGAGAGTTATAAATGCTTTACTTTAATTGAATAAGCTGTAATCAAATGCAACTATAACACATATTTTTAAACTCTTCCTAAAGTGTGTCGATTGAACACTCTTATGATATAATAGGAGTGTACAGCCATTGTACTTAATTATTGTTTAAAGAGTTTGCAGCATTAAAAAGGACTTACCTATTCCTCAACGACGTTTTGCTTTATTTTATAAGACCTTATCACCTCACTCGATGGGTCTTTTTAAACCCCCTTTTCTTTGTGTTGAGCAAAAACGATTCCGAGAGTCGTATTAATAATTAACGAAACTATAAAGGTTCCTTGTTTGACGGTAGGTACCCTAAATACTAAATAAGAATTTAAAAAAGTTGTTTAATAAAATCGTGTTAAAAAGTTGTGGCTATTAATAAAAACTTCGTTCAACAGTACCATCCCTTGTGTATCTCTTCTAGTTTGCAACCATTTTTGCGACTACTTAATAAACATTGAAGTCTGTCAACAGCCACTTTCATTACATCAAGTTGTTTTTATGAGGCGCAAACTAACATAGGATAGATTGGATTAGGGTTACCACCATTCGACAGGTAGTAGATATGTACACAAACTAAATTGAGACCGGTATAGTACACTCCGCTTTGCGGCACAAAGTCCTCTCCACCGAAGAATTGCTACCTAAAAGCGGTCCAATATACTCATAGCAAAACTGGTAAAAAGGTATGTAGTTGTGAGGTCTCTAGTGTGCAACTTGTATGCATGAAATTTGGACGGCAGCGAAATTTAGGGCTGTGACAGATGGGTAGCATATTTCAGTACAAATGGACAACATATTTTGCTGATAAGAAGCTGAGCACAGTTAAGAATTGTCTGCGAAGAGGCAAACTTTGTCTTCTATTCACATACATCGTGAGACTAGCTCGAAACTCTGCAACATGTTGTGTAATCATAGCAAACGCTACGAGTTTGCTGCTACGAATTGAACGTAGTTATCAGTGCTACGAAATTCAATTCCGATTTTCGTTCATATTCAATAAAAAAAAATTACTGTTATGTAGTCAACAAGGAACCCTTATAGTTTCGCCATATCCATCTGTCTGTTAGCGGCTTAGCACGGAGATGCTTAGTACTAGAAAGCTGTAATTTGGCATGGATATATATATTGATCAAGCCGACAATTTGGTAGAATAAAATCTTGCAAAACCATTGTTTTTAGGGTACTTACTTCCCCTAGACGTAAAATTGAAGATGACATTTTATTTCTCGTCTATCCTATGGTGTGCGGTTTCGTTAAATAGTTTGTTTAAAAATATTGCGGTGTCCGAAGAACATTTTTCGATTCAGGGATTCGTTAGCGAAATCAAGTGTCCCCAAGTATTAAGTCAAGTGTCCCCAAGGTAAATGGTTGCTCTTGGTTGTATTGGTT
This sequence comes from Agonopterix alstromeriana, assembly GCA_963924505.1. Taxonomy (NCBI): domain Eukaryota; kingdom Metazoa; phylum Arthropoda; class Insecta; order Lepidoptera; family Depressariidae; genus Agonopterix; species Agonopterix alstromeriana. The sequence continues at coordinate 10,622,648 of OZ004670.1, forward strand.
TCTTTTCGCACTCATACAGGTTTCCTCATAATGCTATACCCCCGAGCTAGTGATATTGTCGAATTCAATCGTACATTAATTCCGTAGAACTTAGTGTTATATGATCAGTTTGATGGGTAGACTCTTAGTTTAAAAGAATGCTAATGATATCAATGTAACTCTATAATGTATGTTATGATCATAATCGCAGAAGTATAGTTCATATTCGTTGCACGCAACAGTCGTGTGTCCCGCCTAGGGGACGGTCTCGCTATTTGTCATTTTATTAGTCACCCGCCCCGCAATATTCTGCGAAATAACTCTGGAGCTGGTGCGGTGAGATTGCTTCTCAGTTTACTGCCTGTATCCGAGGCCGGGAGCCGAGAAAAAGTTGTAAATTTGCCGCCAAATCGTGCGTTTATGCAACCCATCTGACCTCAAGCGCCTTAACCGCCGTCCGTAATCTGGCCCCGGGTGAAATTGAACTCACCTGGTCACTATATACGAGCCAACTGACACCTATATCTTAATAAAGCTTTTTTTCTTAGTAAAGTTTGTAGGCGGGTGGCCTCAATACGTCAGTCACAAGAGGCGTAGTGATAATTATATGGGTGTAATTCTTACTTTCAGTTTACTTTGTGTTTGAAGTTTAATAAAAACTTAATTTATTTAATATTCGGGTTATACAATTGAGTGCATATTAAACGGGATGATTCAGACCATCAAACTAAACAACTTTCATTATGGAGCCAACATCGAAATCGCGAAAAAAACAGCTTTTCTATAGTAGGTACCTAAATGTCAATAACTAGTCGACCAAACTGTATTGTATGAAAAAGCAGATTTTTTTTCTGATTTCAATGTTGATCCTATATTAAAAGTTGTTCAGTTTGATGGTTTAAATGTATGTTCTATTTTGGTAATTGAATTGATGGTCGGAAGTATGTAACTCATTTAAGTTTACAGGTTTTTTTTAAAGTTGTTTAATTTGATGAGTAGAATACATGGCGAAAGTATCCGCATTCCGCACTGACTAAAAATTTACCCTGTTTTAAAGGCCTATAGCACAGGTAGGCGCAAAAGTTTCTTAGTATCGAGGTAAATTTACGTTGATGGCTATGTCGTAAATGTAAATTTCGATTCTCATTAATATCTTCCTGTCGTGGCTATAAACCGCGTACCGAATTATCCGTGCTATGCCCATTAGCAAATTGTGTAATTTTCCTTTTTCAAGTTTCTGATGGCCCCCGACAAAATTGCTTTGCCCTCGCAACCCGCCATTTAATGTGCGGAATGATGAAAATGGACTTTAATAATTATATGAATCAAATTATTCCCGAGACCTAGAACTTTTATATTCTTTGTAGGCTGTTAAAATTTGTTTCAGTGTAATTAGTTTTCCCTGTAATTTGAAAGCTTTTTTTCTCTAGTTGTGATTTATCTCTGAATGTTATAGGTAGGTACAAAGTACTATGTTTTTCATTGACTTAGTAGATTCTTTTCCATTAATTCTATTGATAACGTTTCTTGATAATATTTTCACAACGAAGTCATGGTGCTGTGAAATATAGAGCTGGCTTCGCTCGCTCCAGCTCTTTGTTTGTTGCCTTGATCGATTTGTAGGTTTACCTTTAGTTATTTTGTTATATATTTGCAATCAACTTTTTAATGTTTTTATTACTCATGAAAATGAATATTTCCGTGGATATCTGGCTCATAGCCATATTCATATATATAGCTCATATTGTGTAGTGAAACTTTAAGCTAGCTTCGCACGTGTTTCAAAGTTTATACTGAACAACAGCAGCAGGAGCAAGGCTCGTGCCAACGTCAGCGCCCTCACCCGGCACTAAGGACACCGACACGATGACGCACAAGATGAAACTCACCCTAGATTCCAGCTGCCGAGCGTGCGGAGAGGAGGAGGAGACCATGGAACATATCCTTTGTAACTGCGATGTCTTGGCGGCTAAACGCGTGAGCCTCCGCGGACATGGATATCCAAAACCGGGAGATCTTTGGTTTCTTCCCCTGAATGGTATTGCCTCGTGTTCGACCATGTATCAAGTATCGAAAAGATTCCATTGGGTCGAAGTTTTGCTGGTTTGCCAGCCCCCAAAACAAGATAAGATAAGATAAGCTAAGCTCGCTTCGCTCGCTCTAATTTAGTAGCAGGGTCCTTTATGTATAAACCGACAGAGTTCAGGTCATAATCTTGTCATAGTTCTGAGCAATTTCAAGCTCGCTTCATTCGCTTCAAATGTTCATTTTGACTTTGCACCAATAAACCACCAGAGCTCTTGCACCAGCAGATTTGTCATGCTGAAATGGACTCTAAAGTCCACCGGGACCGGTAATCGTAGGTGAAGTGAAAACATCTAACATGTTTTTCCACCAAATTGCGAAAACAAACGCAAAGAAAACTTGGGAACATTAATGTATCGTCTGCCCATGATTGTGAAAACTAAAGCTTTCACATTTTTCATTTATTTTCCTGTCAAATCGAACGTGTATTGGTATCAAACAATGCACATAATTTATTTCAGTGCAATTGGAGAGCGTTTCCAAAAAAGGCCATAACTTGTTGCGGACCGTGTAAGAGTGATGAAAACCGACAGATCTGGAAGCATGCCAACCTGGTCCCAACTCGCAACTCTTTGCTCACCAACAAAACTTTTACACGCTTTGATTGCAGCGCTATTTCCGAACTCCTATTACGAACTATTAATAAGACAGCTAGATTCCAATGTAGATACAAATAAAAGTAGAGACGGAAAATGTTTTCTTTTATTTATCAGACGGCTTTTGTTTTGTTTGTCGGTTCTTGTTTCAAAATTAATGACATGGGATTACACAAAAACAGCAAGATTTTTTTAAGTGCCTACGACTCCTTTTAGTAGGTACTTCGTTCGTAATTAGTAGGTACTTTTCCTACAAAATGATATTTGGTATTTATGTCCGGTTCCTAGAACATTACTTAAAATTTTTGATTTCTTTATTTGACAAAGCATGAGCCGTCTGCTTGGTTAGTGTATAGACATTAACGAATTACTGTTTATCATCAATAGTTTTGACATAAATAATGTATAATTTAGTGTTATTAAATTCATCATCATCATCATCAGCCTACCATTGTCCACTAACTTAAACAAATCCTGTTTATTTTGACCTCCTTTTATTTCCAAATCACAAGAAAATTAATCCTCTTTCCACGAATGAATAGTGGTTACTGAAAGAGGTTTTAAATAGAGCAAGCACATAACACAATGTGGCTTTCAGTATTATTCGAGAGCCGGGCAAAAGCAGTTTGACAATAGGACTAAAGGAATTCATATTTGCCACTGTTCCCACTCACGGGCACGGAATTTAAATGAACTTTGGCCAACAACAATGACACCAGAGACTTTTGTTCCACGAACAATACATTTTACCGGTAGAATTAAAAACTGTGAACAATAGAGAACAAATTCATAATGCAGCGGGCTTGCAGCGGCCGGCCGGCTCGCAGCGATTACGCGCGGCTCGCGGCGTCCACGCTGCGGCTGCCGCGGAATAAAACACAACAACTGTGTTTCTTTTCAAACAACGAACAATGACTTTCATGTAGCCTCATCTAATTTTCATATGCGTTCACACAATGAGTGGAAATGAACACAAATTTATTTTTATTTTAACTCTGCAAAGAGTTGCTTGTTTCTTCTATTGTTGTTTTGTTTCACATTTTGTGTTTGTCGCACTAGTACGGATTAGCCAGAGTGATGGTGGTATTATAACTTCATCATATCTGCCGATAGACATCCACCGCTTGACATAGGCTCCCACCAAGGATCGTCACAAAGACCAGTCCTGCACTGACTTTTATTATCATTAATCTATCACGAATTTAGCTACAATGACATAATACAATGATTGTCGTAAGGTTGTTTATGTTAGATAAGAATTACATTCAGAATGGGGCCTATGAATGACATCGCATTTATACAGGGTGAAATTGATATCATTAGCATCCTTTTAAACTAAGAGTCTACCCATCTATCTAAAAAACTTTTACTATGAGAGCAAACTGATCGGAACAGAAAAAAAATCAGCTTTTCGATACTAAACTGCAAAGACCTCATTAATTAAACGTATTTTTACTAACTTCATTCATAATTTGCGCCGATAACTAAAAACTTCAAATGGTTTCCACAATGATCGCTCTAGTCATATACATAAATATCCCTATAGAAAGAAAGCTTCATACAAGCGGCCGCTGTTTGTGTACTCACACATAGCGCGCGGTAGAGTTAGAGGACGTACGAACAGGTGCGTACATACCCCGGCTGAGTGTGCCTGTCCTCTAACGCGCGCTATGTGTGAGTGCACCGACAGCGGCCGCTTGTATGAAGCTATCGTTCTGTAGGGATTTACAGGGTGTAACAAAACACCAGTAATACTTACGGGGGTGCTTCAGACCATCAAACTGAACAATTTCAGTATGGAGCGAACGTCGAGAAAAATAAAAAAATCTGCTGTCCCATGCATTTGAGTCGAGACGGTACTGCAGTTTTGTATGAAAGAGTGGATTTTTTTTTCGCGATTTCTATGTTGGTTCTATATTGAAAGTTGTTCAGTTTGATGGTCTGAAGCACCCCCTTAAGTATTACTAGGGTGTATTGCAACATCCTGTATATTCATGTGTTTCGATCCAGCTTAATTTAAATCTTCTTATTAGGTACCTACTGGATAAAATTAATTTGTTTACATACCAGTGTTTTCCGCAATAAACTTACTTAATGGATTTTGTATTAAAAATATTAAGAATAAAGACAAAACGTGTGCTAAAATAAGTTTATTACTTTCCCTTATCCTTAATCGTCTTAGACAAGAAAAATAAACACAGTTAAATCCGGGCTCAGCGCGGGCTTTTACTCAATAAAAACAAAATGGAATAACAAAGAATGTCCACAAACCGATTGGTTGTGAGACAGACGAGCCGACGACATCCTCTTATCAGATGAAACATGTTATTTGCCGGGAAAATACAAAAGTCAGCCAAATTCCCTGGCTCGGACAGCACAAAGCTGGAGGACTGTTTAGGAATACAAGATGTCTCTTTGCTTACAAAAATGCAAGCTGAAAGCTACGAAATGGAAGTACAGAACAGAATATAGGTACACAGAAATTGTATAATTTCCAAGATATTGCAGACGCCAATGATGTGCTAACTGCTGACAGAGCAAACAAAATCTTCAGAAATATTAAGTTAATTTACTTAATCGGTTTCTTAATTACACGATAATCATCTGCTTCATAAAACTAAGCATCTGTAGAGTATAAACTTTAAAATCCCTCAAAAGAATAATGTCCAACAACATAATTAATTGCTTAGAAGCATTTCTTCCTTGATTGCAATATTAACTTGCGCTAGAGCCATAACACACAAGCTATTTTTGAGCGTAGTAGGCGATTTCTCAACTAAATCGTCTACGTCGCAACCGATTTTGAAGCGACACTGATTGGTCTCAGAAATATCGAGTTAACTTCGCCGCGACGATATCGTTCCGTCAACACATACGCTTAAAAATCGCTTGTGTGATATGGCGCTTATTGTCTTATTTGCGAATGCATTGAACGTTTCAGTGACAATATTTTCTCGTAGTTTTCACAGCTCCACGACGAAGGCGAGCTCCTTTGAAGTCGGTCTCTTGACGTCCCTAACCCCGTTCACTTCAAACTTGTTCCATTCATGCTCCGCTGCTCACTCCGCTACTCTCAAGAGCCTATTTAAAATTCAAAACGAAAACACTGCTATCATGCTGTTGCTACTCTTAGGGTTGATTATTTCTAAACAGCCACTCTTGGGTTGACATTCAAGATTACGTGTCGACATGAGAAAATCCTTTAGAATCATCTCATTTTCAGGATATAAATAAATGGATATGTAATAGAAATTCCGAGAGTTCTGTTTGCAAATGCGCAGTATGGTTCAGCAGGTACCTAGATAGTGCCTTATCCGTGCTCTTCAGTTACATTACTTCGCAGAACACTCTTATCTCGCTGGCTACAGCTTGTTTATCGTCCGACTCCCATTTATGACTTCGTTATTTCCCTATTCTGACGACATAAAAATGTCCTCTATAAGAATAACTCCGGCCTTTTATCTCCGTACGTACGTTGATAAGATAAAATAATGAGTGGACTTATTCGGATCGATTGGGATTAAGTTGTTATCGTAGACAAGTTAATAAAGTTGCCTAGTAATGAGTGCCTATATTGCTATGGTACCAATCTAATTACGTCTATCATTTTCCTCGATTATTTTCCTTTTTTCGTTAATATGAATATCTGGTGATATATTTTGTTTGTGTTTATAGAAATCAATACTTTTATAGAATGATTGAAAGTCTCGTTAATTCGGGTTTATTCGGTAAGCTAGTGTACAGAATTTATTAATTCTAATTCGGTAAATACCAATATTTTAGATGTAGGTAATTGCCATGAAGGATATTTTTCTTTTCACTTTTCGTACAAAAACGTAGACCGATGAGATCAATTTGAAATTTTCTAAAGATACGTTATCAAAATTAAAAGTGGTTTAGTTAAAATTAATTCTGTGCATAAAACAGTTTTGTCCACTTTGTGTTAGTTTGTTAATATTTTGTATGCGCAGGCATAATACAAAGTGTAACAAAACTCTAATAATATTTAAAGGAGTGCTGGTTTAGGGTCTAAACCGTAGACCACCAAACTGAACAACTTTCACTATGGAGAAAAAGTAGAAAAAAAGTTCTGTTCCATACATTGGAGTCGAGTCACTACGACAGTTTTGTATGATATTTAAATATGATACCTAACTAAACTGTTTTAGAAAACCATGCCAGGCTTGTCTGACCTCAATTGTTGTTTAATATGCAACTAATATGTTGGCGAGAGTAGCCAGAGACCCGTTTTCGTCTTGTGGTAATAGTCTTATTATATTTTATGAAGCTCTCTGCATGAGAGGGCCTGTAATATGCGCCACTCGGGGCAATACCCTGGACCTTATTACCGACTGACGATGGGGCCTGTGTTGACATTTAGGCTCATGTGTATACTAGGCATTTACCAAATAGAGACCAAAATGCGAATATGTATTACCTATACGTTCAAAAAGTGGGATAAAAATCATGTTGACTAACTTAATATATTTTCCTTAATTAATAAATTAATTAACGCTACCTAATGTACTTTTTTCATCTCAAGGTCCGTTCTAAAACTGTTGCTTCTCCAGAAATTAGGTTTTTGACGTCACAGAATTAGGTTGGGCTTGGGAGTGGATGCCAATGTTTTTTTCAATTTCACCCTCTAGTAGAGTATCTAAAATGTTATTTGATTTAGTTGTTATAATTATAGAGATCGGAATTTTGTACGGTTATAAAAATGTACCTTCTAAAATTAAAGTAAATTTTTTAGCATATGCTCACGACTATATTCCCCGAGGGGGTAGTCAGAGATATTCTGAAACCTCAGAACATCCACGTTTCACCAGTAGTACCGAAACTCTGTCCAGTGTGACGGGGGGTGAGCCCGTCGCCACATAATGGACAGTGGGTACAATACATGCCTCGAAATTGAAGCATGCAGGTTTCCTCACGATGTTTTCCTTCACTGAAAAGCCAGTGGTGTTACAAATCGTACATAAAATCGTAAATTTTTTACTTTAATGATTTCAAATATAGTTTGTGGCTCATTTTAATAATCTTTTGTAAGTATAGATATCATAGTTAAAAACTCATTAAAATTAAAATGTTGCTTATAATTATCATATTTCTAATTGGTCTGAAGTTTTTCACATCTAACGTAAAATTAGTTTTACAGCTATGACAACAAAATTAGCACTATTTTTATTAATTTAATATTTATTTGCATTGATTTACTCAAAATGTAAAATAGTTCTCACTGACTGTGATCTGTAGCCTCTGTAGGTAGGTATAAATAGATTAAATTCCTTCTCAATAAAACAATATAATATGTAAGTACTATACAATAATTTTCCATTTACTAAACATACAGAAGTTTTCTATGATTATTAACAAAAATGGATTGTACAATGTACCATTCCTTATTTCTTAAACACGTCATAAATTTTACAATATAAACCTATAGGTACCGTGTCTTGAAACAAAACGAAAATTGATTCTTCAGATAGCAATCTAAATGAAGTGGAAGCGATCGCGGGCATGTACGTAGATAGGTACCTTCTATAACAACAAATCTGTGTAATGGCGGCTAATGCATGTGAATATGGATAAAGTTCGCCGGCAGCCATTCAGGGCGCAATCTCAAATTAAATCTCCGGCGGCGGGCCTTCGTCTCAGACGCGAAATGTCGACTGCGATATAAAATATGTCTGCAGTACTCTTTTATAGAAACTTTGAACTATGCGAATTGTTGAACTAGTTTATTATTGTGATAAATAAACTTAAAGTAGAAATTTCAAGTACTTAACGTTATATATTTCTGCCATACTATGGCCAGTTGGGATTTACTGGCATAGAGCCCAGTAATACAAGTATCATTGAATTTTGGGAAAACGTGTTCGCCTGTTCGTCACTGGAGGTTTCCTATTAAACTTTAATAACAATTTAAAACAGAAAAAAAGAATCAGAAAGTAGTAAGACAAATAACTATAAAGTGTAGTTAAAAAAACCGGCCAAGTGGGTGTCGGGCCACGCGCAGCGTCGGGTTCCGTAGTTGCCCGTCACAATATACGGACGTAGAAGGGGTCTTTTTGTTTTATACTACGGTTTAACGGCTAATAAAGTCTAAAAACTACATTTTACAAGTTGGTCGACTATTACTCGTTAACTTGTAAAGCCTACTTAGCGGTGATAGTTTTCCTTTTAATTTCGTTATATACAGGGTGTTACAAAAGTAAAAATAAATATTTAAAACTTTTAAGGGGGTTGTTAAGACCATCAAACTGAACAACTTTCACTATTGGACCAATATCGGAATCGCGAAAAAAATAATCAGTTGTCTCATACATTTAGCACGAGTTGATTTGTAGTTTAGTATGGAGCATCATTTTTTTTTTTCGCGACGACACTTGACTCTAACAAAAATTCACACTTCATAGTTTAATATTTCGCAAATGGATCCTTAAATCTTAAAAATGGTTTTCCCACACCCACAACATTCTTAAAATACCTGACCAACGATACCCAAAAAAAAAAAACTTGCATCCCCACTTTTCGTGTAGGGGACCCTAAAAAAATACATTATTCAAGATTTTATTCTACCTCTTTGTCGGCGTGATAAATATGTATATCCATGTCAAATTACAGCTTTCTAGTACTAAGCGTCTCGGAGCTAAGCCGCGGATAGACGGACAGACGGACGGACATGGCGAAACTATAATAAATAAATATCTTGGACATTGTCACACAAATTATCTAGTCACATTTAAAGTACCAGAATCTAGCCTGGACTTGTATTATGATGACTAGACAACGATATAGGATACATATATAGATAAAACGTCCATGACTCGGGTACAAATATTCATATTCATCATACAAATATTTGTCCCTTACGGGATTCGAACCCGCGACCCTCGGCACAGCAGGCAGGTTCACTACCGACTGTGCTATCGGGTCGTCAATAAGGGTTCCTTGTTGACTACAGAACCCTAAAAAATGCGTTATTGAAATGTCTGTATGACTTTGACAATCTATATAATTGGCAAATCAGCTACAGACTCGACAGAAGAAGACCTATCAAAAAATCATATAAGGAGGTTGACAAAAGCAATCTTTTACAAAATTTCTACACGTATTTATTTATTTTTATATGGATTCTAACCTGGAGTAATTTGCTTTCAAAGGTACCCAGCCTATAGCGATGACCCCACTGTATTTTTTTTATTTCTTAACAATTAAATACATCATAGCATATGCTCACGACTATTTCCCCGAGGGTATATTCAGGGGGGTGGTAAAATTGAAGCATGCAGGTTTCCTCACGATGTTTTCCTTCACCGAAAAGCCAGTGGTGTTACAAATCGTACATAAATTCCGAAAAACTCACTGGTACAAGTCGGCCTGGACGGAATCGAACCATCCAGCCTCCTGCACGGCAGGCAAGGTTACTCGCCACCAGGGCTTAGCTACAGTTAAATATAACATTTCGAAAAAGCAAGATGTCACATTAAAGTCATGGTTGGTTTTCAATTTATTAAAATATTATTAAAGTAACTAATAACTGGAAACATTATAAAAACAAATCCGTAATGACCCAACAAATTGAAAATCAGCAGTGACTACGATGAGACAATCTTGTTTTTTGATACCCTAGTAAAATAGTACCAGGAGACCGATTGCGCTAATTTAAAACATCGAAGTTCTATTCTTATCCAATTTCAGTTCTAATCACATTGCAATCCAATTACTATTCAACTGTGTTGCATTCCGCATCGCGTTAAACTCTATGTAACTGACAGCCTTTAACGTCTGAGCGATCTGACAAAACGTCTCTAGCAGCTGTCATGAGCTATACCGCGATTAGCGCAATACTAAATGTGTCAAAAGTTATGGTTCGTACATAGTCCAGTCAGGTTTCAATCACCGAATATTTACTATAATATAATCACCGACCAGGCAGCCCTGGCCACCAAAGCATTTAAATGACGGCAGATTTTTATTAAGGATTCGTCCACAGTCAACTTTAATTAGGTATATCGATTCCAAGTCAATGAATAGCTTTAATTTTGTGTAGGGATTAATGTAATTAGTATTCATCCAAAACATTTATTTTTCACTATATAATTTTGGGTCGTAAACAGCTTAGTACCTAACTAAGTATTTATTTATCTACATGTAAAATACTGCGTTAAAACTTTTGAATAAAAGGGACTTTAACATTTTGTGGCGTGCTTAAAATTTTCACAATGTGTTTTAATTGTTTTGTTTTAATTAAAAGGTTTCTAACGAAATGTTTACTTTTTCGAGTATCACAACTTTGGGCAACAATCATTTGTAGAATACGTCTATTTAAGGGATTAGGTACGTAGTCATTTGCCAGCATCGGATAATATTAGAAAGCAAGTGCTAGGCGAACGTTTCCATAGATTCCACAGTATTCCGTTATATTTAATGCTCTAAATAAAAACGATACTTTTTCTTAAGTACTAAATGATTAGCTAGTTTTGAAAGTCCTAATATTGAGGCCCCGCTGGGCGTACATAGAGATACGGCGACAGATCAACCTACCCCTAGTTGGACCTTATGTCCATGAACATAGAGTTCAACTATGGGTAGGTTGATCTGTCGCCGTGTGTACATCTTATACCATGGTATTATAAATAATTAAAAAGAATTTCTCTCCATCAAAAATCCTTGATGTAGCTATTACATTAGGTGGTAAGGGTTTATTATTTTTCTTAGGTAGGTACCTAAATTTAAACTGCCCATGAAACTGACAACTGAACAACTTTTACTATGAGAGCAAACGAATCGGAGCAACGAAAAAATCTGCTTTTGCATACATATAAGTATATACGTAGGCATTGCAGTTTAGTATGGAACCGCTGATTTTTTTGCTCCGATCGGTTTGCTCTCATAGTAAAAGTTGTTCAGTTTGATTGGTAGAGTCTTAGTTTGAAAGAATGCTAATGATATTAATTTCACCCTGTATAAAAAGATTAATTCAAAACGACGATAACAAGTTTCTTTTTAGTGACGTACACAAAGGCTTTAAATTTTTTTACTACTATACTTCATTCCAAATAAGGACGATGAGATTTTCCGATTCCTATTTAGCTTTCTGGCTAATTCTGATGACCAAATGTAATTAATTTATTGGATACATATACTATCCGACATACCTTGGATACTACTAAAGCTGTTCTAAGAATAATTGAGAGGAAGTGTTTCAAATCTCTGTTTCTGTAATGCAAAATAGCCTTATAATTTCGTTGCTATTTTGAATGAAGTACCTATAGATAATCGAAAGCAATGAAAATTCGTATTAGTGCTGAACTGCTGAAGTGCTATGTTTGAATCGTGAGATTCAAAATCATTGATCCTTCTTTCGATATTTTCTTCTGCTGATTTGAACGCGTGACTTTCATAAATCGCACTCCTGATAGCGTGTTAGCAAGGGCGTTCCTACTCTTATACGAATGAATTGTGTTTATTTTATCCCTTCCGTGGAGTATTGACCTATATCATTAATATCATTATCCTCACAGTAATTAATGACCCTCGTATCACCTCTGAGACATGCACGACGTGCAATATTGATGATAGTGGCACTTCCTTATTTATGTCGATACAACTAGTTATTAATTGATGGGAAATATTTATTAATGATTCTTACAAACTTATTATGCAGGTCAAATGCCTTTGAATCTACAGAAGAAGACTAGGCGATATTTAAATGCTAATGCGATTATTATATGACTTCTAGCATCTATGAAGCACTGTTGGTGGATAGTGCTTTGGTGATCATCCATCATACGTCACTAAAGAAGCACCAATACAAATTGGTGGCCACTTTAGTGATGAGGTATCGTGTTTATATGTAAGTGAAATGCACGTTGCTATGACCATTCTAATTAATGATGGTTAACCAGCTCCTTATGTCGAAATGACCTAATCTTTGAAAGGGTGCGAATTTAATTGCGTTATATCTTAAGGGGGTGCTTCAGACCATCAAACTAAACAACTTTCGTTACGGGACTAACTTCTAAATCGTGAAAAAAATGTATTGTTCCATAGAAAATTTCAATAGCCGTTCCACCTGATTGTTTGAATCAGCAGATTTTTTATTTGCGATTTTAATTTTGGTCCCGTAGTGGAAATAGTCAGTTTGTTGATCTGAAGCATCCCCCAAAGTATGTAACGCCTTAATTGGTAGGGGGAGCCTAGTTAGCGATAGACTAACATTTGGTTAAATCTTCCGCTATCTCAGTAGATACACGTGAAGATAATATGTGATTACTGTATCACAGTGGTTTTTAGGGTTCCGAACCCAAAAACTGCCTTCAGCCGAGGTTCGTGTACACACGGCGACACATCAAGCTACGCAAAACCAAAATAAGCTGGACGCGCGTAGATAGAGTAATTATGAGTTAGATAGAGTAATATAGAGTAAGTAGGAGTTATGTTTGTTTTGCGTAGTTTGATGTATCGCCGTGTGTACCCATATGAAGGCTGGCTATGTGTGTTTGTGTACGCGGGCTGGTCGCTATTAGAAATAAATAGAATTTCTGATGATCCCTACAGCATTAATCGTGTTTTAATTCATAATCATCATCTCAGCCGATATGCAGGATGTACCCTTGGGTTAAGGTAGTAACTATTAAGTAATCTGTGCCTTGGGGGAGGCCTTAGTCCAGCAGTGGACGTACAAGGTGTATCAAAACACGCTAGTAATAAAATGGGGGGTTTAGACCATTAATCTGAACAACTTTCACACTATGGAGCCAACATGAAAATTTTTTTAAAAAATCGGCCGTTTCATACAACACTGTACTGCAGTACCTACCTACTCGACTCAAATGTATGGATCAGCAGATTATTTTTCAGGTTGTCTTCATAGACAAATTGTTCAGTTTATTTGTCTAAACCCCCCCTTTCAATTATTCTAGAGTGTTTTGTTACTCCTTGTACGTCCACTGCTTGATAAAGGCCTCCTCAGGGTTTGATTACAATGAAACAATCGTAGAGTTTTCAGTAATTTTCTTTATTTGTAACAAAAACCTTAATCTTAAGATAAGAATCATATTAATTATCTTGCGACGACTAGTCACCAGCTTAACAACTAAATACACGTACAAGTTAAGTATATACAAAATTACAATCTATTCAGAATAACTTTTAAATGGCTCCAAATAAAACTTTACCTCATATACAGGATGTTAGTGTAGACAGTTGCATTACTTTAATAGGTGGAGGATTTTTCTTTATAACGTTTTTTTTCTCTGGGACCTTTAGCGGGAGACCGACCCACACTTGGCCAGTTTTTATTATTTATTGTTATACTGTACAGTTTGCTCTATAATCACATCAAGTTTAACGCTTGTATGTATTACCGTTTTTACGATAGAGCGTAATGACACATATTCTGTGAAAATGTCAACTGTCTAGCTATTACGGTTCAAAAGTTACAGCCCTAAATAGCTAGGTAGGACGGACGGACGGACAACGTAGGCTCAGTAATAGGGTCCCGTTTTTACCCTTTCGGTACGGAACACTAAATACATCTTTTCAAACAAACGAAAGTCCAAACATTTTTTTTGCTAATATCCAATCAGTTTCTTAGGGAAAGTTGTTCAGTGTCATGGGAATGAAACTATTTATCCAAACACCCTGTAAAATTATAAACACTTACGTGTGACTGGAATGATTGTCAACATAATTATCACCATAAACTGACCATAAATATGACGATATTAATAGGGGATCTGATAACTAGTCAAATTAGCAACATTTAGGACCTGTTTCACCACTTTTGGAAAAGTTTTTGTTAGCTTATCCGACAGCTTATTTGACATATTCTTCTTACAAAATATGTCAAATGAATTGTGGGATAAGCTAACAAGAACTTATCAAAAAGTGGTGAAACAGGATTAATCAAACATCAAAACTCGCGCTTTGTATGTAAAATTGTACCAAATATTAACAAGTGAAGTCAACATTGCATAGTTCATCCTGTTGCTAAAAAATATTCTTCAAGCTAAACAATAATTGAAAAAAAAAATGTTCAAGCTAAAAATAACTGAAAATGTGAGTTTAGATTTTTTTCAAACTTTTGTTTACTAAGAAGACAAAAGTAAAATATATGTTATGCAGTCCGCTCCCCTATTTTATTTACATTCTATAATGTTCAACATTCTAATTACCTACATAAAAAGATAGTTTTCTCGCTTTCAAACAATGATTTTCTAACACGCCAATTGTTAGATATCTAATACTATAACAGGGCCCGCGGTCAATCACTGATAATAATGAGCCAATTAGGGACATCGCTAGTCGAGCAACAGATCTATTTATGTTATTATACAGGGTGTAAACTTAAATGCGTTACTTACATTCAGACTATAACACTGGAAAACTTTTATAATGGGTCAAATATCATAATCGCAAAAATATCTGCTGTTTCATAAAAAATGTACTACTTAGCCAACTACTACTTGACCAAAATGAATGAAACAGCAATTTTTTTTTTCGGGATTTTATAGTCAGTCCCTTAGGGAAACATGTTTAGTTTGATGGTCTGAAGCATCCTCTTAAATATGTAACGCATTATTTAAGTTTACACCCTGTATACACCACTAGTTTTTATTAGTAACAAAATTGTAAGGCAGTATTCAGATAATGAAACTGAACAACTTGCGAGTAGATCTCTACTAATATAATTTTATTAGAGTTTACCTGCGACTTCGTCCGCAGAATTATATACCAGATTTTAAGTAAAATCATAAGCTATCAAACGAAAAAAGTTTCATCAAAATCGGTTCAGTAGTTTTTTCGTGATAGACAAAAATTTAAAAAAAAGTTGATTTGGAGTCAGGGATATACCAAAAAATCATATTGTAATCTTTTTCTTGTAATGTACAGAATCACTTCTGTTACAGTTTTATAATATAGTCAGGCCTATCTCACTCCTAAAAAACCCTTACGTTGTCACGCTGCCAGCACGTGAAAGAATGAAAGAAGGAGACTCTGTAAAGGAAGCTTTCTTGCCTAATGACTCGGTTCATTTTTGTTTGCACGCGCGCCGTTGTGACTTGTACGATCGGACAGGTGCGAATAACTTTGCACCTTATTGCCGTGTAGAGAGAGAGTCACTATTTAATTAAATCTGTTTTGGAAGTGATTCTTCTAGTATTTATTCTGTGATATAGTTTAGATTATTTCATCGCTAATCAAGTGTTCTGAATAGATAAATGATGTAAGTTTAATTTGACTACTTCTTGAGGTTGTCCGGTATGTAATTGTCTTTGCCTGGTATGCCGGTACCGCCTGAGTCTCCCAACCAAGGATACCTGCAATAAAAAATTCCACATTAAAAATTGTACAGAACCGTATTTTTAATTATTTATTCGATCTCGCAATCCAAATTTCCGTAGGTAAAACAAAGATCTACAGGATGTAAAAAAAACACCCTATTAATATTTTAACGGGTGGTTTACACCATCAAACAGAAGAACTTTCACTATACTTTCACCACATGGAGGAAAAATCCGCTGTTTCATACAAAACTGCAGTACCTACCTCACTCTCGATGACTCAAATGTATGACAGCAGATTTTTGTCTCGACTTTTCTCCATAGTATAATTTGTTCAATTTGATGGTCTAAACGACCCCATTAAATATTAATAGGGTGTATTCACCCCTTACACCTTGTATAAGACTTTTACAGTACAACCAGGAAAATAATTCCGTCCGTCAACCTTCGCTTGCGCAGAGCAGACCCGAGTCCCCATCTAAACCTGCACGTCTAGCATGATTTCTCTACTTGCGCGCGGCTTTTTCCCATACTACAAGTCGCGGCCAGCGCGGCTTTCGCTCTCCGAAAAGCGCGGGAACAGGTTATTTTCTATGCAGCGAAGGCGCGTTGCGCGCGTGTAAAGAAATCATGCAAGACGTGCTGAAGTCATTTTAGTAATCAAAGGGTGCAAAGTCGGATGCGGAAACAATTATCCAATAACAGCAAGATATTAAAGGTAGCATATCCTGATTGGTCAATATAATTTCGCGCGCTATTAAAATTTGTTACTGCGCAGGTACATCGGTAAGACTTATAAACTCGGTATTACTGTAATATAAAGCACTTACTGTTTGGGGCAGTCGGTGCAAGTTTCCATATATCTCGTGTCAGTGAAGTTGGTTTCAGGGTGTTTGAAGGAGAGCGCGCACTTATTGGGCAAGTTGCAAGGCGCCGGGGGCAGGTCCTTCTTGTCACAGCGCCAAGGCTCATAGTTGACCAGAGACTTGGCCGAGCGCGGGTCCGTCATCCAGGTCAGGGTTTGGGTTACTGAGACGAACCATACATCGTCCCTGGAAATTAAATTAGTTAGGTACAGATAATACGTACAGGACAAAGGCCTCATGAATAAGGATACGAGGGATCGGGACATACTCGAACAGGTTTTGCACATACAAATTTTTGGGGTTCTGTACCCAAAGGGTAAGAATGGGATCCTATTCATAAGCCTACACTGTATGTCCGTGCTAGTTTCAGAAGGCTGTATCTTCTGAACCGTAATTGGTAGCCAGTTGAAATTTTCACAGAAAATGCATCATTATAATGGATTTGATGACAAATAATAGAAAATACAATTAGTAAAAAATTAAGGGGGGTCCTCCTACATGTACAGATAAGTATTTTTGAGGAATATAAAGGCGGATTAAGCAAACAAGAGCGTCGCCAAGTGGGAGCAGGGAGCTGAACCCCCTCGCTCCTCAAGACGTAAAATTTTCCTTAAATATACCTACTAACTGTTAACCCTTGACACAGAAATCGAAACTTTAAATATCATCACCATTACAGCCTATACAGAATGTTAGGAAAAGTATCATTAACCTTTAAACCACATACACTACCCATCAAACTGAACAACTTTTACTATGGGAGTAAACCTGGCAACGCAAACAAAATCTCATACATTTTAATCGAGAAGGTATTGCAGTTTAGTGTGGAACAGCAGTTTTTTTTTTGCGCTGACAGGTTTGCTGCAATAGTAAAAGTTGTTCAATTTGAAGGATAGAGTATGTGGTTTAAAGGTTAATGATACTTTACCTTACACCCTGTATACCTACGTCCCACTGCAGGGCACAGGCCTACACACAGGGATGGTGTATGGGCGTCAGTCCACCACTTGTGCCCAATGCGAATTTCTTCTTCGACATAATTATGCAGGTTTCCTCACGATGTTTTCCTTCACCGTTTTAGAGCGGGCGGTATTACGTACATAAGTTAGAAAAACTCATTGGTACATAGCATGTCGTCCGTGCGGCTTCGAACCTGGTTCTCAAGATTGAGTTTCCATAGCTCTACGCAACGCGCCACCGACGCTCTTTTTTTACTTTAAGTAGGTGCTTATAGTATTTATAATTTCCTATAATGTTTATGTTTACGGAGAAAATACTTACAAATAATACATTAATTATTTTATGTTTCGAATTAATAGTCATTTTAACGAATTTTAATTAAGCTTCATTCTCGTGATCTTGCCCTTATTTATCAAAACTGTATACCTGAGTGATTACTGAATCAAAATCAACAACGTTGTTTTTTTTTCAAACGTCTATGAAACTTATTATAAACACTGCGAGGCTTTGTTCCTACTGTTTATTTACCAGGGGCGCTTTACAACAAAAGGGGGAAACTGCCTGTGACTTTCAGACTTAGTAAGCATTTTCAATGTGAAACCAAAATAAAAGACAAGAAATGAAATAAAAACAGTACCTATAATACATACCTGGGCTACTGAGCTCTGCTCGTTGAAAACGAGTTTCCAGAGAGAGAAAAGACAACATTTTCAGAATAAGGGTTAATACCTTCCATTCTGAACATTAGCAGGACAATCCTTGTGGGTATAAACGCTCCAACGCTCCATACAAACGAAGTCTTGTTATATTTTCAATACAATTAAAGTCAAAAAAAAAATTCAGAAACAGTCTAGAAAGTAATTTCTATGCTTGTATGTATATAGTCCGATTTTCGTAGCGTGTAATATCTCTATGGTTTGCCCCATACTAAAAGTTGTTCAGTTTGATGGTCCTGAACCTGAGTTAGATAATGACCATTTAATTTTCCACCTTTGGCTTGTTTGATGTTTGATGAGTAGAGTATGTGGTTTATAGGTCAACGATACTTTTCTTTACACCCTTTATTATACCAACGTTTTTTTTTTCATCAGAACAATAAGGATGAAATAAATGAGTTATCTATCTATCTAAATTATAAAATGTAGTGATATAAAATATAGTAATATAGTAATACTAACAAGTTGGCTGCCCACTGTAAGAATTTGTGTAAACCTCGCTCCAAAGCCTTGATCTGGAACCAGTTGGTGTGGAAGGGCATCATGTAGGGTGCTCTGTTCTGCTCGTAGTACCTATTGAAGTCTTCTTGAAGCCACTCCAATACCTGCGAACGCAAACAGCCATGACAAATACTTAGGTAGATATGCGTGATGTTGCTTTCAGTTCCGGTGTAGAGTTTCTATTGAGTTTCTGCCGCTTCTTCTCTATAGCGATAATACTAACGAAGCGGTAGTAGAGCAATAAGAAATGCGCTCCAAAAGAACAAAATAGGTATTTGTTATAGGTTGGTTTGTTTTTATTTGGTTTTCATTTAGGTATTATACAGGGGCCTTCTTATTATACTGTCCTTTTTCTATGGCACCAACATCGATATCGAACAAAATATCAGCTATTCCATACAAAACTAGAGACCTACTCGAGCAACTTGTATGGGACAGCTGATTATTTTTTTCGTGATTTCAATGCTAGAGCCATAGAGAAAGTTGTTCAGTTTAACGGTCTGGTCGGGCTCTTAAAAAAGTTGCAGCATATTAAGAAGGACCCAACACAGGGTGTTAGGGTAAACAGTTGCATCACTTTAAGGGGTGATTGTACCCACGATACTGAACAACATTTCATAGGAAACCCATAGGAAAATCCAAAAAAAAATAACTTTTTATACAAAATGATCGATCAGCAGATTGCATTTAGTATAGAAAGTAAACATTTTTTTTTCCGAATTTCCTATAGATTTCTTAGGGAAAGTTGTTCAGTATCATGGGTACAATAATCCCATAAAGTAGTGCAACTGTTTACCCTAACATCCTGTATTAACTAGGAATTTTTTGATTCGGTGAAAGAAAACATCCTGAGGAAACCTGCATGCTTCAATTTCGAGGCATGTATTGTACCGTATTGTACAATGTGGGTATAATGATAAGTGGCGACGGACTCACCCCCCGTCACACTGGACAGAGTTTCGGTACTAATGGTGAAACGTGGATGTTCTGAGGTTTCAGAATATCTCTGACTACCCCCTCGGGGAATATAGTCGAGAGCATATGCTTATGCTTCTTTTATTTGTTATTTCTGGGATAGTTGTATTTACCAACATGTGTTTTTTCTAACCAACACTCTGCGTCGAGATGGTTTTAATCCAAATACTTCAATTTAATTGATTTTCGGCTAGTTATTAACAAATTGAAATTTTTCGATTGTAACAGTAGGTAAAATAAACACCGATGTATTTTGGTCAGGCAAAAAAATCCAACTGTTCCATCCATTTGATTAATGAAATTATTGAAGGGTTAAATAAAAACAATACTTTATTTGCAGCAAATCTATCGAATTACATACTTAAATAAATGAAACGGTGTTCGTTGGTATGCGCATAACTTGAGAACGGCTGGACAGATTGGGCTAATATATATTTAAATTTCTTAATGGTCCGAAATAGGCTTTAACTATTTATATGTGAACTGGTTACGCGTGTAATTCTACTAAAAAACATTTCTGCCACTTTTCGCGGGGGGCGAGGTAACATGAAATCCGTAACTTTGGATTTTATTCCCCATAACTTTAGATTCTAATTTTGAATGTTAAAAATCATGAAAAGTAGTCTCGTGTGAACCCCAAACGTTCTAAGTTCGAAGTTATTATTTCGCAATTATAGGCTGTCTCGTTTAAGGATAAGGTGTAAAATTGAATGTAAATGCACAAGATCAATTGTGCTTATACCGTGGCAGAGGGGAAATGCTACCGCAAGGCTAGTCCTTATAATAATTAGTCAAAGGAAATAGGTTTTAAAGGGAAAAAACAACGATCAAGTGTGTGCAGCAACGCATGCAGGGCACAGCTAGTACAAAATAAAAAACTTGGCCCCCTTCCGCTCGTCATGCTCGTCCGTTTGCTACATTTCTGGCATCATGTTCATAACACAACTAAGTGCCGAAAAAATCCATTATACAATTAAGTAGTCGCTGAAATTCACAAATACAAACGAAGTCTGGTTATATTTTCAATATTAACCAATTAAAGTCTATGATTTTTATCTGAAACAATCTAGAAACTAATCTCTATGCTTGTAATGTGTCAGATTTTCATTAAAATATGCAGTTTCAATGCTAGGATTAATTTAAGGTTTGTATGGAAATCTTTGAGGCACTGTACATTAAAACTATACATTTTAACGAAAATCTGACACTTTACAAGCACAGAGATTAGTTTCTAGATTGTTTCTAAAAATGTAATTGACTTTAATCTGACACTTTTCAAGCATAGAGATTAGTCTCTAAATTGTTTCTGAAAAATATAATTGACTTTAATTGGTTAGTATTGAAAATATAACCAGACTTCGTTTGTAGGTAGCACACCACCGGTAATAAATACCCTTAAGGGCCAGTTTCACCACTTCTGAATAAGTTCTTGATAGCTAATTTGACAAATCGTTTGACATATTTTGTATGAAATATATGTCTGTTAGATAAGCTAACAAGAACCTATCTAAAAGTAGTGAAACAGGCCCTAAAGCCAATTTATAAATAAATAATGAAATATAACCTCATCGGAGTCGTGATTGTGGAGCACACACTGGTCCAAATAGGGGCAGTGTCCACCCTCGTACGTCTCCACGTAGTGAGCGTTGAATGGCACCTCCCAGAGACCTGCAATCAACCGACATGAATCAAGAACACGACTGGAACAGTTAGTACCCTTAAGAGGATAGACTAGTACCGTTTTCTCCATACAAACGTGCTATTACGTATGGGTATTGAACTAAGCTGAAGAACATGACAGTATAGAAAAAAAACGGTAACCTCGAAAACGTGAAGTGTCTTTCAGCGAAAAGGTCATTCTGATAGACATCAGGTCACGTTTTCGAGGTTACCGTTTTTTTTCTATACTGTCATGTTCTTCACCTTAGTTCTTCACGGGAATCGGTAAACGATCGACGATCAACACAAAAATAAGAAATCTACTACCCCCGAGGGGATATAGTCGTGAGCATATGCTATGCTTAATAATTACTGTACGAATTAGAGACCTTCGAAAATCACCAATTTCACCAATTTTTTTTTTAGACATCCAGTAAACAAATTTTACGAATATAAACAAAAAAAGCAAAACATACATAGCCAAAGTCTTTCTCATATTATTCTTGAAAGAATTATTAAAATCTGTTTAGTTTTGGAGGAGGAAACAGGGGAATACGAAATGCTGATTTCGTCCATTTTATGTAGATAAAATCAGTCCTCGTTGCAATTGTCTCTTTCGCACTCTAGTCGACGAGGTGTGTGGGAAGGGCGGATCGGACAAATACGTATACCAAAAGTTACCTCTTCTCCAAATTTCTTCGAGACCCCACCTATCCTCTTAATGAATGAACCCCTCATTGAGGCAGTATCATAAACAGGTAGGCGTATTAAATTGTGTAAATTTCCGATTATATCGAATACTAAATCGTTAACGTACCTATTTATGCCTGTTCTAAGCAATATTTAAGTAGGTAGGTAATTGTTTCCCCGATATCGTCAAACCCATTGTTATGTCTGAAAGAAGCAGAATCGCCAAAAACTGTCACTAAAAACACCATGACGATTTGATACCGATCGAATCGGGTAGTTACACAATAATACCCCAGGTCGTTCGTAAATGAGGAGTCCGCCAATTAAGGGCACAACCCTTTTAACGATTTAAAACCCATAAGCAATTTAATTATCTGGTCCCCCTCCTGCTATAACTGAATACTAACTTTGTAAAACTAGCTTGTGACCGCGACTTCATCTGCGTTGCGTTTTAAATAGTATCCTATGCGTTAATTCAGGACATAATTATTCTATCTCAAACCTTTCTTTATCGGCACGCCTAATCGATGTCTTCGGTGACTAGAGGGCTAGCAGCTCTGCTAGCTTCCTGACCATGCCTTCAAGCGGTCATTTAAACGTTTTTTTTAATAGTAAGTTCATTTTTATTAGTAAGTTTTTTTTTAGTGAGAGTTTTATGTACCAACATTTTGGCGAACACTCGCGAATGCACGTAGAACTTTGAGCATTCGCTCGTTTAATCTTAATCCACAACAATTCGAAATCCTATGAAGATTTTACAAAATGATTTTCTTTTAAAAGTCAGCACCATACGTGGGTGAGCTGGCGAATAAAATAATGTTTGCCTTGCAAAGGCAATATTTGTTGTTGTGTGTTGTTTCCGGAGATACTGACTCTGTTACCGCTTTAACAAATAAATAAGAGAAGGTAACTATTTTATGATTAGTAATTTTTCCTAACATCCTAGGAATTTAATCTTGGGTCTAACAACGGATCCGCCAGGATTCCACGTGTTATTTATTTTTATAAATATTACCTATATACAGTTCATAAGATTGTATTATCTCGAGATCTTTTTATATAAACAATTACGTTTTACACCCATATACTATACTTTATTATACTGCTGTTGGTTTTCCAATAAAATAAAAATAAATAAATATGGCATCATCACATACAATAACAAATGGCATGGTACATGTCTCTAATTTAACCATCATTTTGTTTTAACTGCTCTTGTCCATACATTGCCGCTGACACTCCAGTCCATTCAAATATTTATCACGGTTTATAATTATTTTGCCTAGGTATTTAGCTAAATTAGATAAATAAAGACGATTGTTTTTAACCGTAGTATCCATGCTTTTATCGTCAAAATTGTTCCCCCGAATGAATGAGTATATTAGGTATACTTTATTGGGGAAAATCCGAAATCACAAAAACAAAATCAGCTGTTCCATTAATTTGAGTCGAGTAGGCTAAATTATAGAGTAATAATTATTCAGTTTAATCATCTGAGCCACCCGTAAAAATTTAACCAGCAATTAAAAATTTCGTGGTATACAGTGCCGTGACTGACCGATATATCGGTCGCAACGCACAGCCTAAACGATTGAAGATAGAACTAAGAAAGGATTTTTCGAAAATCGGCGTCTAAAGGGGTGAAACCGGGTGTTCAATTTTTCCGAAAGACACGCTGACAAAGTCACGAGCAAAAGCCAGTCGACAATATCATGTTTTATGTTAGTGTTGGTGCTGGCGATACTGGTTTTCTCGATCTCAACCCACCGCACAGGTACACTCACCCTACTATCACATATTAAACAAGATTCTTAAAATGTATCCATGAGCAGGTTAGCGCTTTCATTCATTGCTGAAATGATAACAAATAATATTTGCCTGAAAACTTAAAATGCGAATATCTTTAAATTTTAACTATAAAAATAATGAAATTATTGTTTCAATCTAATTATTTTTATATCAGTGTATGCGGTTTTGCGCTTATTCATTAACACGTTGTATAAGTAGTACATCATACTGTAATGTTCTTTATCACTTACCGGGGAAGGACTTGGTGGGGCAAGTGCCAGACTTGCACTCGTGCGCGATCTTGTAGTCGAGTGTGTAAGGCCACACCGGGATGGGCAGCGGAGGCACTCCCACTGAACTGTCGTAGATGTAACCGAAGTCTTCGAGCACCTGTAATTTGAATAACGATTGTTGATTACAGGCTGTCGCTCTGAAGCCGGTGTTAGTGCACAAAAGACAAGGTACAGAACGGGGATGAGCGAGCGAAACATGTACATACATAGATGTGCACGTACATTCACAATATAAATAGATAGGTAGAGGTCTTGGTATATGTCACACAATGTGTAATTAACAAATTTCTTTCCATTGGGTTACTTCAGTAATGTTTTTGCTGTCAAAAAGGTAGCCATTTCTCACCAGTATTTGACGCATTATGCCATTCCGATACCCAAAAAGTGCTAAAAGTTATAATTGAAGTCGACCGTAAAAATATAGTTGATAGTTATAGGTCCAAAGCTTTTGACATTCCCGAAAGGCACTACGGTCGTGCGTGAGTGTATTGCAAATTGAGTAGCGCCTCTTTTGAATGGAAATAAAACGTTTCATACTGTCAATTATTTTGACGATTTATACGTTGATGACAAAAAACTCGTAGGCATAGAAATATTAATTTATCGTAGGTACTAGAGCATAGAGCAAGAATTTTTCGCCGTAGTAAATTATTATTTCTATGTTTTTCGCTTACTCAAGCCACAGATTATTCAGTAAGATTCTTATCAAGGATAAATATTCTTTATTTGCACACGAACTTTGAGCTTCGAACGACGTACTGAAATGCGCCTTATGTCAATGCGCGACAGCCTGTATCGCGTGCGATACACGGCACCGTAGTTACTTATCGCAGCTGTCAAACGTGAGTGACGGTACACTGCTCGAGCCTTCGATTAATCGAGTATAACTTTTTTAATCAACAAAATATGAGAAACGCAGTAAAAATATTTTACCCAAACAAATTCAGTTTTATAGAACGTGTGTTTCGTCAATTTTAAATTGTCTATTTTCGATGGCATCGACAAATTGCATTCCACTTTAGAACCTAAACCGTATCCATAGGTAACTCAATCAATGAAAATTGAGAAAATTTGCAACGATATTTTTAGGTGTTACATGTTTATGAATTTATAAAAACACATATTATAATTCTAAACATCTCGCCTGCCCACTACTGTGACACTGTTCCTGTTGTTATCTTAAGAGAAGTTTATTCCGAATACGTAAATGCGCGCTGCATACAAACGAAGTCTGGTAATATTTTCAATATTAACCAATTGACTTTAATTGGTTAATATTTAATTTATTTTTCGGAAACAATCAAGAAACTAATCTCTATGTTTGTATGAAGTCATATTTTCGTTCAAATATACAGTTTTAGTGCTAGGATTAATTTTAAGATTTGTATGGATATCTTTGAGGAACAGTAACTTTAAAACTATCCATTTTAACGAAAATCTGACTTCATACAAACATTGAGATTTGTTTCTAGATTGTTTCTGAAACATTTCATTGACTTTAATTGGTTAGTATTGAAAATATCACCAGACTTCGTATGTATGGAGCGCGCTCCGAATTATAATCCCTTAAATAAGATGACTAACTAACCTTGAACTGTGTATTTCTGCCGGGCTTGAGGAAAGGCGCCCTAGCACCGACGACCTCAGTGCGCGAGACGTTGGAGAACTTCTTGAGGATCTCCCTCATGCCGATCATCTCGCCTGCCCACTCCTCGTAACCCTTGTCCTGAAGTCCTTGCTGTTGTGACACAGTCCCTGTTGCGATCTGCAATTTTATGTTGTTACAGTTACCGAAATGTATGTTTGGTATCCTTTTAAAATCATATGGCATACTTCTAAGTCGTATGATTTTAAAAGGACACCTTGATATTTAAGAGAAGTTTATTTTGAATACGTAAATGCACGCTGCATACAAACGAAGTCTGGTGATATTTTTAATACTAACCAATTAAAATCAATGAAATTTTTCAGAAACAATCTAGAAACTAATCTCTATGTTTGTATGAAGTTAGATTTTCGCGAAAATATCCATTTTTAGTGCTAGGATTAATTTAAGATTTGTATGGAAATCTTTGAGGCACACTGTAACTTTAAAACTATACATTTTAACGAAAATCTGACTTCATAATTATAAACAGAGATTAGTTTCTAGATTGTTTCTGAAAAATGTCACTGACTTTAATTGGTTCGTATTTAAAATATCACCAGACTTTGTTTGTATGGAGCGCGCTCCGAATTATATTAGCTTAAAGCCTGACTAGAAAAAACCTCTTTTGGGGGCGCTGCAATCGACTATAACCTTTAAGGTGATTGCAGAGTTGTCAATTTCATACAAAAGTTTGACGCATAATACGCGTAGACAGAATTAATAACAGTAATATTTTATATATGGAAAAATAGTTTAGAAAATCTAGATGCCGCGTATCAAATAACATTTGCAATTTATATATAATTATGAAGATATAAAGCTTTGAACTTATCCATAGAAAATTTCAAAGCTTTAGATCTTCGTAATTATATTATAAATTGCAAATGATATTTGATACGCGGCATCTAGATTTTCTAAACTATTTTTCCATATATAAAATATTACTGTTATTAATTCTGTCTACGCGTATTATGCGTCAAACTTTTGTATGAAATTGACAACTCTGCAACCACCTTAATGATACAATTGATACGACATATTAATGAGACAATGATACATTTTGCAAGTACAAAAATTAGTCCTAATGATTTTCTACAACAGGGGTTTTTTATTATTCTGATCGGGCTTTAATAACTTTTATAATTTATTATTTATTTTTAATCACTTTTCTAATATACATGCTATTCAAAACACCACAACACCATTGTTAGATCGTTAATAAAAATATCGTTATCAATTATTAGTTATTTAAAATTAATTTCTACTCCGCATAAATATCAACTGCTTTTTCCACGATACCAGAAACATAATTTTTTGAGTCCGTGTAGACGTAGGTATTTCAGACCATCAAAATAAACAAATTTCACTATGGAGCCAACATCGAAATTGCGAAAATAAAAATTCTGCTCCATACATTGGGTCGAGTAGACATTGACGTTTTCTGTGGAACAAACTTATTTGTCACTATTTTGATGTTGGCTTGATAGTAACAATCGTTTTTTTGATGATAGTAATAAGCACCAATTCCTTTTTTCCGTAGGCACATAATTGTCTCTCTACACACTAAAATTAAAATAATAATTGCAGGACGCCTGGAACTAATCGGTTTCAGTGATATGACCGGCTATTCTACCCTTCTAGTTAAAACTTTTATGTTTTTGTTAAGGTTTTGGTGTGCAAATATTATGTTAATAAGATAAATGTATGATAATTTGTACCTTTCAGCTGTTATTTCGCAGTAGGTTCTTAACAAGTATTTCTAGAAAGAAATTATGGAAGTTCTACCTAGTATCATAATTTAAAATACCCTATGTAGGTATTTTACCCGCAAAACTCCAATTCCCAAACAGGGTTTAAATATTGTATTCCAGTGTGTTCTGAATTTACAGGATAATTTGATAGCATCTGAGTTTTTTAAGTATTGGAGTAACTATTCGAGCTTTATAAGTATAGTTTTGCATATAACAATACTTATTACTATTTTTGACCAACCCTAAAGGGATTATGGTCGTGAGTATATGTATGAATGTAATTGGACGTCCACAGCTGGACATATTGTTCCCCAAGGATCCCCACAATGACCGGTCCTGCATGTATGTAGTTGATCATAATATAAATAAAACGTGTTAATGAATAAGCGTAAAACCTCATACACCTAAACTGATTTATAACAAAATAATTAGATTGAAACAATAATTTCATTATTTTGATAGTAAAAATTTAAAGTTATTCGCATTTTAAGTTTTGTGGCAAAAATGTTTTGTTAACATTTCAGCAATGAATGAAAGCGCTAACGTGCTCATGGATACATTTTAAGAATCTTGTTTTGGTAGTAAGTAGGTAAGCAGTGAGTAGAAATCGAGTTCAATAAATTGTATATTTAACAAACAAATTATTTAATATGTTGAAAAAAAAATACCTACGTTGATGATTGAATTTGATTTTTTGATTGAATTGATTGAACCATGATAATTCGATTCTGCACTCGATTTTAAACAAACTACTTTCTAGTTTTGCGTTAATTCATTAACACGTTGTATATGCATACACATACACAAATACATTAACTACAATACTATACGACCATTACACACATTTTCACTTAATAGTTCAGTTAGAACAACATACAAGTGAATTCACCCATTATTTTCAGTATGCAAGGAAATACTTTTTATATATTTTACACATCATAATAAATAACTTACTTCGTGTCCATCGTGAGCAAGGCTTTGAACCATCACGTAATTACTGAAAAATACAAGATGTTTTTCATAAAAAATGCTGAAAAAAAAACTAACAAAAGATAGATAGAGTAGGCATTGCAGTTTTGGCACAGCACATTTTGCTATGCTCCGATCGGTTTGCTCCCATAGTAAAATTTGTTCAGTTTAATGGGTAGACTCATAGGCCGAGACTCAGAGACGATTATTTTTAGTCTTAGCTCGAGCTAAGCAAGGTGAAAATGTATGGATTATGCTTTGACTAATTATTATATGGACTGGTTACGCGTGTAATTCTACTAACAAACATTTCTGCCACTTTTTGCGGGGGGCGAGGTAACAAATCTGCAACTTTGGATTTTACTCCCCATAACTTTAGATTCTAATTTTGAATGTTAAAAATCATGAAAAGTAGTCTCGTGTGAACCCCAAACGTTCTAAGTTCGAATTTATTATTTCGCAACTATAGGCTGTCTCGTTTAGTGATAAGGTGTAAAATTGAATGTAAATGCACAAGATCAATTGTGCTTATACCGTGGCAGAGGGGAAATGCTACCGCAAGGCTAGTCCTTATAATAATTAGTCAAAGGGATTATGACATACGGGACTTCGAACGATGACTTAAAAATCGTCTCTGAATCTCGGCCTCAGTCTAAAAGGATGATAACGAAATCAATTTTAACCTGTACGTGAACACACGGCGACACATCAAGCTATACAAAACCAACATAAGCTGGCGCGCGTATGTCGAGTAACGTATAACGTCGCGCGGTCAGCTTATGTTGGTTTTGTATAGCTTGATGTGTGGCCATGTGTACTTGGAGTATGCTCACTCCCTCTCACCCTTATTCGCAAAAGAGGGAATAGGTACTACTACCTAACATTTCTAGACTAGATCCAGTGGGTGACTAATCTCACTATTTAGCTAGACACTAAAGTCAACTCAAATTAATTAGTCAGCTAGAGACGGGGCCACCGATCCTATTTGAATGCAGTATTGATCAATCTAATCATATTGAAACCTCTCGAAAATGTCAAGGGTGATAGACGTTTATGTAATAGAAGTATTGACACTCAAATTAAAACTAACTTCAAGAAATAAGATACCTTATTGCATTCTAGGACTGATAAAAAATTATACATTCATAATTATTAGAAAAGTTAATTTCGAATACACTACCTGACATTACAAAACACAAAAATGAATGTATAGGTAATGCAGAACACTAAAAACTGTTGTTCAATAACGCGTTTATTTAAAAAAAAAGACAATTTTTTTATTTGAATTAATTTTAAAAAATTTAGTTCAGGATTTTAGGAATTAGAATAATGGATGGATGGCGTGACGTTCTATTCTTAAAAATGTTGCTTTCCGTGTTTATACAGTTTCTGCATTTAAAAATTTTAAGCATATGAAATTTGGGTCCATACCTACATACATACATACATAAACTCACGCCTTTTTCCCAGAGGGGTAGGCAGAAACTATAGGTCTCCACTTTGGGCGGTTCTGACACACCTCTCTTGCTTCCTCTAAGTCCATACATCTTTTCATACATTCCCTTCGATTTCGGCTACTTTTTTACTTTAGCCCATACCTGTAGAGTAGGTTTTCAGAACACCTTGTATAAAAAAGTAAATACATATACCACAATGTGAAAATAAAGACAAGTTTCAACTTCCTAACAGCTAAAATAGCAATTCTGAAACATAACAGCAAAATACATTACCTGTATTCGTGAGAAAGGAAGAAAGTTCCCCGTATGGGACACCCGTTCGGATTCTTTATCTTGCCATTGAAAACTTTCTTGTACAAGTCGAAGTTGTTCAGGTTGACGGCACCGTCGAAAGTTAGCATGATCATTTGCGGAGTCTGCGGAATATACCATTGTGTTGAGATACCTTTTACAGTGTGATCATAAATTAAAACTGAACTCGTTTAGATTCAAAGTAAACCGTATTATACAGCCTTTTTTAGGAGAATTTTATTCCGAATGCGTAAATGCGCGCTGCATACAAACAAGGTCTGGTGATATTTTCAATACCAACAAATTAAAGTCAATGAAATTTTTCAGACGCAATCTAGAACCTAATCTCTATGCTTGTATGAAGTCAGATTTTCGTTAAAATATACAGTTTTAGTGCTAGGATTAATTTAAGATTTGTATGGAAATTTTTGAGGCACTGTCGTTAAAAACTATAAATTTTAACGAAAATCTGACTTCATACAAGCATAAAGATTAATTTCTAGATTGTTTCTGAAAAATTTCTTTGACTTTAAATGGTTAGTATTGAAAATATCACCAGACTTGGTTTGTATGGGGCGCACTCCGAATTATATTCCTTTAATATACTGACGGTTTTTAAGGGGATGATCAGACCATCAAACTGAAGAACTTTCTCTATTAGACAATACTACGAAAAAGCAAAAACAAATCTGTAATTTCATAAAAAAACGGTTAAACCGACTCGACTCCGATTTTTTTGCAACACCTGTTATTTTTCGCGATATCAATGTTAGTCTCATAAAGAAAGTTATTTAGTTTAATAGTCCTCTTAAAAAACTGTCAGCATTTAAAAAAGACCCTTTAGTTGACTAGCTTTTAGGTCGAAGCGTTTTCAAGGAACTCTTATCCCTTAGTCGTATGATACCCATACCCATCGGAAGATGGGGTGGTCCACATCAACAATTGTTAAAAATAACATGGGTACCTATGTCACAGAATTGGTAACCTATGTCACACAGAATACATTTTTATCGGCTCTGTATTATAAAAATGGTATACAAAATTACGCGTAAATTCCTTGATATCATGTATAGGAATAATAATTTTATCTTGTCAACAACTTGTGCTCCTTCAAAAACTTAGAAAGTCGTGTGAAATTACCTATTGTGAGATTGGAGTACACATTTTTCATTGTCTTGATGTACATTTATAATAAAAAAAAACAGAAACCATCACACGTATTTTCTCAGCAACAACAGACTGAAAGTTAACTCTAGATATTCGTTACCTGATAAATATTATCGTATAATATTTGTTGGTGTTGCCAACAAAAAGTAGTAACTAAAAAAGTTGTATTTCCGTTTCCGTCTTCCATATTGGTACGGTGCTTGTGCGTGTAACTAACTCTGGTGTAAAAATCACTAAAATAAACCTCCAGTGCTGCAAACAAGACTTTCCTTTACATCGAACCACTCTTGCCACCACAAAAATACAGTCCACTAAAACCTGTCCAGCGGAGCCGAATAAAACACCGGTAGGCCACGTTCCCTACAATATTCATTAGCCTTTTCAAAATTAATTCGCCTAAATTCAGTAGATACAATAAACTCAGAGATCTGTGAAAACAAATTTTATCAAAATATTTTTGTGTGCTCAGGGCCGTAAAATCGGTGAGCCCATTTAAACGTAAAATGAAAATGGCCGAAAAATAACAAGAAAAACGTTGTATATACTACCAATTAAATTAAACCAAAGAAAATTAATAAAATTCTAAAATAATGTTAAATGAACATGAAATTATTTAATGAAATCTGATATTGAATCGGATAATTATATTCTAAAATAAACATTGTTTAATGTAGGTAACGTGTCTTGCCTGCCTTCGTGGTATAATGGTTAAGTGCATTAGGCTTTTGACACGGAGGTCGTGGGTTCGATTCCCACGGGGGACACCTAGTGATATGTCACTTTGTACATTTTCCCCTAGTTGGATACGACATTGCAGGTTGAATCACCTGGTTGTCTGAAAAGAAAGATGATTCCGTGCTTCGGATGGCACGTTAAGCCGTTGGTCCCGGCTACTATATCTGGTGGTAGTAATCGTTCCATAAAAACCACGTCAGAGGCCGTAAGGCGGTCAAAAAACTCTGACACCAGGGCTTACTGCCAACACGATAAGAAGAAACATTGACCCATCTATTTGGTGGGCAGCTTCTACCCCGCGTGGTTTCTCTGGGCCGTTATACCGGTATCTTCTGATTAAACGCTCAGTACGCGGATCTCAACTAAATTCAGAGGCCGAGCAATAGAAAGTCATGGAGATATATAGAGGAGGCCTATGTCCGACGACGGATTGATCAAAGGCTGTGATGGATGGAAACCAAAGCTTACACTTCCATTGTTATTCCTTTATATCTTCCAGTGTTATTTATCTTGAACGTTGTTACAAATATTTTCTAGTCACTTTTACCAGTTGCAGAATCTAGCCTGGACTTGTATTATGATGACTAAGCAACGGTATAGAATACATATTATACTGGGTGTAACTACTTTACCCATCAAACTGAACAACTTTTAATATGGGAGCAAACCTGTCGGAACAAAACTAAAAATCTGCATTTGAATCAAGTAGGCGCTTCAATTTAGTATGGAACAGCTGTTCAGTAGATGAGTAGAGTATGTGGTTTAAAGGTTAATGATACTTTTCTTTACACCCTGTAAACAGGGTCCTTCTTAATAGGCTGACACTTTTTTAAGGACATGATCAGATCAGACCATCAAACTGAACAACTTTCGCTATGGGACCAACATCGAAATCGCGAAAAAAAATCTACTGTCCCATGCATATGGTTCAAGTAGGTTTGCAGTTTAGTATGAAACAGCTGATATTTTTTTCGCGATTTCGATGTTGATCCCATAGAGAAAATTGTTCAGTTTAATGGTCTGATCATCTCCTTAAAAAAGTTTCCGCATATTAAGAAGGACTCTATAGATAGCAACATCCATGACTCAGGTACAAATATACCCATCATACAAATATTTGCCACTTACGGTATTCGGACCCGCGACCCTCAGCACAGCAGGCAGGCTAACTACAGACTGAGCTATCGGGCCGTCATACATTATCGAAAGCCTATATGGCCTCCAATAAAAGTCACTAAAGTCAAATAAAATCTACAACACTTTTACATTGTTACAGAATTCCATAACACAGCAACGTAAATACATATTCTTGGAACGTTATAAAGAGCAACCATATTGTAACTTACGTCCTCCGGGTCGAGGCCCCCGGGTATGAGCGTGCCGTCCTTGGAACAGAAACAGTACGGCAGAGCGCACTCGGCAAGGTCGCATTTTTCCGCTAAGTCCGTCGGCGCTTCGGTTATTGGAGCTGGTGCTGTAGATAAAATACATCTTAATGCTAAAACTTTGTAAGGCAGGGTTTTGCATATCAAGTCTTAGAGTAAGCAACTCGTACGGGACTCCTTGTTAGACATAATACTATCGCTATTTTACATCTAAACTATTATAAAACTGTAACAGAAGTGTGTCTGTACATTGAAGATATTTACAAGAAAAAGATTACGATATGGTTTTTAGGTGTCTCTGACTCCAAATCAACCTTTTTTAGAATTTGTATCCGTCTGTTTGCTTGTTTGAGCATCACGCAAAAACTACTGAACCGAATTTGATGATAATTTTATGTATGATAGCTTCTGATTTGACTTAAAATCTGTTTTATAATTTTTGTGCGGACGAAGTCGCGGGTAAACTGTAGTACATACATAAATACATGTTCTCACGCCTATGGTCCGTTGGGGGTAGGCAGAGACCCTTGTTCCTACAAGCTCTTTTCACATAACAATGTTTTACTACAGTTTACAAAAATATTATATTTATATTTCAAACATGTTTGCTTTCAAAAGCTTTTTAACAAATTAATAATGTTAGTAAACATAGCTGACGTAATAAAAACAAAATTTAATTTCATCTAGCGTAAACGTTAACGAAAATTCTGTCTATGAATTGGATACTGTTTCATTGTAAGCGACACAAAATATAATGTTCATCCTTAGAGTACGTATAATCAACGTATACATACATACCTACTGTAAGATTTCATCGTTCTATTCTACATCATCTTTCTTCTATCTAAGTACATTTTTGTAGGTACCTACTAATGTCAGTAAAAAGATAGTATATCCAATACTTTAATAAACGAAACCTGCAACGTGTGGGTAGGTAAATATCATAATATTGGATAGGCTTGTCAGGACACCTAAATTATTATCTGCTGTAATAACCTTTGGGACTGTGAGAATAGACTCTTAATTAAGATACAAAAGGACAACCTTATCGCGATCACAAATATGCGGTTACTAAAAGTACTACGGTCAAACTAACGCTTTCTGTATGCGGTATTCCTCTTGAATAAGAGTTTTACTGAAAAATAATATATTTTTTTATGATTACTTATATATTATTTCTTCGTCATTGTTTTGACGAAGCATGTTGCTGATTTATGCCTGTTTGTGTATTCTTGTTTGACGAAGCTTGTGCTGACTGCTATACCTACTTATCGTTGGCTAAAGTGTCAAACCTCGTAACTCC
Source organism: Agonopterix alstromeriana (assembly GCA_963924505.1). Taxonomy (NCBI): domain Eukaryota; kingdom Metazoa; phylum Arthropoda; class Insecta; order Lepidoptera; family Depressariidae; genus Agonopterix; species Agonopterix alstromeriana. The sequence continues at coordinate 10,657,757 of OZ004670.1, forward strand.
ATTTTTATTTTTCCAATTACATTTTGATACAATTTTTATTACTAATTTCTGAATGCATCCATAGCACAGATCTTAAATCCTTTAAAAAGCCGTTACAATTTAAAATGATAAATAGAAAACCACATAACTCTGGGCTGCCATTTTTCGTGGTGAAGTTTCTTGTGCCTCCTGTAAAATTTGATCTAATGGAGTTACGAGGTCTGACACTTTAGTCGACGTTATGTGACTAATCAACAAAAAAACAAAAAAGAAATTATTCTATTCTAATTTTAATCTACGAGTATAATGCTCTCGCCGCATACTTAATGTTGTACGGTTATAAAATATTTGGTAACTTCAAGAGTAGTTTTTTGGAAAACAAAACACGTAACATGAGCCACCATACAATTGGAGCTTCGTTGTATAGGCCAATAAACAGACAACTGACACGTGACCTCCCAATAGTACACCTGCAACGCGACTCCGATAAAATGTATGCCGAGAACATAAATATCGCGTGTTTTTTTTAAAGAAGAGCGAACGCCTCAGTGCCTATAGACAAAGTAACATTTCTATTGGCGTAGACGCTAGTAGAAATGACAGAATGTATGGATTTGACATTGGTGATCGAAACAATTTGACGTTTGCTTTCTCCACCATACGTCAAGTCCATAAATTTTTTATGTTTTCTACTGTCGTTTTATAAATAAATAACGCTCACAGGCACTTTTAAATGTACATTTTAATGATCCCAAACGTAAAGTACTTAAGGCTTTTTCTTAAGGAAACCATACAACAATGACACAAACATTTACCCATGACCGAACCGGGATTCGAACCCAGGGCCTCTAGTTTGGCTGTCTGCCGTGGTATCCAGTACATCAACGAGATCGTCGAAATTATACCAATAATTCAATAAAATAGGAAGAAAATTAATAGAAAAAACGAATTTCGTAGCAAATTCGAACACGTTGATGTCTTCTGTACTAGACAACTCTACGTAGAAAGCTGTGATTAATTTCAGTTTTCAATTCGATTGATGTAAGCGAGCAGAATAGTTATGATCGTTATTTTTTAAATGCCTACAGGACATAAAACACTGACCTCGAGAAAAAAATTGGTTGACAAAAATGTAGGAAATAATATAGGAAATCCGTTAAAATTATCTGATTTCCTATACATATTCCTTGACGTAAAAGTCAGATTTTAGGTAGGTAAATTTTTAAGACACATTAGGTGTTACAAAAGTAAAAAAAAAGTTTTAAAACTTTTAAGGAGGTTGTTTAGACCATCAAACTGAACAACTTTCACTATGGGACCAACATCAAAATAGCGAAAAAAAAATCTGCTGTTCCATACATTTAGCTCGAGTAGATTTGTAGTTTAGTATGGAACATCAGATATTTTTTTCGCGATTTAGATATTAGTCCTATAGTGAAAGTTGTTCAGTTTGATGGTCTAAACCACCCTCTTAAATGTTTATTTGTATTTTTGTAACACCTTTAGAAAGGCAAATACCTATATCTTAAACTATGTAGGTAGGTATAGTCACTTACTTGAGGCGATAGGTCCACATCTTGCCTCCGCTTTAAACGTGCAGTACTTACTGATGTCATCAAAGTACAGACCGGACGGACATCGATTTATGTAAGGGTATCCATCGACGCACTGCAACAACATTGAACGTCATTAAGATTTACATTTGGATATTAAAATAATTTATTTACTAAAACGTTTGAAACGATAACCAAAAGTAAACCGTTCGGTGGTATGCCGGAACGAGTATTAACGTGGCAAATTTTTTGCCCTTCGCGTGCTGGAGCAGAGATCTGCACTTCCTAGACTTGCAAGCGAATTTAATCTGTTTCTTTAATTTTAAATAATTCGTTTGTTCAAAAACGTCAGTTTTTTAATCGAAATAAAGTGTTTATTTTCGACTAGCTGTTGCCCGCTTCCTCGTCTGCGTGGACCTTAAAAAAGTATCCTATTTGTTAATCCAGAACATATTCTATCTGCGTGCCAAATGTTATCCAAATCCGTTCAGCCGTTTATGCATGATTGAGTTACAAACATTCAAACATCTAAACATCCAAACTTTGATTGTTATATTATGAGATGAGATTGCAATATATCAATAATCAATGAAGTTCTAATCGTCGAGAAACCTCATTAGCGTAAAAGATTGATGTGCGTCTTTGGATGGGTGACCGCTTTAGTGGTATTTCCTCTCGAGTGCATCCGACTGAACATGGTCCTGGAATGTATCGGTTCGGTGGCGGTCTATTCCTTAGGTAAAGCCAGAAGCCTATTCAGATGACTAAAACACGCTGGCAGCTAGATGACCACTAATTGAGCAGCATCATCCCATATGCATGACATACACCACTGCGCTTGTTCACAGCGTGGCTTCACTCTCCCTCATCCAATTTGGTAAGGCAGACAATTATCCTGCTATGGGATCCAATAACATTTTATTTAAAAAAAACCGGCCAAGTGCGTGTCGGGCCACGCTCAGGGTACATACCGTCTCGACTCAAATGTATGAGACAGCGGACTTTTTTTTCGCGATTTCGAAGTTGGCTGCAAAGTGAAACTTGTTCAGTTTGATTGTCTGAAGCAGCCCCTTAAGTTTTACTAGGGTGTTTTACACCCTGTATATTTTAATCATGCAGTAAGTAATCATCTTCAAGATAGATCTCTAAAGGTTACTGAAAAGTGACCACATCATTTAAAACGTACGTAAAATAATATCTCAGCATAACAGTTAGGATAGATTACTAACTCTAACAAACCTAGTTCAAAACTAACTAATTCATTTTACTCTATTCCATAAAAGCATTTCGGCGTTAGGTAGATTAAGTTTCTATTCATTATACATGGTGTTACAAAAGTAAAAATAAATATTTAAAATTTTTAAGAGGGTTGTCAAGACCATCACTGAACCACTTTCATTATGGGACCAACACCGAAATCCCGAAAAAAAAATTTGCCGTCCCATACATTTAGCTCGAGTAGATTTCTAATTTAGTCACAGAATAGGCGATAGTATATACATAGTTCGTTTAGTATGGAACATCCGTTTTTTTTTTTCGTAATTTCGATATTAGTCGTATAGTGAAAGTTGTTCAGTTTGATGGTCCAAACCACCCCTTAAATGTTTATTTGTATTTTTGTAACACCTTGTGTTTAAAGCTGTAAGTAAGTATTTTCTCATATATTAAACTAAAATTCCTACAATATTAGGTAGGCATGTCATACTAACGAAAATTCTCAACGAGGGAGTTTCATAGTTATGTTGGTAGAAGAGGTATAATTATCTTAACTATTATAAAACTGTAACAGAAGTGTGTCTGTACATTGAAGATATTTACATGAGAAGATTACGATATGGTTTTTAGGTATCCTGGACTCCAAATGAACCATTTTTAGAATTTTTGTCTGTCTGTTTGTTTGTTTGCTTGTTTGTTTGTTTGTATGTATGTTTGTAACAGCATCACGCAAAAACTAATGAACCAATTTTGATGAAACTTTTGTTGTTTGATAGCTTATGATCTGACTTAAAATCTGGTATATTATTTGTGCGGACGAAGTCGCAGGTTAACTCTAGTACTTACTAATAAAGGAATAATTGGACACAAAGTCCCTTCTGTTCCGTACCTACTACAGAGGATTGTTTTTAAGCTCTTACACGTGGCACATTGCTACGACACAATACCTCCTTATATTGTATACTATATCTACCCACAATACCGACGTTTTTAGGGTTCCGTACCCAAAGGGTACCACGGGGCCCTATTGATAAGCCTGCGCTGTCCATCCGTCCGTTCTTGCTCTATAGGGCTGAATCTATTGTACCGTAATAAGTCGCGAGTTGAAATTTTCACAGAATATGTGTTATTATTTTGGATTTGCTAATAAATAACAAAAAGTAAACAATTAAGTGTGGTTCCCAATCAAGACAAGTATTCTTTTCAAGTTTTTTTGTTTTTGCTCTATCTGAATAACGGAAATACATACAGGGTGTCCGGTGGCAGAATTAGGATTTAAAATATAAATAACAAAAAAACTACGTGAAATATACATTTATATTTTTAATCATTATAAAGAAGACAAATGCGGGTTTTATTTCTTAAAAATTATGTCGTCTAAATGTTGACCGTCACGTCGGATACATTCATGGAATCTGGCTTCAGTATTTCTTGCCACTCGCTGGAGAAGTGCCGCCGAGATGCCATGAACTTCGCGAACGATATTTTCTTTTAATGATGAGATAGTCGCCGGGTTTGTTTCGTAGACTTTATTTTTGAGATATCCCCACAGAAAAAAGTCCATGGGTGTAAGATCCGGTGACCTGGGTGGCCAGGGGATGTCACCGAAACGACTTATCAGTTGGTTGGGGAAGAAATCACGCAGTAGCGCCATGGTCTCCCTAGCAGTGTGCGGGGTGGCGCCATCTTGCTGAAACCATGTCCGTGAAGTGTAGGAAGGATGGTCTCTCAATGTTGGAAAAAAAAATCATTGAGCATTCGCCGATAAGCAACACCAGTCACAGAAATTGCGTGCCCTTGACCATTTTCAAAAAAATAGGGTCCAATTATTCCCCTGCTTGATAATGCACACCAAACCGTCACTTTGGGACTGTGAAGTGGCTTTTGGTGTTTTAAGTGGGGGTTTTGTCCTTTAGGAGACCAATAACGACAATTCTGCTTGTTTACACTGCCATTTAAGTGAAAGTGGGCTTCATCACTCCAAAAAATAGTGTTCACCGTGCGAAATCGCTCCAACATTGTCTCACAGTAATTTTTACGCAAGTTGTAATCATTAGGCTTAAGCGCTTGCACAATTTGAATTTTAAATGGATGAAGTTTAAGATCCTTCTTCAATATCTCGTGCACTATAGTTTTTGGAAGCCCCAAGGCAGCCGCTCTCTTGCGAACGGACTGACGCGGATTATCGCTCAAACTGGACGCGACGAGTTCGATGTTTTCATTTGTTCTCGACGTCCGGCTGGGCCCCGGTCGTGGGTTATTTTCTGCTGAACTTGTTGCCCGGAACCTTCGCACCCATGATCGAATCAAATCTTCACTTGGGGCGTCACGTAACCGTCGAATATTGTAACGTGAACAAAATCTTCGACGAGAAATTGCACACGAATCATTGGATTTAAAATACGCTTCGATTGCGAACGCACGTTGTTCACCCGTCCACTGCGACATTGCGACTAAAAAACCCGCACGAATGACGAAGCCAACGCGGCCCCCTCCCCGCTCCTCCGTGCAACGGTTACGGAGAAATTCGAAATTTAAATCCTAAATCTGCCACCGGACACCCTGTACAAGCGTGAAACTTGGTGTGATTATAAGTGCATACTCTTACGTAAATCAACAAATAATAAAAGCCGGTCAAGTGTGTGTCGGGTTTGCGCTCCCGCAAGGATAAGGATAAAGATCCCAAAGAATATTGTATGTTGGTACGGAACCCTCCGTGCTCGATTCCGACTCGCACTTGGCCGGTTTTTATACCGAAGACCCTCTTAACATTCGAGTCACTATAACACGACTGTATGATGAATAAAAGTTTGTATGTGGTTACCGTGTACATAAAATGTCAATTTATTTTTATGAAACACGTTCTTCCAATCCATTGTCAACCTTCATGTTTCGGAAACCGGTCTATCGGGATATCACAATTAGTATTGTCGAATATGAAAATAGCTTCCTCGTGATTTATTAATTATTATTTGGTTCTTTTGACTGACAAAGACGACATAATTTTTTTAGACATTCTTACCTACATTCTCAGTAGGTTCTATGATTTTAATACTTCTTCCATAATACGAAATATCTTTTCTTTTTTTTTCTTGTGATTTAAAAACTTTATTCCGACTTTCTGCAATATGCAAACTACCTACCTACTAATAAAGTAGGTAAAGTATTAGCTTTTTACATACATACATACACATATATAAACTCATGACCGCAATCGCTTTCGGCGTGGTCACAAACATTGCTACTCAAACTCAACAAACAATTTTTTGTTGACTCTACCACCGCGTCGTCGGAAGATATCCCGTTGTACAGAAGATGCTGCAAGAAACTCTACAACACACATCTTCTAACCATCTACCAACTTTCTGTCTAAGAATATATAGGGCCCTTCTTAATATGCCACTTTTTTAAGAGGATGATCAGACCATCACACTGAACGACCGTCTCTATGGGACCAATGTCGAAAACGCGAAAAGAAAATCAGCTGTTCCATACTAAACTGAAATCTTACTCGACCCAATAATTGTATGGGACAGCTGATTTGTTTTTCGCGATTTCGACATTGGTCCCATAGAGAATGATATTCAGTTTGATGGACTGATCATCCTCTTAAAAAAACTGTCAGCATATTAAATTGGACCCTGTATTGGAGCAGTGCTCACACTTAGCAATTAGCTTTTCACATATCTGATATTTCCGTACAAAAATGTAATACTCAAAATTACATTACAATTACTCATTTTATCTATGAGGTCGATATTAAGCATTAAGAACGTACATAATAGGCTTTGAATAAATAACCTTAGAAAATACCTAACATTTCTTACTAAATTATCTTATTTACTTATGAATGGTTAGACACAAAAATAATACCTTTATACGTACCTACTTAACTATTATTTCCCATGCAAATGTTCTCAAACTTTATCAATAGAAATAAAGGTCAAAGCTCATTGTTGCTGATATCAAAGTGAAAATCTTACCTGGTAGAATCTCCGGCATGTCGCTGGGTCCGCGAAGTTTCCATTGCCCGTTGTGCCTTCAGGACAAACAAAATCTTCTTCTTTCTCCTTTTGACAGCTCACTGGAAACGGGATAGGAAAGAAATTAATTAATTCCTGGAAATCCTCAACTAAGAGTCGAGTTTAGTTTTTAGAATCGTGGATGGAACTACAATAATTCTGTAGAAATTTAAACCCGGTAAACGGATCAGAATTCAGATGCATTTTCAGTCCGTTGCAAATTAAAATTGTAGATACTTTATTTGCGGATAGGTAGGTAGATAGATATAGAGCTAGAAATCAGAAAAGTACCTATATTGCTGCACTGGTACAAAAGTCTTAATGTTTGAAATAGTATAAGGTACCTAGGCACTTTGCTTAATTAAGTAGTTCGAGAAAAAAAAAGTATTAAACAAGATAATAATGTAGGTATTTCAAATTTTATATTTTTAACCCCCGACGCAAAAAGAGGGGTGTTTTAAATTTGACGCCAATGTATGTGTGTCTGTGGCATCGTAGCTCTCGAACGGATGGACCGATTTTGATGCGGTTTTTTTTACGAGAAAGCAAGTTTCCTTGCGGTGGTTCTTAGCTATATTTGGTAAAAATCGATTCAGCAGTTTTCATGCTTTAAAAATTATGAAATAACATAAAATTACAAATTAATAAAAAACCCCAACGCCAAAAACAAACCTTTAAAAAGTAAAAAATAATTCGGTTACCTAGGTATTTGGGGATGTAAGTCAATTTAGGTTTTACTTCTTAACTCTCTTTAAGATATTTTACGTCAATTAATATGTCGGGGACCGCAAGTGATTGTAAAAAAATCAATGTTCATTTCATAGCGGTCCCCTACGCATTAATTGACCTAAAATATCTTAAAGATAGTTTAGAAGTAAAACATAAATTTGCTTACATCCCCAATTAGGTGACCGAATTATTTTAACTATTTAAATGTTTGTTTTTGGCGTTTGGGGTTTTTCAATTATAGATTTAATAATTCCAAATATTGTGTAATTTGTTACTTGTTTTGCCATTACGCTTATTACTATTATATTAACATTATAATTAATATTACATCTAATTTCTTAACTAGGCACCAAGTAATTTAAATCGTATTAAGGAGTGAACATTTTTATCACTCACTAATATTACATACATACCAAACTAATATAACTGCATCGTAATTGTAATAAAAAGTGAAAGTTATTGTGCTAGAAGACCTATGGCAGTGGAGGAAGCGCTATCCTGAGAATTTTATTATGATTATTCGTATACGAATTAGGATACTTGAAACGTAAAAAATAGTATCTACTCCATCATAAAAATAATCTAGTTTTATGTAAAAAGGAGCTTATAAGTACTTAATTTGTACTAAACCAGTTTAGCCAGTTATAATATACCTTTGACATTCTCAGAAATACGTAGGTATAGTTTTGATACCTACTGTGTATGTAATGCAAACACTAATATCGTTCTTATAGGTTTACCTAAACAGGTATATAGGCCACATTTTGTGTTATGTTATGACCTAATAGTAGCTAGTCAGCCAGGGTAAAAAAACACAAAATGTTGCGTGGAAAAAAAAGAAGTTCCAGAGTCTACCTATTTAGGTGATCCTTGATATGCCAAAGGTTTTTAAGGTGATGATTAGACCATCAAACTGAAACTTTCTCTAAGAGACCAACTTCGAAATAACGTAAAAACTCAGCTAGTCCATGCAAAATTGCAATCCTACTCGACCCAGATGTATGGGGTTACCAGATTTTTTAAGATGATTAGATTAATGGTCTGGAGTGCGATTTTTGAAACTCATACGTTGATCTCAGCAGTTGAAAATTTTAATATTACTATGGAGATATGCATCTTTCTACTGCTGATTTGACTTTCAAAAATCAAACTTCAGATTCTAAATGTAATTTAAGATTTTAAAAGTAATTTATGAAATACGCTGATTGGTATCCGCAATTCTACAAATCCAATTATGGAAATAAATATGTTGTTAAGTAAAATTGACATGTTAGTAAAAAGAATGCAATGGAATAAATTTTACAAAAACTTTATCCATTTCCGTCGAAGTAGTTTCTTATCCTAATTAATGAATTTGATTTTATGTCACAGAATAATTACGTGGTTCTAAGACTTTATGTAGAAGATATTTATATAGATAAAATAAATAAGGATAAAACAAATTACAAAAATAAACCGGTAGTGTCAACATCCTCAATCACAACCAATCACACCTCAATGTCAAGTGAAAGAAAGGACGTGCTCGACGAATTATAATTAAGTTGCCTCTACATAGACCTTACCTGGTACTTTCTAAATAGGTACCTACCTAATTATATTCCCACAAGGAATTAGAAAAACTTATAGATACCCACGATTGAAATTGCTTTTAATTAATGAAAAGAAGACGCTCTCGTATTATGCAGTTTTTACCTAATCGTCGGTCAAACCGTGAATTTGTAATAGCTTTCACTATATCATTTCGATGTAACGGTTACGTTAGCAATATTTACGAATTGATTGGTAGCACGGAAACCGAATATAATTTCGTATTCAAAGTTTAACTTTTTAAATTAAAGTGTATGGTTGGCACTAACTTTTTTATGACTTTGTTGAGAAAGGCTAAATGTTAACAACTAGGATTATTAAAAAAACTTCTTGCATCTTGCATAATAGGTATCACGAATTACGCATGACTACATTTTTTATTTTGCATAACCGATACCAACTTCTAGACTCTGTTAAACTACACACAAATTTATCACTGGACTTAATAGCGAAAATTAATTTATAAAAACTAACCGCTGGCAATTATGGCACAAATAATAAATATTCGCATGTAAGGTAAACCGGCCATGGCTCTTCTACTCGTATCGATCACTTGTGTCCGCGACATGGTGCCTTTCACCGCCGCGTGCGTACTGGCCGGGCAGCGCTGCGCCCGCGCCGGCAGACAGCGCCATCGCCTGCCGACCTCCGAAGACGGCTTTCTCCTCTATACCCTATTGACACTTGATGCGAAACAACAAACGAACAGCTATATTTTTATTTGCTCTCTCTACATTTACTAACGGGTAGTAAGCACGGAGGAGATAACCACGAATCTAGTTTGGTATTACTTCTTCAGTGTACCTACTGGGTCCTCCCTCTTCTCTTTGGGAATGGGACTAACATCAAAAACGAGCATATACATCTGTTCCCGTTGGCTGTGTGATACAAAATTTTAAACCTACTACACTCAATGGGACGGCTAATTTTTAGTCCCCGAAGGACGCCTGGAGTGGTATTTTTGAATGTCATACGTTGAACTCAGCAGTTGAAAATTTCATTACTATGGAGATATGGATCTTTCTACTGCTGATTTGACTTTCAAAAATCATATTACAATCATTCGACATTTTCAACTGCTGAGTTCAACTTATGACTTTCAAAAATACCACTCCAGGAGTGCGATTTTTGAAACTCATACTTTCTCGTAAATCGCACTCCTGGTGCCAGAAGGACCTGAATGTGGTCGAGGATCCTCCCTGATGAAGGGGTGGCGAGGAGTCTGAGCGCTTCTTCCATTAATAGGTTGTAGTTGCGCCGATTCCTGAGGAATATTTGTACTTTGCTTATATTCTAATCAAACTGAGTTAAGTACCTACTATGAAGTAGATACCTATACTCCATTTAAAATAGCAACGTAATTTTAAGGCAATTTTGCATTACTGAAACAGAGATTTGAATCACTTCCTCTCACTTATACTTAGAACAGCTTTATTAACGTCCAAGATATGTCGGATAGTATAACAATAAATTAATTACATTTTGGTATCAGAATTGGCCAAAAAGCTAAACAGGAATCGGAAAATCTCGTCGTCCTTATTTGGAATGAAGTATAATTATATTTACCCAAGCCCCCACATCAGGGTCTTAGCGGCCAATTTATACCCTAGAAAGTGCGGGATGAGGTGTCATCGGTCGGGCTACTCGCGCACCGAGAGGGTTCCGTACAAACCACCAAACAACGTAATAACAAAAAAATCGTTTTTTGTCCTGGACCTTTAACACGAGACCGAATCACACTTGGCCAGTTTTTATTATTTGTTGTTATACTGTAGAGTTTGCTCTATAATCATACCAAGTTTGACGCTTGTATGTATTACCGTTTTTACTATAGAGCGAGAAAAAAAAACGTTGATAAAAACCAGTTTCTTGTATGAGAACCCCCTTTAAATTTTTACTTTTTGATATTTTTATTATTTGTTAACACATCCGCCGTAATAACGCAAATTCTGCGAAAATTTCAACTGTCTAGCTATTCCGGTTCAAAAGATACACCCCTAAATAAGTGGGACGGACGGACGGACAACGTAGGCTTAGTAATAGGGTCCCGTTGCCCTTTTAATACTGTTAAGGTAAATAATAAGCTACGTCATTACTAATATTAAAACCCAAATCTAAAAGTATAATTTGGAGCGCGGTCCATACAAACGAAGTCCGCTTATATTTTCAATACTAACCAATTAAAGTATATGAAAATTTCAAAGTCTCGGGGCTACAGTATTATTAACCTTTTTGATAATATACCAACATTTTTCTTCTTTTCTCTTCCTCTTGTCCCTCAAGTCTCTCAAGTCTGAGCCTTATTTTTCTTTTCTTGTAAACAATGTTTACGTTTTTATTGAATTTAATTATCATTATTCCAAAACTCTACGTCTTTTCTTCTGTCGTTATTAAGTACTATTCCTATTATTATTTCCTAAAAACAAAATTGTTAGTTAGTATAACACCTACCTATTTAGTTTTCCCGCCAACTGGGGCGACGAATTTTTTTTTTTTTTTTATTTCTTCCTTACGGAAAGGCAAGGGGAACGAGCCCATACAGCCTGGTCAAAAGTAAATTTTCTTCTGCATAACTGGGGCGACGAAGATAACAAATAAATATTTTTTTATGTCTTTAACGGCTCTGGATACTAGTCTTTTTGGGCCATTCGTTATTTTTCCTTATATTCTTTATTTTAATGATGGAGTGATAGATGACGATGTATCTGTGGTCGATATCGTAAGCTCACGCTTGCCGCCAAAATGACCATGTACGACTTATGTTCTGTTATCGTATTTATTTGAGATTCCTGTTACGTCGGTCGCTTTACGCAACTGTTTGGTACACAATCCGCACGAAATTATGTCACAAATATCACTATAACCATTTTTTTACGAATATCAAATACGTAGAAACACAGCAAGAGCAATGGCGCCAAGCAAACTTCCCAATTTGTGTCGAGGATGACATAGATTTATAAATATTGCTAGATTTAGCAAAAAGTTTTATTTGAAAATAGCATTTAAATAATAGTCGTAATTTTCAGAAAAAACCTTTTGAGTCCAATAACTACAAATTTAGAAGATATTTCTTTTTCATTTTTCTTTTTTAGTAATTAAATAGCGGTACTGGGGGATTTCTGTAAATTAAGGCCACTAATTTAATATTTTTCTGATAGGTACTTTTTTATGATCATAGATACATAAGCACGCGAAGTTATACGCTATGCAACATCCACGCGGCCATCTTATGGTTTTGTGTAGCTTGATGTGTAGCCGTGTGTACAGAAGAGCAAGCTGGAAATTCTATACAGACACACTTTTAACAGTTTTATATTAGTTTAGATATTATATTCGATATTTAAACGAACAGCCCTCGAGGCGACGTGTCATGCTCAGAAACGTCAAATTTGACGTTTCACTTAACGTTGCGAAAACCAGGCAATGAATTCAGTGTTTTACATGTTTAAATCTATTTAAAACTTAAGTTTAAGGGCTGTTACTATTAATTAATGGCAGTTTATTCATCGGGACACAATGACGACTTTACGTGAACGCCAATTGAGTAAGTTCTGCACACTTTGAAGATGTTGTTTTTGGGCTTGAGTTTTCAGTAATTATATCGTATTTATGTATTTTCAGATGCTCTGAAGCAAATGCTGAATCTAAACCAACCATTAACTAAGAATGTAGCGACGGAGCCGACATGGAAAGTGTTAATTTACGATAGAGTCGGCCAGGACATTATTTCTCCATTGATCTCTATCAAGGAGTTGAGAGAGTTAGGTGTGACTCTTCATGTGTAAGTTTCCTGTACATTTATTACTATAGTCCGTCCAACATAGGATCGTGATACTGACAGATGAGATCTGGTCGAATGACATGCCTTTGAAACAATGACTAATTTATATTTTTCAAGTAAGTATAGAAAATACTTTAAAATTCATTATAATTGCATCATAAATCACGTTTGGTCAGAGTGTCATTTTGATTGCTCAAATATTTACAGAAAATGTAATAATTTAAAAAAATCTAGTAATAAGTTAACATCACGCTGTGATGAATGCCGATCGTGCAAGGTCCAAAGTTACGGTGTTTTCACTGATGTAAAATAAATAATAATGTGTTTCATTTTTATGGGGTGCTGTAGACCGCCAAACTGAACAACTTTCAAAAAAAAACAATATCAAAATTGTGAAAAAAAAACAGCTGTTCCATAGAAAATGTCAACGGCTACTCGACCCAAATGTATGGAATAGCTGATCTTCATGATTTCAATGTTGGTTCCTAAGTTGGTGGAACTTTGTTCAGTTTGATGGTCTGTAGCCCTATCTGTGGCCTCCCTTTAATATGTAATGCATTTAATGTTACTCTTTATAAACAGTTTTCTTTTTTGGGATTAAAAAATTACCTATCATTTATCCCAAACAGGTTTGATTTCAGTTTGATAGTATACTATCAAACTGACCTGTTTGGGACTGCAAATAGATACTTTCAGGTTTATAGTATTTGTGTGTGTATTTCAGCCAACTACATTCAGACCGAGATCCAATACCGGAAGTGCCAGCGGTTTACTTCTGTGCACCATCGGAAGAGAACCTCGGCCGCATCTGCCAGGATTTAGACAATGGGGTCTACGACCAGTTTCACTTGAACTTCATATCACCTATATCTAGACAGAAACTGGAGGACCTAGCTGCATCGGCCATACAATCAAACTCCACAATGAACATACACAAACTATATGATCAGTATTTGAATTTCATTTGTTTGGAAGATGACTTGTTTATTATGAAACATCAACAGTCAGATCCTTTGTCTTATTATGGTAAGTTTCATCTCTAATCAGTGGGGTAGCTACTGGCAGAACTGGCTAAATACCAGGGACCCCTGCTCTAATAGGGCCCAGAGAACCACAGTTAGGATTTAAAAAAAAGCTCTTTTTACACACAGTTAGCTGCTTTTTACTGATTCAGGAAGTATTTTGCCAGTGACCTCACAGAATGTAGTTCTGCCACTGTCTCTAAAGATCAGCGCAGCGTACATCTAGTGGAAAAATGCGCAAGCTGTTTCCATTATTCAATTGATAACGAACTTGATGACGATAGAAATATAATTGAAAATAGCGTGCAAGAGACATCCCTGTCACGTTCGCGTTATCACTTGCACACTATTTTCAAACCTATTTTAATAGTCGTTGAGTTCATTATCAATGAAAACTGCAACATTTTTCCGCTAATACTGACACAAATATTTATGAAATGCAAGTACCTATACTTCATTCCAAATAAGGACGAAGAGATTACCTGATTCCTATTTAGCTTTCTGGGCAATTCTGATTAGCAAATATACTTTATTTATCTGAAAGATACACTATCCGACATATCTTGGACGGTACTAAAGGTGTTCTAAGAATAAATGAGAGTAAGTGTTTCAAATCTCTGTTTTTGTAATTCGATATTAGACTTAAAATTTCGTTGCTATTTGGAATGGAGTATCATAGAAGGTCAAATTAATTCTGTATCACACGGAACTCCAACCTGCAACTTACAATTACAGAGCTTTGTTTTTCTTCTAATTAAACTGCCGACACTGTTAGTACCTTCAGAATCATTCAACCTCTTTTACATTCACAGGATGTGAGCTCCATAGGGCCTAGTCACTATGGCCAAAATCGGTCTGGAGCATACAGTTCAAAAACATTTTAAGCAGTTATTCCCAGCTCTGAATAGAACAGAACAGCTATTCCTGATTTGCATAAGATAACAAAGTAATAGGTTTTCTTTTGCAGTGTTTTTGAGGGCGAAAGGCCTACCACCTATTATCAATTGATGGATTGTTCCATTGGCCATCTCAGAAGGAAACAGGGTCATAGTGAGGCAATATTTGCCTTTTCTCCATCCAAAGTTGTTACCATAAGGCTATATTAATAATAAACTATGTGCTACTTGTTATTATGAACTAATGGTTTGTTTTTATACTTTCAGCAATGAATAAAGGCGACACTAAAGACACAGAAATGGAAGCTATCATGGATAACATAGTCGAGAGTTTATTCTCCGTTTTTGTCACATTAGGTATTGTTTTTTTTTTACTAGGTGTACATTGGTTGTATCTAAAGAATATCTCCCAGTTCAAGGCAAAGACCTCCTCCCTCTAACAATTTCCATTGTATCCTATCTCTGGCAACTCTTCTACAGTTTACACCCGCTGTTAGTCTCATTTCGTCTCCTCTATATTCATTAATAATCAAGAATAGCTTTTATTACAGGTTCATAATTATCATACTAAGCTATTCTTGTTTTTAAACTTTGATGAATGTATTCTATAGAATTTAAAAAACTAGAGTTTCGTTTTTGTGACTCAACTTGCATTTTATAACATTCATAGTAATTTAATAAATAATCGCTTTTCAGGAAATGTTCCTATAATAAGAAGCAGCAAAGGCGAAGCAGCGGAAATGGTAGCAAAAAAGTTAGATAAAAAATTAAGAGAGAACCTTTGGGATGCTAGAAATAATTTATTCCATGGCAACACTGGACAAGTGGGCTCGTTCAGTTTTACTCGGCCAATGCTCATACTGTTGGACAGGAACATTGATATGGCAACACCTTTACATCACACATGGACGTACCAGGCTTTGGCTCATGATGTACTGGACCTTTCTTTAAACAGGTTTATTTTTCATTATTTATTTTATTTTATAGCTTTTATGAAAACACTTGCAGTAAACAAGCAAGCTGTTTGAATATAAAGAAACATTACAATGTTATTCTGACACTTTTCAGCGAATGCTTCTCCTTCCTAAAATACCTTGAAACTGAGTAACTTTGTAACCATTTTTAGGGTTCCGTAGGTAACAAGGCACCCTTACAGTTTCGCCATGTCTGTCCATTTGTATGTCTGTCTATCCGCGGCTTAGCTCAGACTCTTACTACTTGAAAACTGTAATTCGGCATGGGTATGCATATTAATCACGCCGACAGAGTTAAATAATTAAAATCTTGAAAACAAAAAAAAGTGCGGATGATTTTTTTTCTCTATCCCTTGGGATGTCGTTGGAAAGGTCGTTCAAAAATGTTGCGGGTGTGTGAAAACCATATTTTACGAAATATTAAGCTTTAAAGTGCTAATTTTTGTTAGAGTCAAGTGTCGTCTACGTTGTCGCCCCCCTCTGGCAGGCGACAACGGTTGTTTTTGGATAAAAAGAAACAATCTATAAGACATGTGAATTTCACTCGAAATGTAATTAAAAGAATTGATGAAAAAAAGTGATTCTAACTATATCTACCTTTTGCAGAGCAGTGGTGCCAGAAAGTACAGGGGCTGCTGTGCCAGGACAAAACGCTAAGACACGGTTGTGTGACCTGGACTCCAAAGATCCCCTTTGGTTAGAGCACAAGGGCAGCCCTTTCCCTACCGTGGCAGAGGCTATACAGGAAGACCTCGATAAATATAGGTACAGTATATTTTAACATTCCCGGTGACAATCATTCATTAGGCTTGGTACCCACTTAAGCATTACTAGGGTGTTTTGTTACACCCTATTTGCAGGGTGAAATTGATATCATTAGCATCCTTTTTATTAACTAAGAGTCTACTCATCAAAGTGAACAACTTTTACTATTGGAGCAAACCGATCGGAGCAAAAAAAAAATCTGCTGTTGCATACATTTGAGTCGAGTAGGCATTGCAGTTTAGTATGGAACAGCAGATTTTTTTTGCTTCGATCTGTTTGCTCCCATAGTAAAAGTTGTTCAGTTTGATGGGTAGGCACTTAGTTTAAAATGATGCTAATGATATAAATTTGACCCTATATGACTGAGTCTCTGTGATTATTGTTCATGCGCGATTTATGTCTTACATTCGATTGTAAACCTTGCAGCTTAGGGGTTACCAATGTGACATCACAAATTGTCTTATGTAGTAGTTTTGTAAGGGTGTGTCAAGCTGTTACACAGGTATTCACCTCATAAATTCTGCAATTCCAGGAGTTCAGAAGCGGAGGTGAAAAAACTGAAGACGTCAATGGGCCTCGACGCGGAGAGCGACCTGGCGCTGAGCCTGGTCAGTGATAACACGCAACGACTGACGAGCGCCGTCAACTCCCTGCCCCAACTCATGGAGAAGAAGCGTCTCATTGATATGCACACTACTATTGCTACTGGTAAATTAAACATTACTGTTTTTACTTAATTGCTGTAACGTTCGATCGTGAATGACACGAAACTTGTTTAACATTTGTCACCTTTATGTCTGTGAAGATAAGGTTCAGAAGTGTTCAACTTTTGCTGTCGACTGCACCAAATAAGCGTCATTATGATCAGCACGTCTAGTATGACTTCTCTTCAGAAAATTATCTCTTGCCGCGTTTTTCTGAGAGCGAAAGCCGCGCTTGCCGTGACATGTAGTATGGAATAAAGCCTAGTCGCGCGCAAGTAGAGAAATCATACTAGACGTGCTGTAGTAGACATTTTTTTTCGTACTAGCAAAAAAGGCAATTGTATTCAGATCGACTACAAAAACACTGCAAAAGGACCCAATCCCTTAGTCGCCTCATACGACCTTCAGACGACTCCCACATAGGAAGACGTGGGGCTCTAAGCAGGGAAAAAAGAGGACTTCATTAACAAATATTTCAATTGATTATTCTCCAGCCACGTGGGGTATGGCCCACTCATCTCAATTATTCGTAAGAGGAGCCCCCCTGGGATCCTACAAGCTATAACAAACTTTTTTTACTCTCCAGCCATCCTTAACGCCATCAAATCCAGGCGACTCGATTCCTTCTTCGAACTGGAAGAGAAGATAATGAGTAAAAGCAGCAGTGTGGAAAGCAAAGCAGTCATGGACCTTATATCGGACCCCAGCGCTGGGACCCCGGAGGACAAGATGCGATTGTTCGTGATATACTACCTGTGCACAACTCAGATACCAGAGGAGGAGTACAAGAAGTTCGAAGCGTCGCTGGCGGCGGCGAACTGCGATATTAAACCTATGTCCTACATGAAGAGGTGGAAGTAAGTAACATAAATAGTTTAGTCCAAACATTATGTTAACATCATAAAAATTTAAAAACCGGCCAAGTGCAAGAAGGACACGAGTCCTACGGAATGCGTCCTGCGATGGTACGAAACCCTCCATGCGCACGTAACACCATATAACATTACCAAAAAAATTAATTGAAATATTTAAAAAAAAAGCGCAAGCCTGAAACACACTTGACCGATTATTATTTTTGGTATTACCTTATTATATGCCCTATAATCACACCAAGTTTGACGCTTGTATTATCACAATAGATAATTAAAAAATACATGTTTCTTGTATTTTTAATTTTACCAATTCATAACCCGATTTAATTTTTTTCCTTTTTGTTTTTTATTTTGAATTATTTGTTATCAAATGCGCCTTAATAATGAAGTCTGTAAAAATTTCAATTTTATGGCTAAAAAAAAAGATACAGCACTGTACGTAGGTAGGACGGAACGATGGACAGCGTATAGGCTTTGGGTACACAATCCTAAAAAAGATAGTTCAATAATTGTTTTTCATTATGATATTGTTCTTTTCTTGCAGAGGTTTCACAAAGATGTCAAGTCAGTACGAGGGTGGTGGAACTAAAACAGTGTCCATGTTCTCCAAACTGGTCTCGCAGGGGTCCTCGTTCGTGATGGAAGGTGTCAAGAATTTAGTCGTCAAGAAACACGTTAGTGTTTGCTCTTTTTATTCACTTACACGATCAAACTATCTACCACTAGTGTTTGTTTAGTTTTTATGGATGCAGTCAAGGGCATCGCCAAGCAAGAACAGAGGAGGCAGCAGCCTCCCCCTAAAGATTTTATTTGCTTTAATTATACTATTAAACCATTGACATAAATACTATAGACTCCAAGTCATCAACATCTTAGCAAATTTTTGTCCGACTCTGACACATAATCCAAACAAATCAAGTATGCATGCTGTTGGGTGGCATTATTTTTTAGTAGTACAAAAAAGAGCTCTTATGAGCTCTTTTGGTTCTGCCATTTTTGGATCGTTGATTGTGAATCTAGTTCTGTTCTATATAAGATATCAATGTATTAAACCTTTAAAAATTGTGTTTATTGCTAAGCTTAGGTTCTCAATAACTAGAATCCATATGCTATCGTCTTGATAACGAGATGTGAGGTTCCTCCATTGAAAAGGGAAAATCTTCCGTCAGGCTATGCGGGCTGCCTGGGGACCGGCACGATTGTAGTAAAATATTAAGTATGTGTTACTTCTGCAAATAGATTATCTATCTATCCATCTATATGTTTCCAACCTCGTAACTATCGTCTCCGTACGCAGAAACTGCCAATAAGCCGCGCAGTGGAGTCAGCGCTCGGCGGGGGAGGGGGAGGCGGCGAGGGGGGCGCGGAGCTGACGTGGCTGGACCCGCGTGCGGCGCGCACCGACGCCGCGGCCAGGACGCGCGCAGCACGCCACCCCCCGCCCACCGACGCCGTCGTCTTCGTCGTCGGCGGCGGCAACTACATCGAGTACCACAATCTCATCGACTTCGCTAAGGTACACACTATCTCTACGTTAGTTCGTCAGGCGCGGGGCTGTCGTGGCTGGATCCGCGCCCACCGACGCCGTCGTCTTCGTCGTCGGCGGCGGCAACTACATCGAGTACCACAATCTCATCGACTTCGCTAAGGTACACACTATCTCTACGTTAGTTTATCATCAAACGCGGGGCTGAAGTGACTGGACCCGCGCCCACCAATGTCATCGTCTTCGTCGTCGATGATTATTGGTTTGGCCCGCCTGCAATACCTACCTAACATTCAAATATACTTGAATGTCACAACAACAGTCCAACAGTCAAATAAATTGAGTCGTCCCCACTTGTAATAAAGTTTACATTGAATTGCACTTTAGCCAGACTGTGTTTAATTCCATTTTATGACAATTTCCAGCAACAAGCTACCAGTGGCACATCAAGGAAGGTCATCTACGGCGCCACAACTCTACCCAATGCCTCACAGTTTCTCAAACAACTGTCACTACTCGGAGAAGAGATACCATGAACATTCCCATACGATCATACAATAATATTGTATTGTAATATAACATTATTATAAAAATTATATATTATATTAACTAAAAAATAAAAGTCGCCGGTTGTGTGTGGGACATAAATAAAAGAATTGTTTCAACAAGTTGGCATTTTATTTACAATGACATTGAAAATATAGCTAACATCTAACAATCTACTAATAAATTTTGATTGTTTTGAACAAGAAGTATAAAATCTAAATCACAAGATTAGTAATTCAATAGCAATCAGATCTTGACCCACAGTATTATGCATCTTTCGCAATAACAATTATCTGTCATGTAAGAATATCCAGTGATGAAAAATAATTCACAACCAAAGATCATAATATAGCGGGGTAACCAACATAGTATAATATTAAACAAACTTGTCATATTTTAATCCCAGCCCTTATACTATTGTGCTTATATAGAAACTAAAAATTTTATGTTTATACGATGCACAAATAACCCTCGAAAAATAGTAATATGTTCTACACTTTACAATAGAAAAGTACAATAATGGATAAAGGAAAGTTTTGAGTGACAAGGAACTTGAACATCTTACACTTAGCACTGCTTTATGTTATGTATGACACTGTTCAGTATTGTGAAGTGAGATAATCTCAGTATGCATTTATATCATCTAACAAATACAAGAACTCTTACGTTACAATACAACATCTATCACTGATCATGATATGGTTTTGGCACAGTGAAACAACAGAATTCATATAACAAGAAGAAAATGAGAGAGCGACCACGCGACGATACAACACAAATATATGTTATGGCATAATTATGGCAAGATCACTATTATTATTAAATACACGCTGGATAAAAAATACAATTCTATAAATATTTGTGCACTAACAGAAAATGAGATAATATTAGGTATACTTACTTTTACTAACAAAATGTATGTTGAGAAACTTTAATTTTGTTATTTTATTAATTATTATATTGAGTCAGTTAAAAAAACTACATAATAATATACACTCGAGAGCAATGAATCCGGGTCACCAATATACCTTAATATCTCGGAAACTAAGAATGGTAGCTATTCAAATAAAAAGTATTTTATATACTATTTAATAATTCTTAAATTCAATTTATAACATGTCTTGGCTTTTATTTGTTTTATTTCATTAAAATACATAAATACAAAGTTTAGTAGCTATGAATATAAGAAAACTTTATTGGTAATAAACATTATTTTTTAGTTAATGTCTACACACAAAACACAAAAAACGAATGCATCAATTCTATCGCAGAACAAAAATTTTAGTTAAAAATTTTTGGTCACCTTTATAATATTTCCTCACATTTTAGTCTGAGTAAGTGATATAATTATCACATTAATAATAAATGTAGAATACTAAAAATAGAAAAGTAATTTGTTTAGTTTATAACTTTGTATTGGCATTACTTTACAACAACCAGAAATTTTACTAAGTTAAGTAGTAGTATTAAATGGTATATAAAATACCTTTTAAATAATTATACTATCATTCTCAGTTTCCGAGGTTTTAAGGTTTATGTTGTTGGTGACCCGTATTCATTGCTTTCGAGTGTTAGGTGTTTTGTTAGTTTAGGTAGATACCTACTATAACATTTTGTTAGTAAACCCTATCATTCTAAATGAACATTAATTTTATAATCATAGTTAATAAAAAGATTGTGCGTAGTTCTTAGACACGTCTCCTAAGATCAAATAATAAAAAAAACATTGAAATAAAAACATGAAGCTAAATATACAATGGCACATAAGATGACATTGAATCGTTTAACGATAAGTGACAATGAATGGTAGTAAACAGCCTCTAAAATAAAATAAAATGTATAAAATGACGATAATGGTAATTATGAACAACATAAAGTGAAAGGGCCAAGGAATTATTATTATTATTAGTACACAGATATTATAAGGCGCATTTACAGATATACAGTCATACTTAGAGATTATATTTATTTACCGAACATTACTACACTTAATTACAATTTTAAGGATATAAGCAGTGCAATGCTTTAATAACAATCAAGCAATACAATATTCATTATGAAATAATCATATTTAAAAAACCTATAAGTATTCGGATTTAAAACATTTTTTCATTAAATATTTATATGAAAGAAAAGATCGAAATAGCCCATTGAACAGAATGATAACAGTTCCGTAACGAATACTCGATTTTTGGTTTGAAGAGCACTACATTATAACACAGTGTCTAGTAATCGTACAAGTAATAAAGTTGTCACGTTTTGTAATTATCAGCAAAGGTTATAAAAACATAACATTTATAGTAGAAGACGTCATAAAAATAAATAAGTAGAACTATGTAATCTTGTATTAATAAAACATAGAGATTTACAGTTATCAGTATAAATAAATGCTGGTAATAAAAATAATGCAATATAGGTACATCAGACCAAACATGCCCGTGCAGGACCCTAGCTAAAGCAAAGACAAATTCAGTTAACTTTCATGGATAACATACATAACTGGGTTTATAATAAAATATTTTGCTTAATATTCGATGGGTAGCCTTTTTGTCCAACATACAAAGAATACACATATGGTCCATAAATAAGTTCGGAATATGCCAGATAACTGTTAAATCTATTAAAAGATAGATAGGTAAATAAGATAATATAAAAAGGAAGACTAGATCTTCAAACATAAATTAATTTCTGAAAAATCAATTCCATAGTTATGTGATGATTTCTATTTCATTTTGATTCATTTCATGGTATACTCCAGTTTACGATTTAGTATTTTCCTCGATCCAGCCCCGATTTCTAAAAACGGTGTTGTAAACAACTAACAAAATGTTTGCTCAATGATAGTGGTTATTACTTACTTATTTATAATATTACAAGGAAAACAATCGACCCATTTAAATAATTTGACTGGAAATATGTCTAAAATATTATGTATACTTAATTGCACACCTATTAAAAAATATAATTTCTATAAAATATTATTCAAAGTGAAACTCACGGACGGAAGATACTTCTATTTGATTACAAAATTAAAAGAAATGTATCTGCCAAATCATGAATGTCTTAATTTATTTATACGTTTAAAGAATCGCTAATGATTACATTTCAATTTAGAAATGACCCCATAAGCAAATCACCTAGTTTGTTAACATAGTGGGCCCCGTAAAACATAATTTTGGAATGTTGGAAAGAAATTGTATGACTCATTAACATTTTCAATTTAAACCATCAATATGTAAGCAGCAATAGCAACTTATATTGGGAAAGAAATATATGAGAGGACAGATAGACCTAGCATATCAACTCCTTTTATTTAAATATTATACCTTTTTATGTATGTATATAGAAATACAATACTGAAAAATGGAATGTAGGATATATTCGATACAATAAAATCTAATAAGTAAATTAAATATTTTATCCAAAACGGAATGTCACATTTTTGATATGATTTTCCAATCTTATAATGTTGTATAAAGAAGGTACATAGTAAACAAAATGCTTAACTGTTAATCTTATTGATAAGTCATACTGCATTAATGCACTTATTATGCGCAGTACTAGACATACATTTCAACTTTTTGTTGTTGTTAGTTATGAGTATGACAGAAGCAGATGCATGCATATGCGCTAAACATTTAACGATCTAACTGATGCACTGACGTGCATTGATTGATGGCTTTGAACATACATAGATCAAATCGCTGCAAATTGTTTACAGCAAATACACATTACGCCTTTGTCATTCATGAGAGGTCGGTATACGTGTCATCGATTTGGATCAAATATGAGTCATGGCTGCAGTGGGGATTAGTAGGGAACTGTAAAAGAAGCATTCACAAAAACCAGCGAAGGTCAAAGTGACACAGGTGCAAGCCTGTCAAGTCCCCAAACCCCAAATAAATAATAAGTAATTTAGATCTTTTAAAAAGTAGTCAACACTTGGAAAACAAAGAAGTTTCAATGTTGGATCCGTGTTTTTGTATGAGATTCATTAACTTCGGTAATGTTAGGTTTGTAGAAACAACATCTGCGATAACACGACGACACTAAAGTCATTCATCACTCCAACATGAAAACATGCTGGTTACAAACCAGTCTGCGATTCAACAATGCCCAGCATTCAAGCTAGTTTAACTTCGAAGCATTAGGCCCATACAAATTTAATGATTGTGTCATGTAATAATAATTTTGTATAAATATGCGCTATAATACATTTTAGTCACAGTTACAGAGTATTTTTATAAGATAACATTGAATTCAACAGTGCAATATAGGTAATATAATAGCTAATTAACTTACCTGAAATAGGCGTTTTAACTATGATAAGATAACAGAGATATTCGTAGGAAGGATTTAACTTTAGAATCATAAAACTTACACTAGGGATATATGACTCGTTCACAAATTTTATTAACAACTACTTCGAAGGGTTAATAGGATATAATATAATAGTAACAGATCTAAATATTTCCTCGAGAGAACAGTCCCGTAAGGGGGCAGTCATAAGTACTCCAGGTGGACTCTTCATTGCATTCTATTAGGTATTACAGGATTTACAGGTCAATATTAAACTGAATAGGTTCTAGCGATCCTTGAAAATCAAACTTGAGAAAAGATTTTTTTCCACACACTTGCTCGTATAGTGGTTCGTATTGTACCCCTGTTAGATTCATAATTCAGCTTATAAAACACACGTGCGTTTTAATTTACTTTACCGCGCTAGGGCGGTAATACCTACGCGCACATTACTAACTCAACAACAGGTGCACAGCGCGAAAAAAAAGAAATCCGCTCACCATTTTTCACAAATATATGTCTAAATCTATTTGCCAATTTTTTTTTCATTTTTTCCGCGCAAGTGTGTTGAAAAACGTCATATGAAACGCGTGAGCATTGGTCGATACACTCTCTGCTCCAACCACACCCTCGCCTTCGGCTCGGGCTGCAATCCGGCCTCAAGTGTAATGACCAACTTAGCCCACTTGTATCATAAATTAAATTAATATTCTATCATCAATATACATTATACAAATAGCTAACCTAATATGATAAGAATAAACATCCTAAACGTAATTTGTAACGTGGCCAGTTTTTGCACGGATTACTTCTGATTGTGTAATATTAATATTTTTTATCATTCTTGTGTTATACATTAACACAATAAACAAATAAGTAAAAAGTTTAAAATCCACTTTTAAAACGTTTCTTTCCTGTATAAGGACTAATAAATGGAATTTACAAAAATAAATTTAGTTCAAATGTTCATCCACTATTTTTTGCACGATAGCTCTGGAATCTTTAGATAGTTGAACAAGTAACCAGAGTTACCACCTTACCATTTGTCTGCGTGAGACTCCTAGCACAGAATAGATATCTATTCCTACCAGAAAAACCAGCTTTTGTACGTAAACGTTCACATATTGCCGCACGTTGCGTATGTATTAGGGTGTACGGGCCGTATGAAGGCTTGTGTGAAGCTGTTTTTCCGATAGGATCTATTGGGTGCTCCCAGCGTCCACCTTTTATTAAAATTTAACTTATTATTATTATGTTGTCATTACGAGACTTTTTTTTTACATATTTTTTATGTCATATTATCACTTTATATCTAATTAATTTTGCAACAGATCTTCTTATCATTAATTTAAGTGATTATCACCATACCTAAGTAATAATTTTACTATTAGTCAGTATGTTTTAAAAAGAACATCATTTATTACCTACCTACTTATTATTCAAAGGTAAAGTGAAGAATTTTCAAGGATAGGTAGTTAAAAATGTTAACAGTATTATACAATATAAATATTATTGTAGAGTCTTGACATAATTATCAATCAGATCATTTAGTTTCTGCAATGGCAGCCATTTCTGTAGGTATTTAAATATATAGTTGTTCTTGGGTAAAGGTTAAAATAGATCTCCAGAGACATTTTCGAGATTTGCGATATACTACAAACATGGTTAAATATTACTATTATTTAATGACATGTTTTTGTAGAAATTTTTAATTTCTTCTTTTATAAAAGCAGAAATGATTGAATGACTAGCAATTAATGCCTTATTTTAAACATTTCGTTGATTTTATTCATTACCTAAAACATGCTTTAAATATTGTTTAAGCACTGCTTCAACTAAGTTGTCAACTCTGATCAATTAGTGGCGCAGCAAATTTAAGAGATGACAAAATATCAGACACATCTGCCCACAACTGTGTCGGTCGACAATGAATCACAATTAATCGATGTGGCGCACATACGAATTTAAAATAAATGCCGTACCGAGCGCTGATTTGAGTGGCTGAGAATTGTATCAAATCGGAGCCTGTCATGTGTAATAAAACAATTTAAGTACCTTATTAAGCAGGTGGTGGTGGATGGGAGTAGGGTATATGCCGCCATCGACTAACAAACCAGCTATTGCTTGGTTTGGTTGGCGTTGGCGTTGCGACTTGAGCTGCTGCTACTGAGGGCCATTTTCTGCATTTGTCGGATGACGGTGGTGGCGTGGTATGCCTGTTTCCAGCGCGACTTGGCGAAGTTCTTCTTGAGCTGCTCTGATACAGTTCCGTGGATGTTCTTGTTACTGGCAGCGTTGCCTGAAATCCATGGGTGAGCCAAAGCTTGCCTGAAAACAATTACAATAACGTCAGTGTTGCCGACTTAGTGGATTCTCCACTACAACTGGTGGTTTCGACCCCCCCCTTTTAGTGGAGAAATTTTGTTTTTAGTGGTTGGTGTTTTTTTCTAGTAGCTCAGTAGAAAAAAATTTAGTTTCAAGAGAACTATTTATAAATCTCACACATCCTAATTCATACTCGAAAGTGCCTTAAACTTATGAGTTTATTCATTATTCGATTATGATTAAGTGAGATTGAAAAATAGCACTCCAATTAGTAGAAAGATGATCACTCAACCACGATTTATTGATTATTTACATAGAAATTTAATATTTTGTTACATAATATGCAATAATAAAGGTAAAAAACAGAAAGTACTATCATAATGAAATTTAGTGATTATGAGAGTAAGGCCACTATCTCGTAGTGGTTTTCTGGCGGTTTTAGAAGTTGAAGTTGTAGAGCCTATGTACCTGGCAACACTGAAGAAAATTGATTGTGATATGTTTTACATTCTGTATCTAAACAATTTATTCATGATTAATTTTCAAAGAAGTCTTACTGAACTGAAGACTATATACTGTAAATTAGTGTGAAAAGACAAACACTCATTAATAAATTTGAGTGTGAAAGTCCATTAGACTACCGTTGTTTCATATTATAAAAGTAGTAACAGTACAACCTCACAAAGTAATTTCAGTCAATTGCATATTTTGTCTCTCCCAAATATTTATCAGGTTGGACAAGTTAATAAGTAAGTGCTAAATTGCACATTGAATACATAACATCATGAAACACAATGGGACATAACAATAAGTCAATAACCAAGACAATTTGGGTGGGAACAATGTAATTTGGGCATACTATATCAGTAAATGTATAGGTTCAAAATGGCATCATCAACTGCTCTTGGCAATAAAGTCTGTCTAGACAGGTCTAGACACTCATAATAAATGATCACAAACAACTCTGGAGTTAATTGTACTTTTGATAATGTGTAGAATCTATATTAATTTCTTCTTATTATGACTTTTGAATATCTTCACACCAGTGATAAGAAAAATTATGGTAATTTCTAAATTTTTTCATACCATTCTAATAGTCTGGTTTCAATAGTCATCGTATCTAAGGCCAAAGGCAAAGGGAAATTTCATATTTTAGAAAAAACACATACATTTACCAAAGATATGAAATTAACATTAAGGACACATTACGCGACGGCGACCGACGGTGGCCCATACAAAAATGACATTTAGTATGGGAGACTGTCCACCGTCGACGCGGTCACGACACGGCGGAAGGCTTCCCATACTAAAAGTAATTTTTGTATGGGCCCGCCGTCGGTCGCCGTCTGATATGTGTCTCAATCCTTAAACAACAGCTATTTCTCATGATATTTCCTCTTTACTAACCATTTAACTTCTGGCCTATTCTAATGAACTAACAAATTATTATTTTATCTGTTTAAAACTATTGTATGCACGGATATATAACAATATGTTGTTAATCATAGGGATAGGATACAATTGTGTTAAAAGTATTCTACAGGGTGTTAGGATAAACAGTTGCATTACTTTAAGGGGTGATTGTACAATCAGCTGATAGCAGCAAAATACACTCAGCTGATCAAACGTTTGTATGAAAAGTCGAATTGTTTTTGCGATTTTCCCCTGAGTTCCTTTGGGAAAATTGTTCATTTTCATGAGTGTAATCATAGATTCTTCTTCTTATCGTGTGGCCTGAGGTCAGAGTTTTTTCAGACCGCCTTATGACCTATGATGTGGTTTTGATGTAACAACTACTACCACCAGAGATAGTAGCCATGACCAACTGTATAAAGTGTGATCCGAAGCACGGAATCATCTTTCTTTTGAGACAATCAGGCGATTCGGCCTGCAATGTCCTAACGAACTGGGGAAAAACGCACAAAGTGACATATCACCAGGTGTCCCCCATGAGAATCGAATCCACGACCTTCATGTCAAGAGTCCAATGCTCTTGACCATGGAGGTAGCTCATCAATCATCCATTAAAGTAATACAACTGTCTACACTAGCACTCTATGTACTCATGTATAATAAAAATTCGAATTTATTATTGATTTTATGAGTATACTTTGACGAGGATGAGACCTTCCACCTTATTGCAAACTGTGCATTCTGGGGAAGGTATAGTATGAATTAAATTATAGAACTCATTTACTGGAATATGCCTAAATGCTGAAACTAGTGTTTTCCTAGCAAGGTTGGCAGAAATGTATCAGGACAACTAACATGGCCTACAACGGAGGGTCCTGTCCCAAATTCGGATGTCCAGTGACTGTTCCCCAGAACGGTATTCCCATTTTTCTAATGATCTTTTCTTTAGTAGTGGTATCAATTCACTGGGATAAGGCTTGGAAGCATGCAACCCTCAATTACAGCCAAATTTGTCAGGGAATCTCTACTACTAATTTACCTACTTGAATCAAAGTGGTTTTTCTGTGATGTTTTATGCACAATTTCGATCCTCTAGTAAAATTGAGTACCAACATACTTGATTTTGCCTGTGACTTCATTCACACTAGCTCCTGTCATTGTAGTGAGATAAAATATACATATAGTATCCGTTTTTAAGTCTAATCGTAAGCATCTAAACACAAAAAGTTTCATTAAAATTGGTTTAGTAGTTTTTGGGTGATACTTGAACAAACAAACACAGACAAAAATTTTGACTCTTTTGGATATTGGGACACCTACCTTAGACACGAAAGGTGTCTAACGTAGGTGTCCCAAAATCCGATACAGTATTATCATAAGTATAGATGGTATGGAATACATTATACTACATGCTCAGAGGAAGGATCTCCATAGAGTCCGCATAAATTTACGATTGTAGTTAGTCTCTTTTGTCTTATGACATACCTTTAATAGTAGAAGGAGATGGAACTATAGATATTTGTTTCTGTGGCTGTCCACTTTTTTTTGAGCTAGTGTGCGTGAAAAGTGACCGTAAACATAAGGCTATATGTCACTTGGTGCCTTTTGTCCATACTACTTGACACCACACACTCAAACCTAAACGTCAAAAAAAGTGGACACTTTACAATTGGTATGGCTCACTCTATTAGGTATAATCTCTTTGACTACATGTTACTAAATCTCGACACTAGACCCATATGGTTGGATCTTAAACTTACCATCTTTATTTTGTTTTGGTCGAACAAAAATGTAACAGATAAACTAAATAAGACTTAAGGCCTGTTTCACCACTTCTGAATAAGTTGTTGATAGCTTATTTGACATATTTTTTATACAAAATATGTCAAATAACCTAATAAGACCAAGCTGTCAGATAAGCTAACAAGAACTTATCCAAAAGTTTTGGAACAGGCCCTTATATTAATAATTTGGATCATTTCTGTCATATTTATTAATGAATAAAAAAAACGGTTATCTTTTACGGTATGGGCACACAAAGCTTACAGTTGAATGTTAACAGATAGATGATGATGATGATTGGTTTGTGTAATGGTTTCGTCAACTTTAAATATAAAAAAAGTCATGATTTCTTAGATCTGACCTTATGAGTCTCATTTCGAGAAATAGGTTTTGTTTTTCCTAATTAATGTTAAATGTTTATTAAGTCAAGTAAATACAAAGCAATTGGTAAAATCATAACAAAAGAACTCACTTGCAAGTATATCTCTTATCCACGTCTACGCACATCAGATGTCGAATGAAATCTTTGGCGGAGTCGCTTATATCATCCCAGTACGGAGAGTCAAATTCAAAGTCACCCTTCAGTATCTGGGCAAAGAGGTTGGCATCATTTTCGTCATAGAACGGCGGGTAACCACACAACAAGATATAGGATATGACTCCTATACTCCACACATCCACAGCCTTCCCATACGGCTTCTGGGCTAGCACCTCGGGCGCTACGTACCCCGGTGTACCACAAGCCGTAGCCATGATCCCTGAATCCTCTATCTTAGACAAACCAAAATCACTGATCATAATTTTACTGTCCTCATCGGCACTGTAGTAAAGCAGGTTCTCAGGTTTCAGGTCTCTGTGCACCACACCCTGGACGTGCATGTAATCCACCGCTTCTAACACCTGCCTGATCAGATTGGAAGCATCTTTCTCCGTATAGGATCCTTTCTCGACGATTCTGTCGAATAATTCGCCACCTGTCACCAACTCCATCACAAGGTACACTTTATTTTTGTCCTCGTACGTCTCGAGCAGCTGCACGATGTTCGGATGAGAGAACATCTTCTGCTCGCCAGGCTCAGACTTCGCCTGCTCACTGAATCTCTTCAAAACCCTAATTTCATTCTCCAACGAATCCTCCTTTCCCTTGAGAGCCTTCTTGTCGATGATCTTGCACGCGTACAGCTGGCCGTTATCTTTGCTCTCTATTAGGCGCACCTCCGAGAAGGCCCCTGTCCCCAGCAGGTCTTTGACGACATACTTGTCCTCGATGGACGGTTGTTTCTCGGAGTCTCGACTTTCCTTCTTAGATTTTCTACCGAAATCTTTTTTCCCGAATAGAGGCATTTTGAAGCCTCACTCTTGCTGATTTGAACCACTACTTATCTAAATTATCTACGTGCCTACGTAGCTATATCGAGTCGAGACTGGCTGGCCCACAGAACAATAAACTCGGGCTTCACGGAACAAACGGAATGCGCAGGGCGACCAAGGTCAGGCCATTTGTCAAAAATTCGTCACGTTTCGTTCCACATACGTATCCTTGTTATGGAAAGCGCTTTTGTTTGTATTCTGTGATTTGTGTTAGTAAGAGATGTCTACTAAAATTTCACGACTATTTAAAAAAAATCTGTAGCCTTCTGCGTTTGTTATATTAGGTAAGTATAAGTACAATATACAGTTTCTGCATAATTTGCTTTAAATTTGTCAAAGCAGAAAATTTATCTTCGTATATCGGAACGTACGTGATGTCTAGTCTTCTTTTTATTTCAACGCCATCTATTGGAAAATTAAATGCTGTAGTTTTTTTAACGATCATTTAATACTGCGTTAAATCTTTACTTTTAGTTTAAATAGATAATAGAAATAATAGGAACCCATTTTTTTTCAACTGAGTAGGTAAGTTCGTATTAAGGCGTTATCTTAATTTATTTTATGCTTTCTTATCACATTTTCGACAACAGCAGCTCCACGCCATCCATTGCTCGTTGGCTTAGAAACTGTGATTGACGATGTTTTAGAAACTATACAATGTACAATGAAGATGTTATACTGATTTAAACTGTTATTTCGTCCTACAGTAAAATCCAAAAAGTTATTTTTATATCAACTTTTGTAACTGTACCTAATGTTTTCGGTATTATAGAAAAAAAAACAGTAGGGCTAGCATGCCACCCATGACAAAGCGTCAAAACGAGAAAACCGTCATGCGCACTCGGTTTCGTATACGCAAAGTAACAAAGACAGAGGCACGTCTCGATTTTTGTCGTTTACTCGGGGGTGGCATGCTAGGCCCCCGGTAATCAAAATAAATGATCGAATGATACATCCTAATGTCCATAGTAATTGACTATGGACATGCTGCTGATATTAACGTATGAGTTACAAAAATCACACTTCCGATCATCCTTACATTCCGCGCCGCGGGCATAGGCCACGCAAGGGTAAATTATTATGGATTATGAACTTACCTACTTGTAAACTGTTTTTCTTACACTAAAGATAATAGTTTTAAAAAAACCTGATTATTTAGAAAACAAGTAAGCGATGAACACTGGCAGCACTTTCAACCCTCACCCTTGCATCCCTACAATTTCCTTTGTCTATGCCGCCACCCCCTGACGTCACACTGAAAATCGACCAATCCCATTGGGCACAGTAGTGTATGGCCCTCATAAGCAGAATCACTGGCCCACATCGCTTTTAGTAACTTATCTTCTAATGTTTTCGTTATGCGACAATATGTGCCGTTCAAAAATGTCCTCTACTGTGATCTGAATCTTATAAAATGAACCCTACAGTGTCTACCTTACAGTGAAATAGTTAATTGTTTTATTTTAGTAAAAAGTGTGTATTATTTCTAAAATTACGTTAGGGGTGGTGCCGTGATGCCAGTTCGCAAGCAAGGTGAATTCTAGTGTTACATTGAATATTGTTTTGTATGTTCTTGTAGAAGTGAACGTATATTGTGCCACTGCTGGATTAATGGTAACATAAAATCAATTGCACATAGGAATTGGTAACCCCCGTAAAAGCACACTTAATGATACCTATCGATAGTACAGTGTACGCGCTTTACTTGAATGCCTTTTATATGATTTAATATGATGTTAGGTACTGTGATAAAACGAAGCATTTAGTTACTTATTATCAAGGTGTTCAGTTCTAAAAATACCAATACCTATAAGTACGCCTAACTAATAGCTAATTACACGTTTTAATAATACCAAATAATCCTTATATTTGGTAACAATGACATTATTATCATATCACCAATAAAAGATGCACATCAGCGGCTGTAGCATGGCAGTGTGATGTAGCGCTATCACGCCTTAGCTCTGTTTCCATTTGCGCGCGAACGAAATTGGTAGAAGGCCAGATATCGCCTTATCGCGTGCATAATGCTACGGCTGCTGATAAGATATGATTAAATATATAAGTATGCATAATTGTATGTTACCAAAACATGAGCGCAAATTTTTTTTTTGTCACCAAAACAGAGGTCAAACATTTTTATTTTTTAAGTCACGATAACATAAGCGTTAATTGGCGCAAATAGATATATAATTATTAATGTCACCAAAAACATGAGCGCGTATATTTTTATTTTTCAGTCACCAAAAGATGAGCGCAAATACAAATGTCTTTCCTTAGAGCCGTAGCACATCAATTGTATGTCACCAAAACCATGAGCGCAAAATAGGAACCTATATTTTTTCCTGGAGACGTATTGTAGCACCTAACATTTTGGTAATTCAGAGGCCCACCGAGCATTGGAACTGCTGGAAGACTATCACAGCAAGTTAGTCAAGCCACAGGATCGTCAACTACGACTTGCCATCGAGAGGGTCATCAGGATTTTCAAATCAAGGCTCTTCCAAGCTCTTCTTGGTGAGTTTATTCAAAATACTCTTGATTCTAGATATAACGATTCTCAAAGTTCTCAAAACAGCATTTATTTTATAAAACTCTTCACATAAACCTGGCGGTACTGGATTTCAGAATAATAATATGTTATGAGTACCTATACTTCCTCCGTGTGGACATGTGATTTATAAAGCCTAGGTATTATTACTCAGGGTCAGGGATAAGTGTACACTACACTCCATCTTTCTATTAATGACATTATTTTTATAATCTAGTTCCAGAGATTACCCAAACATACTGTAGGAATGTTTACCTAGCTAACTTTAACTTTACTATCACTATAATAACTTTTCAATCCCGTTTTGGCTGTACAAGTAATCTGTGATGGATGCATTATTTTAATTTGGGAACTGATTTACCTATAGGTACATTTTCCGCCTACATCTAATATGACCTAATATTATAATTTAAATATGCCTAGTTCAATAAAACGATCACAATCACAAAAAAGATAAAGGGTCATCAATTCAAAGTCGCTGAGCAAGCTATAGAGAAAGCAAGCCGGTGTCTCTGAGAGATCAGATCACATTTTAAAGTGGTTGACATAGCTCAGAAAATTAGCAAGCTGAAGTGCAAATGGGCTGGTCATATCTGCCGAAGAACTGACAACCGATGAGGTGTCAAAGTTCTAGAGTGGAGACCACGAACTGGCAGGCGTAGTGTGGGATGTCCAGCGGCCTGCAGGACCGACGACCTAAAAAATGGTATAGCGGGGAGCGATTAGATAAGGAAGGCCGAGGATAGAGATTTTGTGGGGCGCCTTGGGAAAGCCATGTTCAGCAGTTAACGATGATAGGATGATCGAATTCTTATAGTTTTAAAAACTGTCACCTCAAGTTATCTTTGACAATAAAAACTCGCTAACATTATGCACCAAGACAAACAACATAAATCAATATAAAACTTTTTGACAGTTCAACGGTCGAAGGGATTTAATTCAATCAGCCTGCTAACGTGCTATAAATAACTATTCAGCCCCGCGTGACCGCACTCGCGTCACAAACGCTCTTGAATCTCCCGACCACGACACTGCCATTGTGATCCGCATTATATTTAGCCTGTTGCAATGAACATCTGACGTACCTACTTGATATCAGTGTGATGATAATGAAGTGGTATCTACTGTTAGGATCTCACTAATCGTCTCCAAGTTCTGCAACGCAAGGAGCAACAGATGTTTAATTTTCTCGTGGTCGCGATTCGGGCATTCTGCAATGCTGGACAATTTGCAAATTGGACATTCTGCACCTAAAGGGTCTTACCATATGCATCTCAAGAACAAGGAAATTGATTTATCTATGTGATCTTCATTCTTATAGTTTAAAAAAGAAAGAAAATTGTTATTTATGTGCCAACGTAACGACTGACTCTGACATTTAATAACGGATATTACCAACCTACCTTCACAACAGATCGACCCATTTTGTAAAGGAAGTTTTAAATATCGTATGTTTGTATCATTGCGTACTTTATTTTAATAGATGGTATTTTACTTTGAAGGTGTTAATCAATTTGTGAATTAACCTTCACAAATTGTCCTTTGTGAAGTTTCATGATAATGTCATCACATGAAACTTTACAAACGAAATTTGCCACACATCAAACAGGTGTGAAAGCACTAATCTCTTACAGTAAGTGGAGTCTTATACCTAACGGTACGGTCATAATGTGACCTAGATTTTATATAAAGTGTCATACCTAGTCGCAGGTTAGAGTTTGTATTATAAAGCTGACTTACAAACAGATAAAAAAACGATTTGATGGGTAATTGGTAATATAGTTAGTTATCAGTCAGTCAAGTACAGAATCTATATCTGGAAACGAGTTTTTCCAGAGATGAGACCTATTTAGATCGATTTTTTGCATCCATAAACTCCATCTCTGAAAATGTAATCGACATCCCTAGAACCGTTTTCTAGAACGCGAATGCAGATAAATTTAACCTATAAACAAATATTGATATAATTGAGGATAAATGGCTCACACGTACGCTATCAGTAGGTAGATAGACTGTAGGTAGTACTAGGTACTTCTTCTTCTTCTTATCGTGTGGGCAGCAAGCCCTGGTGTCAAAGTTTTTTCAGACCGCCTTACTGCCTCTGGCGTGGTTTTTATGTAACGACTACTGCCACCAGAGATAGTAGCCGAAACCAACTGTTTAACGTGACATCCGAAGCACGAAATCATCGTTCTTTTCAGACAATCAGGTTATTCGGCCTGCAATGTCCTAACCAACCGGGGAAAAACGCACAAAGTGACATATCACTAGGTGTCCCCTATGGGAATCGAAACCACGACCTCCGTGTCAATGCCCAATGCTCTTAACCATTAGACTACGGAGGCAGTTTACTAGGTACTTCAGGGCAGGATCTTACAAATTGACCTGTTTTTGGTTGAGTTTTAAGACATGAAATAATCGTTGTTTTAATCCAGATAAAATATATGTTGCTGTTCATAAACTATTCTTGATTATTCTGTGGCTCAAAACACGATAGTTATTACTTCTCTCGATCATAAAAGCATGCTAAGATAGGTAAGTTTATAACTATTTTTCAAGTTTTACTGAAACATTATTAATACTACAAATAAAAACAATACACTGAAAAATAGGAAATGACAATGTCTAAATTATTCTCAGGCTAGTTTTTTCCCCCCACCACCCAAGAGAAAAGATATTGAAGCGGGAAGACCTGCCTTCAATTGAAGCGGGATGGCTAATTGCAAACTTATGTTTATAAAAAGAGACGCTTGCACTCGAATAACCGGGCCTTAAGTGAGAAAAGAGCAGGTATTGAACTTATAAAAGTTTAAATGTTTCCATATAGGCTCTACATTGGATTAACCTTGTGCATCGGGGCGTCGCTGAACTTGATTGCAGCTGATCTCGTGTTTCACATAGGCTTCGCTCCTTCACACACGCTATTCGTTATCATAAATAGTTACTTACATTATCTGTCATTCGTTGTAGGGTAGTAGGTTGTTAAAATATCATATTAAAACAACAACTGGACATAGTTTCGGTACTACTGGTGAAAAGTAAATGTTCTGAGGTTTCAAAATATCTCTGACTACCCCCTCGGGAAATATAGTCGTGAGCATATGCTATGCTATGCTAAACCAACAAACAATAACATAGCATGATGTTATTCTATTCCTTACTTATATTATCGATTATTTGATTTAATGCATGAATAAATAAGTGAACGCAAGGCAACGTGAACACAAATATTATTGTTTGGAACACGCGATTAGATATTTTTATGAAGTTCATGCTCCGGGTTACATTATTTATTTTCGAAACTCGCAATTTGGAACACGAACAATAATAGCTACCTATACTCCATTCTAAATAGCAAAGAATTTTTAAGGATATTTTGAATTACAGAAACAGAGAATTGAAATACCTAAATTCCCTACTCTCACTGAATATTCCTAAAACAGCGTTAGTGACATCCAAGATAGGTACCTATGTCGGGTATTTGCTAATCAAAATTGGCCAGAAAGCTAAATAGAAATCAGAATATCTATTCATCCATATGTATGTACACATGCACGTCTAGTATGATTCCTCTACATGCGCGCGACGCGCCTTTGCTCCATCGAAAATATCCTGTTCCTGCACTTTTCATAGAGAGACTGCGAAAACCGCGCTTGCCGCGACAAGTAATTTGGAATATGACCGAGTCGCGCGCAAGAAGAGAACACAGTCATGCTAGACGTGATTGACTCTGCAGTGCACAAAGTCGCGCAAAGAGTAATGGAATGACCTATGCGACGAATCACACTTCGAATGTCGAATGTCGGAATTTCATAACCTTGCAGTAGGTAGTGTATTAGTTAAAGTACCTATCTACAGTGAGAGACGATTCTCAGAAGCGGGTATTGTGTATGAACGAAGAAAAGCGCAATCGTCTGTTACCAAAAAATTCGAAAAAAAAACTATGTTTTTTCACCATAATCTGCGTTTGATTAATATTACATATTAAAAACACTATTATCCTCAATATCAAGACAAATAAATAAAATGATTCTTTGATAAATACCTAGTATATGTTTTAGATTAAATTACGGTATCAATTCCTTTTATTTGATATTCGGGCGTTTTTTTCAGAAATCCAATATTCTGTCGAACAGTAACTAGGTACGTGTATAGTATTCGACCGAATACCGAATGCTGAAAAAAACGCCCGAATAGGCCGAATACTGAATAGTTGCCAATTATTTGTTGCATCTCTAAAGATAACCCTTACTGCTAATCAAACATTTCGTTAGATAGAGATGTTATATTATACACTCCTGGGCTGCAATCGCGGTCAATATTCGGTGATTGAACCGTGAATGGTCTACGTATGAACCATAACTTTTGACACTTTTGGTATTGCATTAATCGCTGTACAGCTCATGACAGCCGTTAGAGCCGTTTTGACAGATGTTACATAGAGTTTAGCGCGATGTGGAATTCAGCACAGTTGAATGGTAATTTAATTGCAATGTGATTAGAACTGAAATTGGATAAGAATAGAACTTCGATGTTTTAAATTAGCGCAATCGTTCTCTGCTCAATCTTTTACAATAATACCTACGTACCGGATATCTCAGAGAAATTATATTGTGTATGAAAGGAAAACATGATTTTCCTTGTTTGTTATTCCAGTAGGAACGATAATCAACACGTGTTTCGTTTATAAACAATTCCCAACCCAAAGGGACAACAATTCAGACAGTACAGGCGGGTCTTTCCAGATTTGCCAGAAGGGAAATTGAATCGCTTTAATAATAGAGGTAAGAATCTTTATTTACATAAAAACGAATTTAAACATAGGTTAACTGATAAAAAGGAAGAACTTATAAAGTTACTAGAGTTAACCCGCGACTTCGTCCGCACATATGGTGGTATAGGGTCCTTCTTAATATGCTGACACTTTTTTAAGGGGATGATCAGAACGTCAAACTGAACACCTTTCTCTATGGGACCAACATCGAAATCGCGAAAAAAAAACACTCTTACAAACAAAACTGCAAACCTACTCGAGCCAAATGTATGGGACAGCAGATTTTTTTTCGCGATTTTGATGTTGGTCCCATAGAGAAAGTTGTTCAGTTTGATGGTCTGATCGTTTCCTTAAAAAAGTGTCAGCATATTAAGTTGGACCCTATATGTATATTATAGAGAGACCTAAAATAATGTCGCTCATAGAATATTAAATCAAAGGACGCGTAGTGTATTCGCAAACTGCGATATGTGCGGTGGACCGTTTGACCCAGATCTCAAGATACGGGTCACCGAGTCAACGGGTACAGCACAGCTGACGTTTGCTAACTATTCCCTGCCTGACGCTATTGGTCCTGTTTTAATTGAAATTTTAAATTACCATCGGATAACTAACAAAAATGATCTACCAGTCAACACAGTTATTAAATTAAGTACTTATTCGTTTAACTTTACTCCATTCCAAATAACTTTCATCCATCCATCTCCATTAAAAATTCTTAGAACAGCTTTAGTAACGTCCAAGGTCCAAGATATGTTGGATAGTAAATCGTTTCGTTTTGATAAATTAATTAAGTACCTATATTTACTAATCACAATTGGCCAGAAAGCTAAATAGGAATCGAAAAATCTTTTCGTCCTTAGTTATGTGGAATGAAGTATAAGTTGGTCCATTCACATATACTTCATTCAAAATAAGGACGACGAGATTTTCCGATTCCTATTTAGGTTTCTGGCCAATTCTGCTAAGCAAATATAATTCATTTATCAGAAAGATGTACTATCCGACATATCTTAGACTTTACTAAAGCTGTTCTAAGAATAAGTGAGAGTAAGTGTTTCAAATCTTTGTTTCTGTAATTAAAAATAGCCTTAAATTTTCGTTGCTATTTTGAATGGAGTATTGGTATACAGCAGGTAGTTATTTAATAAAAGCATACCTATAATGTATACAACTCTTTCTTTAACCCTGTCCGTGATATACTTTAGAGTTTTGACTAGCTTTTGCCCCCAACTTCGTCTGTAATGGGTTGAAACAGTTTGAATCACACACTTTCAAAATCTTGATCGAATGATGCATAATCCCCTTTGATTAAAATATAAATTTAATCAAAGATAATCTCCAGATAATCTCCATATTAATTTTGGAATTTTTTTCTGCTGATTTTAACGTGTGACTTTCAAAAATGCCAACTCCTGGAGTGCGATTTTTGAAAGTCACACTTTCATAAACTTCCTGATATCAGCAGAAAATTTCAAAAATTCTATGGAGATTATGCACTTTTAGCCATGATGATTTGTAACGCTTGGTAACGATCTTGTAACGATTCAAAAATAGCACCTCTTAACAATATTCTGATTCTGTGTACCACAGAGTACTATAACTATTGTGTACCTACCTTTCATGCAAAACCGTTCAGACGATATACGTGATTGAGTCATAAACATCCAAACATTTTAAACTTCTCAACTTCGTTTATTTTTCATTTGTTTTTAATCGAATTAACATTTTTAAAATCGTATTTCTTTGAGACTGCAGTTCAGAAGTAGTAGTCAAGTGCATTAATTAATTTTTTTCTAAACGCTACATTTTATTTAAATTCTGTCCTTTGTTAGGTACTTTTACTATATTGTGTAGAAAAGACTCGTAACTTGTAAGTACCTAACCTAACCTAATAATAGTTAATCAGTGAGTTCCACTGGAATGAACCGTGAAGATATCGCTTATCGTTTGTTTTTAAAAGTTTGAATTGTTCAAAGGATTCGAGCTATAAAATGGAGCATTATGAATATTACCTATATTTAGCACACACAATAATTGAGTCCGGTTTAAACGCGTTTCATTATTGTTATTGATTGTTTCA
Source organism: Agonopterix alstromeriana (assembly GCA_963924505.1). NCBI lineage: Eukaryota > Metazoa > Arthropoda > Insecta > Lepidoptera > Depressariidae > Agonopterix > Agonopterix alstromeriana. Next base: position 10,698,486 of record OZ004670.1, read on the forward strand.
TTACCTACATATCATACCATCTACCTGTACATAGACTTAGATACTTGTTTGTTATGTAGTACTTCTAACTGTCGATATGTTTATCAGAAGGATTATATAATTATGATTGTCTTTATAAAGTAATCACGGAAAACTTAACCGCCTTTTCCTACATAGGTTAAGTACTATCGGTAAACTGACGGGCGTCGTAAGGCGTCTAATCTCATATCTTCAACGTCTCTGATGCCAACACAAGTGTGTGGTGTGGCTACATTAATCAGGAACGATTCGGCATACATTGTTTTAATCGCTACACTTTAAAATAGAGAGAATATATCAGGCAATGTATGCCGAAATCGGGCCTGACAAATTGGGCAGAGTAATCGCCGAGTCCATCGTAGTGATTCCCCGTTTCATCCTGAACCTGTTCAGGAGGATAAGGACGGACGATAGAATGCATCTGCACAGTTGTACCTACCTCTGGTACATGACTGTTTGCCTGAATAAGCAGTCAGTGTAGTCGAAATCATACTCATCCTTATCACTAAACAATGCTAATCATCATCATCTCAGCCGATGGACATCCACTGCTAGAAACAAGCCTCACCCATAGATCGCCCCAACGACCGGTCCTGCGCTGCCCTCATCCAACGGGCTCCCGCCCCCTTCACCAGGTCGTCGGTCCACCTTGTGGGGTGCCTACCCACGCTGCGCTTTCCCGTACGCGGTCGCCACTCGAGAATTCTTTGACCCCATCGGTTCTGCGAGCAATGTGCCCCGCCCATTAATACTTTAGTTGAGCAATTCTTTGTGCTATGTCAGCGACTCTGGTTCTTCTGCGGATCTCTTCATTTCTAATTCGATCTCGGGAAACTCCGAGCATAGCCCTCCCCATTACCCTCCAGGTGACACTCAGCCTTTTTATGAGGACTTGAGTGAGCGACCACGTCTTTTTTCCATATGTCATCATTGGCAATACACACTGATCAAAGATTTTCGTACGTGAAGATACGTACTATCGTACCTAGCTGACCGACCGACAATAATATTTAGTAGTATTATAATTAGGTAAACTTTCCTACTAAGTATTTATACTCCATTTTCGCATAATCGGCCTATTTTAAAATGGTCAATACAAGAAACAAAATTGGGGTCGCCGGCCGCTCTCGTTCGATATCGATCTCCGACGCCGACACGACCTCAGGCACGCGATAGTTCATAGGGCCCTTAACTGTTCCATAAAAGCTTTTAACCGCATTCATTTCAGCAAAATATTTATAAAGTTTTAAACGTCATTTGTTTACGGAGGCTTTAACACTCTACATTTATGCTATGCTCGGGAAATTATACGACGGACGAATTGCTGTGTACCCAACCTGTCTTATTGGTGATCCCTAAAGTCCAATTCACATTTGTCAACAAAATAGCTTGCTGCTTGACTAACTCAGCTTATCAGCTGTCAGTGAGATGAAAGCATAGATTATTTAATAGTTAGGTAGGTAGGTAATACAGTACAGAGTGCATAAACTATGCAAGGACAGTATAAAATAAATGTATATAATAGGATTTTGTTGACATCAACATCTGTCTAGGACCTAGAACGTTACCATCTGCCTATGTAGAATGAAAGAACCTTCTGATATAGATTTCTATATTTTATCCATATACAGGAATCTAGGAAGGAACTAAAGTGGCAATGGGCGGGGCACATTGCTCGCAGAACCGATGGCTGATGGGGCCGAAGAGTTCTGATTCTGATCGAGTCGACCACGAACCGGAAAGCGCTGAGTGGTTAGGCCCCTCACAAGATGGATCGACGACGTGGGGAAGGCGGCGGGAACCCGTTGGATGAAGGCAGCGCAGTACCGGTCGTCGAGTCAATCCTTGGGAGAGACCTATATATATGTCCAGCAGTGGACGTCTATTGGCTGATATGATTATGATGATCATGATACAGGAATCGCATTAGAATTAACTCGGGAGCGGATTCTAACATAAATATTTCTTTTGCAGATATCCAAGAATTCTACGAGCTAACGCTTCTCGATGACACAAAAACGGTTCAGCAGAAGACGGTCGAGACAATCCGCATTGCTAATAAATGGGAGGCCGATGGCACACGACGAGAAGTAAGTAACTCAACTCTATCGCCGTACAATAAGGCTTTTTGAATGTCACAATTACATTATCTCTTTATCACGTTTTTTAGGGGAGCCTATTAACCTTTGTAAGTATGAGAACCCCCGGATAGGTTTTGGCATGAATCAGATTCCTTTTTATTAAAGATCGAGTCCTAACCATTTTCCTTTTGCTGAAGAGAACACATAGACTTGTAGGTACCTATACCTAGATACCTCTCAGGAAGGTGGCATGGTACCTATCTAGCTTGTTTAGCGCATAAAATACCATTTTGTTCGCATAAAATTCTTGTTAAGGAAGGTAGCATAGTTTCACTGTTTGCTCAATTTGAGCTATTTATTAATTAACAATGCTCGCTGTAGGCTGAACGAAATAAAAAAATTTGCATTGTTGCCTGCTTTGTTTCGAAAACATTTTGCAACAGTCAAACTTATCAGTTCAACCGATACACAGTTAAAAATGGAAACCAACGATTTTTTTAAATGAATTTTCAGATACCGACTGAAGAAAGTGACTACAGATCAGTGTCCAATGCGTTTCTTCAAGATAATCACAGGAAGTCTGATCCACCGCGCAATGAAACACCGGATTCAGCAAAGGTTGGTTTTTGCGAAAAATTTGATAAATCATAATTCATAGAATGGATAGTTGTATAAGTTGTTCAACGATGAAATTGAAATTATTTAATTTATTTATTTAATAATATTTAGGTGGGCATCGTGCAAATCATCACGCCAGCTAGTGGAGAAACTCAGGAGAAGAAGGTAGAATAACCCAAGGGCTTTTAATAATTTATATTAGTACCTATTATTTATATTTTGAACTTAGACCAATAGTGTCTAAGGCCGAGATTCAGAGACGATTTTTTAGTCTTAGCTCGAGCTAAGCAGGGCGAAAAGTATAGATTTTGACATACGGGAGTTCGAACTGTGACTTAAAAATGGTCTCTGAATCTCGTCCTAAGACTTTGAACAATGGTGAAATTCTTTTACTGTTATCTGAAATATTTTAACATTAACTATTTTTTTTGAAACAGCGCCATCTATGCAGATATCTGAATACTAGGTGAGGAGTTCCGATAGGAAAGGTAGATCATGGATTGAAGATTCCATTCCGTTTTGTGTTTTTTTTTTCGTTTTGATGACGTGACGTCCGCGAAGGTGCCTGAACGGAACGCTTCATACAACAAGTGGTCGGTAATGGCGGATGGTTGGTGTTCGTTCGCGTCCCGTAGTACTATTTATAACCTAAAATATAGTATAAGTTTTCGGCGATATGTGCGCTAACGTTTCTTCGTTGTGTGGATTGGTGCCGTTAAATTTTACAATTGTGCCAATGACGTACGAGTACATCGACTGAAGGAATACTCGTAAATGATAATCAGTGAAATGATATTGCAAACAAAATTTTGACATTCACACTGCAGATATTTCGTATTCGTCGCAAGTAAGGCCATTTAATAAACACTAATCTATTTTTAAACGTTTAGTAATTTCTTTACACTTTGGGAACGTTTCGATTCTTGGTGAGGCTAATGCGACTACTGAGCTAGTTTTGCTTGTAACAATTCGCCCAGTTACTAGCTGATGGTTGTACCCATTTATTACCAAGTGCTCATGATTTGCACACTAATAAGTAACGTAACACGGACATTCTAATTAAAGTTCATCGCTTTGACATTCATGCCATCCTATCATTGATCACAAGTTGGTAACACCTAATAATTACCCTCCCATACATATCTACTAAAAATCACTATCAGAAAAGGGCTCGGCTCGTATTATTACGATCATTAGATAAGGACTGCTGCAGTTTTTAAATCCTCAGCTAACATGATAATCAGCTTATGTTACGGGACTCAAAGCAAACATATAAAGAGGTCATATACTTCAAAAACAGGTCAAATATGTTTGAATTGTTTTTGGTGCAAGTTAGATGTGGGTTCTAGGTAGAATGGTGCATGCCGACCAGCTCAAAGTATGGTGCTGACGAAGGACACGAGTGTGTAACTAACAATGCATGCGGTGTACATAGTATAGTACGGAGATCAATATAAGAGGGCTATGCACACTTGGCCTCCAAAATGACAGAAAGAAGGAAGAAAAAAACCCATAATGGATTCCTACGGAAAGTGTCTTCCTTGTTTAATCTGGATACGGTGAGTAGGTCCAGATATTTTACAATCTCCCGAATAACGAAACTTATTTCAAATACAGAACTGAATTTCACCATTGTCATGCTTCAGATCGCTTGCACCAAATGTTTTTGAAACCATTTACTGATAAAAAACTTTTGTTGCAAGTGGCCTTTATTATTTTTTGTTTTAAACAAAAACCTTAACTTCCCAGTGTATTGTATCTGTGATATCTACATACCAACCTAGTAAATTGTGATACTACTTTTTCAATTGTAAATGCTTATCATTAGTACTTCAAAACTACTTAGTAAAAGAATGTTATTTGATTTAAAAATGACTAAACCCATTAACATTTCATTTAAGAAGAAAGATTGTACAAACAGAAAATTGTTGCCCAACAATGTATGTTTGAAAAAAAGTAAAAAATATTATTTTCTTTCAGGCTCACGTCACATTACCTGAAATGAAGCAGGTAAATCTCTATTATCTAAATAACAACATCTACGATAAATGTGCTTATTGCTTAAACAAACTACCTTGTACTTATTCATAAACCTCTGAACATAACTAGGCCAGGCTGTGTCACTATACTATAGCTCATTAGATTTACAAGTTTTAATATAAAGGGTTCCATTTGGTTACACATAATACTAAAATCATCTATCAAATAAATTAAAAATAAATAAAAGCTTGTATTTTTGTTTTGTAAAGCATAATGAGAACTGTAAATTGACCCGGTGAATTACTGTTCTCAAACAATCACAAATTGAAAGAATAAAAATAATTGAGATGTCACCTGAAAGTTGCAGATAAATGGCATAGAGGGTGGTGGTACAGAACGGACACAGGAGGACGGCTATGTGTACCTGACCGTAGTGTTGTCGCGCGCGGGGGGCGCCGGGCTGGGGTTCAGCATCGCCGGGGGCTCCGACAACCCTCACGTCGCTGACGATCCACATATCTATGTCACTAAGCTCATACCGGGGGGCGCGGCGGCGGCCAGTCAGTTACAAATCAATGACGCCATATTACAGGTTAGCTAGATTACCTTTAGGCTTCTAACAAAATGGTAGATCTGTCTACCAGATTATCATACGGAAAAACAATTGATAATTCCTGTTTGTTGTTATAACCTGATAATTGTGATATGAATTTACAGTTTTTGCTATTTACTCATTCAAATTTCATTATAACTAAGTGATTAATATAATTATCAATTAAACTTTCAATTAAATACCCCACTATATTATTCTCATGGTGAACAATCTTAAGAATACTTCTAGTATAGTTCAATGTAAAATAGAGACCAATGTAATTCTAATTGACACAGCGATCTTATAACATCTCAATCAATATGCAAGATGGGTAAATGGTTGAAGGTCTTACTAATTATAATTCATCTAACACCTTGTGGTACACTTGAGCACTTAACTAATTAAATATTTGTGATTAACACTTCAAATTAAATATTCTTGTTCTACATGAATCTATTTAAATACTAAGACTCTTTGAAAAATGCAGGTTAACGATACGAACGTCGAAAACGTGTCTCATGCTGAAGCTGTAGATGCACTGAAAAAGGCCGGGAACACTGTGAGACTGGTAAGTAACCCTTGTTGATTAAGTCCTAAGACCATATAACTATGGACGTGTTACGCGTGTAATTCTAATAACAAACTTTTCTGCCACTTTTTGTGGGGGAATGAAATCCGCAACTTTGGATTTTATTCCATAACTTAAGATTCTGAATTTGATTGTTCAAAACAGTCTCGTGTGAACCCCAAACGATAATAGTTTGAAGTTGTTGTTCCGCAACAATACAATACAATAACTTCAAACTAGTCTCGTTTGGGGTTCACACCTTATCACCTCTGTTTCTTTTAGTGATAACATTTGATTTGATCTTGTACCTTGTCAGAGGGGAATGCTAACAACGAGGCTGGTTCCTCGTTAAATGCATATTAACTTGCACAGTTCAAATAAAATAATCAACAAACAATATTGCAGAAAATAAAACGTCGCGCAACAGAAGACACCCTAAATGTAACCCAAGTGACAAACAAAGAGGAAGCTATTGAGATAGAACTAGTGAAGGGAGGTGCAGGTCTCGGGTTCAGTATAGCGGGCGGTCTCGGCAACCAGCACATTCCTGGGGACAATGGCATCTATGTCACGAAGATCATGGCCGGAGGCGCGGCGCACCGGGATAGCAGGTTAAGGGTCGGCGATAAACTGCTTATGGTCAAGAATACCTCGGTAAGTGTCATTTTAGTCTACACTAGAGTTTACCAGATTTTAGGTCAAATCATAAGCTATGAAACAAAACAAGCTTCATCAAAATCGGTTCAGTAGTATTTGCGTGATGCCGTTACAAACAAACAGAGACAGACAGACAAAAATTCTAAAAAAGGTTGATTTGGAGTCAGGGAGAACTAAAAACCATATAGTAATCTTTTTCTTGTAAATATCTTCAATGTTACCGTTTTATAATAGTTTAGACTATCGACCCACCCCATCCTCGCACTGGTACCATAAATAACACGTTCCTCGTGAAATAGTCAATATATTCGTGAAATCCATATCAAAATCTCTATAGTAGTTTCTGAGATAAATCTATAATAAAGACAGACAAGATTAAAGAAAAACGCGTATGAATTTAGTGATATTTTTAGAATAACAATAACTTAAAAGTATAAGATAAAGAATGCTACTTGATGTTCATAGTACTCTGGTCAGAAAGAAGTCAAAGTTATTGGGAACACGAAATAGGCAGACAAAGTAGTGCTGACCACTCATAATTTATGTGAAAATGCTTTGATTTCTGCTGATGGCGCCTTTTCTTTTTTCTTAAATTTAATATGGATGGAACAGTGGTTTTAATTTCAATCAATCAATCAAATAATCTTTACTAGCTGTGGCCCACGACTCCGTCTGCGTTGACCTTAAAAAAGTATCATGTGCTTATCCAGATCATATTCTATCTGTGTGCCAAATTTCATTAAAATCCATTCAGTAGTTTTTACGTGAAAGAGTAACAAACATCCATTCATACTTACAAACTTCCGCGTTAATCATATTAGTAGGATTTTACGCCAAAAAAATAAACAGTAAAATACAGAAAAAAAAATACAATCAACAATCATACAGGTATCACTGTTTTTTATATTTCGTATCTATGGATGTTAAACTGGATTGAAAAAATAAATGTTTGTTCTGAATAACTTTAACATAACATAAATATTCTATTATTTGCACACCAAAAACATACAGCGACAAAAACAGAACTTTACAAGTGCTGAATTCATGTATTTGTAAATAACATCAAACCATGGATAGGTAAATGAAAGTTTCCTGTATCAAGCCAAAAATGTCTGTAAGGTACACACCAATTTCAATTACGTATTTCCGCGTAACAATTACACTGTCGACTTGAACGGTGCATTGTTAACATTTTTTGATACTTAGTATTACGTCGATATGGTGACTCAGAGTGAACACCTCAATTAGCATTTGAATTTGTATGCTATGTAGTAAATATATTTATTGGATCTTACTTATCACAGAATATATATAGTGATATGGAATTAACTGTTACATGAATAAATTATAGCACAGCATTTGATTTGGCATAGTTCACATAGAAGATCCATAATTATTGTTGCATTCTTTTTTCGAGTCATGCCATTGTCTGTACCATTCAAAAACTGTGAATGCAGATGCTATTAGAAAGATCCCAATTAGACCTACTAATAAATCTGTGTAATTAATTGCATAATACTCGTAAATGTGGTTCAGTTATCAAGAAGAAAAATTTTGCATTCCACCACCGACAACTACCACAAATCTTGAATATAACTCTAACTTTATCCAATCAGGGCGGCGATGTGGACCTAGACAATGTGACCCACGAAGACGCCGTCAGCGCACTCAAGGCGACAGGCGAGCGAGTAGTGTTGGTACTCATACCGGGCCCGCGCCACGGCCAGCCTTCGCCCCGCACGTCTCGCGCCAACACACGTAAGATTCAAACCTTGTTTATCTACTGCAGGGGATAAGCCTCCCCTAGTGACATTCCTAGTCCTGTAATGGGGAACTTGCACCAAAATTATAATGATGAATTATCTTAATAATTCAATAATAATAGTTGTGAATACTGAAAGATTTATTCTAAAGTTACGTGGATCGCAATAATTTCAAACACCAAGCAGCGCAAAGTGACGAAGCAATTAGCGACTTGCGTGCGTTAGAAGAGTTCGCAACATATTATAGCGGATGATTTGATATGAGCTTCACGCGTTATGAAAAGGAGTGGCGTCACGTCATGCCGTGAGCGTTTTGGCGCGGAATTTTAAAAGTCATTCAGTTTTATTTGCAATTAATAAATTATTTTACCATTATGGTTTTTGGTATTTTTATGTAAGCCTTAAATCTTTATGATACACTAAAAATATAAAACTGTGCAAGTACCCCATTATGGCATCCAAGTGCTGCCACCTTTCAGTCCACCTACACACAGTGGCATTTGGAAATTACCTGGAGTTAATCAATTAGGGTTAAGACACATTGACCGATGGCGGGCGCATACAAAAAACCAGGATTATTATGGGAACGCGTTCGGCGCCGTTCGTTGCGTCGACACGGCGGAGGATGCGGACGGTGTCCCATACTAAACTTGCTTTTTGTATGGGAACGCCATCGTTCGCCGTCGGTCGATGTGTCTCAAATCAACCCTAAATCATCATCTATATCCAAACTTTGTTTGCCCTGGCCTAGTTATTTTTATGTTTGCTGTTCGTGATAAAAGATGCTTTAACTATCATGATGTATAAATAGGTAAGATAAAACGCATTTCAACGAAATACTTTTAAAAGTATTCCGTATTCTATTAATTACATTATATGAGTTGACTACTATTAGTGAGAAGAATGAAGCAACTTGATCATTTCGAGCATTATTAAACAAGGATACAATGTTGTCTTCCAAACAGTGTTAATAGTCATCATTTGTTCTATATGGGCCCTAATGATTGTTCAATAATATTTCCTATTATCTAACAGTGAAAAACGCAGCAAAAGTCTTTTCCTCGAAGACCTTATTTCCTATGTGATCAATGTGTACATAATGACCGGTAGACCTAACTAAAACATTACAATCGCCAGCATCAAGCGCCGCAAACTCTCTGCGCCGGGAGGATGTCACAGACAGCACAGAAGAGCAGCGCGTCGTCGAACTAGAAAAAGGAACGCAAGGCCTCGGCTTCAACATAGTCGGCGGGGAGGATGGCCACGGGATCTACGTGTCGTTCCTGCTAGCCGGGGGGCCGGCGGAGCGGTCCGGGGAACTGAGGCGGGGGGACAGGCTGCTAGCTGTCAATGATACCGATATCACGCACGCCACGCACGAACAAGCCGCCAAGGCCTTGAAGGTATGTCTTCATTGTTATCAACAGCCTATGTACGCGGGCTCACCTCATGAATAAGGGTAACAGACAGCGGGAGCGGGCCTCAACTACGCGGGGCACAGTGTGGCTTCAAATTTGAGGAGGTAAGTTTATAACTTACATTGAAGAATAAAAGGCAATGAACCAGTTTTTGAAGACTGCTTCTAAATTCGAGAGATCCTATTGGCTGGCGGACTGGTAAAGAAGTTCTAAAATCTGAGGGATACAGAGGAGAGTGTGGGGCGATCCGTTTTTCATTGATCAATAAAATATTGTTCTGATTAAGTTTACCTGAATTACTGATTCAAATTGTTTTATTTGGATACGATTTCTATGGTTAAATAATCAAGATGTGCCATACCGATTGTGTTAACCTATTTTTAATTTATCTTTATTCAATAAATACAATACAAATTCGTCAAACTGTAGAATAGTTATTATTCGATTGGCTCTTAGGGATTTGTTATATTGCCTATATTAGTTTTACACTTCTAAACAGATGCGAACGAATAACTACACTTCTAGTTTGTTTTGTGTGTTTCACCTACAATTATCTGTACCGCTATTGTTTATGGTTGCAGGGTACGGGGCAGAACGTGAAGCTGACAGTAGTGTACAGGCCCCAGGAGTACAACAAGTTTGAAGCTCGCATCAACGAGCTGAAACAACATCACACGCTGCTGAGGACTTCACAGAAACGCTCCTTGTATGTTAGGTGAGTAACACATAGTACAAGCTGTTGATTTGTAGCATTGAAAAACTTTAGAGGGTGGTTTAGACCATCAAACTGAACAACTTTTACCTCGGAGTAAACATTGAAATAGTGCAAAAAATCGGATTTTCCATACAATACTGAAATTCCGGTAGGATTCCATTCTGTTTTGTATGGAACAGCAGATTTTTTTTTCGCCATTTCTATGTTAATTCCATACAAGAAACCTTTCATCACCAAAAATCTGTTAGGTCTTATTAACCCCTCGTATGCTGGAATTCCAGACACAATAGAAAAAAGCATTGTTCTTTGTTCAGATCTGCACCAAAGCATACCCTGTATAAAACTGTAAAAGAAACTGAATGTTCAAATCGTCAATCCTATTATTTAGTGTTATTTCATAATCGTGAGAAAACGAGAAATAAAAATATGTAAAAACCTATGCGTAGTGTGAGTACTTCAAAGTATGTCAAAGCAAAGTCAATAAATCTCCATCTATCACACAATAGACTCGAATAATGTCGCGCAAGGTCACTGCAAGCTATTGTCACCTATTTATTGTGTTCATTTTTTAACTCTACTACAGATCATGTTATAATAATGATCTATACAAACATGATATATTTTTATCTGTTGGTTTGTTCCGTATGGTCGAAAACACATAATTTTGTGAACAGTTTATAAAAATATTATATTTCTCATTTCGCTTTGATATTTTGAAACTGCTAAATTCGGTTGAAACCATGTGGGCACAGGAGAATACACCATCAATGCACGAATATTTGTTAATTTTCTCTTTATAACTATACTCGCCGATTACGCGAGGCGGGGCAAGGTTATATGCTCCTGCGATTGACTAATTTAGTGAACAGTACAATCGCAAGAGCTGTGTTTGACACTTACATATTAAAACAATTGACTGCGTGGTGTGTGATCATGATTATAAACAGTTCTGACTTACTCCGCATCTGCACTGTGCATAAAAACGTACATACGCGATACGATATAAATTCCGCGCCAATCTTGCAGTCCTCGAATGAAATGAATTCATTTAATTTGCAAGAATGTAGTTTACAAAGAGATCTAAGATAAAATAATTCAGGTACAGATTACAATACATTCTACCATGCTATGGCGTGTAAATTTTCTTGGTATGGTAGGGGATCTAAATCCGTTCAGTGTAATATTTGGATCGCATTAGATTTTGTAGGATTGGTTTGGTCAGCTTTAGTTTGTATTGTATGGAAGTTTCTTCTGTACGTAGTAGTTATAATTCTGTATCTTAAGCTAGCTATAGCCAGTGTTAATTGACACGGTTACCCCAGAATAGCGATTTGAACACAATCTCTGACTGATAAGTTAGTATAAAGCATAATGAGCAGCTTTGGGTGTGTGCGATACGATGCGGGACAGTTTATTCGATTAGTTTAAGCGATACATGTGCAGATTTATTTACTGCAATTTATGTCTTATTGTAAAATGTATTTATACTAGTTAGTAAACCAGTATAATTGTTATGATTACAGAGCACTGTTTGACTACGACCCCGTGAAAGACGACGGTCTGCCGTCCAGAGGTCTTCCATTCCGATACGGTGAAATACTGCACGTCACTAACGCGTCCGATGATGAATGGTGGCAGGCCAGGTATGTCTAGCGTCGTTTTCTTTTTTAGTTCCATATGATTAAAATACAGACATGATATAACATTAGATCCATCGCCTACCTTTTAACTTGTTTTGTCTGAACATCGATCTAGATACTAAATATTCGTGTCTGGTTAGTCAGATTCTCGTAAAAATATATAGTTTAGTCGCGTGGCTAGAGGATTCCAGGGCGGTTTCGTGCGCGCGCGGTTTGGGTGGCCAACGGACGATAACGTTTTTGTACCCCTCAAGTGTTTTTGTTAAATAAACAATACTTACTTGAGATTCCACAAACACTTGAAGAGAATTAATACAGTGCTAGACACGGCAATTAATTTCTGATAAAAATTGTTATCTTTGAGTGTAACTTTGAAACTATACTTTTAACAGAAATCTGACAAACCACAGATATTATTTTCTAGATCATGATTAAAAAATGTATTTCGTTAATATTAAAAACGAGCACGGCACTTCAGCCGCACAAATTATATACTAGAAATCATAAGCTTTCATACCAAAAAGTTTCATCGAAATCGGCAGTTTTCGCGTGATGCTCTAACAAACAAACAAACAGAGAAAATATCTAATAATTTGTGATTTGGAATCGAGGACACCTAAAAACCATATCGTAACTTAATTTTTTAAATAGTAAAGTAAGTAAAGTAAATGTTTATTTTGAAACTTTTGCTTAAAACTAACAGATACACTTCTGTTATAGTTTTATAATAGTTAAGATATAATTTTTGTATGGAGCTCGGTGGCGGAAAATGTCCTCTTAAAACAATAAGTTTTTCATGACCTATACTAACATAACAATATTTGTGCAGGCGGCTAGACACGACGGACGCGGACTCAGTAGGCATCATACCGTCGAAGAAGCGGTGGGAGCGCAAGCAGCGGGCGCGCGATCGTCAGGTCAAGTTCCAGGGGCAGGGCACGCCCGTTAGTACTGTGAGTTGCGACGCACACGCACTAGCTTTGTTTATGCTTTGACGCCTTTTAAATATTCACTACTTAACAACCCTATAGGGATAACACCCTACAGGGTTGATCAGACGACTTGCTACAACTATCCGATATTGAAGCGTGCAGATTTAGCAAGGTTCGCGGTATATAGGGTCCTTCTTAATATGCTGACGGTTTTTAAGGGGATAATGAGACCATCAAACTGAACAACTTTCTGTATGGGAATCATTAAATGTGACTAGAAAATTTGTGTGACAATGTTCAAGATATTTAATTTAATTTCCTACTCAACCATTTGGTATGGGACGGCTGATATTTCTTTTCCCAGATTTCCATGTTGGTCCCATGAGAAAGTTGTTCAGTTTGATGGTCTGATCTTTAAATCCGTTAGCGTAATTAAGTTGAACCCTGTGTATCTAAATTATTTGTATTTTTATTGAACGAAGAATGTACATAATATTGTCAATTTAGAACTAGTAATTTTGTACTGTAAACTGTACTAAAATATTATCCACGGTTTTTTTTTAATATTCCCGTCCGATCTTAACTCTGGCATCCGTTACATTGTCACTTCGAAATTTAATAGGCGTTGAAGTAAATTAATATATTCCTGCTTATCACTCTTTATCACAAACAGTTTAGTTCTCTAGTAGGTATATTTCGCTCTTGTAGGGTAGAATGGAACTATGCTAGAACCAAAAAATGAACCAGAAGGGCGGCTTCATGCAACGATCGAAACAGGCGCACGCACACAGACGCGTTCTTACTTCTTAATGAATAGATAGTACTGGCGTTTGACCGAAGACTTGATCTGAGACGAGATCGCGTTGTCGCTCGTTGCATGGAGCTGCCCTTCTGGGATCTATTTCGTACTAGAACTCTATAATCATACGTAATTATTTATAAAGGCTTTATTACTTCTATACTATTTGTTACGAACGCATTATCTAAAATAAAAACCATTTGAAAAAACTTACCTTTATTCGCCTTTTATGTTTTTAATATTTGTGAAAATTCTAAATGTGATTGTATTAAAATGTTTCAGAGCCAATCGACTCTAGAAAGGAAAAAAAAGACACTGTCGTTTAGCAGAAAGTTCCCGTTCATGAAGAGTCGAGAAGACGGCAAGTCCGAAGACGGTTCGGACCAAGAACGTGAGTACAGAACATCCCTCCCTTACCTGCCAGACCAATGACTCGCTCATTATTACGCGTAGTCCGATCTGAACTGATACAGAGTGTACGTGAAAATGCATCTTATGCCAAGTGCTCTAATAACTAAATTGTTATTCGTTAATAATTCGGTTTGTCAAGTTTTTTTATGGTGGGCTGACTCGAAAACTATTTCGAAGTAAATGTCTTTCACACTGAAAGAACAGCGGCCGGCAGCGCGCGGTATTTTACCTATCATATTGAACATTATCTACAGTGAGATAAGATAAAGGGTAGCCACGACGCGGCCGTTGTACTGACTTTTCATTCCATCGATTGGAAATTGTTTTTTCATGGTTTTTATTTATCAATGCAAAGGTTTTCTCCATGGAGTTCAAAAGATTTTCTCGTAGCCATTTACATTTAGAGGACACAAATCAAAATGTTATAAAAAAATATTTATACTTATTGATAAAATCAATTAATCGCCAAAATAATGAAATCAGATTCTCAAAATTATGTCTACTATCCGTAAAAAATAAAAATTATAAAACTTGACATACCGAATTACGGGTAGCGCCCAATTTATCTGTTATGTGAGCATAGTATGCCACCCCCGACAAAACGAGAAAAATCGAGATGTGCCTCTGTCTTTGCTACTTTACGTAAGCCAAAATGAGCGCGCATGACGGGTTTCTCGTTTCCTCACTTTGTCGTGTGTGGTATACTAGGCCTACTGAATTAAAGTTTTGAGGTTTCCTGTCGAAATATATCAGAACAACTAACAGCCATGACATTTGGTGCGTCCTAAAATTAATGGGTAATGGAGTAACTTGTTTGTTAAAGGCAAATCACCTACATTTTGTCTAGGTTCTGTAAAATAACACAGCTACAAAAAAATACAGGGTGTAAATTTGAATACATTACATATTAATAGGGGTGCTTCAGACCATCAAACTGAACAACTTTTACTAAAGAGCCAAAAATGAAATAGTGAAAAAAAGAATCTGCTGTTCAATAGCTATTGATATTTTCAATGGAACAACATTTTTTCTCATTTTCGATATTAGCTCCATAGTGAAAGCTGTTCAGTTTGATTGTCTGGGTGCCCCGTTAATATGTAACGCAATTTAATTTACACATTGTATGCTACATGAATCCCGCTCCGAGGTACTTACTGATCACACAACCAGGACCCGCTTCCCATCGAGCACACAACCTATAAGCTAATCTGTCCATTTTGTTACAGCTTTCATGCTTTGTTACACACAAGAGGATGCTAATGCGGACGGTAAGTGCACCATTAACCTCTTCCCCTTAATTTACATTCGCTACTTTCGCTGTTTATCGTATCGTAGGTAATATACAGTTCGTTCCACACAAGGAGTACCCTGACAATACTCTTATGCCTATGTCATAAGCGTCAAAATTGCTTGACTCACGGTGCTTCGTATGTGGAATTAACTATACGCAGTTTTTCTTTCATGCGGCTGCTAATAACCACTTTATTAATTAAAATATTAGGTCGTTTTTACATTGAAGCTACTCGCTTGTTCTAACCACAGAATATTCCTCAAGTTGGACGTTTAGGAAGTGAATAACGCTTAGGTTAGGTTTTTATATTATTGTTGAAATATTGAATAGTAATTTTCAATTGTAAATTAGTCTTTGCTGTAGTTTGGACCTGGCACTGATTTTTGTAGTAATTTTTACTGGTGCTTTATTGAAAGATTAATTAAAATTCTATTCGTTAATAGTACAAAAAAATATAAGGATTTTGATAAAAATCAAATGCAAACATTTTAAATAAAAAATAAAAACTGTGGTAATTTATTATTAAGACTGTAACTTTGTCCTAATTTGTACCGGATCTGTGTGAGTAAATTGTCGCTTGTAGTTGTAAATGGAAAAGCATGATAATGCTTTATAATTATAATATGTATAGGTTTAGCTACTCGTATATCCTTGTCGATACCCGTCGCTTGTCCAATAATATGATGTGTAAAACCCAGAGACAAGCTATGTACTCATTACTTTGTGTGTTAGATTGTTTTAATATTTACGATCTATGGCCCCTTCATCTCATAGCTGTATTTGGTATTGTATTATTTTTTCGACAATTTTAAAGTCAATATTGGCATATTACTGTTTATACAAAGCTGTATTAAAACATGGTTATGTTATAAAAATTGTTACCTCCGAACTTATGAAGTTAGGTAGAGATCTACGACGAGAACATGAACCGCTCATCCAAGTGTTTATAAGTGTTTCCAAGGAGTTAACAAGTCTCACAATGCAAAGCGTGTGATGGGATGAGACGGACGTTATACAAAAACAAATACACGGATTTGTGGCTCGACCAGCGATGTCACTAATTGGCACATCATTATCAGTATGACCGCGGGCCATGTTATCGTAGTAAACCTCTACATAATCTGTTCAAAGTCTGAAAAACAACACTAGACGCAGCTGTGCGGTGATTTGAAGCTTAGAGGATACAAGTCCATGTTCCACGTGTAGTTATTGAGAGTAAGAATGGGTCGCAGCAGCACACGGATTGGTTTGAGAAACGATCGGCCGTCCCGTGCTTCTAGTTGCCTAGCGGAGCGAACCTACATGTTTACATCCATCGATTAATGTTGCGTCATTTTATTTGCTCTTTATGTTCCTAAAGCTGGGTCTCCAGCGAAAGTTTATTAGAAAACATTCAGCAAAAACACGTACACAACCCTCTCTAAATTGTTCTCTAAACACGCCGTCTGCTGTTCATTCTGGTCATGCAAAGAAAACTTTGTTTCTCCTAGTCATTGGAATTCGATTTTTCTTATAAAGTTCATAAAGCTTAAGACAGTTTCTTTATTCCAAGCCATAATTCTACTCTCATGAAACCACAGGACCGAAATACCACCGGCGATTAGTAACCGTTGGCCAAGCACATGCATCGCTAGCGAGAGCTGTCAAAAAATAATGGGGTACCCACCCTTATTTGTTTGTCCCTTCTACCCACGCGGCGGGGAGATGTTTTCCACCGGGCATAAAAATCAAAACCATGTTGGTAGCAACACGGAGCTTATAAACGCTGCCATGTGGCAAAATAGCAGGCTGGAAAAAAATTTAGAATGACTGAATAAGATTTCAACAAAAAGTATTTTTAGTATAGTAGTTGTGTAGTGAAACAAAGTGTGTAGTGTAGGTGATTTTGTTGATTGTTGAGAGGTTTTTTTGTATTGTGTAGGGCAAAACCGCGCTGGAGACCTGGCTTAAGCTACTCATAAACTAGGCGGCTGCTAACTACGACAAAGACCACTAAGCGACAACCCTAAATTTTATCCGAATATTATTACTTTTCCATACTATTAAATACTGGTGGCTTCACAATAGAGATTTCCAACAGTCCCACGTCCTTTTCGGACCGTATACTGCAAATGTTTTAAAATATGTAACGTTAATTTTTCTACGTGTAGGGGAAATCTTGTACCGAGTGGAACTTCCCATGATGGAGGAGATAACGCTCATATATCTCGAGGACGAGAGTAAGTTTTGGGAGTGAGGCGTAGCTTGCGAGTGCCGTAGCAGATACCTTACCTCCCGCATTCTGGTTATGATCATCAATTAGAAATGTAGTTTTCATTTCAATAACACTCCAGTTTTTATTATGTTGTCATTCTTTATTTATGTTCAATTGGTTTTTTATTAATTCATACAACGCGATGATTCTAATAGCCTCTCCGCACTCGAAAATATACCATTGAGCTCACGAATCGGATCATTTTCAAAATTGTGATTGTGACGCGGCGCTCAGAACGAGCGTTTCTGTTCCGTACCGTCGCAGTACAGTTAGCATTGGCACGAGCGAGCCTGATTAACTTGTTGTGGAGGGGTGTGGGGCCACTGGAAGCACACGAGGACACGAGAGCCGCCTCCGTCACGCTGGCTGCCGCTGCCGCTGCCGCTTGTGTCGCGGGCGCCGCGCATGTCCGCTCCGCTCCGCACGCGATATACGCGCTTTGCCTCTAGACACACGTCACTAGCATGTCCTATCTATCTGATACAACGATTCGACCTCACTACATACTCATTCAAGCTTGTTTTCAGTTTTCAGAATTACGCTGTGCTGGTTTATTTTTAGTTTTAGTTTTGATCGCTTCAGTGAAATAGGGTCGCTGTAATTATTTGAATAGCCTAGCAGTCACTGACATATTGTGATTTGAACAACAATGTGTATATTTGCTTTGTTACTCTTATGTTGAAGCATTTATTAGTAATTATAGGTCAGAATTAAAATATAGTTTAAACTTTAAAACAGTCAAAAGTAATAACTCGCCAGTGACTATTGATTGATTCTGACTATAATTAAAACATGACGTGGATCATGTAGTCTAGTTTAGATTAAGTTGTTAAAGCATGTAAATTATGAAACACAATGTTGTAAGTCTTGTCAAACACTTCATCTGATTGCTACGACGTCTGCTTTCGTTTATTCCATAGATAAGATGTTATAAAAATATCAGATGAGGTGTATGTAAGACATACAGATAGAAATACCACCGATTGTAGCAATTTTGACAGCTAGTTTATTATTCTACATATTGTATTTAGCAGTATTAGAAAGGTTGAGATAAAATTGTTGCATAGAAACTGCCATGAAAGCCTGTGACATATGCTTGGATTTATATCAATTGACCATAGTATTTGACTATGTCAGTAAGCTATGCTTATGTTTTGTACTTGGACCATCGATAAATAATACTATAGATGTGACATTCACACTAATGTTTATACGCTCTATTCCACGCCCCGCTACAACTTACTTTTTTTATTAGCCTGTGTCATCCTACTGCTGGGCAAAGGCCTCCCCTTTAATCTTCCAATCACCTCTGTCCTGGGCAAGCTCTGGCCACTTACTGGTGTACAGTAGTACCAGATTTATAAATAACCCCGATGTACCTGCGCAGCTGACAAATTTTAACAGCGTGCGAAATTAAATTGATCGTTCAGGATGTGCCACCTTCAATGCCTTGCCACTTTGCACCATTTGATTACTAAACGACTTCGGGGTTTGTCGGGGCCTCTGCGCAAACGAACATTGCCGAGGTTAATCATTTTCCTGGTCGTACTGTAACAGTTTTTGCCAATCTCTCCTGGCGCATTCGACAATGCTCTTTATTTCCCACGGGACCGCTAGCTTCTTAAAATAGAGTATTGATAAACAATTTTTGGGACAGGGGATCGCCTTGTTTAACTCCCTTCGCGATATTAGTCTTAAATATGTTTTAAAAAAATACTGAATAACCCATTTTACTCAAATCCTTCATAAAATATAAGGCAAACTAAAAAAATGTTTTCCATTATTCGGCTTTTTTCGAGCGTATGTATGTTTCTATGTATGTCTATTTCTTTGGCACGCCCTACAGTCTAAACGGTTTGATGGATTTTAACGTAGAGTGTATGAGTGAGAGTGACATAAGCCATATTATTTTAATATGGAGTTTGCAAATTAAAGAAAAAAGAGGGGGAATAAACATTTCGGCCAAAATTCAAGTCCTGCCTTCCCGGCTTTTCTTCGGCTTTTCCCATAAAATTGTAAGAACTATCTAACTAGTACGCGTCGCAGAGTGAGTGTAGCAAGGTAGGATGTAGCAAATCGCGTGCCTTCACCGATTGTAATGAAATTTACAGGGTATTTTAGGGTTTAGAAAAATCAATCTAGTTAATTCGCTTAGCTCGGAAAATTCAAGAAAGACCACATTCATGTCCGGCAAAGATCTTATCTTGGAATCCAATTCTCCGGACTTTTCAATGGTTATGGGATTTTTTAAAGTCACGCGGGCGCGCATGCAGGATACAAGCATTTTACGTACACGTACATGGGTATGGCTGATTATACACCGTGTTAATGAATAAGCGCAAAACCTCATACACCCCAACTGATTTATAACAAAATAATTAGATTGAAACAATAATTTCATTATTTTGATAGTTAAAATTTAAAGTTATTCGCATTTTAAGTTTTGAGACAAAAATGATTTGTTATCATTTCAGCAATGAATGAAAGCGCTAATGTGTTCATGGATACATTTTAAGAATCTTGTTTTAGTAGTAAATAGGGTGAGAGTGCCCGAGCGGTGGGTTGAGATCGAGTTCAGTAAATTTTAAACTTTACAAAAAAAAATTTTAATGCATTGAAAAAATAAATCCTATGTTGAAACTATGATAATTCGATTCTAATCTCGATTCCAAATAAACTACTTTCTAGTTTTGCGTTAATTCATTAACACGTTGTATATGCGATGTACCTAAAGATAACATTAAACGAAACGCGGATCCGCATAAAAAAGGCCGGCCTTGCGGAAAACATATTTAGCAACCCTATTCGGAGTGGTAGTGTCACATCTATCCTGGCAGTATTACTATGAATCCTATGGTTATACAATACATACATAGCAATTAGAACATAAATAGTTACATCGCAGCAC
This sequence comes from Agonopterix alstromeriana, assembly GCA_963924505.1. Lineage (NCBI taxonomy): Eukaryota > Metazoa > Arthropoda > Insecta > Lepidoptera > Depressariidae > Agonopterix > Agonopterix alstromeriana. The sequence goes on from OZ004670.1 coordinate 10,719,131, forward strand.
TTAGGTATAATAATGCACGCTATCTAGCAATGGAGCACGCATTGCACCGATTTATAAGTAGTCTTATCTGTCACGGAGAAACAAATGTTTCTTATTATTTGTATAAGTAAATAAAAACGAGAATATTCCTACTAATCATTTTCAATTTCAGCATATTTCATTAGATGCAAGATTCCAGATTAGTACCTAATACAGTAACATTGTCATAAACTAATAAATAAAAGGAAGTGTTACAAAGCTTTGAACATAGTTTATAACAAGGGTTTCATTAGTATAGAGTAGAACAGGCACAATAGAGAAGACGTGAGGCTACATTGGTACGGTTTGCAGGTCAAGACGAGACGGTGTTGTCGTATGAGACGGTGCAGCAGCTGACCATCAGTTACACGCGGCCCGTCATTATCCTCGGACCACTCAAGGACAGGATAAATGATGACCTCATATCAGAATTCCCTGAGAAATATGGCAGTTGCGTTCCACGTAAGTATCTTATCATTGTCATAATTTTCGTGACAAAAACACGCTATTCTTTTAAATTTTATTCAGAAGCGAAGCAATAAAAGAATAATAATTAAAGCCTTTATTAATGAATGAATGGATGAAAACACACTTTTATCCACACCAAACAAAAAAATACTATACTCAAGCAGGACGAAAATTGGCACGAATAAGGCGGTGTAATCGCTGAAAAGCGATTTCTTTGCATATTTACCAGCAAACAATAAAGTTGAAAATTTTATTACGGTTATTATTCTGTAAATGATCTAATCAGTATTCAGAACAAGCTAGGAAAACATTTGTGACCTGTTTTATCCCACCCACTGCTGGTCAAAGCTCTCCCCTAAATTTCTCCACATCTCTATTCATGTAGACATGCAACTAAACCCGCCATATTACCCGGGGTCTGCCTAGATCTGAACCACAGTATAAGAAAGATCACTTATCTACATACAGTACTCCCTGCCGCCGACCATTTTGACCTCTCCCTTCGGTGGACGACAGTAAGCAGTGGTGTATTCATCCCTGACTCGTCATACATGTGCTAGCCTCTTCTTGTCAGTGCGAGCCTGTTTGTATGAGGCACTCATTGCGATCATTAGCGTGACGATTGATGCCCATCATTCGGCACACACACACACACACCCCCACACACATATCCAACTACACACTCATACGACACAACATTAAATACGCAACGTTATCACATTACAAACAGAACAAGACTTACCAGACTATCTACAATTAGACTAAAACAATGTAACGCAACAGACACAACTCGACCGCGACGCGACTACGAGGTGGACGGGCGCGACTACCACTTCGTGGCCAGCCGGGAGCAGATGGAGCGCGACATACAGAACCACCTGTTCATAGAGGCCGGCCAGTACAACGACAACCTATACGGCACGTCTGTCGCCTCCGTGAGGGAGGTCGCCGAGAAGGTATGCATTATAAAGCCCGATCAGAAAACAAAAAACATCGGAAGACTGACATTAAATGTTATAGTCGATTGCAGCGCCCCCAAACCAGGTTTTTTAAATTTCTGGTCAGGCTTTACCTACACACAACACACAGACGAGAGTGAACATACAGAACACAGAGTTGGTGTAATGTTAACGAGGCGACGCCGGACTGTCAAGCCAATAAGTCAAGAAATCCTAGTTTGAGAGCTAGACACTGATTTTATAATTGTTTTTTGTGATACGAATAAAGTTATTTTTTAAATGTTTATGCAGGGTCTTCGTTAATATGGTAACGGTTTTTAAGGGGATGATGAGACCGCCAAACTGAATAATTTACGCTATGGGACCAACTTCGAATTCGTGAAAAAAAATCAGCTGTTCCATACTAAACTGCAAACCTACTAAAATATATGGGACAGCTGATTTTATACCTAAAGTACGGAGTGAGATAGGCCTGGTTAAGGCCCGAATCCAGCTAAGGGGAGCGGAATGAACATGTGTAAAATCTACTTTGACGCGATCAAGCTATTGGTGGATTTTATAAAGCTCCGTTTCGCTCTGCTTTGGTGGATACCGGACCTTACACTTAGAGAGGAAGTTTATCTTAAAAGCTGTGTTTTTGTTCTAGGGCAAACATTGCATTTTGGACGTGAGTGGAAACGCCATAAAGAGATTACAAGTGGCGCAACTTTACCCTATTGCCATATTTATCAAACCAAAGAGTGTAGAATCTATAATGTAAGTAATCCATTCTGGTAAATTTTTGCTTTTATATTGTTTGGAGAATCGACTGTAAAATGAATTTTGTTCTAGGGAAATGAATAAGCGAATGACTGAAGAACAAGCGAAGAAAACATTCGAACGAGCGCTGAAAATGGAACAGGAATTCGCGGAGTATTTCACTGGTAAGAACTTTTATAAGTCTGAGCATACAGGGTGTTACGAGCGGACTCGCTCACGGCCGCTTACAGGAACCCTAACATCCTGTATTTAATCTCTGGCTAAAGTGGTTACATGACGCTTAGAACCAACCTATACTTCATTCCAAATAAGAACGACATGATTTTCAGATTCCTATTTGGCTTTCTGGCCAATTCTGAATAGCAAATATAGTTTATTAATCAGAAAGATATCCGACATATATTGGACGTTATACTAAAGCTGTTCTAAGAATAAGTGAGAGTAAGTGTTTCAAATCTCTGTTTGTGTAATTCAAAATAGCCTTTAATTTTCGTTGCTATTTGGAATGCAGTATACACGTTATGAAAGAATTATCAAAATATGTTTTTTTCCTTTTTAAAGTTGTTCTTGGTTCGTTTCAAAACGTCTAAAAAATACTCGGGGCGCTAGATTCTCTTTCTTATAATGTGCTCGGGGTGAATACAAAAGCGAAAAAGCATAAGATATGTAGGCTAGAGTGAGATGCGAGGCAGAGTGATTTTTACACGTTTTGAAACGGACTCTAACTTTTGAAACCTGAATTTCTGTATTTATTATCTGAGAAAACAACCCTAAAATTATGACCTGCTACATAGTCAGACAATCTACAACGTAATAATATTTCCTCCACAGCGGTAGTGACCGGCGACACTCCCGAAGAGATTTACTCCAAAGTGAAGGCGGTGATTACAGCGGAGCAGGGGCCCACCGTGTGGGTGCCGCGGCGAGAGCCCCTGTGAGCCGACCGACCCCGCACTCCCGTGCCATATAACGCCCCCTACCCCCCTACAATATCGTAACGTCCCTGCAAATCACATCAATATAACCCTTTCGAAATATACTTCCAACGTTCATTAAATATTCTGATATACTTTCAGAATATATACGAAGTATATCCCGAAGTAAAATGATTGATTAGACGATTTGTTCAGATGTTAAGAATACTTAGTACCTTCGACCGTGCCTCCACGATCAATTTAGTACGACTCCAATATCCGATCATGTTTTTTCGATATATCGAAATAAGTTAATTTGTTAAAGTCGTGTCGTCGACATTAAAACGAGCGGACTCGCTCTCGGCCGCTTACAGGAACGTTTCTTTAAAAAACATATTTTATAATATAAGAGATTGACATAAATGACATAAACCCTTGTTGGTGGTCCTTAATAAATTAAGTAAAACCCTCTACGGTTGCATATTATTCTCAAATTAGATACACGTTCCTGCAAATGTGCCCAAGTATAAAATTACACCCGAATCTCTATTTCTCTTGGTCACAAATTATAATCGGTGGGTGGTCCACTCGAGGCTGCGGTGCGGTGGGCGTCTATAAGATAAGCAATAAACCCTGAGCGAAACGCTCGCGGCACGTTAGAAGCAATACCGTTCGCTGCGACCTAACGTTACGCGCATTAGATAGTCATGTGATTTAAAGTCTTATCTAGATTCGAGGGACGTAGTCAGGTATTCAGGGAAGCTCTTTAAATTCGAGGAATATATCATAGTTAACATTAGCCGTGCTTCCTCATTTTATAGATACCGAATATTAAGGAGGATGGAAACTCCCTCGTAGCATATCCTTCCCTGACTACTACCCCATAGTTTTACTTTCGGACGTTAATAAATCACCGCTTGATAGATACCCTATCCGAGTTCATAGTGTAAGAGTTTATTTTATATTACTAATGTATATTATATTATCACTTGTGCATAAAGTTGTTGACCAAGAACTCGCTTTGATGGCATTCACTGTAGGACACTATACGCTTATGTTTAATGTGCAAGTTTACTAACTAGCGCTAGCGGTAAATGTTTCGTCGAATGCAATGTTTATATCAAATTATAATTATTTGACATGAACCCAATAATAATTGTGCTTCAATTAACTATGTAAATTTATTGTATATTAATAAATTTTAAAATGGTATTATTCATGTTATTTTACTCAGGTTGCTAGATACATTTTGAAACTTCGTCGACGTTAAGAGTTTACTAATAGTGAAGTTATTGTACGAGACGAATCACGGTGCACCGGTGACGTTAAATCTATATTATATACTTACTAGTTGTATTGTATACCTACTTAAGACGCTGTGTAGTCAACCCACCCCACGCGAGTCCTGCATGGCTAGGCTAAGAATACATAATCAGGATTATTTGCTCAAGCGGCAATCTGTATCGTAGCCATTGAATCTCATGACATGTCCTGCACACCGATGTCCCTGACACTTAGGCGAGGTGCAAAGTTGTTTGTTGATCATTTTTATAGTAAGCAATTGTGTTATATGGTGTGAAATGTCTCACCAATTAAATAGTGTTTGACATTTATTTATTGAGAATTTTATTTTCTTACGTAATAATAGAATGCCCATCTGCAAATATGGCGCAAGACGCGAGCGTGAAAGCTTTAGAACGCAATATCTTATTATGTCCAGTAATATTGCTTACTGTTTTATTACTTTAATTAGTAAGTGCATATATAATTGTAATGTAAAAAATACTATGACATTATTCCCACTGTACTTAAATTATTATAATTATTAGTTTTGCTGGTAGTGAGCAAAAGTAGTCAGAAAATAATTTCTATGTTCTTCTGCATGACAAATACTAATTTTATTTAGACAATTTCATTAAACTAATCACGACTATCTTTACCCAATTCTTAATTAACAATCTATTGTCTACTAAATAATTTACCAAAGATGTTCGGCACAATTCTATTATTAAATACAGACAAACAAATTATGTATTAAAATAAATTGGTAGTACAAATCATGGGTACTTAATTTGGGTTAAAAGTTGGTCGTGATTGTTTTTTTATGAGAATTTTATTTTGTAAATACTAAATTTAAAAATCGATTATAATTTTAATTACGCTTTAAGTTTCAATACTGATGTATAACAATATTATAATGAGAATGTTTTATTTTAATAGGTATTTATTTTGTCGTCTGTAGATGTATTCTATTTAATTAATTGAGTGTGTTATTTCTGTGTAATTTAGTTAAGAGTAATTTAATGTCTTTTAACAACTAGTTAACTTTTAACGTTTTATGAAACACCCATATTTGCAGATGTACAATGTTTATGAGTTGGTGATGTTCAATAGACTAGTTTGAATAAAATTATTTACGTTGAAAATTCTATTGATGTTTTCCTAAAATATCGTCTACCAGATCCCTGAATATAAACCATGCTAGATGTAAAATCGTGAGGAGGATTCATGGAGTCGTAGTGGGCTATTTTATAGCTCCCATCATCTAAAAGTTGTAAGCACCAGCCGACGACTGTCTTGTCTAATCCACAACTATTACAGGAACGCATGCACCGGCACTATGCTCCATTCCAAATAGCATCGAAATTTTAAGGCTATTAATATTTTGAATTACAGAAACAGATTTGAAATACTTCCTCTCACTTATGCTTAGAACAGCTTTAGTTACGTCCAAGATATGTCGGATAGTATATCATTCTGATAAATAGTTTTTGCTACAGGGTGAAATTGATATCATTTACATCCTTTTAAACTAAGAGTCTACCCATCAAACTGAACAACTTTTACTATGGGAGCAAACCGATCGGAGCAAAAAAATCTTAGTTTAAAAAAATGCTAATGATATCAATTTCACCCTGTATAGGAATCGGAAAATCTTTTAGTCCTTATTTGGAATGATGTGTAGGTGGCAAAATATCAATTTGTTTAATATTATTTTCATATTGATATTCGCAACCCACCATACAACCATCACCATACAACACTATCGGCTCGGCTCGCACCAGTTATACAGGGTGGTCGAGTTAAGGTGGTCCAACGGAAAAACTACTAACTACCTTATCCCACTAAACGGGAAAGGGAAAGCTTGATAATGGTGTATTCCTTTGGACCACCTTAACTCGACCACCCTGTATTTAAGATGTCTATGGCTGGCACTGACAAAGAGAGGTAAGCCACGTGCGGTCGTGCGGTACCGAGTGCTGCGCAGAGGTGGGCAGAAAGCTAGAAACCTTGGGCACATAGCTGTGATATCTCATACAAATGGGAAGATTTGAAAAGAAGAGGTAAGCATGTATAGCGATACTGAGTGCGAGCGAGACAGAAATACGCATGCTTACATTTTACGCCACGATCCTGCCAGAGGGGGATGACGTAAAAATCGGTGGGGGGGCAGGTAGTGTTCGTACTATATGATGAGGTAGAGAGTAATTATAATAGGTACTAAACATTTTATTTACTATACAATACACTCTTCTTATACTGTCATAAAACCTTGCAATAAGGGCCTCGTCCGCGTGACTGGAGAGGTCCTAAATAGAGCACCAATGACGTTTAAAACTAACATGCAAAAATATACTTTATTGTCAGATGTTACGGATGACGTCAATTTGGACGTTTTCTATGAATTCATAGGAAGAGCGCCATCATTCGGTGCTGCAACAAACTGGTTGCTTCTTCTATGAGTGCCGTGCTTCCGGATATATGCCATGAAGCCTAGGTACCCGGCTACAAGTATCAGCCCAGCACAGCCGTGACGTCCTATGGGGTATAAAATCCTGCCTCCTGTTAACTGCACTCATGAGTCATGATATGAATTACTTATCAACTCATCATCAGACCCTCTAACATGATTTGTCTACTTGCGCACGGCTCGGCTTTTCTTTTCCATACTGCATGTTGGCGGCTTTCGCTTTCCGAAAAGCACTGGTTATTTTAGAAAATAGCTGCATAGATGCAGCGATAGGTGCGTCGCGCGCGTGTAGAGAAATCATACTAGACGTGCAGATACGATGCCTCTACTATATTGTAACTCTTGATCGTAATGATGCTGATGTATAAAGGATGATATTGAAGTCGTAGGTACACTTTAAATTGATCAACTTTTACGATGTAACCAAAATTTAATTAAAAAAAAACTGCTTATATTACATATAGCCATTCGTTTTTTTCTATGGTACCTACAGTTGTGATTGGTGAGTTCAGTTTGACGAAGACTTGTCTTAGTTTAAATGGGTACTACCAACAACACAGACATACACATATTAAGCTAACGCCATTGTCCCATTGCGAGTAGGCACAAGGAGTAACAGAGACTATGGACCGTCACACACTGCGGTTCTTACACACGTCTACCCTCATTCACATTCATACATCTCTTCATGCACTTCTGAAGATTGAGGGGGCTACGCACATGTCCTTTTAGGGACAGATCATTATTTTGATCATGATTCGTTTTCTTTGGACAGCCTCTCCCAACACTTCCCCTAAAAAATACTATTGCTTATAGAAATAAGTAAGATGCGTGGCACGAAAGCTTAGGATTGGGTTGGGTCTGCTTCCGTACCCCGTAATCTATTTATTATTGGTAATGGGCTGCTCAGTGAGTTTTGATTGAGAATTGCAATCCTTGTGTTAGCTTTACTGCCTGTCATGTACATAAACAATGCTATAAATATGAATCTGTGGGGTCTGCATGATGCGCGCCATAAGGCTCTATCGCACCTTTTATCTCGTTCGATCGGGCTCAAATAGAAAGAGAGCTAAGGCGCGACAGCGCTATATCGCCATTGTGTTATAAAAGCGAATAGTAGTGAAACACAGCGGACACGGCGGGTCTAAGCTCGCGCGGCGTGCGAGGCACTGGCGTATCCTACTTGAATTCGCTTTGAGGGTTACGCGCAGATAGAAGGCCAGAACTCCTTTTTCCCACCCCTGCACACCTGCTCAATTGACTTGTCATGACCGCTGAGTTTGACAACCATTTGTTTTTATTACACTATGATATCGCGCTGATCACTGAATATAGTACCAATTGTTGACCAATTAACATTCTATGACCCATACTTTTTACCTCTTGGATAGCTAAATAATACAAAAGAAGTATGGTTTTAGAAATTATCCTTATATTTCATCCAGTACAACAGTTGTCTTCTCAGACACATACAGTCCGTCCAAGAATTTACGGATATCCTTATTCTTAACAGTCGTCGACTGTTGGATTAGGGCAGCAGAGCTTGAGACATCCTCCAAGGAGTTTCCTTCAATGATAAGCTCATCCTTCTGTTTCGGTGAGTTCACAACGGTCACACCAGGTGCCATTTTTACCCTCCTGATGTATTTCTCTCCAAGGAAATTACGGATTTCAATGGTAGAGTTGCCATCAATGGTGACACAGTTGATGGGGAAATGAGCGTATACTGCACGCATCTTGTATTGGAATCCTTTCGTCACACCTAAAAAAAATTGTTTTGATTAGATTAAAATGAATGGTTGGCATTCCTTTCCTACTCATTTCTGGAACAGTGTGTCTAGCCTGATTTTCAGACATTTTTAATGTATAGGAGGGTAACTGTAAAGGAAAGTGTGGCAATCTGGAATAAATGCTTCTGTCGAATGGTTGTTCCATTTTCAAATATTATTGATTATAAACATGTTACAGCCATGTTGTGCTATTTCTAATCAAATTTAAGATTGAAAAATTTTGTCTCGGACGGGACTTGAACCCGCACTCTTTAATCTTTAATTTGATTGTTCAGTCTCTCATTACTAGACCTAAACCTAACAGTGGTGACGAGAGTATGTTAAAATCCATACATAACTCTTTACAGATAAGCTTGCCCTTGTTAGTTGTCAATTCAGTATGTCAAGATTATTTTAGGAGTGCTGAATCGAAAACCATTTAGAGATAATTGTCTCAATAAAAATATTTTATATGCCAGAGCTTTTAAAATGAAAGGATTAGCTACAGATATTTTTAATAAAATAACGTCTATTTTCAATCTGTCCAGTGACATCACTGGAAAACCTGTGAACTCCTTGGTAAACTAAAAATCTACTTAAAATAACTGGCTGTTAAGAAAAAAAATATTCAATATGTCAGAATTTGACATTTGATGTTGCCGTTTATGTTTCCAACTACAAGTTGGAAAGAGATTTTTTTTTTTTTTTTTTTTGGTTCAATTCAAGGCAAAGGGTTATATATCCCATACAGCCGATGTCTTTAGTAAAATTCTCTCATTTATAGCAATTAAAACGTTGGTGTTCGACGTTTTGACGCTTCTTTGGAGTTTTTGGAGGCACCCGAAAGACGAAGGAAACGCAGAGAAGTCCACAGGAAAGAGGTGAACCGATCGCTTTGCCGCGCTACAAATGACGGAACACTTTTCCTGTTTACGACCCATACACCATCATATTTCACAGAACTGTATATTGTTCACTTGCACGACACTTTGTTACGCAAAACAACACCAATTTTACGAACCAAAACTCACTATAAACAATAAAAATTCGATGAAATATGAGGACTCCAAACGTAGCTGACAAATTCCCGCCAAAAACTCCCGTTGGAAAGAGATTTTTATTTTTTAAATTAAGCAAATGATTTTCTCCATGGAGTTTGAATGATTTTGTTGCCACCACTTTTGGCATTTAAAAATTACAGTTAAAAAATTTTTATTGATAAACTCTATGAGCACAAAAAAAATTGAAATTAGTTTCTTGAAATGATGTCTTCTATCCATAAAAAATATAAAATAAAGACCAAAAAAAAAACTTGATATACCAAATTATGCTGTTTTTATTTATATTCAATAAATAAAGACCCTTCTTAGACTCACACTCAAAAGACTTCTTTGAATCTCAACCTTAGAACAATCCATCTAAACGGAACAAAAACTAAATATTTATTGTTTCAATTAATGGTTTTTAATTGAGACACAGCAAGCTGATAATTGCGAGCTTCGGTAGCGTGTTGCAGAGAGGTAATGACACTCAATTATGAGGGTCCGCGTTCGAATCTGCACAGATGACATGCTATGCACCAAGTAGTTTTTCTAACTTATGTATGTAATACAGACTGCTCTCAAATGACGGTAAACATCGTGAGGAAACCTGATAAGAAAAAATTCTGATACATATGTGGAAGTCTACCAATCTGCATTTCGCATGCATGGTGGACTAATGCCTATTCACGCTCCTTGAGGGTGGGCCCGTGCCGTGCAGTGGGATGTTTATAGGCTGATGATGATTAGGAAGCTGACAATTCAATCATACTACTAATGGGCCTATGCTTTAAGGCCATTCGGTCAGAGTGTCATCTAAGTCCCACTGTTTCTTAACTTTTAGCCTTAATTATGAACATAAAATGGATAGTAAAGAAAATACATTTCACTCTGACTAAATTTATGATCCTTTTTTTTTATCATTGAATTTACTATCATTCTGGACCACTTATCTATGTTTTTAGGTTAGTAAGTAATTTACCAACATAAACAAAGTTTTCGCTAACCTTTGATCATATTTTCAACGTGTGAACAGACAGTCCTGACGGCCGCGAGCTCCTTCTTGGATCCGAACCATTTCTCCACCTTCAGGAGCCTCGGGTTCATCATTCTGATGTCCACCGCCAAGTGTTTGAAGTTCCTCTTCAGAGTCCCTCGCGGTCCTTTCACTGTCACCAACCGCGATTTCACGTGAACAGTGAGACCCTCAGGGATCTTCACCTTTTGGTTCGCAACTATTTGCTTCATGTTGAAGGCCTAAAACGAGAAATAGCACTGATGACAATATTCTAACCTATCACAATTTGACAATAAATTCAGCACTATTTTGGTTGTTCATAAATAAAATACTGTTTGAAAGTTGTGTGATATTAAATTCTTTACAGCATGCACTCATTTAAACTTCGATTATAGAAATATATCACTGGATTTATATGGATTTTCATTTCAAAAAATTAAAATTGCTCACTTTCTTGACACAGAGAGCCGGAAAAGGAATGGATGGAACGATGTCGCCAGTAATAAAAATAGGTTAATGGACAGTTCTCACGAGGCGAGTAGCGAGGTAAATAGTTAGGCGAGGTGCGCACGAGTAGAAAAGTGTAAACTCTTCATTCGCCCCATCTATAGATTATCGTACTCCATCTAGGCCCGACACGACATCGATATTCTCCCCTGTACAATAGGTATATTTACTTTGCCTGAACGAATCGAGTAGTAAAAACTCAAGCCGAGATTCAGAGACGATTTTTTTAGTCTTAGTTCGAACTAAGTAGGGCAAAAATGTATGGATTTTGACATACGGGAGTTCGAACTGAGGCCGAGATTCAGAGACAATTTTTTTTGTCTTAGCTCGAGCTAAGCAGAGCGAAAATGTATGGATTTTGGCATACGGGAGATCGAACTATGACTTAAAATTCGTCTCTGAATCTTGTCCTAAGACTTAAGAAACGTCTCTGAGGCCGAGATTCAGAGACGATTTTTTTGGTCTTAGCTCGAGCTAAGAGTAAGAGCTAAGAATCGTCGAGATTTTGACATACGGGAGTCCGAACTAAGACTTACAAATCGTCTCTGAATCTCGGCCTAAATTTCAGCCTCATACTCACACGGAAAATATTGAGCCAAGAATCAACAAAGGCGATCAAGACCCGTTCGTTGGCTCGGTGTGTAACCACCATTATAATTTTTTGTAATTGCAACCCCTAGAGCATAGCCGTGAAAAAAAAACTATTGTTGATTTTTCAGACTTGTCAAAATTACCTTATAAAATCGTTGTGCATTTGCCTTGAAATAAATAATTTATAGTTTGTAAATAGTTTCATAATGTTCTTAAATAAAAATTGTCCTTCTTCCTCAAGAAAGTGCGTCTGAATAATTTTTACGCTGATAGCTAATTTGTATTTCAAACAGAGTGCACCATTCTGAAGTAAATCATAAGATCATAGTTTACATTTTAAAGAAAAATTGCGAACCAGTTCTAATAATAAATAATTTCATGCACATGTGAAGTCTAAAACACTGTTAATAATGGATATACCAGTACAAATAGCAGTAAGGTTGAAACCTCCTAGCCTCGCAGATTCATCACAATGTATATTCAGCAACCCAGTGACTCAAATAGTAATAACAGAGAGCGGACAAACATTTCACGTGAACCGAGCGCTCCCTATGGACTGTACTCAGCCCCATTTGTTCAGTTCCTTTATGATACCTCAGATCAATTGCTTCCTCGACGGTTGTGATACTTCTGTGGTTGTACTTGGACAGTCGCAGACTGGAAAAACTTACACACTTTTTGGTCCAGGCAAGTAATCCAATTCCGTCATAAATTGTACACATTACGGTCAGAGGATAGACTATCCCCAGGCAACTATTGAGAATGTTATTTAATTATTAGCATGTTGAAAATCACAATAACAATAGATCTTCCATTGTTTGTCGATCATTTGGCTGTCAAAAACTTAACCGCATGGAACTCTGTGACATATTTTGTATTCCAATTGTGGGAAGCTGCTAAGGCAGACAATGGTTTACCTATAATAGTAATATAATGGTTTACCTAATTGTAGTATTGACACAGAATAGGTAATTTATACTTATGTAAGAGTTATGTGTCTGACTCACAGATAACGCACAGCAGAAACTGCTGAAGATAGAAACATAAATTTTGGAATACATATTCTACAGAGAATGTAGTGTAGGGGGGCACTAAAAAAGGATTTTTCGAAAACCTACGCCCAAAGGGGTAATCCACGCAGACGAAGTCGCGGGTCAAAAGCTCGTAGTATATAGTTCTACATACAGAGCGGCCACTCCCGGAGTCTCTTTGACTGCAGATACCCCCTCACTTCACACTTTCTGGGGAGCCGAGCAAGGGAAAGCAATCAGGCGTCCTACTATTTGACTACGTAAAATATATAATATTTTTATGATTTCAATAAAAATTTCGCAACTGCTGAAAGTGACAATTGCATGGATTCCTGAACTGTGGTTACTGGAAAAGTTAATATTATTAGGCTCTCAATGCATGGTTGGTTTTAAAAGAATTGATCAAATACTCATAATTTTTCAGGTTTTGAATGTATTCACAGTGAATGTGACCAAGGAATAGTTCCCAGATTCCTCACAGATATCTTTCACAAACTGAATCAACTTCCGGAACGAGAGTTCATATTGCACATAACATGGATGCAAGTTGTCAACAACAATATATTTGACGTGCTTGGAGCTGGCTTGGTCAGGTGCTGCAATGTCGAAGAGGCTTTCCAGTACTTACAGTTGGGATGGAGACAAAGATGTCAGGGGAACAATCACACGGTCTTCACTGTCAGCATGGAACAGAAGTGGGTAGGCACTAACGGGGTACTGAACCACAGAATGTCTACTGCCAGTTTCTGTGACCTAGCAGCATACCCTGAACCGGGCCTATTTGCTTTGGAGAACATTATCAAAGAGCTGTTGGCAGGAAACCCACCTAAACAAATAAATTATGATCAATGCATACTCACTGCTATGCTCCGAGATTCATTCGGAGGCCGAGCTTTCACATGGGTAATTGGATGTATCAGTACAGAACCCGAGGATTACCAGGACACCTTGAAAATATTAAACTTGTGTCTATGCTGCAGAGGAATCAAAAATTTTGTAACTGTTAATTTATTTGCAGACAATAACACTCCTGTTTATAGTGACAAAGCAATATTGCAACCCGCTGACAATAACTTCAACCTGCAATTTGCTACAACTCAGTGGATCAAACTAGTTTCTAATGCTGAGGGGTTATTTAATAAAATTTTACAGTCAAAATCGTTATCTGAAGCTGATGTCAATCAAGTTAGTGAATGGTTGTTTTTAAAAGCTGAATGTGATGAATGTCTGAACAGTGACGCTGGCATGGATAATAAGGAAACGGGTCCAAAACAAGGCTTACCGAGAATAGCTGAGGATACCGAGCCCAGTGAACCCAGCGAGTCTGATGTCGAATCTGACTCTGAGGATAGTGACTCTGACATAATCTTCCAGGATAAGGTTGAAAAGTTTATGGAGTATTTCAAAGAAAAGAATGACCAGCTTTTTGCTGATAGATGTGAGGAATATTTGAACCACATTGACTCTGATGATATCACTATATCTGAAACAAGTGGTTCACAGTCTCTACCTGTCATGACATCACAGTCAAATTCAGGGCGCAGAAGAACAATCCAACCTGGCGAAAGTTTGTCAGGAGCAGAGTTAGAATTATTAAGAAAGGTTGCAGCTAAAGCAATATCACCAGAAACTCAGAAAATACTCATAGAATCTCACAAGAAAGATGTTGATCCGGAACCAAAGCTGATAGAAAGAGAACTTCTAAAAATGATTGATTCTCCGAAAACAGCAGAAATATGTAAGAAATATAAAATGACTAAGGAGAAATATACACAGAAACAAATTTTAGCCAGGAAATTGTCTAAGGAAATATGCAGCAGCCAGACACAGCTGAAGGAATTAATAAATCTTTGTATATCCAAAGAGAGGCTGATAGATGACCTATCGAGAGCAAAGTGCCATAACACTCAGAATAAACACTACTCAGAGAAAATGGAATACAGTCTTGTAGATCAAGATACGGCGAAAGAAATACGGAGACATGAAACAAATCTTAAAACGTACAAGAAGCAAATTGAACAAATAAAAAGACAGATAAAGAAAGATGAGAAACGAAAGAACACATTAGATGTAGAACTAGTTAAGGATAAGTTAAAACTTGATGAATTGTCGGAAACCTCAATTGAGGTAAAAGATAGAAAAGCAAATTCATTGAAACATTTCACACACAGAATCACACAATTAGATAGTATTTTGAAAGAAAAGACTAATGATTTGGAGAATTTAGAGTTATCAAGGGAAAAGGAATTGATGTTGAGGAAGGAAATTAAGAATCTGAGAAAAACTCGGGAGTGCCTGCATGAGCAGCGTTGCAGTTTGGGTCATAAGAGAAAATTATACAAATCACTGTCAGATTCTGAGGTAAGTTCATTACAATTTTGTTGACTAGTAAAAAGAAATGGTCATCATTGTGAATCAAAAATTATGGGTAAAGTCAACCAATTGGAAATGGACGCAACCTTAGGATAGAACCTTCTCACAATTACAATTACCTGTCTTAACATCCTTAAGTTTCAGTAAAACATAGAACCCTCACACCTCTTAAGTTGTTTTGAAGAAGTGAAGTGATAAGATCTCATCCACACCGGCGTTTTGATCGGCGATTTCGCAGCGATTTCATTCAGATTGTAAGATTGTACAGGTCGAGAAATCACTGAATAAATCGCCAGTGTGGAAGGGCTGCATTAGAAAATTATCAAATGTCTCTTTATTAGTTCCAATTAAAATTTTCTTTCGAATAAAAGGCAAGGAATTTATGTTATATTATTGATGAATCAGTTCTTATAAAATTAAAAGTTAAATAAAGAAAACGGTCTATCTTACAGGAACGTAAGCTACTAGAATGCGAAGAAGCTATAGAAGCAATAGACACAGCAATAGAGTACAAAAACAACTTGATCTGTGGCAAGTCTCCGTCGGCCTCCCTGTCGGACTCTGACAACAAGGACTCGAGGAGCAGGGGCGAACAGATGCTGATGGCACGTCTGGACAAATTGTCGCACGATGAGATCAAAACATTGTTATATAGGTATTTTCAGAAGGTAAGCAAATAATAATAATTATGCTATCCTGCGGTATGGACACGCAAAAATTGTTTTATCGCGCCTTTTGTCGTATTTTCCGCGATACCGCCTTTACCGCCAAGGTGGTTTTTATGGAGCCAGCGCTGAGCTTTATATAGTACTAGTATATTAAATACACATACATACATATACTCACGCCATTTACCCACGGCGGTAGGCAAATACTACGGGCCCGCCACACTCTACTTTGACATACTTGTTTTCACTCTTTCCTTTTTTCCTTTCATCAAACCTACTCGAACCAAAACTGCGCAGGACCCGTCGCTGTGCTCCTTTGGGGAGGCCTATGTCCAGCAGTGGACGTTTATCGGCTGATAAGACAATTATGTCACTCGAACCGAATGTATGGGACAGCTAATAAATAAGTCACATAAAAAAGTTGTTCAGTTTGATGGTCTGATAATCCCTTTAAAATAATTTTAGCTAATTTTGTTAGACTTTATATGTATATTTTATCTCGCTACGATGATGGGAACCCGTGCGGAAGAAGTCGCGGTTTATCTCTATTAGCCTATAAATTGGGTGTTATTACGCATGTGTTTATGTATTGTGATTGTAGGTAGTGGACCTGAGAGGAGCTTGCGCGGCGCTGGAGGCGGGGGCGGCGGCGGCGGGCGAGGAGGCGGCGGCGTGGCGGGCGCGCGCCGCCGCCGCCTGGCGACACGCGCAGAGAGGCCGCGCGCACGCACATACCAGGTTTAATTCTTATTCCGCCGTACGGAAAAGGCAGCTAAGTCCTGTGGAGTCTCATACAACTTAGCCACCTTTTACCAATGAACCTGCTTGAGCATTTTCCCGCTAGATGAGCTGAGCGCCAACCAATAAATCGTAAATAGACTTTGATTGCTGAATTTAGAGGCTCTCGGAGCCGTTCCACATGGTGCGGTGCTCCTGCGGTGTCCTGCATATAAAATCTATGGTATGCCGCACGCACGCACTTGCAACGTGAAGTGGGAGGAGTGTAAGCAGGGCGTCGCCGGAGCGACACCGCTCAGTTGGTTGCGCGGCAGACTGTTCGTCAGCGGCACCGCACTGCAAAGATTTTGCTGCACATGCGTTCACACGGGCCGTGCGGCGCCGCAACGTTGAGCGGCATCGTCGCGGCATCGCAGCAGCGACGAAAGGAGTGTTGACAGACAATCTGTTAATAAAAATCTGCCGCGTAAGCAACTGAGCGGTGTCGCTCCGACGCGTGCGTGCGTGCGGCATGCCATAGATTTTATATGCAAGACACCACAGCGGCCGCACCGCTGCCGTGTGGAACGGCTCTCACAGAAGTGTCAATGTTTGTATTGTAAAATAAAGTAAATTCGATTGATTGAAGTGTAGGTAGTTGAAATTGGAATAAAAGAAAACCCCCTATTTTTATGTCCGATGTTTTATAATATATTATTTAATCTTGAATCTGATGTAGTTATTTATTTCTAAAGTTCTCTTATTTGACGATGTAATCGGCAGGCACTTCCAATCGTTCCACCGGTGCCTGGACGGCAACCCGGAGAGAGCGTTATCGCTTGGCATGACGACCGACTCCGAGACCTCGGACGACGCCATGCTGCTCGTCGACAGAATGAAACAGCTCGCCAGGTGTCCTCCCGTAAGTCTGATTATCTTTTTTAATCGAGTTAATGGGGGATTTTCTGACAGTCATTAAAAAGAAAAAATAGTTCCAAATGGCTCATTAGATGGCGTTGACGCGAGATAACTGCAACACTTTTATTTTTGTTGTCTTTATTGATTATTTCTTTGTTTTTGTAGCCATGTCAAGTACAGGCCATCTATCGAGGCATGTTGAACTACGTTTTTACTTTATTAACGAGCTGTCAGAAAATCTCCACATTGTTGTTCTAAAAGGAGTATTAACGTAAATAATTTATTTACGATTGTGTTTTTGTTATGTTTTAACACACATATTGTATACTGATATAATTATAAAACGCCGAGTAAACTCGGTCCGCACAGGTAATAAAAGTATTAGAAACAGGTACTAAGGTACTAAAATACAGTACCGAGTACGACATTATGTTGGCTATCGCTATTCTGATTCTGAAGAATGCAGCCATCTCGGTACCTAAGCATTCTTAACCTCACTATATCTTTGCAGGTTCCCCTGATACCTAGTCAGAACCTGCGGCAGCTGATGCCGGCCACCAGCATGCCCGTCGCCAAGGTCACCAAGGAGAGGAACAAGCTTGTCATTGTACAGCAGAACAAGAAACACTGATATTTGCTCATGCTTTTTTTATTACTCTTTAATATTTTCTTGATGTTTACACTTTTTAAATCGATCGAATACATTTTTGCTCCTGACAATTTATACTACACAAGGTGCAACAAACACCCTAGTGATATTTAAACATCGAAACAAAAGTAAAGTATCTGCTGCCATACGTTTGAGTCTTGTTGCAGTTTTGTATGAAACAACAGATCTTTTTCGCTGTTTCGAAGTTTGCTCCATAGTGAAAATTGTTCAGTTGCATGGTCTTAACCACAACTTTAAATATTACCCGGGTTTTTTGTTACACCCTGTAAACAGGGTGTTAGGGTAAACAGTTGCATTACTCTAAGGGATGATTCTACCCATGATACTGAACAACTTTCCCTAAGAAACATAGAGGAAATTCGCAAAAAAAAATTTCGACTTTTCGTACAAAAGTTCGATCAGCTGATTGCATTTAGTATGGGGAGACCAAACATTTTTACGAATTTCATATAGGTTTCTTAGGGAAAGTTGTTCAGTATCATGGGTACAACCACATCTTAAAGTAATGCAACTGTTTACCCTAACACCCTGTATACGGAGATTTAACAATTTAATGTTTTTAAATCCTTATATCTGAGCTGAGCATGCAATTGAAGGTCACAATATGTAAATGTAAAAAAAATTGATAAATTTTTACTAATGTAATTTTATTATGCGTATTGTCATTATTTTTAAAGACTGCCTAGTTGTAAATAAATATCTAAACTCTCGTAAAAATGTGTTTAATTTACACGTTAATGCAATTAATTCTCTAATTTATTAACTAAAAAGCACTTACATGTTTTAAGATAACTTAACATTTTAAAGTAAGCTTTACATTTTTTCTAATAAATTCTTTTGAATTGATCAATATTTCATTTAAAATTCCACGGTATACATAATACCCCTTCTGACAGGACTGAATAGTAATGTGTTATGTACACAATGTTGCCTCGGAGTTGCTGCGGACAAAAAACAAACACATAAGAACTCAACATAATTTCTCTTCTCTTAATAAGTATCAAATAAAATTGTAAACATGGCGTGTATGATGAAAATAATTACAATATAAAAAAATATTGGTGAGATAAAGAATACTACATTTTTGTCCGATTGTGCACGCATCACTTGAAAATCAGGATAGAGGGTAGGCCTGTGCCCTGCATCTAGGGCATATACGCTCTATTCAAATTAAGACGTACGGGCGCGGCGGGTGCAATGTAAAATAATACTTATTTCAATACCGATACAGTTGACAGAGAACGCCCTACGAATAAGGGCCCCACGGGCGGGGACGGAGACTTCTCTGTGAACTCTTATCAGTATTGAAATAGGTATTATATTACATTGCCTGCATCGCACCCTCCGCGCACGTCCGTCGCAATGTGAATAGAGCTTTATAGGGTGATGGTGATTATGACTCAGGGTTGGATTTTTAGAAAAGCTTAGGTCTTAATTTCGAAGTAACATTCAGTTTTAATTTCACCGCTATTGGGTAGGTAAATCAAAAGTTTTCAAGTACCTATACTCCATTCAAAATAGCAACGAAATTTTAAGGCTATTTTGCATTACAGAAATAGAGATTTGAAACACTTCCTCTTACTTATTCTTAGAACAGCATTAGTAACGTCCAAAATATGTCGGGTAGTATATGTATCCAAAAAATTCATTACATTTGGTAATGAAAATTGGCCAGAAAGCTAAATAGGAATCGGAAAATCTCGTCGTCCTTATTTGGAATGAAGTATACGTATTTCAATTTATAATTTCCAAAATTTATTATGAACATCAATAAAGTTGATTATCTCTTAACATTGAATTATGTAATTTATGGTATATCAAAAACGGAAAAGTAAACAAGTTCTTACCATATTAATTTTGTCTATTCGAGTGAGAAGTCTCTGACAGCATAAAATCATCAGGCCTGGTGTAATGCTGTCGTCTTTGTGAAGCTCCAGGAGATTAAATCTCTCCTTCACCTCTTTGTACAATGCTTTCTCAATGTGCTTGTTGCTGGAAGAAAACATACATGACAATTCGCTTTATAAACTACAATATTCGTAAGTTTCGAAATTTTCAGGGGTGGTTCAGACCATCAAACTGAACAACTTTTACTATGGAAGCAAACTTGAATTCGTAATGCTCTCATAGTAAAAGTTGTTCAGTGTCAACGTCTATTCTGTATGAACCGCGCCTAAGACAATTCTTCATGCTCATTTTAATGATAGAGACAGCATAATATGCTGCCAGCAGTGCTATCAGTGTAGCAAAATATTGGACTGGGAAAAAATTTTAATACTTGCCATCGACTCGATAGAAGAAACACAAGATTTAAATTAATACCATTGAACAATACTGTACTACGTATAGAACTAACACAAACAAACGTCATGCACCACGTGAGAGTAGGACGAGTACGGGGGCGGGTCCAAGAGATTGCGATAGCGATTTAAGTAAGTGTCGCGACATCGCCGCCATTGGATGGGACAGCGTAATTAAGTGTGGTGTTCAGTCCAGTAAGTACATAACATGTTTAATAAACACAAACTCACATACTATACTCCGTTAAAAGCATAGTGGCTTCATCCAAGTTGTTATTGATGAAATAAATAAGTTCATCTGCGGGACAAGAAGACGGAGTTATGAATTGACCCGTTGGTGACAGCATTAGTGGTCCAGCTTCCCTAAAAAATATATAAAATGGTAATTATATGATTTGTAGCCTATATAAAATGATACCGTAACATAACGGGACAATAGGTTATTTGCCTACCCTAGCTTAACTATTCAAATCAGCAACTCATTATCGAACGTCATTGTATGGAAATTGTAATAAACTGGGTAATGTGACGTCATATTATTAGCCCCGGGACATTTTAATTCCCAAAAAGATTACCGGTTGCTCTTTAGAAATCGTTGTAAGGTACGAAATTACTAATTTAAAAACCTAAGTCTTACAGATCAAAACCCGCCGTAACAAAAAATAAATAGTCAGTATTTTTTAATCTTGAGGTTACCGTTTTTTTTCTAAACTGTCATGTTTTTCACCTTAGTTCAATACCCATGCGTAATAGTAAGACTATCTTAAGTTGCAATACAGCTATATGACCAGATGAAAAAGTAAATTTTGATTGGTCTTATAGCATTGTATGGCAACGTTAGACTGTGTGACCGAAAGTTAGAGAGACCGACAATACTTGTTTAATATGCTGTTTTCACCTTTATTTTCGTGTGTACAATTAAGTGTTGAAATAAATAAATAATAAACTATAAAAGTATTATGAGTAAGATGGCGTCATAATACTTTAGTTTGTACAATGTTCATACAAAGCGCGCGTGGAAGTTTTGCCGTCCAATAAAGAGTTGCTGATTTGACTAGTTAGCAAATAGTGTGTATGTAATCTTGTGTCAAAAATCAGTATCGACATAGTAGGAACTGGAACAAATGAGCACTTTTTTTTATTTTACCATCTTAGATACGAAAAGCCTAGCTAGGGAATGAATTTTGTGTATTCAACTTACGGTTCTACAACAATTTCGTATTTGCTAAGAGATTCTGGTACTGATTGAGGAAACTTCTTTCCACTTCCGTTGAAATCGCCAATAGAAGTGATCAGTTGTCTTAGATGACTACAATATTGTATAGCTGACACTTTCGGCATGAATTTCCTGAAAATATAATTATAACATACTGCATTGAGGAGCATGAACTGTTTCATGAATTAAACCTTACCTAAAGACATAGAAGTGGACAAGAATCTCGTGAATAAAATCTCAACTTGAAATGATGATTTTTAAATCGAAATATTATTTTGATAGTATGGACAGACATCCACCAAAGCGGAGTATTAATATTGGTTACTTTTGACACACTTCCGCTCCGCTCCGCTTTGGTGGATTCCGAGCCTCCCTTTGTAGTGTATTTCGAACTATTTGAAACATTAATGTGATTTGGACTATTTAATTATTTTAATAATAAAATAATCTTTACCTTCTCCGTATGTGAATATTTCTCAAAACACTCGATAAAGTTTTTTCATAATTGGGTATCATTGCCAAGGCACTATCTTGCTGGCTTACTTTTTTAATTAGCTGAAAAAAATAGAATATTTATAAATCGAAGTACAAAACATCTAAAATCATCTCCTTTAAAGGTGAACGCACACCTATCCCTGGCTCCTAAACTAGTTTTGTCGTGGGTCTGGCTCTAGCCATTCAACGGCATTGAATTTACAGTGCCCGCATCTGTCATTTCATACAAATTCTGAGTGCGGCACGAATAAGTGTGCGTTCACCCTAAGGTATCAGAATAACATACCGAAAGCCATTCATTTCTAACATCTATAATGTTGAGAAATACATCTCCGTCTAAGCTAACGCCTGTGAACTGTCCCAACGCGATTGTTCTACCTAAAAACAATGACAAGGTAACAGAGAATGTTGGTGATTTTTTTTTAAATTTGACTCTTACCATATGAATACATAATAATAGTACACTATAGAATCGACACTCCTGCGTTAAATGTCAAAAAGAAACGCTTACCAATTTCGTGTTGGTTTAACCATAGTTTAGCGGCTATAGTGTACTATTATTATCTATTCATATGCTTATAATTTTATTGTTATAATCAGCTTAAAGCTCTTTTTACATACATTGCGAGTTCGCAGCGTGCACCATTAGTTGCATTTCTTACAATTAAGTAGGCACCTGTCTATAGCAATAATTATATTATTTTTACTTCAGTCTATAATTTATTTTAGTTACCCTCTAAATTGGCCATGACTTTAGAATGTTGTGAGGCCAATGAGGCTAGACTCTGTAGTGCTCCTCTAATATGGCTGATGTTCCATCCATTGTCATATTTAACCTGCAAGAAATAATAAGCTTTATTATAGCCACGATAGCTTTGTGACACAGCACATATTTAGAGATATGACATGTCCACTTTCACATATATTACTGCTAATACTAGTATGGTACTAAAGTCCGGCCGCTGAAAGATTGCGTTTGACAGTTACCATAAAATTGTAAAAAACTGAATGAAAACTATAAATGCCGATTATTATTTAGTAGCTTTTTGAACTTAAAAGGGCATCTAGTGGCCTGTGTTCTAGAGTGAGCACAGGTAAACAATATTTTCATTCAGTTTTTTACAATTTTATGGTAACTGCTACCAATATAATAAGGTAATGCCTAGTAGCCGTGTTTGATAGGCT
The DNA here is from genome assembly GCA_963924505.1 of Agonopterix alstromeriana. NCBI lineage: Eukaryota > Metazoa > Arthropoda > Insecta > Lepidoptera > Depressariidae > Agonopterix > Agonopterix alstromeriana. Next base: position 10,742,498 of record OZ004670.1, read on the forward strand.
TATTGCCATGTTAATAAGGGAAAGCAGTCTCAGTTTTACAAGTAGCAAAGAAGTAAGTAAATAAACCATGTATTACTGAAACAAAATTGCTAAGTCACCAATTTAATAATAGTTACGATTCCGTTATTAATGTCACAGACCTAGTGAAAATGCAGTCACGTTGAACCTTGCACGAGCGGCATTCACCGCAGCGTGTTGTTAACTTATTACTAGTTTTTTTAAATTATTTTACTTTCTGAAAATATTTGAGCAATCATAATATTATGTATGTATGCCATCATAATGAATTTTAATTAATATTGTATTCTTTCAATATTAGAAAAATATCGGCATTATTTAGATGCCGTTTTAAAAGTCACGTCATCCGACCAAATCTCATGTTTCAAAATCACCAAACTATGTTGGACGGACTGTAGGTAGTAGTTATGTAAACAGTGTTTTTTATAGCAATTATTTTCAATTTGTAACATTTAATGTTGACAAAAATTATCTGTACCTAGGTAGGTAGATGTTTTAGGGCCTGTTTCAAAACTTCTTAGCAAGTGTTTGTTAGCTTATCTGACAGATCGTTTGACATATGTATTTTGTATGAAAGATATGTCAAACGACATGTCAGATAAAGTCTGGCGGAAGGTAGACGCATTCGTGTTGGCCTCTCTTAGGCTTGCACGTGGCTCCGCCATTTTGTGAAACTCTTTTGTGTTTTAACCATAAAACAATCACTTGAGATTATAAACTACTTGACATTGGCAGAATTGCCGCGCTAGACGCAAGCAACCGGCCATTAATTAAGAAAAAAAAAAAAATAGGAACAGGTCCATAATATATTAATTAGTATAATATTTAGTTCGAGAACTAAAATAATAAAAAAAATCGTGAATATTCTTGGTTACTTTTACTTACTACTTTAGTTTAAAAAGTGGCGATGGGTTCACTACCTATCATACTGGATATTCTGAATTTTGTTGTATAAGGATTTAGATTTTGTGTTCAACCGCATTGTCAGTTGAGAACGAATTTCAAGTTTATCATAATATGCTTTCACAAGTGTGAATATTAAGTAGAAATCCATATTCATACTAATTAATGCGAAATTGTGTCAATCAGTATATTAAACCGTTGCGCCGATTTTGATTAAAATTGGTACAGAGATAGATTGAATCCTAAGGAAGGACATAGGCACAGAATTAAACGCAGACGAAGTCGCAATAAGAGTAGACTACTGTTAAACTGTGATCTTACGAACTTTCTTAATACCGTAAGTTTTGCAAAGGTGATTGATCAGTGACGTCACTTGCTGCCTCGTCGCATTCGTCGTTTCATATTTCTGCTTCGCTATACTGCTATTTTCAAACACCCAGTCTCTGTAAAATTACATAAATTCTGTATTATGATTTATTTATAGTACTTTGACTATGAAAATTTTATGAACACAAAAGATAATAATATTTTTATGGATTACAGTCAGTCACTATCACCACGTAATTCCATCTTGATACTAAATAGGTACATCTTCATAATATGCTGTCGGTTTTTTAAAGGGAGAATGTGACCATCAAGCTGAACAACTTTCTTTATGGGTCAACTCCATATCAAAATCGCGAAAAATATCACCTGGTCCATAAATAACTGGAAACCTTGGCACGTCAATCCATCCTGAAACTTAAATTGCTAAATGTGAGCATTGCTACAACTACATTCTTAAACAGAATATTGGTAGTTATAGCAATGACCCCGAAAGGGATAATGTTCGTGAGTTTATGTATGAATATGTGTACTTACATAATATTCGTAATAGCTTTCTTCTCGTCAACTTTCCTTTTAAAGTGCGAGGCTTTCTGAAATTCGCTGTCGTACTTTTGATAAGCTTTATCGAAATCTTCATAACTGTAAAAATAAATTACCTAGTACTTTAAAGTTAAAGATGCTTTAGCCACGGTTTATTCAAAAGAGACGTGGGGCGGTGGCGGATAATCTAAGTTACACAATATGAACCTTATAGTACGTAGCATATCGTCGTTTTTGTCGTAAAGGAGAATCGGCGTAATTCTCCAAACGACGCTATGCTACGTACTGTAAGGTTTATAATTGTGTTACTTTACTATCTGCCACACGTCTCTTCTGTATAAACCGCGCCTTAGAGCCGTCAGATTTAAATTAATTTAAAAAATCTTGAGTCTTTATATAAATATGATATTACTGCTTCACAAAGTCCGTATTTGAGTAAAGTATCCCAGTGGGCTCCGGAACAAATATTTCTCAATTCAGTTCTTGTTGAGCATTGATATTAATTTAATAAAATGAATGTGTCAAACATTTGTACCTGAAATTATTATTTTGTTTAGATGTAGTCCTAGGTATTTTATCTACATATTTTGTTGATATATCACAGGCATTTAAAACATTGACAACTGTTTCTCTTACATTATTTCCCTGTAGCTGAATTTTTATCAATTTAAATTCACCTGAAACAAATAGTTATAATAGGTCACAATTATTTTACAAAAACTTATTTAACAAAAGCTGTAAAATAAAATCTTGTAGGAAAATAACAATCCCGGCATGAATGTCTGGTTTTACCCTCGTCAGTCCAACCAAAGTATATAAAGGTAATCCAGCCTGATGTACTTTATAAAGTACAGACAGACAACTACGAAAATGTGTTTGTTATGTCTTCATATCATATCTAAACTGATGAATAAAGTTTGATGTAGAAGAGAGCTAGCATGTACTTTAAGAAAGGCCACGGGCTTCGCAAAGATCATGTCATCTGTCGTCCTTATCAAGACCACAGTAAGTATTTTTTGGAAAAATTGAGCCGCATCATTTTCGGAATCCTTGTAACAAGTTCTATAGGGATCTTTGACTATTTATATGTGGACTGGTTACGCGTGTAATTCTACTAACAAACATTTCTGCCACTTTTTGCGGGGGGCGAGGTAACATGAAATCCGCAACTTTAGATTTTATTCCCCATAACTTTAGATTCTAATTTTGAATGTCAAAAATCATGAAAAGTAGTCTCGTGTGAACCCCAAACGTTCTAAGTTCGAAGTTATTATTTCGCAATTATAGGCTGTCTCGTTTAGTGATAAGGTGTAAAATTGAATGTAAATGCACAAGATCAATTGTGCTTATACCGTGGCAGAGGGGAAATGCTACCGCAAGGCTAGTCCTTATAATAATTAGTCAAAGATAGGGATAGACTATACTTACTGTACTGCAATTGCAAATGAGACCATCCACTTTAATCAACGTTGGTGTGAAGGTTAGTCAGTCGTCGACATTACAATAAGAATCAAAGTTTCATTACAGATTCCGGAAACAATACAAATTCTTAATTGCTGACACTTTTTTAAGGGGACGATCAGACCGTCAAACTGAACAACTTTTAAACCAACCAACCAACCGAGGGACCAACATTGAAATCGCGAAAAAAATCCACTGTTCCATACAAAACTGCAAACCTACTTGAGCCATTTTTTTTCGCGATGTTGATGTTGGTCCCATATAGAAAGTTGTTCAGTTTGATGGTCTGATCATCCCCTTAAAAAAGTGTCAGCAAATTAAAAAGGACCCTGTATACAACCACAAAACAAAACCACTCAAACCCACCAAAAAAATACTTACTGCAATAAACATATCAGTGGTATTTCCATATACAGTCACAAGTAATAAAATAAAAATATCCATACCATCTGGCATATCCTTTTGTCTTAAATAGAATGACAGCGGAGGTATAGACAACTTTCTAGATGATTGCTGTGCCTCTAACAATGCACTCAGTTGCTGGAGGGAGTTCTCATTCGTTTTCTGTATAAAAAAAAAACATATTAACATTACATTTTTCGCTGAGAGTCAATCACACTGAAAGAGCAGCGGCTGGAGGAAGTCAAAGTCAAAGTCAAAGTCAATATAATTTATTCAATTGATTTGAAACGATGGTGGGTAGCGCGTTGCCGCGAGCAACCGCAACCGCGTTTTTCTCGTTTTATCACTTTGTCGTGCACACATGCCACATGTTAGCTGTGCTGAGAAGACAATGCAACATTCACCTTGTCCGCCGGAAACGTTTTCTATTATTATAGACAATATGGAACTCTAGGAGGTACACACACACACACACACACACACACACACACACACACACACACACACACACACACACATACACACACACACACACACACACACACACAGAGTCTTAACATTCTGTTTGATCATCAATTCATAATTCTAGTTTAATGAAATTAAGAAACCATACCCTCTGTTCTGGATATTTCCCAAATAGATCAGGATGTACACTGAAGTAGAACGGTCGTAGAGCTGTAGATATTTCTGCTGAACTTAAGTACCTGCGAACTCCTCCATTTGCACTCTCCCAACTGTGTGGAGATATGTATTAATCATATTATTTACACTAAGACACGGAATAGGTAATAGTAGATAGTTCTACATACAGAACAGCCACTCCGTTGAAAAATAATGCTAAATTCACATTTTAATTGTAATTCTTTAGCTTAAATACTATTTTTGATAACAGAATGAACTACAAAAAGTAACGAAATGTAGATGATGTTCATACGATGCGTGGTAAGTCAACCCTACACATAATGTCATGTACAATTTGCGAACACATGTGCAAACGTCATCATGTCAAATCGAAAACATTGTTTGAAGTGCCGGACCTGTGACTAAGACACGTGATTTTTAGGAGGTTCCGGTGTGTAGACACCATCATAGCCTTTGATAAACACAATACAACTGTGTGTAGACACCATTAGCCTTTGATTTAGACAATACAACTGTGTGTAGACACCATTAGCCTCTGATTCACACAATACAACTGTGTGTAGACTCCAGTAGCCTTTGATTCACACAATACAACTGTGTGTAGACTCCAGTAGCGTTTGATTCACACAATACAACTGTGTAGAAACCATTAGCCTTTGATACATACAATACAACTGTGTTTAGACACCATTAGCCTCTGCTTCACACAATACAACTGTGTGTAGACTCCAGTAGCCTCTGATTCACACAATACAACTGTGTGTAGACTCCAGTAGCCTTTGATTCACACAATACAACTGTGTGTAGACTCCAGTAGCCTTTGATTCACACAATACAACTGTGTGTAGACTCCAGTAGCGTTTGATTCACACAATACAACTGTGTAGAAACCATTAGCCTTTGATACATACAATACAACTGAGACACCATTAGCCTTTTATATATATACACAACACTACTTTGACAAAGACACTAACAAAAATGTTATTTTAACAAAACAATTTTTGATAGCATTGGGACGAAGGTTGAGATAGTGCTTATTTTAGTGATTGTGTAACCACGACGTGGATCTCTGGAGTCCACAAAGTAGGTACAGATGCAAACAGAGTAGCCATGAAAACGCCGACAAAAATGAACAATAAACGAGTTCCATACGAACCTTTTTCTCACAAGATTGTACATTTTGGGAGACGAATTGTTATTATGTTAGCATGGCACTAGTTTTGTTATATTTGCGTATTACGTTTTAGCGAAGACCCTTAATAATTGAAGCTTTGTTTGTTGTGGTTTGACCTTGCGTTGCGTGTTCGACTTATCTTGTCAAAGTCAATCAGCTGACGATGTCATACGTCAGTTTGACGTAAGTTAGGCTGTCATTTCTTTTCGGAAAGGCAATGGGATCTCGCCCTTACAGCCGTTTTCTTCAGTATTTTTTCATCACGGTCTATCTTGGAAGCTCGTGCGTTGCCGCTAAAATCACCAAGTATTTAAAGTCCGACCGCTGAAAGATTGCGTTTGACAGTTACCATAAAATTGTAAAAAATGAATGAAAATATTGTTTACCTGTGCTCACTCTAGTACACAGGGCACTAGCTGCCCTTTTAAGTTCAAAAAGCTACTAAATAATGATCGGCATTTATAGTTTTCATTCATTTTTTACAATTTTATGGTAACTGTCAAACGCAATCTTTCAGCGGCCGGACTTTAATAACTTGATTTTTCAATTTGTATATTGGGTAGTAAACTAGTAAGTATTGAATAATCTTTGATATTGGTAATTGTTGTCAAAACTACTTATTGAACGTTTTTCTGTCCTTTATAAATTCACTTCCGAAAAACTCAACAGATGGCAAGTTTGTCGCTCCATAGAGAAGTGTGCGAGATCATGTCAACATCATGGCAAGACTGTGCCTACTTTTTAGGCCAAGGAATCGAGCCCGTACAGCCATGTCACACGTAAACAAATCCTCATTTTTTTCGTAAATATTAAAATATTCCATTAAAAGATGCGTTGGCATCTTTTTGATCATCTTTTCCCTCTTTATTATTTTACAGAAACACATTTTGAACTTTATCAGCGTCGTCTATCGGTCCCCTAGAAAACCATAGTAAACAGCGCTCTTTCAATCCTTGAAATTGTATACCTAATTAAGTTACCTTTGGCAGATCTCAAAGCTAATAATGATTATTCGGCATCATCATCACAGCCTATTACGTCCCACCCCACTGCATTACACAGGCCTTCCCTCAGGCAGGGTGTATGGTGGTGAGGGTGTATAATGATTATTAAGACATTTTAAAAGTTCACAAGATAAGTAAGTACTGCACTGCACTACGACATTAGATTAACGAATTTTGTTCCCATTAACAATACTCTTTTAAAAATATAATGTAGATAAAGTAAGATGCGATGGGCACGTTTTTATTGAGGATATTTTCCAAATTCCGTCCGTTTGATCCTCTTATGAGATTTCTTAAATATTTAGTACACTTACTACCTATTTTTACCTAGGTACCTCTTTTATAAGGAGATCTGTCAGCAATCATACTTAGGCATGCTAATGAACTAAGTAGGATTAGCAAACGCCCACATAATGACCTAAAGTGACGGTGATGAACATACCGCGGAAATAAAACACAGGAAGATATCACTAAGTGATGTAAGTTGGAGGTTAATGTGAACATGAATAACAGGTGAGCAGTGGATTGGCTGGTGCTCAGAGATAAAATCTGAAGGCTGCGCGTGCGGTGCGGCCGACGGCAGCGAGCGGCCGCGCGTGACGCAACGTGCGAGCGCAGACGTGCCAGCGCCGCGCTGCTACCGCCGCCGCACCGCACCGCACCACCGCGCTCCGCCAGCCTCCGCCAACGCCCGCCACTCGCCGAGCTGCCTCGTAATGGTTGCACAGACAAGTCCAATAATTAAGCGATAAATACCAGCAGTGGTGCGGCGAGAGGAGGGAGGCAGTCGAGCGGCAGCCGCGTCGCGTACCACACACTCGCGGCAAGTGATGGACCCGAAGCTCATTCGACATTTTTCTATCGGACGCCATAGGAATCTCACCGGACTGGTTCCCGCGCAACGCTGCGTTAGTGCGCCGCTCTGGTGAACCCTTTCGCTTGTAAATGTGCCGATATTTACATATGCGCGCTCGTTCTTGCGTCGAACTTTCGATCTGCGCCCGAGCCTCTGGTGTGCCCCGCGAGCTGGCCGACGGCGCGCCCGCGCTGCTGCCGCCGCCGCCGCCCCAGCGCATTCACCGCCTGCCGTACGTGCGATGATCAACGTATGTCATCTTCTATTTTCTAGACAGTTTTCTCTAATATTCCAGCTTATCCAACAGCGTGGAGCGGAGTCTGGGCCACGTTAGGTACACGGCGTAACTGTACTTATATCCTACCTACTTGTTTTTATAGTTTTTTTTTAAACAGGCACAAATGCATTTTAGTAGGTACACACAATATGCTTGTACTTAAAGCTACACAAGGCGAATGCAGTTTGTACGCATAGCTGGGTTCAGTTGGAGTTGGTAGGACATCTTATCAAACGTTTTATGCTGATTTCTATAAATAAAATCATGTGTGACCTACTCACTAACGTACGAGTAGCGGAAATTCTTTGGGTCGGTTGGTACATAATTATAATATCATTTCTCCAAAGCAAATCAGTTTAAAAAATACCGAGTTTTAGGATACCTACTTTATCGTTATCTATGCTCTACCTATACATACACTATATTAAGCTGTAAGTAGGATTTGTTTAAATCTAAAAAGAAAGTTGTCCACGTGCAGTTAGTTAAGATCAGTAGACGTGCAGTCAGTAGCAGGATCTTCGCTCCATCATTAGAGTTTGCTTAGATTTGATAAAGACCAAAACAAAAACTTTACGTTACATATTGATTAACTTAACGACCATCACCGCGTAATGGCATCTTGTTGTTGATTACAAACATAAATGTTGATTACGGTTCTGTTTTCTCTCCCAATTTGTTGATCAGTCAGCCTCGCTACTAGGTACCATAGATGACTGGCTAATCTTTCCACTAAAGAATTACCGTAATTATCGAGATCTTGATAAGCATCTACGTGACACATTGTAGAGACGCGCCACGTGGTCGGTGGACGGTTAACTTTTAAAGTTACGTCACAGAAATAGAACTGGCTTTTTTAGCTAATCAAACTACAATATGAGCTTGTCGCAAAAGTAGTGCAACTTAGCCTTCGGCGGAGAAATAAATTACTATTCTTTGCATTCGTTATTTAAAATGCTGATGGGGTCGAAGAGTAGGCCTATGTCCAGCTTTGGACGTCTTTCATAGTGGAGTTGATAAACTACGGGCGGTGCACGAATTTCGATGGGTGACCCACCATGACCCTTATGCTCTATATATCGAGGGCTTAAATCATTGGTCCCGGATTGTATTTGTTAAGCCAAATCAAGTAGCAATATAGTTTATTCCGGATGCGTAAAATCGCGCTGCATACAAACGAAGTGTGGTGATATTTTCAATACTAACCAATTAAAGTCAAAGATATTTTTCAGAAACAATTTAGAAACTAATCTCTATGCTTGTATGAAAATTTTCTTTAAAATATACCTACAGTTTTAATGGTAGGTTTAATTTAATATTTGTATGGAAATCTTTGAGGCACTGTAACTTAAAAAATACATTTTAACGAAAATCTGACTGCATACAAGCATCGTGATTAGTTTCTAGATTGTTTCAGAAAAATTTCAATGACTTTAATTAGTTAGTATTACCAGACTTCGTTTGTATGGAGCACGCTCTGAATTATATTCCCTTAAGTATGAATTGTAGAATATCTTCTATTTAATAACCAATAGATAAACTAAAGACAAAATTTTTACATAAATAGATTTTGTAGAAGATATCTACAACACTAAGTTTAAAATTTCTTAAAACAAATTAATCATGATTTCTAAAACCTTACTTCATACTTAACTTTCTTAACGTACAATTTAGATATAATTATGGTGGTAAAATTTGCCAATTCAATCTCTAATTAGCTCTGCTAATTATTAATATTTTATAATTATAATTATTTCATTCATGTATCCATGATTTATTAATTTCATGTATTTGTACCCACTATCCATTATAAGTAGCGACGACGAGCTCATTTACCGTCACACTGGACAGAGTTTCGGTACTACTAGTGAATCGTGGATATTCTGAGGTTTCAGAATATCTCTGACTACCCCCTCGGGGAATAGAGTCGTGAACATATATTTCAGTCGACACATAAAGTCAAAATTTCCAAAATACAAATGCCCTGGGCGGCACTTTACTAGGGGCGGCAAATTCGGGAAAAATATTGATTGATTGAGCTCAGTCTAAAACCAATTCAATTCCAGAGCAGAAAAAAGTCGAGCTCGCTCAGTTCGCTCTTAGTTTCTGTGCCTACACATAATCCTTAAGAGTTGTGACCACAGCTAAGACGTGGTGCTCAAAATTTCGGAGGTAAAATAAGGGGGCGACAAAATCGATCTTTGCCCCGGGCGGCAGAAACCCACGCTACGGCACTGCTGTGGGCTAGCATGGTGGAGAAGTATGGCCACCTCTGTCGGTTCCTCTATACTTTTTCCTGCAGAAGGCATAGCATAGCATAAACTCACGACTATATTCCTCGAGGGGGTAGTCAGAGATATTCTGAAACCTCAGAACATCCATGTTTCACCAGTAGTACCGAAACTCTGTCCAGTGTGACGGGGGGTGAGCCCGTCGCCACTTGTAATGGACAGTGGGTACAATACATGCCTCGAAATTGACGCATGCAGGTTTCCTCACGATGTTTTCCTTCACCGAAAAGCCAGTGTTACAAATCGTACATAAATTCCGAAAAACTCATTGGTACGAGTCGGCCTGGACGGGGATCGAACCATCGCCTCCTGCACGGCAGGCAAGGTTACTCGCCACTGGACCACCACGGCTTATCCACTGGACCACCACGGCCTATTGACTGTTTCATATTTATTATATTATGAAAAAAATCCCGTAGTAACACAACATATTCGCAACTCTAGGATTAAAAATGGCTTCTTTGATCCTGGCAACCCTAGAGTTGCGGCAGACTGAGAGTTGTCAACCCTAGTTTTTTCAGTTCTTTACATCGATCTCCTTCAGATGGCACCTCCATTACTTCTCAAACAGATAGGTGAAAAAAATGGTACAATAAATCATCATGGTAAAGGTACTTGCGGTAAGATTTTGCTAGGCAACCCGACGGCGTTGTATGAACCCCTGAATAAACTTACACTTAAGGGGCTATGTGAAAAAAATTGGATTCTTCAAAGCATCATATCTCATGAAGTACTAACAGTAGGAGTATGATTTGCGGATATGTGTAAATTGAACATATAATTGAAGTTTTGATTACAGTCAAAACACGATTAAGACATTTTCTCGATAGAAAAACAAGCCAAAGTAGCCTCCGTCTTTATCGATAAACGCTTGGAAGTGCTAAACGGTGAATATTAGAAACAAGAGCGTGATTTAAAAAAAAGAGATTGATTTTTTATAAATTTTGTTAAGAGCAGAATTGAACTTACATAAATAGTACAATTACAATTAAATAATGTTTGTTTTACGCTTGCGTCGTTTCAGGCGCGCGCGCCGCCCTGTCTCTTTCTCTCGCATCAGGCAGTAATATAAGCTATCACACGCCCATTTCGCTTCAATTATTTTTCGACATAGGCCCTTAAATCACATTTCGTTTACCAAACAAATAGATGCATAATTTTGCGGTCTGATCTTGGTAAACAAGTAATACATAGAAGAGACAGAACTTAATAGAAAAATAATATAACGTAACAGAAATATGGTACACTTAATAGAAATAGCTGGACTAAAACCGACCCTCAGCCCCTTCTAAAAATAATTATGGATTCGCCACTGATTATTATATAGAGTGTAACTTAAATGCGTCACATACTTAAAGGGGCGCTTCAGACCATCAAACTGAACAACTTTCACTAGGTATGGGACCAACAATGAAAGTGCGAAAAGAAATCAGTAACGGATATAAGTTTACTCTAGAGTCTTCTTACAAAAATCAATTAAGTAGGTTAGATACCAGACCTAGTCCTTTTTTCTCTGTTCATAAATGGTACATTTTAACGTAACTAATTAACAGACATTAACACAAAGTGTTTCGCTATCTACATATTACAGATTTCCGATGTAAACAAGCATCATAAATAAGCCCATGTTTAGGTATATTTAAACAATGAGTAGGTACCTACAGTTTATCTATGTGCGCAAACAATTTCCCAGAATAATTCTAGATAATGTTATATTAATAATAACATTTTGTAATTTTATTCCTTAGTTGTTTATAATTATTATCTTGTTCCAATTAAATCTGTGTTTAATTAAGGTTAGAAGAAAATTATACAGGGACCTTCTTAATATGCTGACACTTTGTTAAGGGGGTGACCATCAAACTGAACAACTTTCTCTATGGCACCAACATCGAAATCGCGAAAAAAAACAGCTGCTCCATACAAACCTGCAAACCTACTCGAGGCAAATGTATGGGACAGCAGATTTTTTTTCGCGATTTCGATGTCGGCCCCATAAAAAACCTCGGAGAAAGTTGTTCAGTTTGATGGTCTGATCATCCCCTTAAAAAAGTGTCAGCATATAAAGAAGGATTCTGTATGTTATCCTAATTCTTTATACTTCTTTTTTATTAGCAGCTCCGAACTACCCACTGCCTAAGCCACCGCCATACAAATTTGTATTGAGGCTGGAAATTTCTACCTGTATAAGTACTTCGTATACTTCCTTCATCATCAATATGATCTTCCCATCTTCTTCTTTACTTTTGTCTAATCGTTTCTTCTCGGCCTGTTAAAACAGGGTAGTGGACTGGATAACATAACTGCATAAAATATATTTTAGTTTTATCTTGTTATAAAAAAGAAAGTTAAATTGCTTGAATACCTACTATTTTTATAACAGGATGAGTTCATCCATTCCTATATAATTTTTATAGAGTTATAAAAAGTAAGGAATGACGTCCCTTGTAAGTATTTAGTAAAATGTTTCATACAATTCGCGCGTTTTGACGTTTTCCACTAGCGTATTGTCCCTTTGATTGTACACAGAAAGATAAAATAAGAACTAACTAACGTATTATTCAGGACGCAGAAGCCTGCTACATCATAGGTCCAACATACGCCTGCTACATAGTTCTAATTTATTAGAACTAGAGAAAGAATTTCATAAAACGAACTAAGCCATTCGTAGCATTGTTTGCTTTAAGGAATCAGAATCAATGTGAAACTTTAATTAGGTAAAATCACACTCAACACAACGGAGATATCTTTTAAAAATGTATTATTTATGTACTATAACAAGTACCTATCTTTGTAACTAGTGTCCAGCTTTGATACCATATTTAGCAAAAAGAATAGATGGGATTGGTGATCATCGGAGCGTTGAGTCAGTGAGACGGCCTTTACTATTCACGGTCTGGTGGTCAGACTGACGCCGCCCATTTTCCATCCGTGACAATAGAAATAATAAAAAGGTACCTACCATTGTAATGATATAAAGATAATATAGGTGCATAGAGTTTCTATCAATGTTTAGCATCAATTTTCTAAATTGTATTAACCTACTTAAGCAAAGTCACTATTTCTGTCTGCTTCTGCGCTTTATAGTTATTTTAAACTACTTAATAGATTTAGAGTTGAAACACATTGGATCCCGGAAAATGGAGACCCTGTCAAGGTTGATAAAAAAGCGACTTGGATACTTTCGAAGTGTGGATGGAGCTGGCTCAAGACAGAGATGCATGGAGGAGAAAGGGGGAGACCTCTGCCCAGCTGCAGGATAAGAAAAGAAAAAGCAATTGTTTTGATGCGGTTTGTAGGTACCATCATTTTGAGAAATTCGTTTGGAAGGCAAATTAAATAAGTTGTGTTGAAGGATCGCATTGCAGGGCAAATGTTTGCTCTTGTGATCAAGGGTGAGAGGTATAATTTGACCTCATTTTAATTGCGCTATTCATTGTGGTCCTGTGTTAATCTGATCCATTGCAGGCCCATCACTCTGAATCATAGAGAAAGTTTTGGAGATAAGCTGCAAGTTTACTACTGAGAAGAGATGGAGAAAGACTTGAAGAAAGGAAATATTGCACAGATCCTCCCCAAACAGCTTCAAGATCTGATACCTCTATCAGATCTTGAAGCTGTTTACGGGTTTGCTTTTGTTTGTTTACAGATAAGCTCGCCTTTTGTAATTGTCTATTATGCTGTTTTCATTTATATTTCCGTGTGTACAATAAAGGACCTGTGCAATATTCTGGAGACTTGATGACTTGACTTGGATTTGTGGAGACTGATGGGGTGGTAGTTAGGTAGATAGCTCTATGATTTTATGATTTTTATATGCAGAATAGAGACCACAGCGTTCTTCCCAGAACTCTATGAAAACTGTCAGTAACAGTAGTCCCCATGCTTATATTATCTCTCATCAATGATAGAGATACCGCGAATGTTGAGATGGTTGTGTGGTGTGATGGAGAAGACAGGATAAGGAATGAGTATACTAGATGAAGCTTTGAAGTAGCGACTGAACTGAAAAACTGCGTGGTAATCAATAATCCTGGTCTGCGGAGAGATGAGTGTCATATTATAGACGAGTGTTTAATATGAATGTGAATGGCTGCATAAAGAGAGGACAACCAAAGAAACGATGGATGGTTTGAGCTATTTATGACATGAATATAAAAGGTGTGTTCGTTGAAATGACGGCTACAAGAGATGAATGGAGGAAGATGACATATTGCGTCGACACCTAATGGGAAAAAGGCAGGAAGATGATGATGATGATATAGATCCCGCATGACAATTGCTTTAATACTTTATTAGAAGCAAAAGAAATAAATAAAAACGGTCACGTGCGAGTCGGGCTACTCGCGGACCGAGGGTTCCGTACCATACAACATATTAACTTACAAAAAAGTTTTGTATTCTCCGGGACCTTAGCGCAAGACCGACTCACACTTGGCCGGTTTTTATTACTTATTGTTATACTGTAGAGTTTGCTCTATAATCACACCAAGTTTGACGCCTATATGTAATACCGTTTTTGCGATAGAGCGAAAACAAAAAACGATGATAAAAACTAGTTTCTTGTATGAGAACCCCCTTAATTTTTGATTTTTTGTCGTTATTATTATTTGTTAGCAAATCCGCCATAATAACCCACATTCTATGAAAATATCAACTGTCTAGCTATTACGGTTTCGACTTTTCTCTGCTCTACGAATTGGTTTTAGACTGAGCTTAATCAATCTATATTTTTCCCGAATTTGCCGCCCCTAGTAAAGTGCCGCCCGGGGCTTTGTTTTGTGGCAATTTTCACTTTATGTGTCTACTGATATATATGCTCACGACTCTATTCCCCAGCGGGTAGTCAGAGATATTCTGAAACCTTATAACATCCACGTTTCACTAGCTTACAAAGTTACAGCCCTAAATAGGTAGGCTTAGTAATAGGGTTCCGTTTTCACCCTATGGGTATGGAACCCTAAAAAGAAGAAGCAACATTAAAGGAGAGAAGGGTTAGAATAGTTATGTTAAATCAAGAAATTGAGGCATTTGCAGAAAATAGACACGAGTATTCTTTGAGATGATGATGGATCTTACTAAATAAATGTTAAGAGTTTATTTTCTGTGATAAAGAAGTTATGATAATTACTAGATAGAGCACGATTCTATCGCACTCGAACCGAATAGACTACAACTTAACTAATCTCAGTCAACATGATTTACCACTTTGTAAAGATTTTTAAAATCACCACATTGACATAAACTTGATAGAATAGCCCTTTGAAACTGGACTTTGTCGCAAGACATCAATACGAGTTCTTCGCAGGTCCGGACCTCGATCGTGTGGCAACGATGTCCTGCGCATGTGTGCGTATTATTGCATGTGTGTGGACCGGTCTGATAGACTCGAGCCACCGTTCGATGCGACGAGTAATTTAAGGGCCACGGCACACGATCGATTTTTAGTTGGATAATTTTATAAGAAACGGCGACTATAGACACAGTCCGCAATAAAATACGCTGTATACTTATACCCATACATACATATACACACATAAACTTATGACCGTATTCTCATTCGGAGTGGTCAGAAACATGGATATAACTTCCTGCAAACAGTGTTGTAGCAAAGTATTGTTATTTTTGTTGGTGCATCTATTCAGAAAAAAACCTAATGCCGCGTTTACACGCGTGCGCAAGCTTAGGCATGTTTGCTGTACATTGACGCTTCGCTGAAGAAGTAATTCTGATGAGTGTGTAGTCCACCAATCCGCATTGGGCACGCATGGTGATCAGATGCCCAATCCTGCCCTGAGGGTAGGCCTGTGCCCTGCAGTGGGACGTATACAGGGTCCAACTTAATTTATGCTTATCGTTTTTTTAAGGGGATGACCTGACCATTAAACGATTTTCCCTATGACCAAGGTTGAAATCGCAAAAAAAAATCAGCTGTCCTATACCTTTATATCTAGTAGGATTGCAGTTTTGTATGGAGCTGCTGTTTTTTTTCGCGGTTTCGACCTTGGTCCTATAGAGAAAGTTCTTCAGTATGATGGTATTAAGAATCCTATACAGGATCTAAGGAAAAGTATCACTAACCTTTAAACCACATGCTCTAGTCAAAAATAGGTATAACTACTAAAATTACTTAGTTTAGAAGAGGTGAGGCGGTTCTGAAAGGGTCAAGGTCGTTCAATGGGGGATACACCTTAGTAAAGCACGCTTTTTTGCTTTGCTAATTTTTAAAGACAGAAACAAGTAGACGGTATAATACATAACACACTGTAAACATTTAATGGTTTCTTATTTTCAATGTATTTATGATAACCCTAGACGAGAGATGCGCTGAGACTTGATCTCGGGTGCCAGTCAGTAGCAGGTGGCCGGCAGAATATGTCATCACCGTTAGACAACCAAGCAGCCACGTCCACGTGACCAAAACGAACGTGTTACAACCATGTCCCGCAAGTAGAAAGAAGTCGTTGATTCCCCATTTTGTATACAGGGTGTAAGGAAAAGTATCATTCATCTTTAAACCACATACTCTACCCATCAAACTGAACAAATGTTGTCTGTCAGAACAAAAAAAATATCAGCTGTCCCATACGTTTGAATCGAGTAGGTATTGCAGTTTAGTATGGGACTGCTGATATTTTTTTTGTTCTGTCATTGCGCCCATAGTAAAAGTTGTTCAGTTTGATGGGTAGAGTATGTGGTTTAAAGGTTAATGATACTTTTCCTTACAGGCCCCCTGTATAGGCTAATAACGATAATTATGAACCTTCGAATCTAAAGGGTTGATCTTTTCATCCTCGAATGCTTACCTATAGGATGAAATGGGGTGTAAAAGTTTGTATGGAAAATCGCCCGCCGGCCGTTTGTATCGTCTCTGAAATCCATGCGACCGAAGTGGCGGGCAAAAGCTAGCATATAAATAATCATAATCTCCAAATGAACAATCAATCGTTTCGTATCAGGATATTAATAGCATGTCACGTGCGGCAAAACGTGTGTGGCGCCCCTAAATAAATGATAAAGTCACATGCTGTGTGTTTCACAATTAAATCTGTTAAGGCCGATGGAACACTACGATTACGATGCCCGTTACATAATTTTTAGAAAGCAACGAATGTGTATTGCTATAAAACTGTACTGGTTTGCGGGGAGCTTTTCACAAAGGAACTCCGCACTGGTCCTCCGTTTATCGTCGAAACTGGAAATCGCAGGAGAAAATTTTTGAAAAATACTAACCCCCGTAGGTATAAATAAAGTAGGTAATATAGGTAGTATATCTATAGTTATAGTACTCTGTGCTAGTATTAAAGTCTCCTATTACGATCTCAAGTAAAATATTTGTATATTTTCTGTAGTAGCTCGTTTGTGTCTGTACCTCAAAAATATCCTTCTTTATAATCAACTCTATCACCCAGCCTTAGTACCTACTTTAAGTTCTGTCCTAAATGTGAGTTTTAAATATTCCTAACTATTCAAAAACTATTTAAGTATTTTATAACATACAGTTTTACTGTTGCTTTGCTTGAATAAGCTAAAATATGATATAGGGTCCTTTTTAATATGCTGACACTTTTTAAGGGGATGATCAGACCATCACATTGAACGACTTTCTCTATGGGACTAACATCGAAATCGTGAATAAAAATCTGTTGTCCCATATATTTGACTTGAGTAGGTTTACAGTTTTGTATGGAAAAGATGTTTTTTTTCGCTATTTCGATATTGATGCTTTAGAGAAAGTTGTCTAGTTTGCCGGTCTGATCATTCCCTTAAAAAGTGTCAGCATATTAAGAAGGACCCTGTATATTTATAACTTAAACACGTAACCTGCCAACAAACCTTTTAACAACGTAACAATCGTTAAGAAATCAATAAATAAAAATTAAAATAAACGAACTTAGCGAAACTCAAATTAATCTTCAACAAATCAAAATTTTACAGTGTTTTATATGTGTCATGAACTCATGAAATAGCGTTGAATGAACTTTATCTAAAACTAACAATAAAAATACTTGCACAAAATGTAATACCTATCAGATAATTATTTTAAAAGTTACATTTGTCGTCCATCATTTACCTACTTTAGATGTTGATTATCTATATTATTTGTCACATTGCATTACACTTGATACCATTTCCAATACAATAACAAGAAAAAAACGTTAAAAATGATAAAAGCGTGTAAGTCCATAGATTATTCTTATAACTAATTGTAACAAACCTAAGTGAGTTCAATTATAAATTCCTGAGTGACACGTATGGAAATAATTACGGACCTTTTGAATCAAATAAACACAGGAAATAATGTTCAATCAATTAATGAGTATAACCACAATTAAACAAATTGACTTCGACACGTATTATGTACTTAAATGGGACGTTAATTTAATAAAATAATTTTAGAAAAGAGAGACCTTTACCTACTTAGTAAAAAGGTTGATGTGTAATTTTGTGAGATAACTTTATGCATAATGAGGTCGTCCACGCGAAAGTAGATACTACTTTACTTATGTAGCTATAAGAACATAGTTTTTCCTCTAAAAATGTATACTATACACTAAACTCATCAAAATTTCTCTAAAAATGTGTGGTTCGGTAATGGAATAAGTTTTATTTTTGGTCGTGATATTAAAGTTTTAGCATAACAAGTTTGTCAAGGTTGATGTGAGTCGCACGTACGGTACGATATGGATATCTCCTGTCATTCAGACTATCGTTATATATTTTGTTGTTTTTTGTAATTATTGTAACTCTTGTAAGTACGTAATACCGACTGCTCTCAACCGGTGAAGGATAATATCGTGAAGAAACTTGCATATGCTGAAGAAAAATTTCTCATGTATGTGAAGTCTACCAAATCGTATTAGGCAAGCGTGATGAACCGATGTCTGCACACCCTCTCTGAGGATGGTCCTGTGCCCTGCAGTGAATTATGATGATGGGCTATTTTAGAGTGAATTGAATTTTGTGTCGAAATCTTATCACTAAGTCGAATATAATCTAAGTCTAGACTAATCTCTGACTTGCGCGGGGATATAGTCTTGAGTACCTATATGCATCTTAGCACTATACTAACAGCGAAATTTGGTATAGGTAGATATAGCTTGAACTCTGAGGCATACAAATTCCATGCAGACACAAGTCACGGGTAACACCTATTCATGCATGCACACGAGTTCACGACTATATTCCCCGAAGGAGTGGTCACAGACATTCTGAAAACTCAGAACTTTTACGTTAATAGTTCAATATCTGTACTTACATAATAATGTGTTTACCAAAAAAGTCATCGATAAGATCCTATCAGTGCTACATAAATAACAGCAAATTTTGTACGGAATATTTTAGCTGTAGTAAAATTAAGCTAGCTTGCTTTAAGAAAAAGTTAATTTCTTACTCGTATACTTAGGCAGGTACACTTACTTAGTATGTGTTTGTCTGATATCTACAGAATGAACAGGTACCAAAGATAAATCCAATTTGCGTATCTAAGAGTTTAAATGTAAACATACTATATGAAATTTGGCGAGCGATCTTTAAACAACAATACTCGCAACATTACACACAAACAAAAGTATCCAGGAAATCTGAAATAGATACTTCAAATTTATTGCGAATTATTTTGTTTATGCGCTCCGAAACTCTACAAACGAGTTATTCTGGCAAGTGTAGAGATCTCTTCGCTCGCTCTAGCTTTTATTTCTTATAGAAATCAACTGGCTTTCAGCATGAGCTCCTCAAATATTATGAGCTTGCTTCGCTCACACCAGCTCGGTTCAATCTCGGTAAAATCTCGAGCTCGGTTAGCTCGCTCCTGGTTATGATTGTATCGCAAAGACCTAGACACTAAGGATTTAGATCGTATTGCAGGACTGCAATTACCTAGTATGTTGTATTGCTTCGCTTGCTCCATGTTTTATTGCAACGACCTTACATCAGCGAATTACATTAAGTATGGAAAGCTCACAATTTTCTTGTATTTCCTATAGGGTAATGCAACTGTTTATCCAAACACCCTGTAGATCGTGTTTAAAAATGTTCAATGACTTTAATTGATTAGTATTGAAAATAGGATCTAATTTCGATTGTATGGAATACGTACCTGAGCGCGCTGCAAGGACTATCTTCTTAATATACTTAGGTAATTAGATACGGCGAATCATAAGCCTTAATAGAGTTTTATGTGCCAACTCTATTGCTACTAAGTACCTAATATCCCTCTATTCGCCCTGTGGAGTCAAGTGCCGGTTGACGATGTTAATAAATTTCTTAGTAATGCTAATTGACTTAATAGGTAAGTGTGAGGTAATTCTACGCACAAAGAGATTTTTAATAATAGAAATGACGTATTATCTTATGAGATAAAAGGTTAAGGTTTAGATGTACAGTCAAAAGCCCCTCGAGCCTATTAGTAGTTCAATTTTCACTCTTAGGGCACACGAGATAAGAAGGGAAGTAAGAGAACAACAGTGAAGTCTTCTGAACTTTTGTAGAGTGAATTTTTCTGAAACGAATGCTAAGCTATGGTTAGTGTTACTATTCGGTTTAGTCGGAAGTGACGGCAATGATAGGCCGCGTCGGAATAGATAGGTTTATCAAACTGTTTTTAAATTTTACAGCTGCAACGTGTTAAGTTAACCTACAGTTAAGAGAATTTATTCCGAATGCGTAAATGCGTGCTGCATACAAACGAAGTCTGGTGATATTTTCAATACTAACAAATTAAAGTCAATTACATTTTTCAGAAACTATCTAGAAACTAATCTCAATGTTTGTATGAAGTCAGATTATCGTTAAAATTCTTCTTCTTATCGTGTGGGCAAGAAGATCGTTAAAATGTACAGTTTTAGTGCTAGGATTAATTTAAGATTTGTATGGAAATCTTTGAGACACTGTAACTTTAAAACTATACGTTTTAATGAAATCTAGCTTTATACAAACATGATGTATAAAGACAGACATGTTTCTAGATTGTTTCTTTGTTGATTTGGTTAGTATTGGAAATATCACCAGACTTCGTTTGTATTATATTCCCTTAACGTGTTTAATAGGAGTTCCTTTGTGATTCCATATGCACTTTGTGAGATCAATGTATTAGTTTGTACTTTGTTAATGTGCCAAATAATAAAATATGTAGAAAAAACAAATTAAATAGAAAATATTGCTAGTAAAAATACACCAAATAAGTAAATATATTGACTTAATGTAACGATTCGGTATTATTTTTAAGAATGTTGGAACAATAAAATAAATATCTTGGTCATTGGAACAGAGACTGGAATTACAGATAGTGCCAATTGTAATACTAAACTAGAATCTAGTCTAGACTCGTATAATGATGACTATACTACCCAGTATAGTCATTATTATACGAGTCTAGTAAGGAAAAGCATCATTAATCTTTAAACCACATACTCTACCCATCAAACTGAACAACTTTTACTATGGGAGCAACCAGTCAGCCCAAAAAAAAAATTGTTGTTTCATACTAAACTGCAATGCCTACTTGACTAAAATGTATGAGACAGCAGATTTTTTTTTGTTTTGATAGGGTTGCTCCCATAGTTAAAGTTGTTCAGTTTGATGGGTAGAGTATGTTGTTTAAAGGTTAATGATACTCTTCCTTACACTCTGCATACAGGGTGAAGTTGAAATAATTGGCATTCTTTTGAACTACGACTCTTCCAATTGGAACAAACCCGTCATAGCAAAGAAACAAAAAACAACTGTATAATACCTACATTTGAGTCGAGTAGTAATTGCAGTTAAGTATGGAATAGCAGATTTCCATCAGCCCATAGTAAAAGTTGTTCAGTTTTATGGGTAGAGTCTTAGTTTAATATGGTACCAATGATTTCAATTTCACCCTGTATAAATACAAACATTCATGATTCAGGTACAAATATTCGTAGTCATCAGTTTAGAACACTTGTGAGATTCTATCAAGCGACCCTTGCCTCGGCTTCGTAGACTGGTAAAACGAACACAGGTAAAGAATTAACAGAAAAACTAAGGTCAAAATTTTATTAATCACTTACATGAAGAACTAGATAGGTATCCCTACCCATCAGAATGCCTCGTGTCACATTAAGGCCAACCTTCCGGAATTGGTTCACGGCCTTCAATGTGATACGGACTCTACTATCTGCAATAATCTGCATATTCGTACTTCTGCCAATGCAATCGGAACCTTTGTATGCACTTGCACCAACACAACACGCTAATATCAACTCTATAACCTCAACTCTAAAGCGTATATTGAAGGTTGTCTTCACGCCTAATTAAAGGGAAGTGAAATTGAATCTTAATTTGTAGAAATTCGAAGACTAGGCGCTCGTGTTATGTGCAAACTAATTAGTCGGCTTCCTAGTATACAATATCTCTCCATCGACTCTCGTTTATTATAATTGCAGACCAAACGACACTAGTCTTAAGAAAAATGATTCAGATCTTGTAGATTAATTGAATCAATTATATGCATGTATCATCTATCATCAGGATCACACACCGGTTTCGTGATCGAATGACCACAAATTCTTGTTGGACTACAAACGCCAAAGGGCGGTTTGGATCCAAATGAAGCACATAGTCATCAAGCTCTACAATTATAAGTTTTCTGAAAAACAAAAGAGCAGCTATCCTTTCTAAAACCTAGCGGAGTATGAGAACTGTCAATTGGTAGCAAACATCCTTCTGTGGAACAGGAGGGACGTAATCTGGCCAGCTATTGCCGGCGGTCGTTGCTCTAATTGAGCATTTGAGTGGTGCGTGCGTGCTAATGGGCTAATTACGGACATGAGACGTGAATTGGTGAGTCGGCAGGACGCGCCGGCCGTGGGTGGCAGACGGCTTGGCTCCGCTCAACGCTGGCATACTTAGCGTGATTTAAGGACTCACTTACACTTCTTAGAAGTTCAACTTCATACGTGATAGGATTATCAAAATTATCTTTGCGTCGATCGATCAATGGTTGCATGTGCTGACTGGCCCATCAAAATTGTAAATCCTCGAAAAAAAAACTGGTACTTATAAAACGGCGAGCGACTTCTAACTTTCGCTGGCAGCACACCTCACGTATAACGGCTTGCGAGAGACACGCGCCAAAAAAAGAAAAAAACAAGAACAGTTTTTTACCGCGCGTAACGGCCCCGGTAGCTCGCCGCACGGTAGCGAGATCTCTGTAATTTCAACTTGATGTATGAGGTCTTCAAATAATTAGTATTGAATTTTATCTCTGACCTCATTTAAAGTTATTTGCGAAGTTTAGATAGTATGCTGGACAGATGAATAACTAAATAGTTTTGATGACGGTGTCTATAGCTGTGATAGTTGTAATAACGGTCGGAGGTATCTGCTTACAAATTCAAGATTCAAATCAAAGTGTTTATTATAAAATTCACTTCGGTGAGAAGGAAAGCTGTAGAGTTTGGAAACAAACTAAGTATGTTTGTAGACTTCGGTACAATAGTAGAGATTTCGTGATATCATGCATGACTTTATGGTACTATTGTCTTACAATGATGATTCAGATGAATTATCATCACAATTGCTGAAGACTCGATGCACCTGACTGTACAAGCATGAGTCACCTAGTCACTTGTCCGGATCCACAACGTTGACCATTCGTAGAAGTATTGCACGATCGTATATGTCCCTGACGCGGGGTTCACTCCGTCCACTTAGGTAGGTACACCTTTAGTACTTATGCACCTACATACATGTGGTTTAGGGAAGGTTCAAAATGAGTCAAGTGGAAAGAATGTGACTTAGTAATTTATCCTTATTGCGACTATGCAGATTGAAGAGCCAATGAGGACTTGACTGTTTTGGTATGGTATCAAATTTCTGATTTGGATTTGGAAAACAATTTAAAATATCAATGATATAACGTGTACGTGAGTGTAAGACAGGTGTAAGAACGCAACTCTTTGACCCGTCTGAAGGGATTCGAGATTGATAGAATAATTCTCTTTATTAGTATATTGCTAACGACTACACAATCCGCTTGAAGTCTAAAATATATCAGCTGTTTCATGGATGTATATTTAAGAGCGTTTGAATGCCCAATTTCTCTGGCAGAAAATTTTCAGCTTGTTTATAAGAAAAGGCATAGAATTTAAAGAGCTGTTATAAAGCTCTTGAACGTTTATAACAGCAGCGCTACAAAATTATATGCCATTTCATAGAAACAAGATGAATATACTTGGCCAGATAAATTGGGCGTTCAATCGCTGTTAAATTTAAACACCCTCATATATTTAGAGTGGAGTAGGTACTGCAGTTTTTAAACCACATGCACGTTTAAAAAATTACTTACCCGTTCTGTTCCACGCTGTAAAAAAAGCTATAAAATTATTCCTGCTAAATTATAGGTATTATTATATCACTCATATTTATTAGGTTTCAGAAATTAGTAGGTGATAATTATAAGTGAACTACTATAAACTAAACAAAATGTATATTATGTATAGAGAAGGCAAACAAACCGGAAGATTGGTAGGTCTAACTGCAGTTGGGAAATCGATCTTATTGGTCAGTGAACTATCTACAGATGGAACACCGTATCATGATCGCTGCAACAAGGTGCTATAGAAGGGTGCCCAGCATGCTGGCAGCGTTTTCTCTTTGGATGGCGAAGCCTATTCACTGACCGACATACGCCTTCTGATCACCCGTGGCGTCGACTAACTGTAAGCTAGTTTTGTTTACAGAAGGGATTTTTACTTTGATCAATAATGGATTTTTAGGATATCCATTTATTTTTCATTACCCACTGTCCATTATGTGGCGACGGGCAAACCCTCCGTCACACTGGACTGAGTTTCGGTACTACTGGTGAAACGTGGATGTTCTGAGGTTTCAGAATATCTGAGCATATGCTATGCTATGCTATGCCATTTATTTTCTCCATTGTCAAAAAACAATTATCTGAAGTCCTCATCATCAGTCTGTAATACGACTATAATTATTAACTAAAAACGCTGTTTTCCTGTCATAACGAGTATTAACTCTTCGGCTTCAAAGTATATACTAAGTGAAAGAACAAAAGCAAATTATAATATACAAAAAGTAAGTTTACAGCACACATCTGTGTAACCAGCACGTGCATGCGAGCAATCAAAATAAATACTCTCGGCACCTGATCGAAAGTCGTCAATTGTTCACGCACCCAACGAGCGTGGAGGTGCGTAAGCGCAACTCATCTCAGCGGTGTTTGTTTAATACTATCTTCTCATTGTCATAACTTTCAAGCAGGTGGGATGCGAAGGAATGAAAATAAATAATGTTACGTCCACAGGTTACGTCTCACACTGCGCTACATACATACTTCCTTGCGGTTGTCCTACTACATCGCGTGTAGCAAAGATTCGGCTTTTAAGTATTGGTGAAAACTGAAATTGTGTTCTTTTGTTTCCCACAAATAAAAAACCGGCCAGCGTGTTAGGCCAAGTGCAGAATAGGGTTCCGTAGTTGCTGCGGCGCTTTTTGTTTTACACTACGGTTTAACGGCTAATAAAGTCTAAAAAGTACATTTTATAAGTTGGTCGACTATTACTCGTTAACTTGTAAAACCCTAATAGTTTTCTTTTTAACTTCGTTATACAAGGTGTTACAAAAAAACAAATAAAAATTTTAAGGGGATGATCAGACCATCAAACTGAACAACTTTCTCTATGGGACCAATATCGAAATCGTAAAAAAAAAATCTGATCTTCCATACTAAACTACAAATCCACTGGAGCTAAATGTATGGGATAGCTCATTTCTTTTTTCTTGATTTCGATGTTGGTCCCATAATGAAAGTTGTTCAGTTTGATGGTCTACACAACCCCCTTAAACGTTTTAAATATTTATTTTTACTTTTGTAACACCTTGTATAGACCTACTACTGTATACTTCGTTATACAACCGTTTAGCTGGCAGAGGGACACACACACACTAGACCCTAACAAAAAATGTCTCTTTAAAGCTTAATATTTCGCAAACGGATCCTTAAATCGAAAATGGTTTGCGAATGCGAATAACTTTAAATGTCAATTAATACAATGATGAATTTATTGTTTCAATGAAATTATTTCGTTATAAAAAGTTGGGTTTGGGGTCTATGAGGTTTCTTGGACTATTTGGTACCGTGACCGTTCTCAATGACATTCGGTTTTCTGCTTATTCATTACCATGTATAAAGAAAAACACATGTACCTACTTACAAACATGCATACAATTGTGATACAAAAATTCCATGATTCTATTCGAATTTTCCGAAAAGTAATAAGACTCTTTTATTTAAAAGCCATATTTACTTATCTGAACTACCTCATTAACTTTTTACGGATATTCATTGATAGTAAAATCGTAATTATTGAATAGTAACAGGTTATGACACTTATCAGACTATCAGGTAATCCCATTAAACAAATTAACTTCAAACGAATTCAAACGGCAGAAGTAAATTTACTTCATCATAATTTCGTAGTTTTTCGTAGAATTTCGTAGCACTCGTAGCCCGTAGACAATAGATTGCGTAGTAGGTAATATTTTTATTACCTTACAACGTTAAAGTTAGATTGCAATCAAAGTAGTACAAAAGTACATAATTATGTAATTACGTATTCAAGCAGTTTGGAAGAAGGATTCAGTCTAACTTCATCTTTTAGTTGAAGCTATCAGCTAATTCAGATGAATATTCTCACACTGAATAATTTTCCTCTTGGATGTTGAATTTCTGAAAAATCTTTCATGACAAAAGTTTGATTTATACCTAGTAAATAAGCTCAAGGTCTCTCTCTTTTCCCGCTGGACCTGGGGATGGTAGCTGGGACTTAATTAGGAAGGTCGAGGATTGAGTTTTGTGGGGCGCTTTGGCAGAGGTTTATGTTCAGCAGTGGACGATGAAAGGCTGATGATGATACGTTAACTTACTACGATAGTTAGTGATTCGACATTATTTATTATCTTAGTTTGAGCAGTTAAAATTTAAGTTCTTTAGCTAGTTTTTATTTATAATTAGTAGGATAACTATAACATTGATTTTGGGGGAATTCTGGGGAGTCTGGTTACTTATTATGAACACTTGCTATTACTGGCCTATTCTGACTCGGATTAAAACATTGTTAGCTTGTAAGTGACGAGAGAGAGAAAATGATATCAGATAAAAAGTTATGTCAGGCCGTCCGAGGAAAACATACTATGATCAAATCAATGATCTTTTCCGAAAAGGACAAGTGCGTAGCACCCTCAATCGACGGAAGTGCATGAAAAGATGTATGAATGTGAATGAGGCTAAAGAGGTGTGCCAGAGTCGTAGCGTGTGGCGGTCCGTGGTCTCTGCCTACCCCCATGGGACAATGGCGTGAGCTTATGTATGTATGTATGTAAAAAGTTATGTAATGCCAATATGTAGAGTTAGTTTAATTCAACTATGTTATCGGGTTCTCTTCGTTGATCTCCGCATTGAACACATTCTTTTATGCGGTTTTGTCACTTAGAAGTCATCTTTAAGGTACTACATCACATCTCTAAGGTACTACAACATCTGATAGAAATATTTGAAATATAGTACTGCCGAGTGCCGATTGCACTTGCAGCCTGCTGTTGCAGTGAGCAGTCGACTCCAGAATAGTACCTTTCTGGTTCTTTTTCTGGAGTGCGATTTTTGAAAGTCACACGTTGAAATCAGAAGCAGAAAATGACCTAAACAGTATGAAGTTTGTGTATTCATTCGTTCATGATTTCGATCGCGGTTCGCTGTGCGGTTTGGTGGTACTTGTTGGAACTTGAGATAGGGTCCCGGTCAATTTGGCTCGAATGTAGGCCTATTTGAGATGTTCCCGGTGAAGGTGGCGGGGGGGTGGTTGTGCCGGCAGGGGTCGGGGTCCGGGGGTCGGGGGCCGGGGCCCGGGGGGCGGGGCCGGCACGCCCGACGGCGACGCCGCGTCTGGCCGCGCGGCGCAGTCACTCCGCCCGCGAGCACCGCGCCGCGAGCACGTCATGAGCCGCGCCACGCACGCTCGCCGGCAACGCGCCCGCTCCCGCGAACACACGCGCGCCAGTGATGTTACCAGACCGCTCTGTTGTTATGTGCCATCGGTTCGATCGTGAACGAGTGAGGTTCCATCTGTTCCCGAAGCGTTGACTCCGACCGGAACGTAACGGCGTGATATCGCGGATTTTGTGCACCTATCGACGTTGGATGCGTTAAAATTTCGGGTGAGTGAGAGAGGCGAGCGATCGTGCGCCTGCGGCTGGTTTGACCGCATTATTTTCGAAATACGTACGCCGTGATCCGGTCGACCGTGCTAGAACGATCAAAACATTATAACAACAAAAATATACATATACATTCGAACAACCTGTTTATTTACAGGTGTATTCGTTTCTTGTAGCCATGTCACTGTTTTGTAGAGTTTCATAATCAACAACTCTGTAAGGTAGATAAACATGATGAACGTATCATTTAGGAGAATTTCATATAAAATTACACAAAGTATGTACACTTTCATGGGTAGTAAGGTTTTTAATATGTTCACGTCTCAGTAACCTGAAAGAGCTCGAAGCGCATCCCGTTGATGTCTTTTACTCGGCGCTTTTGGAAAGTGTGCGTTTCGGTCTATAAATCGATGTTTGTATTGATCGTTTATGTAACTACATAACATAACACTGGCTTTTTAAATTGATAACGGGTTTCGAAATATCTTGAAATTGATGAAACCCTTTTATTTTTATCAAATAGATATATAGATACCATTAAAAATAGGAAATGTCTTTACCGGTTTCTAAAGGTGTTTTAAGAATTTTCATTCGATAATAAGATGTAAAGGAAATAGATATCTACTTTTTGTCTTATGGCTGATGTATGATTTCATCCGAAGGGTTGTTATTCTTGTTTAACTTTAGAAAATTTCCGAACATAAAATTTAACAATTAGAAAAGGAAACAGAACTCCTAGATTGTTCTCCAAACTCAAATCGTAAGGGGAAAAGCCTGAATCATACCGGCAAATTTGGGAAAGGTTCTTCTTTTGCCCATTAAAAACTTTAAACAGTCGCACTAACCGAAGTAGTTATAACCAACATAAACTAGGAAAATAATACGCTAAGATATTCAAATGTTAGTAATAAAGGTACGTAGATAATGCGTGCGAACGGGGATTACCTCATTATCTTGCTCAAGCATGTATCCTTCACTAAGTGAATAAAATAAATATCTAATAAACAACGTTTATTTACATACATAACACCGAGAAACATTGCAAGAATACAGATAAATATGTGCTTTTAATACCGCCGTAGCTACGTGCAAAATATTTACCTATATAGGTATATCTAGGTGAAACAGTGTACTTTTATGAATTCTGTATTCGGAAATACAGTTTTTGCGAGTACAGGGCTATTATACATTGATGGGATGACAGTCATCCCGTGATCATGGCAGATGTAATATCGCCGAAATATCTGGAACTCAAATATACCAAAACGTAAGAACTCGCTAAAAATGTTTCAATTTGGATCTATAATTATGGAATTCTTAAGATTTTTTATGCTGATATCATCACTTGATAGATACATTCCATCCTGAAACCTTAATTTCTAAAGGCCTTACTACAACTGCACCTACCCACTTAGGCCGAGATTCAGAAACTGTTTCGAGTTAAGAGTTCCAACTCCTGTATATAAAATAAGTACGCTTTCGACCCGACTCAGACCCTACTTCGAGTCTATAGAGAACTTACTATCAAAAGACGTCTCTGAGTCTCGATTTTAGACTTACTTTGTAGTTCAGCAAATTATTTGCTAACCCCGAAGGGATTATGGTCGTGAGTGGAAGTTTGTATGTATGTAGGTATATTTGGATTTAATTTTCATTTTGATAACAGATTTGATACATTCCATCTTTCCATATTTTTGCGTTTTCCTGTTGATTTCTTTATCATTAGATAACTCAACCAATATGGACTCTATTAGTTGAAAATCCATTTAGCTTATTTTATTTATAAAGAGCCAACATCGAAATAGCATATCTACCCAAATGTAAAGACAGCAAATTTAAATGTTGGCTCCATAGTAAAAATTGGTCAGTTTGATGGTCTAAGGCATCCCCTAAATTAGTAATGCATTCAAATTACCACCCGGTATTATTTTTTAGGACAGTTAATGTAAGTATTAAAAAACAAGTAGGTATGTATCATGGACTTGCTTAACTAATGCAATTCATTTATTGATGAAAACTAGTAATTCAAACGAGTCGCTCTCACATCGGACCACTATCTCGGGAAATTTGCATGAAATGCTAAATTTACATTGCGCACTATGTGCCAGCTCTCTCTGCCTACTCCCACAGGCCACGACATGTATTGTGAAAATTGCGGAAAAGCTATCCAATGTGAAAGCAGCTTTAGCATGTAAAACATGGAAACAAACAATTATATAAAATAGGACATTACAATGTGTTGTGCATTCATTAGAAGTGTATAGATAAAGACTACCGGTTGCATATAATGTTGGCCTTTGTAGGATAACTAGTAACTCGAAATGCGTGAGTGTCGGCACTTGACAGTTCATTGGAAATCCGACTTACGAGTTAACTTGCAACTCTATTACACTACACAATGTCTGCGGGTTAATTATGTTCCCTGATGAATAGCCGCCGGTCTGTTAGGTGGGCACATTAGTAATCTACTCTACTGTTATTCAGCACTGTTACTATTTCATTGATTCCGAGAAACAATTTGAACTTGCCCATTCAATAATAACAGGGACCCGAGGATTAACCGACCGTGGGAAACCAACTCTTCATCGGCTACCACTTGAACCTTTTCGTCATTTTCGATCCGAGAGGCGAAGAGTGCAGTTGATTATTAGATCTTTTTTTAACACTCGAGACACTAGACAAAGTCATTTTGTCAGTGATAGGATTTATTAAGTGACCTAACATGAAATATTAAATCACAATCCGGTACTGGGCAGATATTGTAAGCAGAAGGTTACACGGCTACCGGCAAGGCCGACAGCAACAGAAACTCTGCGCATTATCCATCTTGAGTTAGCAAGAGAGGTTATCTAGAGCTTTGTATATAATAGTTTATTTTAAATAGGTAATTAGGTGCCCCAATTTTCTGTCCATGAACACAGACCACCTGTGTTTATTTTATCGTATGCAAAGAGTCAGCCTTTGAAGTTATCTCATTATGTTTCAATACCTAACAATATAATTTTAAATGTTAACATGCATAATTTAGAGATTTAAATGTCTTTTTTTTGTCTTTCTAGGTGGGCCGAGGAAAACTATGCGTGGGGCGTGCGCGTGCGCAGTGGTGTGCGCGTTGGTGGCGCTCTGCGCGGCCTCGCGACTGGACGAGGCGACGCGCGCCGCCGCCGAGCGGCAGCTGCTGGCGCTGCTGGGGCTACCACGCCGGCCCGCGCGCCGCCACGCCACACCGCCCCTCGTGCCGCGTGCCATGCGCCTGCTGTACGACGCGCGCGGCGCCATGCCCGCCGCGGCGGCCAACACCGCCCGCTCCTACCACCACACTCCCACCGCAGTCGACGACCGCTTCCCCGGCGAACATCGGTTTCGTCTCTTTTTCAACGTGAGCGGCGTGCCCGTCGACGAGATGGCCCGCGGAGCCGACATAACGTTCCAGCGCGCGCCCGGCGTCGATGGCGCCCAGCGCCTTCTGCTGTACGACGTGGTGCGACCCGGCCGGCGCGGCCGTAGCGCCCCCATCCTCCGGCTGCTGGACTCGGTACCGCTGCAGCCGGCCGAGGGCACCGTACGAGCGGACGCGCTGGGCGCCGCGCGCCGTTGGCTGCTAGAGCCAGAGCATAATCATGGACTATTA
This sequence comes from Agonopterix alstromeriana, assembly GCA_963924505.1. NCBI lineage: Eukaryota > Metazoa > Arthropoda > Insecta > Lepidoptera > Depressariidae > Agonopterix > Agonopterix alstromeriana. Next base: position 10,774,228 of record OZ004670.1, read on the forward strand.
GTGCGAGTGATAGAGGGTGACTCGCAAAGTGCGGACGCGCGTCTACCTCACGTGCGAGTGAGGAGACGCGCGACGGAGGAGGAGCACGAATGGCGGACGCAGCAGCCACTTCTTCTGCTGTACACGGAGGACGCGCGGGCGAGGGCCGCGCGTGAGAGTGGTGAGACGCGGCTGGTGCGCAACAAGCGCGCGGCGGCGCGCCGCGGCCACCGTGCGCACCACCGGCGCAAGGAGGCGCGCGAGATCTGCCAGCGCAGACCGTTGTTCGTGGACTTCGCGGACGTCGGCTGGAGCGACTGGATCGTGGCGCCGCACGGGTACGACGCCTACTACTGCCAGGGCGACTGCCCGTTCCCGTTGGCCGACCACCTGAACGGCACGAATCACGCGATCGTGCAGACGCTCGTCAACTCCGTGAACCCGGCCGCCGTGCCCAAGGCGTGCTGTGTACCCACGCAGCTCTCCTCCATTTCCATGCTATACATGGACGAAGTGAACAATGTGGTGCTCAAAAACTATCAGGACATGATGGTGGTGGGCTGCGGCTGCCGATGACAGGGCGCCCCCACACCCAGTGCCAGTGCGGACCTAGTGATAGCTCGTGGACCCAGTGTAAATATAGATGCGGCCTCGAACATTGTACATACTTTATTTGTGTATATATTCGTGTAATTATTATTTTAATGAAATGAAGATCTAATAAAAGATTTAATTTTAATCGTCCTGAATTTTATTTCTCTCTTGTGATAAGTTTACCTTCCTACTTATCTTTGAACTCAGTTGCTAATATCCGTGGGTATATTGAATTAATTATGTCCATTTATTGTACACACAGACACACTGATAAAAACAATAGAAAAGACATCTACAAAGCGAGCTTAACTCTTAAGCGATTTATTCCAGCAGACCCGCAAAAGTGACAAATATTAAATGAGAGGCAGACATAATGTGTCCTCAGAAACGGATAAAATAATACGGAGCAATGAAACAAAGACCGGTCAAGTGCGAGGCAGGCTATTCGCTTTCCGTACCATACCATACACATACGTAACATCATTATTAACTAACAACAACATTTTTTTCTCCGGGACCTTTAACGCAAGACCAACTCACACTTGGCCGGTGTTTAATATTCGTTGTTACGGTAGAGTTTGTTCTATAATCACACCAAGTTTGACGCTTGTATGTATTACCGTTTTTACGATAGAGCGACAAGAAAAAACGTTGATAAAACCTAGTTTCTTGTATGAGGACGCACCTTAATTTTTAGCTTTTTGAAATTTTTATTATTTGCTATCAAATTCGCCGTAATTACGCACATTCTGTGAAAATTTCAACAGTCTAGCTATTTCTGTTCAAAAAGAGCACTAAATAGGTAAGACGGACGGAACTGACACCTTAGGCTTAGGTAATAGGGTCCCGCTTTCAACCTTTGGGTACGGAACCCTAAAAACAATAAAAATCAAAGAATCAACTTGAAATATCAATTGAATAAAACAATAACAATACACAAAATACCAAATGAATACCTATACAAAATAAAATGTATAATATACTAAATACATATTATTATCCCTACCAGCTCATCGAGTAGAAAGATAGTGTTCTTTTAATTGCTTTTTAAAGAAGACAAAGTTTGAGAATATGGGCGGGGAATGAGTTCCACAACTGGGCAGCATGGTATGGCATTAAATATTATATGCATATAGAAAAGCCGCCGGAAATGCGAGTTAGCCGTGGTGGTCCAGTGCCGACTAACCTTGCCTGCCGTGCAGGAGGCGATGGTTCGATCCCCGTCCAGACCGACTCATACCAATGAGTTTTTCGGAATTACTGTACGATTTGTAACACCACTAGCTTTTCGGTGAAGGAAAACATCGTGAGGAAACCTGCATGCTTCAATTTATGTATTGTACCCACTGTCCATTACAAGTGGCGACGGGCTCACCCCCCGTCACACTGGACAGAGTTTCGGTACTACTGGTGAGACATGGATATTCTGTGGTTTCAGAATATCTCTGACTACCCCCTCGGGGAATATAGTCGTGAGCATATGCTATGCTATAAAGAAAATGACGACACAAGTGCACAACTACTGCTATTGCAGAGATAACAGCAAAAATGGAATGAGATTCTCGATAACATACTTATAAATCAATGTTGTAACAATTTGCATTAAAATTCAAGTCATACTAGAGTTGTTTGTCGCGTTACCTATATTACACGCGACATTACCGATTCACTCGGCACACTGTAAGAACAAAATGTATTTATAAGGTAATTTAGAGTCCAATGTGTAGTCAGGAATAAAGCCAACTGGCACTTGTTACGAATGCATCAATTAGTTAAACGTTTTTACAAAGCATACCGACATATTATGATATTAATTAAATTTTATAATGTCTCAGTATATTTTATGTAGTTCACATTAATTAATTAACAAACTAACCACTTCGACATTAAAAGTTAAGGGTATATTACTGTTGGCGCGCTCCATACAATCGAAGTCTGGTGATATTATCAATACTAACCAAAGTCAATGATTTTTTTAGAAACAATCTAAAAAGTAATCTCTATGCTCGTATCTTGTCAGATTTTCGTTAAAATATATTGTTTTAAAGTTACAGTGTCTCAAAGATTTCCATACATATCTTAAATAAATCCTAGCATTGAAACTGTATATTTTAATGAAAATCGGACAAGATACACGCATAGAGATTTGTTTCTAGATTGTTTTTGCAAAATTTCATTGACTTTAATTGGTTAGTATTGATAATATCACCAGACTTCGTTTGTATGCAACGCGCATTTACGCATTCGGAATAAACTTCTCTTAAGTTAAACAAAAGTTCGTCGATACAAGGTAACAATAGTTACTCATCTACAATAGTGAATACTGTCTACCTGATTTAGAATTCAATCAGTATTTTTAATAATGGACATTAACAAATTATCGCATAACATTATTATATGAAGTAAAATAAAACCGGTCAAGTGCGAGTCGGGCTACTCGCGCACCGAGGAGGGTTCCGTACCACACCACCACAAAACATAATAAATAGAAAAATTTGTTTTTTTCCTGGACCTTTAACACGAGACCGACGCACACTCGGCCGCTTTTTATTATAATCACACCAAGTTTGACGCTTGTATGTATTACCGTTGTTACGATAGAGCGAGAAAAAAAACGTTGATAAAAACTAGTTTCTTGTATCATGACCCCCCATAAATTTAAACATTGTTATTATTTGTTAACCTATCCGCCGTAATAACGCATATTCTGTGAAAATGTCAACTGTCTAGCTATTACGGTTCAAAAGTTACAGCCCTTAATAGGTAGGACGGACGGACGGATGGACAACGTAGGCTTAGTAATACCCGTTTTCACCTTTAGAGCACGGAACCCTAAAAAAGTGTGACTTTAAATGAACTATCTCATTTCTTCCAGTGGGTACGCACGGTCAGCATTAGAGAAATCTAACCCCCTTGCACTTACAAATATTAAGATACAGGGTTCCGATTTATCTGAAGAGTACGAGACGAAGGTACTTTACTGTACGAGGCGACTAAGGGATAAGAGTTTCTTATGCAGCACATTTGTAGGGGTAGCCTACAAAACCATCACTTCTTTACATGTAATTTCATTCAATGCCTTCAATACACTGAAAGTAAGCCTTGTATGCAAGATAGCTGGTATAGTTGTAGCCATTTTCCTGACCACCTCGAAAGGGATTCTGGTCGTGAATTATAGAGATATACGAGAGAGTATTTATGTGCAGATATGTAAAATGAGGCAAACAAAAAGAGTTATTCCGCTTGAAAATGATACCTACCTAATTACCTATAAACTATCCTGCAAATCGGATCAGATTGAAGTTACACTGCTTTATTCAGTTTACCTCTTCAGGAAAACTGTGGCAATTAAAAAGAGTTATTCTGCTTGAACATGCTACCTAATTACCTATACACTATCCTGAAAATCGGATCGGATTAAAGTTACACTGCTTTATTCAGTTGGATAACTCATTTAGGTACATTGGGGTCGAGTAGGTTTGCAGTTTTATATGGAACAGCTGGATTTTTCTTCTCGATTTAGATGTGAGTGCCATAAAGAAGTTCTTTAGTTTCATGGTCTGATCACCCTTTAAAAAACCGTCAGCATATTAATAAAGACCCTGTAGGTACAGCTTGGCAAAAAAGAGCCTGAACTAATCATTTTAGTACACAATTTTCGATGGTCTTTCGTGGTAAAGCGTGATTTTGACGTTCTCGCAAAGAAACTGGTCTCTCATTATTTCCAAATTATTTTTGATCAAGCTGTACTGCGGTAGCAATGTAAAAGTAAATCGTATAGATAGAATCGGAAGACATAACAATAACATATGCTCACACCTATTATATTTCCTATGGGTGTAGTCAGAGATAATCAAAATACGTATAGCGTACCTATTCAGAACACATAGTGTGCTCTGACAGTGCCCAAACTTGTCTGTGGAAGAGTTTGTGAGCCTACCGCAACTTTTAATGAACAGTGGACGACTGGACACAACACACAACTTCATATTAAAGCATGTAGGTTAGGCGCCTTTTTAACAAACTTAAATTAGGTAGTTACTGATTCGAACTTTAGGCTACTGTGTGATATTTTACTAACCTAAAATAAATGAGATATGAATTGAAGTAAAATAAATACAGTAAAACACGATAAAACCAGATATGTGCCAACAAATAGTTAAGGGGATACTACCGTCGTTGGCGCGCTCCATACAAACGAAGTCTGGTTATATTTTCAGTACTAACCAATTAAAGTCAATAATTTTTTTAGGAACGATCTGGAAACTAATATCTGTAAAATTAACTAACCTTGGTTTTTTAACATTTTCTATGTCATAAAGTAGGCCAATGGCATCGAGCATTTAACCAGCGTAGTTAATTAAACAGACTTGTAGCCAAAATAATGTTGGCTAGTGATCTGGGGTCATTTCTATGTCACATTGACCTTCCGCAGGTCAGTGGTACTGCTACTTATTGAATGAAGTCATAATTCTAGTTCAGACCATTGTTATATGGCAAGTGACATAGCGGTACCAACTGCTCTAGACTATAATAATGAGCAAAGTAGAGGGCAAAAGAAGCGCCGGGAGGCCACAAATGTCGTGGCTCGTGAGCCTGAAAGAGTGGACAGGCATCGCCAGCATCGAAGAGCTGGCTCGTTTGGCGAGAGATAGACAGGGATATGCAGAGTTGACTGCCAACATCCAGTAATGGAGAGAAACCTGAAGAAGAATGTGACATATGGAAAAATGTACATAATGCTCAAAATGAGTTGTATTGTGATTCCGATCTTGACTAACAGCGACTGCTAATGCACAAAAATGAAAGTCAATACTCGAAACATCCTACACCGTCGCTTAATATCAATCAATTGTGGGAGCTCATCCAGAATTTCTCTGTCGGTCGGTGAATACAGCCGATACTTGCCCAGGACCTTGGCCTAACGCAGTGTGATTGCGGCGAACCTATCCAGCCTATGGGACACCTGTTGGAATGTCCCTTGTGTCGGAACATCTGTAAGAGAGAGGACTTTACTAGCTTCACCTGGCGCTATTAGCTCAGAATAGGTAATAGTATATAGTTCTATATACAGAACGGCCACTCCCAGCCCCCCTATGACTTCAGATACCCCACCTCACCTCACACTTTCTGGGGTAACATGAGAGGAGCCGAGCAAGCGAATGCAGTCAGGCGCGCGTACCCGTTGGATTTGACTACATACAATATATTTTATATATATCCTCTCAGTAAAAATAAAAGTTTGAAAATAACGCTAAATTCAAATTTTCTGTGATTTTTTAGCTTAAATACTATTTTTAATAACAGAATGAACTATAAAAAGTAACGAAATGTATAATTATGTTCATACGATGCGTGGTAAGTCAACCCTACACATATATCATGCACAATTTGCCCAAAGTGCGCATGTGCGAACGTCATCATGTCAAATCTAAAACGTTGTTTAAAGTGTAGGACGTCAGATTCGCCTATTAGCTGGCCAGTAAAATGCAGAAATACCATCGTAGAACCATTGACATGAAAAGAAGAAGTGAAGGACTGCTTATTTACAAAAGCAGTTTATATTACAAAGCGTTCTCACCAACATATTTTCTCTAAACCAGGGTCAACAGCAACGGCCACTCACAACACTTATAGACACGGGACTCTAATCTGTCTTTAAAACCCGCAACGATTAAGCAATACAAAGTTTACATAATATTATTTTGGTATTCACAGGCAATGTAAGCGCAAGGGTAGGTGCACTTAAATCACTTGTGCTTGTACGTTAGCACTGCATTTCTGCCAATATCAAATAGTTTGTTCTAGGTGGTACGTTATCTATCCTAATCTCAAGAATTGTTTGTTTTTGAGCAAATACACAGTTGAGAAGAGAAGGCAGATCCTCGTGGCAATCACAAACGCGAGCCACGCGAACACCACGCAAACAACACAACCACTGCACTCGCGACAAGGTGACTAAGGTTAACCCTATAGGCCTATAAATATGTATTAAAATCCAGACGACACAATGCCTAAACTTTGGTAGGTAATTATAATAATCGTCTTCAGTTTTGCATGTTGGAAATAAATAATTTTTCGTCACGTCACCAATTTTGTATGATAGAAATTAGTTCTCATACGTAACTAGGAGCGCTGTACGAAATTCAATACAAAATTGGTGACGTAACTACAGTAGTAAAGTACAGTGAAAACTCATGGTAGCCCTACAGTACCTTATTACTTTTGTACGGTATTAGTTATGCCCAAAATTATGTTTGTGTCTACAAAGCAATTATTTATCTAATAACAAAAAAAATTAAGCATTGTATCTTTGTATCTTAATAATTCATGTCCCTGTTCATAATCTCCTGTTAGTCAAGATTTAAAAAAAACCAAAAGAAAACAATAATAACTTCGAAAACTAAACAACTACTAAAAAATCGCGAAGCATACATGGGGGTGATTCGGGTACCCCTAGGGGTCCTCTATCTCTGCACTTCCGCTTGACATTATTTCTTGGGACACCATACATACAATACATATGTTTCAATAATATAATTGTTTTAATATTAAGTTAACTGTTTAATAAATAAACTAAAATTCCTATCCACGTCCCGAGGTTTCTAGTTATCCAGTATCTAGGTATAGACAAAGATCACCTTTAACTTCAGAAAGAATACAATAGGACCAATAAAAATTGGAATAATATCAAATTAGGTACTTAAGTTTTAATATCCCACTTGTTAAAGACTCGCAAATTACAACCTTCAAAATAGATCGTTCGAAATCACACGCCTGATTAAGATATCATGTTATTTAGGTAGGTATATAACATATCAAAAGTTTAGACAAAATCGTCGACAAAGATGTTAGATATAATATTCAAAGTGAATTCCATTTAAAGTGTGGCAGGTCTCCAAATTTCAAATATTTCGTCACAAGGCAGCTATATATCATGTTTTTGCCGAGGCCCAGGAATGCCCGCCTGTATAATTTGGCCGGCCACCCGGCCACCCGGCAACTCCGCGTCTGCCGCGGCCGCCGTCCTACGTCTATATTATCAGTAGATAAATTTAAGCTTTGTCTTTGCCTCGTATTTCGTCCTCTGGAGATTTTGCTTTTGTTTTTTTTCTCCGTTCGCCTTGGAAGGCAACAAAAAACTGAGTGGAGGCGAACGAAGTGGGTATAATTTATTTTATAGTCGGCTCGCTCGTAACTCGGCGGTGGACGGCTGGACGCCGATTTATCCCCATCTCGGCGTAATTAACGTAAATGGATTGGCCAGAGTCGGTGCCTGTGAGTGACCGCCCGCCTGCGCCCCTCGGCCCTCCGACCTCACCCTCTCTCATCTAGGCCACTCCCTGCTTATCTAACTCCAAGCATACTTCTCTACGAGATCATCGCAGCACTAATATATCTCTGTGGTAGAGCCTAATCCAATTAAGTAAATATGTTTTTTAAAACCGCAAGCCGAATGAGATACAAGATACGAGAATCGTTCGCGATTACGTGCGCTCGGTTCCCAAGGAGCGGCGACTTATCCCTGAGGGAATTATAATTGTTTTGCATTCTTGCACGGGTATAAAAACAAAAGGGCTCGGCATGGCCCCCCGCGCTGCACGCCGGCCGCGGCCGCGGCCCTACAGACCAGACCAAAGTCTGACGACTCGCATTCCCTTGAGACAAAAAGCTACGAATGAATCGGAGCGAGCTCGAGAGCGCGACTCGCATTCACCTGGAACCTTTTATTTGTACTCTACATGATTATAACTTGCATAATTAAGGTAGGTACAGTTAAGTTGGCTGCAGCTTTAAGTAAGGATACAGGCATGTATGGATACCTAGTGAGATGCGCAATGAATGTCTGTATGCTTTCATTTGCAGCCTGCTGTACTTAATACGTAAGAAATTTAAAACTAAAAACAAGCAAAATAGGAATTAGTTCGTCTCCACTTTTACGTACCACTTCTTTGCATTATGTAAAGACTTTATTGATCAATTGTTAGTTTCCAAGAGATATAACTTTTGACAAAATTTACGGCAAGCGATGATACCAACCGGAAAATGAAAGCTGAAATTTTTAAGGGATACCTATGTGGGTGTGTGGGACGAAAGAAGATAAAACAATGGACTCAATAAAACGTAGTGTGCAGGCCTATACGTGGCTACAGCATGCAGTCTATAATGAAGTGTCACTGCTAGGTAGGTATAGAGTCTTGTACTCTTATATATTCCGTGGTACATGTGGGCTTGAGCGCGAGTCGTGGCGGAGCGCGGGCGTCGACCGCGCGCCTCCTCTCTCAAATATTCCAAGCATGCACAAATTAAACAGGTTTTTTCTTCATATTACTTTATTACCTCTGCATAAAAACATTGTAAACTAAACAATTTCGCGGCACTCGACACGAGCGAGAAGGTAGGTTACCGCGTTACGTCGCTCCATTTTAAATTCCGTTACGTATTCAACAAATTGTTTTATTCAATTTGAATTCGTGGCATTTAGGGTTATACTGAGAGAGTTCAGCTTGGTAAATATGTTTTCGAAACTTGTTTACTTATCGTTGTTTTTCGAATTGATATAAATATATGAAAAAAATAACTTTTATTCCATCGTTTGTAATAAATTTCATCTCCTCAATATATTTGCAAGCTTTTAAATTGCAACTGTGTGATGAACATAATTCTGGACCAGTGAACAAGTATAGAAAATTTTGTTTTGGAATTCTTTATTAAATTTACAGATACATTTAAAAAGAAAAACTTTTATGGCTAATTTTACTTTGACTTCTGATTTAGAAGCACAGAACAGGTAATAGTACTTATGTAGTTCTAAATACTCAAAGTAGAGCCGATACCTACTTGAAACAAAAAACTCATATTTTGCCATTTCTAAATGCATTGTTTGCGCTTCTAGTTCTATCGTATATCGATCTATAATATCAGTCGCATCGAGCACATCTACATCAAATAAATCTCAACCGTAGAACTGAACTCTTAAGTTTTAATAAGCGTACCAAATACCGTAGTCACGTGCCGAACCTGGTGTTTGGTACGGCGCGTACGCACCTCCGCCTCCGCTCCGTCCTCTATCACACACAACACAATCGACTTTCACCGTAAGGGCAGTGTCACATCAGATCACGAGCCGCAGACCAACATGTAAATTATGCTAAATGAATCGACAAAATGACTGATGGAAAAAAAACTCATAAAGGTAAAAATTCACGATAGATAAGTAACCGAAAATTTTATTATAATATGTATTTTATTTTTTACCTGTTTGGTCGAAGAATGTAAAACTTTACTGTCGTCATGACATTCCAAAACGATTTTTTAAATGTACTACTTACTTAGTACTGTAAATTCAAGAAAAAAGGGAGTTAGGTTACCCATTTCTTTAACTCTTTAACGTGGATGTAACTAGGTAAGGGATTATTTTTCACATACGCGTAGTTTGAATAAATAGGTCTATACATTAAGACTCTGTTGCTTTTTATGATATCAGATTCCACTACAGCATGAGTATTTGCCATGCGATATGCTGACACGAAAGAAGAAGAAGTTATACTGGGTGTAAGGAAAAGTATCATTAACCTTTAAACCACATACTCTACCCATCAAACTGAAACACTATTACTATCTGAGCTAACCTGTCAGAACAAAAAAAATATTAGTTGTCCCATACTAAACTGCAATACCTACTCGATTCAAATTTATGGGATAGCTGATATTTTATTTGTTCTGACAGATTTGCTCTCATAGTAAACATTTTTCTGTTTGATGGGTAGAGTATGTGGTTTAAAGATTAATGATACAACAATTTCGTTACACCCTGTATACAAAATGGGGAATCAACGACTTCTTTCTGCTACTACTTGCGGGACACGGTTGTAACACGTTCGTTTTGGTCACGTGGACGTGGCTGCTTGGTTGTCTAACGGTGATGACATATTCTGCCGGCCACCTGCTACTGAATGGCACCCGAGATCAAGTCTCAGCGCATCTCTCGCCTAGGGTTGTCATAAATACATTGAAAATAAGAAACCATTAAATGTTTACAGTATATTATGTATTATACCGTCTACTTGTTTCTGTCTTTAAAATTTACAAAGCAGAGTCTGTTTCACAAATCGATGAAGCAAAAAAGCGTGCTTTAGTAAGGTGTATCCCCCACTGAACATCCTTGACCGTTTCAGAACCGCCTCACTTCTACAAAACTACGTAATTTTAGTAGGTATACCTATTTCTGACTAGCTTGTACTTCATTCTGCCTGCAAGCTTCAATTTCGAGGCATGTATTGTACCCACTGTCCATTATAAGTGGCGATGGGCTCACCCCCCGTCACACTGGACAGAGTTTCGGTACTAATGGTGAAATGTGGATGTTATGAGGTTTCAGAATATCTCTGACTACCCCCTCGGCGAACATAGTCGTGAGCATATTCTTATGCTTGTACTTCATTAAGTCACTTTGGTGCCATGCAGCGACTGGAAATCAAATACGAAAAGCATAAGAATTTGCACAAAATTTTAAAAATATTTAATGAACTCTCTAAAAACGGTATTTAAAAATTTTACTTAACTTAAACAGAAAAGAAAATTGAGCCTAACTTTTCATTGTGACAATGATTTGTAATTGTTTATTGTAAAATCTTTGACTGCGAGCTTCATCTTTCTTATTTGTGCTGATCTTTGGAAACGATTAACCATTATTGGGTTATTATCTAATATCGAATATGGCACTCTAACGACATATTTTAGGAACTATGTGGCAGTTTTTACAAGATTTTTTAAGAAGATGATTAGACCATCAAAATCAACCACTTTCTCAATGGGAAAAAAATATCTGCTGTTCCATAAAACCGCAATCCTACTCGATGAAAATGTATGGGGATCGATTTAGGTCCAATAGGAAAAGATGTTCAGTTTGATGTTCCGATCGTCCTTTTAAAAACCGTCGGCATATTAAGTATGACCCTGCACAGTGCATACCTACAACATATTATCAATACGTAACAGAAAATAACAAAACTATTTTTTATCAGCGGCCTTACTTTTTGCTTCCAACAATAAATAACACAGATAGCTAAGTAGGTATGTAACGTGTTGAGTAGTGTCATTAATCTTGTAAGTTTTTCCGTGTGAGGCTCAGCCCATCTAGCCTAGCATTATAGCGCTCGCTCTTAATCTTTCTGGTTTGATATGAGTAGCTCTTTCCTAACAAACTAAGTAATCATATAACGAAAGCTTAGAAGTTTACCCAGTATCATAAAACACTTGTAAGTTCACTAGGTTATAGTTTATTTACTTTACTGTATAGTATCAATTATTTTATTAAATAGACTATGTATTATTGTATACATAACTTTAGCTTTAGAATTTATATTGTAATAGTTATTAAGTCGTGTTATGTTGTAGAGTTTCTGGCCGCATCTTCTCTACAGCGACAACACGTTCCGACGCGGTGGTAGCTTTAAAAAAGATTTGACGTTTGATAAGTGTGCTGTAAGCTCCTATATTGAATAAATTATATTGACTTTGACTTGACTTGAAAATTCATTAGTAAAGACTCTCCTACCTTTATTCGTTCACCGTTTCCTCTACCCTAAGGTTGTCTAGAAGAAATCGCTTCTTAGCGATAAGACCGTCTTATTTTGTGCCTTTTGTTTTTTTTCTCTCTGTATTTTACTGTTTATATTTTGGTGTAAAATAAAGTATATTTGATTGTTTGATTGATATCAGTCCCTAAGCCTAAATAGACTCGGAAACATTCAACCTTATAACTAATACGGTAAGTATTAGTTAAGTAGACTAAACAACAAGATTGTGATGAGAGATAGTCTCCTATAAATGTATATAGTAAGTTTGAGTAGTCTGATCCTATTGTAGCATTTCAAAAGATTATTTTATTTTATTACGCACTTATCTTGTGCTAGTATGACACTTATTAGTCTTTTAGAAGCATGTTCAATAATATAACAAAATCGCAGCATTTCAGCGTCTTGTTCAAGACTAAGTAGTGCTAAACAAGACAATTTTATTTTAAATTGATATGACATTACGTATTGAACTATACAGAGATAAACGTACGTGTAAAATGGATTAAAAGGGGTGATAATTATCTTTAAGTAGCCACTACTACAGAACGAGCTGAAAACGTTTGTTGTAGGATCATGCTAGGCGTAGGGGTACTGGAGGTTTGGCTGCCCAGGCGCAGGCGTTCGTCGCGCGTCGTACTCGTACGCTAGACAGACATAAACATTAATTTATTTCTGGCAACGAACCCGCGTCCTTGGCGCCGACCTTATTGCGCAACACCGGTTTCGAAATGCGCACACGCACGCTCTATGTACGCTCGTGTAGCTTTTGACAAGCGATGATATGATACGGCCCTCCATTGTTCAGATCTCCTATTCCTATAGTATATTCATTGACATAAATACTATAGACTCCAAGTCTCACATAAAATCTTAGCAAATTTTGGTCCGAATTGACACAATAACCCACACAAACAAGTATATTGTTGAGTGGCACTAATACTTTGTATTTGATTAGTAAACTTAATCGTATTTGGTATATTTACTGTCAGCTAGATGGTCAAAGAGCTCTTTAGGAGCTCTTTTAGCTCTACCATTTCTGGAGCGTTGATTGTTTATGTAGTTCTGTTATACAGGGTGAAATTGATATCATTGGCAAACTTTTAAACTAAGCTAGCCATCAAACTGAATAACTTTTACTACGAGAGCACACCGATCGGAGCAAACAAAAAATGTGCTGTTGCATACATTGGAGTCGTTTTTTTTTTGTTCTGATCGGTTTGCTCCCATACTAAAACTTGTTCAGTTTGATAGGTAGACTCTTAGTTTAAGGATGCTAATGATATAAATTTCACCCTGTTTAAGATATCAATGAGTATATTACTATTACATCGTATTTAGTCAGTTTAACAAAACGGAATGATCAACATCCGTGCTGTTTTATATCTTAAACAGACGTTTACATGCCAATATTAAAATGTTTATATTTAACTATTAGAGAATTGTTTTCATTTGTCTTGAGCTAAAAGTAAACTCTTACTAGAGCTTCTGAAGACATTTCTCTGCATCAGGTGCTAAATTTCTTTTGCTTTTCATATTGAAAAGCTACTTGATCAACTGTATCGATGAATAAAAAGTTTTGTTACAAAGTTTGTTGGTTATAATTGGAACAGAGACCACGTGTGTCCACGAGGTAAAATTACAGACTACGCTAGGTATAAGCAGAGGTAATTGCCTCAAAAAATTACAGTATTTAATCAGTACCTCAAGTACAGTCCACGTACACTGTATATGTTTTATAAACGTATATCATTTAATTATTATAATAATTTGCTTTAATCAATACGTACCATTGTTTAATTTCATTGAGACCAACAAGTTTGTCGCGACTTCAATGTTGGTTCCAAGATAGTGAAAGTTGTTCAGTTTGATTTTCTGAAGCATCCCGTAAAGTATGTAATGCATGTAACCCCTGTATAACAAAATTAAAATGTAAAGCTACGCCACACTTAAATTTTTTCTGTTCCATTTTGGAATACTGGAAAATAAAAATAACTGAACGTAAGAATTTCTATTTTAATTTTATATAAAATGTCTCCGGAATCAACAAAATTCAACCCCTAAGGGCTAAAAATATGTTTAGTGAGAAAACCCGCTACGAGTCAGCTAGTAAAGGTTTACTAACTCGTCTCTTTTAACCCTTTTGATTAATAACATACCTAAATAAATTATTATTACCGTCATGACATACTAATGAACGATAATACGAGTTGTATTTAACGGTGATTAGGTTATCTTTTCATCAAAACCTACATCCAAACACGTCTATTTATTTTGACACAAACAAAGTGTATTAAACACAAGTGTCACTTCGAACCAGTAGTTTTAATAATGAAGTATTTTAATTTGATTCAGTGGTTTTGACAACCATGTTGAGATCTACAACATTTTTCTCATTACTCCATTTTAGTATAAAAAATCCAGTTCAGAGGATATAATTCGGAGCGCGATCGAACAAAAGTACTATGGTGATATTTTCAATACTAAACAATTAAACTCAATGAAATTTTTCAGAATCAATCTAAAAACAAATTTCTATGCTTGTATAGAGTCAGATTTTCGTTAAAATGTATAGTTTTAAAGTTACAGTGCCTCAAAGATTTCCATACACATCTTAAATTAATCCTAGCATTTGTAACTGTATATTTTAACGGAAATCTGACTCCATACAAGCATAGATATTTGTTTCAAGATTGTTTCAGCAAAATTTCATTGACTTTAATTGGTTAGTATTGAAAATATCACCATAGTACGTTTGTATGGAGCGCGCTCCGAATTATATCCCCTTAAGTTATAAACCTGCGTAAAGAAGACGCCACAAGTCTTGAGACAATCTGGGAAATCATTATTCATGAATTTCATGATCATAAACAGTAAAGGTTCTCACATCAGTGATCCTTAGCTGACATCTGAGGTGCAATAACTACCGACAATCCCTTAATTAATAAAACTTCGTGGAGCATAGCCTGCAGCTCTCAGTTTGAAAAGAAGAAAGTCATCTTCGGTTCAATTGAACGCTTTCTTGAAAACAAGGTAGGTAAATTACATCTACCTCAGTTCCCGCCAGTTTCCACGATAATTATTACATTGACAAATGCAAGAAGATTCGTATTCACCGATTGTAATGTTTCAGTTGTTTATATACCGTGGGAACGGGGTGATTTTGAAGAATCGGGAAGAAAAAAATCAGCTTTTCTATAGATATCAGCTTCTCAACAAAAATGACTTTAATAGTGCTTAAATTAGGTCGTTGAGCCTTACGAGGCTATAAGATCAATTAAAAGTGTTTGTTTATTGCCTAAACGCTGCAAACTTTGTTCATAATATCTATAAAACTTTCCTCTACACCGCTGTTACGAAAAAAGTATGTTTACGTATTGTTCGATTAATATTTTTGCTAGCAGCAGCCCGAGCAACGCCATAGTTACATTCAGCCAATAATACTTTAACAACTCGCGCCGACTCGCTTTTATTAGCAATATTAACATTTACAGCCTCCATTATTATATGGATACAAAACCATTAATAACAAAATGTACTTTCCAACTCTACACATAATCGTTAACTATAAACGCTTAAACTTCCATTTTAGTACGCGCGAAAACTATCACTATGAAAACGGCAGAATGTATTATAATCAACATTTACGATGTAAAAAATAGGTACATTTTAGTATATGTTTTGTTGAGTTATCAATAACCTTTTCATGTACTTACCTAACATCTAAAATATTTAAAAAATAAAATTCCCATCAGAGTTGTAGAAGTCTGTAAAAGTTGAACTATACCGACATACAACCGATTATCTATAAAAAAGGTATTTAGTGAATACTTTGTCCAATTATACCTAGTATTATTTCAAAACTATATGAATCTACTCGTATATGTAACTGTAATGGGTGTAAACAGATCTTCTTTGGTTATTTTATATTTGTCTTTGGTATTTGGTATTCATAATAAAAGTTATTAAAATAATTTAATAATTACTCATAACTTTTGATTGAAAGAACCGATTGCGATGAAATAAATGTTAATCCAAATCAAGCCCTATGATACGTGCACAAACCAATAATATAAACGTACAAACCTTAAAATAATACGTGTTGAAGTTATAGAATCTCATATATTTTTAGCAGCAATAAATGCCGTATCCACCGAATCAAAAAGCAGTTCATAGCAGTCGGTGTCAGTGGCGGAGTGAAAGTGGCAGCTCGCTGGCTCGGCGAGCGAAGGCCGTCCACAACCGCCGGGCGACCGATAACGTTAATAATATCCACACCAAAAACCTCCACATCACACTATTCATACATTTATATATGCTCAGTTTCTAGATGGATGTTAAATAGTATCCGAACCAAATTCCTCTGCAATGTCATTATTAAAAAGAACAGTTATAAATACCTACCCCAATTGACAACAAAACTTTTTTTTAACCACCTGTTTTTAATAAAAATTAGGTTAAAAAATAAGAGATACGTATATTTTCGATTTTATTTTTGACCGATATTTCTATTTTTAATTTACTTTTGAATTTTCTGAAAAACGTAGGATTTATGGCTAAGATACCTTGACCGCAATAACATTAAAAATAAAAACTGTAAAATACAAGAGAAAAGCCAAGCAGGCAAAGGAATAAATTAAATCTCATTCAACCTCTATTATATTTCTCAGTATTTTTCAAATAACTCGAGAAACAATGGATAGAAAAATCGGATAATTTTGATATAAGCTTTGAAAAATATAATCTCCAAATGGTTTTCTTATTTTGGTACCTTTCTTAAAATGAAATGTTGTCAATTATAAAGAAATATAGAGTTTCTAGATGACCATTGCTGAAACACTGCTTTTCATATCCTACTGTATTACCCAACTAACGCAAAGTCTGATAAAAACTGTTTAGTACAGGATCATTAACTGAAAAACACTAGATTTTTCGCTCGGTTTTCAAGTTTTTAAGATGGACGCTTACAAAGTTAGGTTTCAAAATGTTGTTCAGCATAAGCATAAGCATATGCTCACGACTATATTCCCCGAGAGGGTAGTTAGAGTTATTCTGAAACCTCAGAACATTCAAGTTTCACCAGTAGTACCGAAACCCTGTCCAGTGTGATGCCGTCGCCACTTATAATGCACAGTGGGTGCATTACATGCCTCGAAATTGAAGCATGCAGGTTTCCTCACGATGTTTTCCTTCACCGAAAAGCCAGTGGTGTTACAAATCATACATAAATTCCAAAAAACTCATTGGTACGAGACGGCCTGAACGGGGATCGAACCATCGCCTCCTGCACGGCAGGCAAGGTTACTCGCCACTGGACCACCACGGCTTTCAAATGTTGTTCAGATAACGGTCAATTAGGTTATTGGTGGTTGGAGCTCTACGCAATACATTGGATACAATCCACTTTGACAACCACTGCATACATACACTATCTGCAATTAAATGTATAACTGTTTCTAGGTGGACACAGCTCTGCATACAATTTTAATGCTTAGATTTTACATAAGTCAGGATCTACACCTAAAACTGATGGTAAATAGATGTATTTAATACTTTAATGATTATAAGAGAATATTTAATTACGCTAACTACAACAAAAACCTACATTTCATACAAATTCGTAAGTATAAATTATACCGAAATTTGCATTCTCCTATGATAGAGAATAGCCTATTCCGAGTCGTGTCCAATATTAGAACTGCATCCGATCTAATTGGGTTTATCTATACTATACAGGGTGTAAGGAAAAGTATCATTAACCTTTGAACCACATACTCTACCCATCAAACTGAACAAAACGATCAGAACAAAAAAAATATCAGCTGTCCCATACATTTGAATCTGGTAGGTATATAGTTTAGTATGGGACAGCTGATATTTTTTTGTTCTGATCGTTTTGCTCCTATAGTAAAAGTTGTTCAGTTTGATGGGTAGAGTATGTGGTTTAAAGGTTAATGATACTTTTCTTTACTCCCTGTATAGTACGTCTTTACGTGATACGAAATAAACGAAAAAAAAATCGGTGTTTCGATCTTTTACTGTGGTGATGGATGAGTAATAGAAAGCACCAATTTTTCTATATACATTTTCTAAATAAATTTTCTCTATGTACATATATTTATGTATATCTATGTACAGACACGAAAGGTTTACAATAATGTTTATTATACCTAGAAAGAATATATGCCAGGAATACATGATCGTTGCAGGTGGAGGTATATCATGCATGTTTAGTGTTTAATAAATGCTACTAAAAATTAAGTGTAGCTAATAGCTATAATTTTAACATATCGAGTTAAGGTCATAGAACATACCGTTCAATTAAAAACTAAATGCAGCTAACTAATTTTGTCAGGTTTCAGTAGACCTCTATGCATAGTAAAGTACGCGTAGTAATGCCGAGGATAGAGTTTTTGTGGCGCGCTTTGGGAGTTGCCTTGGTTCAGTAGTTGATGATGATAGCCTGATACAGTACGAGCAGGAAAATAATTCCGCTCGGCAATCTTCGTTTGCGAAGAGCAGTCCCGAGTCCCCTTCAAAACCCGAAGTCATTTAGTAATCAAAGGGTGCAAGATCAGATAGCAGCGAAAATGGTGCGAAAACAATTAGCCAATGGCGGCAACGTATTGAAGGTGGCACATCCTGATTGGTTAATATAATTTCGCGCGCTGTAAAAATTTGTCAACTGCGCAGGTACATCAGTAAGACATATAAACCTGGTACTACTGTAATGATGTTGATGTTGACTCGTGGTAAAAGTAGGTAAGTGTTATAGTGTCTTGAAAAATACCGCACTTGGTTTGTGATAGTAATCTCCAATTCCGAAACAAATGGTCCAATTGTAAAACTTTAGGATTGATTTGACCATGGACCCACATTTTCTTAAACAAAGGCAGGTATGGATAGCTCGTGTAGTAATCAGATCCGAACTAGGTATGAAAAATAACGTTGCAGATAGTGCTATTTTTTTTTTTATTCCACCCATTCTAATTTTGTAAACGTAAATGTACACAATTTTATATAATTAAATGAAAACGCGTGAAATAAAAAAAAATTAGCACCCCGGATCTGAAATGTGTCAGGTAAAATTCAGATACTACGTATTTAGAGAAGGTGAAGCCAAGCGCAAACCCATTATGAATAAAAAAAAACATATTTAGAGAAGGTTTACTGAAAAAAGTTTATCTAGAAACGAACATTCGATTCAAGTATCTTAACTCCTTTAAAACGTTTAAATGTCTTTTTCTTAAACCTTTACAGATCACCTATACAAAATCAAGGCGCAAACTATTCAACAAAAATTTGTTTTTACTTAAACAACACACCTTGTAATTGAAAGAAAAAGTTGATCGCGTAATTATTAAAAAGTAGGTGAAGTTCATTGCTATGAAAAGATGATCAGCAAAGTATCAAACGTTAGTTGCGATTCAACCTCATGTCAAATACAAACTTGTTTAACCTTGCTTATCCAACTTGTTTCTTATAATGCTAGGCCACCGGAGCGGGGTTAAGTCGTTTTTGTCAATCTTATACCACGCTCTATCAGTTACCATTTTCTCTTATTTTATAATTAATGAATTTAAGTTTAATATTCATGTAAGTTCGGTAATAAGTTAAAAGAATGCGTGACGGATGTAAGAAGAGTGAGCAACAGATTGATAGCCGTGAAAGTGATGTTGGAGAATTTGGTTCCGAATGTAGTTTCATGCATCTAAGAGTAGAAGAAAAATTTGATGCTGTGATGATGGCAGACAATGAGGAGGTTTATGTAGGTGGCGACTTAAATGGTTACGTAGAAAGGTTAAATTATGGTTATGAATGAGTGCATGGGGGTTGGGGGTTCGGGAATCGTAACAACGATGGCGAGACATTGTGACGACGGACTGATTCTGCCTTTAACTAATATAAAAGAGTCGAGGAAAATAATGTACATTGAATGCAAAGTAGAGAGCAATGAGTCTCTCGATAGTGCACAACGGCAGAAGAAGCTCTATAAGATAACTAAAGCTAGAGAGAAGAGTGCGAGAGACTTGTCCTACATGAAATGTATAAAAGATGATGCAGGAAATGACGATGATGACATGAATGTACGTTGAAAGGGAATTTAATGAATGAGGAGAATTCTTGTAGTGGTGTGTTAGAATTATTTACCATTTAACACAGGATTGGTTAGCGAAATAAGTGTGGAAGAGGTAAAAAAGGCTGTGAATGATTGGAAGGCTGTTGAATCAGATGGAATACCAGTGGAGGTATGGAAGTTGTGAAGGTATGTAATGATTGCTGGTGCCCGTCTATAAAAATATAGGTGATAAAAGCTAATATCATAGTATGACAGCATGGGAGAAGGTGAAAGAGAGAGGAATGCGAGAGGAAGTTGAAATAACGTAAACCCAGTTCAGTTTTATGCCTGGCCGTGGACGTGGAACAACAGACGCTATTTTTGTACTCCACCAACTGTGATAAAAGTACAGGCATGTACAAAAGAACATGCACGTGGTGTGATTTACCTCGAGAAGGCGTAAGATCGAGTACTCCGGGAGGTTTTGTGGTGGACTCTCAAAAGAGAATGATCATGTACTGCAATTGTGTCATGCAGCCGATCTAGTACATGCGTCCGATCATCCGCTGGTACCTACCTCTTTCTGTTTATAATGGATACCTTAACATAGGACATAAAGGAAGAGGCAGCCTGATGCATGTTATCAACGACCTTGATCCAGAGCAGATTGGAAAACATGGCAACAAAAACTAGAGTGTCTTGACTTGAAAATCAGCATAATTAAAACGAAATGTTTGTTGGATAGAAAAATTAGGGGTTATATAGATTATAGTACAATGATAGTGAAATGGCGCGAGACGTGTCAATATTACGAGACGAGTGAGTTAAGTATATGAATGTGAATGGCTGTAGTAGGAGAGGAAAGCGGAAGAAAACATGTATGGATTGTGTGAAAAATGTTATTGTAAGAAAGAAGTGATTAGAAAATCTATTTCCAAATTAGTTAATAGAAGATTAGGCAGACAAAAATATTCTTACGAGGAATTTAGGCTATTTACGCTTTGCACTTGGCAGTTATTTCATTCCAAACTGGCACAATATGCAACGAGTAACGGCATTCTTAACATATTATTGAAGTTTTATACGACATTAAAATTAAAAGAATGCAATTGGATCAAGATAAATTTCCAATTTACATCAATAATTGCTGTTATTTTAATGATTTGTGTAACCTTTTTTTTCAAACAGTCAAGTGGCATTCTCTTAGTAAAGTTGTAACGAATTATAAAAATGTTATTACGTAGAGAATCCGGATGTAAATAAATCTTAGACGCAAAAGCTTCGTTCTCAGTGACCGGCGCGGGCGCAGCGCGGCGCGCGCTCTGCAATTACCGCGATGGCCTGCGGGGCATTCCGCTGAGCGTTCAGCCTAATTAGCGCAGTGTGCGATGAGCCTTTGTCTAACAGTTCAGTTCACCTTGCCAAGTTTTTACGATTAGCTATTAAATACCGATCGATTCGCAACTTGACCTCTACGAGAAGACGTAGCCCTTATACCACGAAAACCATAATTATAGCTTACGAGGTATCTCGTGACCTATAGACATAGATTAGTATTTCCTGATGGTTGTAAAATTGTAACTTGTCATTATACAGGGTCCTTAATAATGCTGACGCTTTTTAAGGGGATGATCAGACCTTCAAACTGAACAACTTTCACGGCGGCACTAACATCGAAATCGCGAAACAAAACAGCTATTCATACTACCAAACTGCAAACCCTACTCGAGCCAAATGTATGGGACAGTTGATTTTTTTCGCGGTTACGATGTTGTTCCTATAGAGAAAGTTGTTCAGTTTGATGGTCTGGTCATCCCCTGAAAAAACTGTCAGCATACAAGGTGTTAATGAATAAGCGCAAAACCTCATACACCCCAACTGATTTATAACAAAATAATAAGATTTAAACAAGAATTTCATTATTTTATAGTTAAAGTTATTCACATTTTAAGTTTTGAGGCAAAAATTATTTGTTATCATATCAGCAATAAATGAAACCGCTAACGTGCTCATGGATACATTTTAAGAATCTTGTTTTGGTAGTAAAAGTAGGGTGAGTGTGCCCGTGCGGTGGGTTGAGATCGAGTTCAGTAAATTTTAAATTTTACGGTCAAATTATTTTATATTTTGAAAAAAATTACCTATGTTGAAACCAAGATAATTCGATTCTGCTCTCGATTCTGAACAAACTACTTTCTAGTTTTGCGTTAATTCATTAACACGTTGTATAAAGAAGGACCCTGTTTAGGTACTTAGTTAACCATAAAAACTCAAAACCATATAATTCCCTTTCGGGTCGATCAGAATCTTTGCTACAAACTATCTAATAAGCCTGCAGGTTGTTGTAACAATCTAGAATGACGTATTGAAGTGCTTAAAGGTGTAAAGCTGGCTAGCCTTTTGCCCATTAAGAGGATAGTTTTTGTTATTTGTTTGGTGAGCGAAATGTGATTTCAGTTAATGTTTATACAGAGGTGGCAGACTGAGAGGTGGCAACCTTAGTTTTTCCAGTTCTTTAGAATGGTCTTCTTAAGATGGCACCTCATTTAAGTCCCAAACAGATCGGTGGAATAAATGGTACCATAAATCATCATGGTAAAGGCACTTGCGGCAAGATTTGCTAGGCAACCCGGCGGCGTTGTATGAACCTCTGTATAAACATTCACTTAAATCACATTTCGTTCACCAAACAAATAGGTGCATAATTTTGCGGTCGGATCTCGTACCATAACCTATTAAAGTCAATGAAATTTTTAGACATGATCTAGAAACTAATGTCTGTGCTTTACTGTCAGATTTCAGTTAAAATATATAGTTTCAAAGTTATCGTGGCTCAAAGTTTTCCATACAATTCTTAAATTAATCCTAGCCGAAGATTTTATTTGGTCTTCGCTGTAAAATCTTTGATCCTTGCATTGAAACTATACAGGGTGAAATTGATATCATTAGCATCCTTTCAAACTAAGATTCTACCCATCAAACTGAACAACTTTTACTATGGGAGCAAACCGATCGGAGCAAAAAAAAATCTGCTATTCCATACAAAACTGCAATCCTGACCCAAATGTATCGGAGAGCTGTTTTTATTTTTCGCAAATTCGGTTTGATCGTCCTCTTAAAAAAACCGTCAGTTTACTAAGAAGGACCCTTCAGAGGCCACTAACTGTCTAACAATACCTATTAAATCCCTACATCACAAGCTACATCTACATACATACATACATAAACTTCCGACCGTTATCCTTTTTTGGGTGGTTAGAAACTTTGCTGCAACTTTCTGTTTAAGAATGGGAGCCAGCTACATCTTTTGTACTTAAAAAAGACGAACAAATCCATTTATTTCCGCGTAGGTGTTCATTATCATCCTGCCCTTAACCCATTATTTGGTGTCGATGCAATATGACAGATTAGAGAAAGTTGTTCAATTTGATGGTCTGATCATCCTCTAACCGCCAGCATATTACGTTGGACCCTGTAGGTGCCTGCTTTACACCACTACTTTTAAATTACTAACAAAATGTTAAGGGTAAAATTTCCCTAAGGAACATGGGTCGAAATTATTTTTTCGACCTATCATTGAAAATCGATCGGCTGATCCACACTTTTGTATGGGAGGTCCAACAATTTTTTGTTAGTAATAAAAACTAGTGGTGGAAAGAAGAAAACAAAAAATCTGAACATATTATTTAGGTAAGCAATTACAGTCCTAATGTTTTCTAACAGATGTAGAGAGCGGTGTTTGACACGAAAGAGCGTAAGTAAACACATCAGAGAGTTCGGAAGCCACCGCTCGCGCTCGCTTGTTTGCCGACCAAGTCGTCGGTCACTGCGCAAACGCAGCTCAGCCGGCTGCGGTGTTGTCACATTACCTTCGGAACAAGTAGCTAAGCCGGTCCCAAAAAATGGCTAGATATTGGGTAGCTAAAAATGGCTCAACAAAATAAAGTAAAAAACAGATTAAATAAGATAGATTTTCAATCATTTATTCCATAAATTTTTGCTCTTTTATAATTTTATTGAATAAAATACAATGGAATTTAAAGTGAGTTATGTTTATGTTTTACAATGCTTATTGTAGAAAATAGCCTCTCAACTACTGCGTTTGGGTCAGAAAATGACACAAATTGTAATTTATTTAAAAAAATGTGGCTAGTAAAAATTTGTAGCCAACGAATTTAAAAATGTTGCTGGATCTAACCAAGTGGCTAAAGTGGCAACATTGTCCGGCTGCTCCCTTCGACCGAACACTGTTACGTAAACATGTCCGACAGCACAGCGCACACACCACTGCACTGATCGTTAAAAATAATATTTATCCTACTACCGCGGGGCTACTTGTTGATTCATCGATAACTGTCAAACGTCGCCACAGACTTTGAAACGCGCTCAGAAGAACACTTAGTAAATTAAGTTACAGCCTGTAGGATCCCACTATAGGGCAAAGTTCCCTCTCACGTGAGAGGGAAGCGCGCCATACTCCACCACGCGGGCTAAGTGCGGATTGGTGGAGGCAAACACGGCGAAGCACATAAAAAAGAAGTACATATAATTGAAATACCTATTGAAACTGGAGATTCTACGCAAAAAGGTAATGGGCAATACCTTGGATGTACTGACAGGTATAAATAAATACTAGTTGTAGGTACAGCGATCCTATAGAATCGTAGTTAGAGAGTAAAGTACGCCGTACCGCTGTACCAAAGAGCAGGCGAGTTGAAGAAACGACAAGAAAATTTCAGTTTTCAACTTTGTATAATATGGAGTACCTACAATTTCGTCAACTACGACTAAAATACCTACCTATAGATTTTAAAAAAGATACTGGTTATTAATACAACTGACAAAGAGAGGAATGTGAACTTTCCTATGCCAAGGAACTCGACCCGTCAAATGCGCACGCGTTTATGTCTTTTGTATGGAATTGGACAAACGGTGAAAATTTTATAAAATAATATTATAATTTCTGATACCAGAAGGAAAATAAAAAATAATTTTGTAATGTAAATAATATTTTTTTGGATTTTTTTGTATGAGTATGTTTCATTAATTACTTAACGAATGCGTACCGTATGGTGAATGGTAGACAATTTTAGAGTATTTATTATATGTTATTGTGAAAAAAAACAAAATGTTAAGTATCGATTTTATTTTCATCTAAGACAATCCTAATCGAAAGGGACGTACAACATTTTCTATTCAGTATCCAACAATGTATTAGCACAATGTAACCCGAGTAAGTTTAAATGCCCACATACTCTATGTGAAGGTACGGTCTGGTTTATAAATAGCCCGCAGGCCAGGCAGGTGCGGGTTGAGCAGACGTGCGGACGCCTTGCTTCCGCGAATCCGCCAGAACATCACCACCTATACATACTCGCTTTACCATCATTGGGAAACCATTTAAGGAAGCTGATATACAACCAGGTTGGACCGCCTTGGGTTGCTGGGCAGAGATAGCTTTATAATTACAGTCGAAGAATTTATCTGTAATTGTTTATGACACGGTGAACAATTATGAACTATGGAAGCGAATGGTTTATGTTTAACGGAGAGTGGTCTAGCTTTCGTGTTTTAAAATGGTTTTATACAAATTATGTGGAAATTCGTGCAGTACTCAAAGCAGTTCATGACACTTAAGAAATCCATAAATTCTTAAAGAAACGATCTCGGATAAAAGTAAACATAATCGATATAGTGCTTTTATGACTCTTCTTTATTATCCAATCTCATCGGATGGATACCATTAAAGGAATATTTCACAGTGTGCTATAAAACTAGTAGTACCGCTTTCGACAATCAATTTGTTGGAGAAAAGCATTTCTTGAAAGAGTGAAAAATAATTGAAAAACAGCAATGTTAGTCGTATAGGGTCTGACTGGAAGGCAGTCAAACTTACCAGTTCGATTCCGGGTACAATGCGACGAATGCAGTCAATTTGTTGTAAGCGCGACTCGTTTGAGGAATGGGAGGAGAGCACTAGGGTTGCTAGTTGGATGTTTAAATAGAATTTCCTGATAAAATCCAACGCATTAGCTTACTAGCAACCATCTTGCTCCCACCACTTTCTGTAGTTTCAAACTCAAGACCATTTCTTGGGTCAATATTTTCTGACCTACCTCCGGAGTTAAGAGAGAAAAATCTTGCTTCGAAATTTTCACTTGTGATCAAGGTGCCACGACACGTATCAGAGATCACAAGGAATGCATCGCAGTCCCTTGGTTGTAGAAAATTTACCTTCACTAAAGTTGTATGATGTTTTCATTCTATATAATAAAATTATTCTACAATATTTGTAGATATACTATCATAAAACTGTAACAGAAATATGTCTATAAGTACATTGAAGATATTTACAAAAAAAGTTACGATATGGTATTTAGGTGTCCCTGATTCCAAATCACCAAATTTGGATGTTTTTGTCCGTCTGTTTGTTTGTTAGAAGTAGCCAGTCTGCTGGTAACCCTATAGTCCCAGTGCGCCGGAGTGCCGCGGTGTCGGAGCATCGCTCTCTGGGTACTTGTAACTTGTCCGGCAACAGGAAAACAGGGACAGATATAAATGGAATCCCGATCGTAGCGAGCTTTATCTGGCACTCGTATGTTAGTTGGACGTAAAGAAATCATCTTAGATTTTCTTCAGCGGATGCACTTGGTAGGTTCTTTGAATTACCTATCCAAGGCAGGCAGGTATAATATTTAATGCTAGGTAGTTCAGGTGAAGACACTTACGAGAAATGATACCCTTAAGGTGGACGCATATTTATCCGTGGTGAACGAGCCGAAGGAGGCGAAAGAATCGATTTTTCGAATTGATTGTATGAAATTCTATGACACCTCGCACACTTATCCGCGCCGAATCGGACGAATCGTCAGAAGAATTGACTTAGTTTCGTTCGCCTCCTTCGGCTCATTCGCCGCGGATAGATATGCGTCCACCCTTAGAAGGTAGTTTGGATCAAAGTTTAAGTTCACCCCGAAACGGAAATAAGACGTGAGTTTGCAAGTACACTGAAAATGATATTCTATGGAGAAAACATTGGGGATTTACCACAAACAAATAAGAAAATGTTTAAATTTAAATTTGAGTTTTTCAGGTACATTTTCTCTGAAATGTCATTGTTAAACCTATTTTTAGAGTGGGTTAACTTATTTGTGGTATCACGGATTGTGTTTAGAATGTCTATACTTGTCTATTTTTGTAGGTTATGTATTTAGGTAATACATCAAATCTGACCAGAAAATATAATCTCCTGAAAGAAGTAAGTAAAAGGTCAAATTGCAATGATTTCAAATGTGCATGTTGGATATATCTGCTGCAAGTACTATTGCTAACATTCGAAAATCATCCGTATCCTATTTTATAACAACTAAGGGTAGGTCATCCCATATTAAATAGAAATAGCCCTTATTAGAAAGTATGTTGGTTTTGATGGTAATAATGAGGCGGTTGTAGACGATAGGGCGCCGCGTATGACGCCGCGCGGCCTCACCGCCTCAGTTGACATGTGACACACTCAACTCTGCATCGATGAGCTTCGCGTTAACCCTTCAAAAAGTCTGCAAGTTGATTTGATTCGGATGACAGTACCTAATGACAGTTGGTAGACGATAGGGCGCCTACTGTGATGCCGCGCCGCACCGCGCGTCGCGGTTTTTGTGACACACTGCAACACTGAACTCTACATTAATTAACTACTAGCTGATGCCCATGGTGCAAGGGGGTGCACTTGCACCTTTTCTTGGATGAAAATACTAGAAAACTTACAAAAATAAAAATTTTATAAGAGAGAGTTAACGCATATTCGTCTCATCCGCGCGATTTGAACTTAACTTAAACGTCAAATTTTATATGAACCTTTAATTATAAGCATATGTTTGTATGTATAAATGTATGGATCTAGTCGGATTTGATCGAAGGATGGATCCCCCTAAAAATATCCTTCGTCTACGTGGACGTGTGACTTATATAGCTTATATTACTCAGAAATAGTGTCGTTTTTTATTAATCAAATAATTTTCGGAATCGGTTCAGTAGGTCATGTCGTTCCTTAAGAGTTTCTCTAAATTCTCTAACAAGACACATAAGTTAACCTCAAGTTCGAGAAAACTCAAACTCAGCATTTTAATATCACATACTGACTGCTAGCTAGCACTAGCTTTCTGGCGTAATTTTTCTCACCACCGCGTCGGAAGGTGTTCCGGTGTAGATAAGATGCGGCCAGAAAGTCTACCTTCTCTAAATCTTAGATTAGTTGGCCATCCAGCCCCACCGTATGTCTCTATTCTTATGTTACCGTACACGCACCCACCTGTGCGCCACACCACTGACACTTGCGTCATTTACAACTTTAAAATAATAAAACTGGTTCCGATTGTGATCTATACGAAGTTGGATCGACGATTAATGTCCCGACACACCTGGCACCGCCAAGAATCACGACCCCGCGCACTGTCGTGACACTTGATACCTATGTTATCTGTTGTTAAAAAAATTGTTTCCAAATTCAAATTATTATTGTTTTATTTTAACGCTAATATTTTAATTTTAAGTCGTAAAATATTTCGGATCAAATGTTACACAAATTAAAAGCTTAAACATCCTCCGTCTCTGTTTAATTGTATTAACAGTCAACTTTTGTTAAAAAATCCTGTTAGAGCTTATAGAGCTTTGATCATATTGTGGCTGTGACTTTTGTATAAATGAAAAGTTAATGAATTTCGGCTAAAGCTCAGAATAATTCGAACAAAAGCCTTAAACGAAATGAATTAATGTAAAGTGCTACAAAGCCGCATGGCATGAAGGCATCTCACATTACTCACTCGTTGACTTTCCACACACGTATGAGAGACAAGTGTTATTTTTTAAACAAAGCCGGTGCAATGACCTGCCCTTATTTGGTTAGCCAGCAAGGCGGCTGAAGCTGTGTGCATCTCAGATATGGACCGCCAGTATTATGAATGCAAAATCCATTGAAATGCTCATTTTAAAACTCTTTTTAGGATTTTGTAAATCTACATAAAAAATCGGGACCCATAAAATCGCCCACTGTCTTTGAAAGAGGAAAAAAGTCATGATTAAAAAAACATTACCCTCTTTCTGGCGCAGTCGGGTAAAAATAGATAGACCACGTCCCGCTCCCGTACTGAGGGTATCATACGAGGCGAATAAGGGATATGGTTTCTCAGCGTTTTGGTCATCTATCATCACGTGACAATCTTGAGATGTAATTCAATCCCAATAGAAATGAACGCAATAATTAGTGTTCAGTGTGTTCGTTGGATGGATAGTGATGACTTATGGTGATGACTTATCAAACATAAGACGACACGATTGCTTAAAATGACCGAACGCTAAGGTTGTAATACTTTGCCTCTCGTGAAATGGGTACAAATACAGTTGGATAAAACTCTACTTGTACCCTTTTTCACTAGCACATTGCTAATTAGGTACCTACACTACTTGCAGAAATAATCGAACAAATCATAAAAACTTATCAGAGTTGAAGAAAAAAGTCTGACACCAGAGCTTACAGCTCACACGATAAAAAGAAGATAACAACTTTTGAAGCTGATGATAAGATTAATAGTTAGGGTTTCATTAAATTATTTTCTATTATAGGTTCGACTACAGAATAGATAACTGAGTTCATAGTAGTAAATAACATGTCTACTTATCTATTCTGTGGCAGAAAGTTAAAAACACCGTGTTATGACGGGAGAAATGGAATTAAATACCCAGATTGGATTTTTATAACTTTTTTATTAGCAGTTATAGAAAATGTCATAAAATTTAAAGTAGATAAAGTAATCGATATATGAGGGTAATGATTAAAATCGAATTAGAATGGTCTATTAGCGGAGTTGACGTGAGTGGCCAGGTGGACCCGCAACCTGTTCCAGCGCGGTGTCGCGTTACACTAGGTTTCACATTAGGAAATTTATACGACGTCTCATATGACTACCGACGCTGTTAATTATTGCTTTATTGATGAGATAAATTATTATAATTATTAATCGATTCCAAGAATGAACTGCAAAACAAGGTGAATCATCGGATAATATTTAGTCGTGGCGAGCACAGATGTGCGGCCGCGCAGTGGGGAGCGTTGATTAAATTAAGTGACATTTCATTTTAATTCATCGACATAAATCTCGAATATTACGAGGACCATTATCGTAGCTCGCAGGTGCCGCACCGCCGCCGCCGCGCCCGCTAAAGCCAAAGGTCTTCGTCAATCGATAAGGCAGCCGACACTATGTCTGCGCCCGCGTCGCTTCTGTCGCCGATTATCATTCCTTATTATTCTCCGCACGTATCAACGTTGCTTAATTAATAAGTATAATACAGTTAAGAATATGCACTTTAAACTTACATTGACTAGGGACGTTGGTTGAATCCCTTATGCAGAACTGGCTAGAAGTAGAATATTTATCATTGTTTACGTACAAGAATCAATGTTACTAATCTATGCGCTAGCTTAATGAGAATAGCTGGTACTGATATTAGTCAAACAATCTGTATTGTTGGAATAATATTAGTACCATATAGGTACGTTAAAAATTTACCTAAAGAATTAAATGTTGTAGGTACCAGTAACGAATCTTTATTTTAATTGTATGTTTTTTTTGTTTACTATTTTAATTACTACAAGATTATGTAATTGTTTTTTATTTAACAAAATTATCAATTTTTCTACACCAAACGTAACAAACTTAACATAAATGGCCACTACTAACACTAGGGTGACCACACCTTTACTCAGATGGTACGCACCCAACGAGCTGTCACTTTTACGCGTCCACTTCATATATTTCCATGTATATTGTTTGTCAGTACGCAGCATTTGCATAAGCCAAGCCAAGGAAATATTGCCTGGGCAAAGTGCGGACATAGCTGGGTCTTTGCGTTTCCATTTTGCAATAAATACTACGTAGCGGTTTGAACACGAGTTTACGACCGTATTGAGTTGACTGCGTTAATTTGTGTTTGTTATATTAGACAAATTCGTTTAAAACAATGATTCTCCACTTGGCGAATGCAATTTGTCCAAAAGTAAGATCCGAATACGAAACATTATCCATTTGAATAGAGTATGTGTTGTAAAATTTAATATCAAACGAGGGGGTCGCAAGTAAGGTAATTACAAAACTGTTTGGCTATTTAAGGGGTAACAAAAAGTTTTATAAACGACTAGCAGCCCGTCCCGGCTTCGCACGGGGT
Source organism: Agonopterix alstromeriana (assembly GCA_963924505.1). Taxonomy (NCBI): domain Eukaryota; kingdom Metazoa; phylum Arthropoda; class Insecta; order Lepidoptera; family Depressariidae; genus Agonopterix; species Agonopterix alstromeriana. Next base: position 10,805,659 of record OZ004670.1, read on the forward strand.
AGACAAATAAATTTTAAGACTCATTTTTCTACACCTTCGGTTACATTGTTCAAATTTTACCAAGGATCCCTAATTTTTTTTCAAAATGAAATGTAGCCTATGTCAAATTGGAAGAATGTAGCATTCTATTGGTGAAAGAATTTTTTAAATCGGCCCAGTACTTTTTGAGCCTATTCATTACAAACATACAAACATACAAAAATAGGTACAAATCTTTCCTCTTTATAATATTAGTGTAGAAGTGTAGATTTAACATAGTTTTGTTCACATTTTATTAGTTGTTTTGAGCTCTAAAACAACATAATTGTATTCATAACCATGTTCAAAGAGAATTCATTCCCAGACCGAGGTTTAGGATGAAAAATTATATCGATGGACATAGGACATAGCAACCCAAAAAGATAGCTTTTGTCTGACACTTCGACCAGTGGAATTCTATTGATCTTGAGGTGAAAAGTACCTTAAGTCCGTCTCTACACTAAAAGCTACCTATAGGATGCATGCTGAAGTTTATAACAATTAGTTTGTTACTAAAAGTTCGCGCCATGCATTAGGTAAATCTAAAAAGTTCCTGGGGTTTCTTAAGCTACAGTCAATTGTTAGGGTGCACGAAGAGAGCCTTCCCAGATGTAATGAATTCTCATACGTACACCTGGTGGCGCACCCTGGATAATGAGCAAGAATCTAAAGCTGGTTGGCAAATCTCTACCTCTACACCACGATAGCAAGTAAAACTATATAATATGCTATCGTCTCTACATAAAATTTTATGAATTACCTTTTTTTTTTAATAAATTTAAAATCTGAGTAGGAGCGTAGGTAGCTCTTAAATAAGATGAATGTTGCTAAAAATAAAGAAGACATATTTTTATTAATATTTCTGAAAATCTATGGACTTATTTATGACCGTTGTTACCAAGGCCAGAAAAATTATTAAGAAAATTTCAGAGAAATATGAAGAATTGTCCAAGGCAAAGGGATTGCATTCTTTTCAGCCGTGTGGAGGTAATGTTCAGTATTTTTCAAAAAATAGATACAATAAACCGGTTAATTTTGCATAATTAATTTGACATAATCTCAAAACAGATTTTTCGAATGTTGGTACCTTTTATAAAAATGAAATATTTTTGAGATAGATAGAATCGATGCGATCATACATAAACTCGTGCTTGATCGTTTGTACCGATCGATGTGTAGTGTATTTAACATTTACCCACCACAACTTATTAACATAAATATTTACGACTTTATAGTAAATCAATACATTAATGCACATTGCTTTACACATAGCAGATTAATAGTAGTCGATAAATAGTGTTAGGATTATAAATTTATAATCGGTTTGCTAAAGCATCTCCGCAATGTTTGTTATGTCAAGTCGATACAATAATAAATTGTTTGATGGTAATTAAGTGTTAAAGAGGCGTTGGATAAATCTAAAATTAAAGCTGTAATTACGGTGGAATTAATTTAAGTTTTGATTAAGTCTGGCTGTAGGTAAAACAACTGGTGATATGCATAATTGGGTAGGTATGTATACAGGGTCCTTCTTAATATGCTGACACTTTTTTAAGGGGATGATCAGACCATCAAACCGAACAACTTTCTCTATGGCTCCAACATCGAAATCGCGAAAAAAAAATCAGCTCCTCCATACAAAACTGCAAACCTACTTGAGCGAAATGTATGGGACAGATTTTTTTTTCGCGGTGTCGATGTTGGTCCTATAGAGAAAGTTGTTCAGTTTGACGGTCTGATCGTCCCCTTAAAAAAGTGTCAGCACAAAAAAAATCTGCTGTCCCATACAAAACTGCAAACCTACTCGAGCCAAATGTATTGGACACCAGATTTTTTTCTTCGCGTTTTCGACGTTGTTGCCATAGAGAAAGATGTTCAGTTTGATGGTCTGAACATCCTCTTAAAAAACTGTCAGCATATTAAGTTGGACCCTGTATATGAAGTGTAGAACCTCTGTTTTTGTACATGTATCCGTCTATCACTGTTTCATACGATAAAAAGAAACCAAGAAACGTATGTCGACACAATATTGAGTAAAGGCATTATATCTCCGATCTATTGGTAGTCTCACACAAGATTTATTTTGATACTCGACCATTTTGACCAATGTGTATAAAGGGTGTAAACTTAAATGCATTACATACTTTAGTTTAGGGGGTGTTTCAGACCATCAAACTGGACAATGTACTAGGTACTCTAGGACCAATATTGAAATGGCGAAAATTTGTTGTTTCATAGACAATGTTAATGGCTACTGGCTAGTCGACCCAAAATGTATGAAACAGACGATTTTATTTTCTCGATTTCAATGTTGATCCCATAGTGAAATTTGCTCAGTTTGACTGTCTGAAGCACCTGCTTTAACCCCTCGTACGTGAACATTCCAGACACAAAAAAAATGTTATTGTCTTTGGAACGGATCCGTCACAAACATGTAGGAGGGGTTAATATGTAACGCATTTAAATTTATACTCTGTATAACGAAAAAAGTTAACATAACCTAACTTTTCTTTTTGACTTAGTCACGAATGGAAGATTAAACAATACTATTCATACTACATTTTGAAGTAGAATTAGTGCAGAAAAAACCATTGAACTTTTCATTGACTTAAATTAGTTAGTAATGAAAATATCACCAGACTTCGTTTGTATGCAGCGCGCATTTACGCATTCGGAATAAACTTCTCTTAATAACTCCGGCAGCAGCAGTTAGGTCACGCATGCGCAGTGCAGTAGCCGACCTTGCGGCACCTTGCGGCGCGGGCGCAGGTGAAGCGCGGTGTCTCGTTGCACCCACATTGCTGCTCGCCGCGCGTGCGGTGCAGCTCCGGGACGGAATGCCCCTATCACTCGATAGCTCTCCGCTCACTCGATACACTATCGTCTCGATAGCGTTCCTAGGAAGCGGTCAACGTGATCGGCTTTACTATGGTTGGTCTAGCGCAGTGGTTCTTAAACTTTGAAGAGATGACGGATCAATTACATTTTCAACAAAAACAAAAAATTAATTTTAAGACTTTATTCATAAAATCGCTGTCCCACAAAACCGTTTGTCGGAGTATTTAAATGTAATTATTATATGGAGATTATTATTCCGAAATGGAAACTGACCTAGTTGACTTTAAATAGTTTTCGTAGTATCGACATCACAGAATGTACAAAATTAAATTGTAAGTCTTTTTCTTTTTCCTGAAAACAGCTTAAACGATTTTCCATCAAACATGGCGAGGAACCAAGAACTCCAAACAAAGCTCTGAAATAAGGTTATCCGAACCTTCGGATATACTAAAACTATAGTCACGGAACGGAATAAGAGTACAACTATAATACCTACATAATTTCCCACGGATAACCAGATTTACATAAGTAGGTACTGAGAAAAAAAACGTCAAACATAACACAGGGTCCAACTCAATATGCTGACGGTTTTCAAAGAGACCATCAAACTGAACCACTTTCTCTATGAGACCAAAATTGAAATCGCAAAAAAATAAGCTGTCTCATACATTTGTGTCATGTTGTGTCATTGTTTGAAACAGCTGATGTTTTTTCACCATTTCGTAGTTGGTCTGACATAGAAAGATGTTCAGTATGATGGTTCGATCATCCCCTTAAAAAACCGACAGCATATTAAGAAGGACCCATATAACAGCTTAACATCTTCTGGATTCGGTTTAAAAAGGTAAATTTCATGCAACTGGCCTCTCATGCAACAGGTTATGAAATAAACCTTACAAGTGCTTCAAGAGTATGAGCATTAACAGTTATTTAACATACTATCAAATAAGCGAACGGTTAAATAAATAAACACATGTGATTGCTGTCTTACTACATGCAATGACAGACCCGACGCACCTTACCTTTGGTTGTCATCGTTGCGTTTACCTTGATGTATTCAGTGATGTATTTCTTTTTATTAGCTGGCAGCGTCAATCATCTACACTATTATAAAACTGTACCAGAAGTATATCTGTAAATTGAAGATATTTTAAAAAAAAAATGAGAAAACCCCCAAAATTACCCATTTTCCATTATTACGTAAAGAATAATACTAAATACCAATGAGATTTTCGGAATTTATGTACGATTTGTAACACCACTGGCTTTTCGGTGAAGGAAAACATCGTGAGGAAACCTGCATGCTTCAATATCGAGGCATGTATTGTACCCACTGTCCATTAGGTGGCGACGGGCTCACCCCCCGTCACACTAGATAGAGTTTCGGTACTACTGGTGAAACGTGGAAGTTCTGAGGTTTCAGAATATCTCTGACTACCCCCTCGGGGAATATAGTCGTGAGCATATGCTTATGCTTATGCTACTAAATATTGGATTAATAAAATAACTAAGATAAAGTAAAACATTATGTTTTGTGCTTAAATAAAAGTTAGGAAACCCGAAATGGATCAACCTTAATAAGAAGATTTAAAAAGAACTTGTCTTGCTTAATAACAATATTTTGAAAGCTCAATCATTACTCTAATCAACACTGCCTAATAGAATAAAGTATGTCAACAACAACCACACACACGTGCGTAAGCATGACACCGATTCGTTACTGACAAATGCAACGATTAAATTTATGTTTCCACCTGTATTAATGATTTAGACGTCGGATGTAATCGCTAGGTACGTGTGATATACGGCGGCACGTACACGCACAGAGCTTTTAACTGTGTGCCCAGATTTTCTTATTTACTATTCCCTAGTCTAGAGGCTAGGCTAGGCCTCTAGATTAGACAACAACACAGTTATCTAAGGGCCAGATTCAGAGACGATTTTTAAATTCGAGTTCGATCTCCCAATGTCAAAATACATACATTTTCGACCCTACTTTGAACACTCACGCTCAAAATACGTTTTTGAATCTCAGCCTTAGTCTGTTTCAGACGATCTGAATTTACTAACATAGGTATTCTTTTTAGCAAATTGTCTGAAAATCCTATTTTTGAAATTACCCTGTCTATTTCTAGATTGCCGCCCTAATAAAACATACGCGTGATACAGGGTGTTAGTCAGACGGTTGGACAAAGAAGAATAGCGTCAACCGATTTGGCTTAATTAACTATGTACAATGTGTTGTTATCGAAAGATTACCAGATATGTGGATCATGAGCCTAAGTATATTGCTTTCAACAGGTCCTTCATCTAAGATAAAAATACGTTAATGCAATATACGACTAAAAAAAATTATTCGCTTACAAAGTACCGAAAACGAGTGAACAAAGTTGTAAAGTTTAGGTAAAAAAAATCTGTGTAACTTTGCACATATGTAACTAATTAGCCCAAATAGGTTCTAAATGATCCCACACACAATTCCTCTTTGTCCGACCGTCTACTTAATACCCTGTATGTATACGTAGGTACTCAGTTCGATTTTCTTTTAAACTTCTCAAGTTACTCCGAAATCCCCTAATATAACGGAATTTCCTTAAATCTAGCAACATTTAATACTAATAACTGTTCTAATTGAATCCAAAGCTTACCTTATCTACAAACATTGAATATTCTATAGCCGCTTAACAGTAATTAGTTAAATACCTAATGCTTATTAATGTGCTATGCGCCCGCGCAACTCAAAGCAGATATAATCTGCCTAAATCAGGGTTGTTTATGTGTTTTATGAAACGCCTTTGCTCAATTATGAGCGAATTGATTTTGATCATAATTGCCGTATTAAATCAATCAAACTAGATACCTAGTTATTATTAGATTGTTGAATAATTTTGTCTTAAGTAACTTTTTACCAACACAGATTCATATGCAATCCAGGTGAGCTTTATCCTTTCTAAACTGATGTTTTGGTATAATGGTGATGGCTGATGGTTTGATAATGGAGCCTCCACACTTATCTTACTAACACTATTACAGTTGAATGCGTTACATATCAAAGGGATTGCTTCAGACCATCAAACCAAGGAAAACTATCATTAACCTTTAAACCACATATTCTACCCATCAAACTGAAAAACTTTTACTATGGGAGCAAACCTGTCAGAACAAAAAAGATATCAGCCGTCCCATACTAAAGGTTAATGATACTTTTCCTTACACCCTGTAGAGCAAACAACGAAATTGCGAAAAAAATCATGGAATAGCATTCCATAAAAAACTTCAATGGCTACTCGACCCAAATGTATGGAAAAGCAATTTTTTTTCATTATTATATATTTCCTCTATAGTGAAAGTTGTTCAGTTTGATGGTCTACCATTAAATATTACTAGGGTTTTTGGTACACCCTGTATATTCACAGCTTTGTCAGAAAGAATTCTGTAATGTCTTAGTGTGTTATGAATCCAAGACATAAATCGTGGTTTTGACTATTAGAAAAGGTGAAGAATTCGGTATTTTTACGTTTCCATTAGTCTTAAAATCATCGAGTCTAACCTTTATTGCCCGCTCTATATTTCTTAACACGCGCGGTGCAAATACTATGTAAATGGGTCTATTTTTAGCTCGGATTGTTATTCTGACTCTAAACTATGTACTATTATAGTGATAAATAATGCAAAGCAAGCTTTTAGCACTGATATAGTATCTGACTGGAAACGTCGCGGTTGACTGAGTACACTCCTTGTGAATAATTACCGTGGTAACTAGTTTTAGTGATAAATGCTTTGGTTTTCGTTTAATGTTGCTAAGGGAATTACAATTACTATACTACGTTGTTTTAAATTTGTCTTGGCTCAGTTAAATTAAGGCGTGTACGCCCGGGAACTCGACTCTTCATACTATTCGATGTGAACGGGCGCGTGGCTCCGGTCAGAATTTAGCAGTTTTCTTTGATAAATGAGATGATTTGATAAGAATTTTCTAAAAATAAGAAAACAAACCATTCTACTATGTTGTATTGTGAAGTATATTGTAAATTTTTATTTTCTTCCGATCAACAACGTAAGAGTAAAATGGTTACAACTGAAAAAAGGGTGACTTTAGATTCCTTTTTCTCCAGTTTTATTAATTAAAATAGATTTCGAGAAAACCAAGTTACTTCTCATGTCCTGTAGATTGTTCAATTTTCTTTTCTGCTTAAAAATGCCATAGTTAATTTATAAATGGTGAAAAAGTTACCCAATTTTTCGGTAAAATCTGGCGGTAGAGCCTTAACAGAAGATAGAGAATGATTTTTGAAAATACCGTATCGTCATCGTATCGAATGTTCAAACAAAATCTATCTACTATTTATTAGAAAAAATATAATTTGTAAAAATATAAATATCAGTTACTGTTTTAGTTAGGACATTAAAATGAAATTGTTTTAGAATAAGTCAGAGAGTGATTTCCTCAAATATCCTGTCTTTGCCTATCTTCACCTCACCTGTCCACCACATCTACAGAAACGCCAGAAGTCGAAAAGTCTTTATTTCTGGGGACTTTAGTTCGGTTTGATTCCACACGTTTCACCGCCCACCAATTGCCCGCAGTAACTGGCAGTGAATGATTCCTGAACAATGTGCAATCATTTATGAAAAAAATTAACTTAAATCTTCAACGTAGACTAAACTAATCCGTGACACGTACTCGCAAAGGAATCTAAGGCGCAACTTTTGACAAATTCAGCCACCTTTTAACAGGTACGGTCCGACCGACTAAGTCGAGATAACGTGTGTTTTAAGAGGCCCAAACAGAGGTCTACCGATCCATCATTAGGACTTATTTGTTTTTTGACGGTGACAGGACACAGAGCGGGTTAGGACGCGTTTTTGTTTATTATCTATGGATTGCATCGGGCCATTCGTCATGCTGTCAATAGGACAGGGCACGACGAGACAATCAAAGTGACCGCTTGATATCGGTGATGGAAGCTCGATTGTTGGACGGTTTGCGTAAAGGCGAAAATAAGGTACCTACTTACTACCTACCCATATATAAAAAGACTAGGTATCTACTTATATTGGAGAGGTGATATATGATCGGTATTTAAAAGGATGATCTGTAGTTTAATCCCTTAGCTTAGGCCGAGATTCAGAGACGATTTTTAAGTCATAGTTCAAACTCCCGTATGTCAAAATCCATGCATTTTCGCCCTTCTTAGTTTCGAGCTAAGACTAAAAAAATCGTCTCTGAATCTCGGCCTTAGACTCAAAGGGATCACATTCTTTCAAAAGACTCAACATTCTCTACTAAGGCTTAGTGAACGTGGAGTGTTTTGAAATCTCGTATCTCCTTTATAATCTCCTGTTAAGTAATTTTAATAATCAACCTAATAATATTATATGTCAGACATCTGACTAAATGTGCTGATCTATTTATAAATTACCACCTACTTACCCAATATGTATCACATTTATCGCAATAAAAATTCGTTTCATTTCATTTCTCGTGTAATTAATAAAGCTGATCACTAAATTTATTAATCCAAGAATCCGAGTTGTTTGTGTTCAGTTTTTCAATACTTTATTTATTTATTTATTTATTTAACACTTTATTGTACACATAACAATACAGAAAAAACAACCGACCTTACTTTAATACCGAATAGCTCTATTTTATTCTAATTTAGTTACGAGTACATATTCGGAAAACACGAATAATGGCAATGAGTCTATGCGTTGCATTTTACTAAAATCACTATCGATATTACTACAGTTTACCCGCGACTTCGTCCACACAAATTATATACCAGATTTTAAGTGAAATCACAAGCTAACAAAGAAACAAGTTTCATCAAAATCGGTTCAGTAGTTTTTGCGAGAAACTCGAACAAGACAGACGAAAAATCCCAAAATTGGTGATTTGGAATCAGGGGCACCTAAATACCATATCGTGCCTTTTTTTTTGTAAATATATTCAATGTATAATAGTAGAGATACATAGTAAGTACACGTAAGCAAAGAATAAATACTAGTACCTACTAAAATTATAAACGTGTACTTAATCAGAGTCAAAACATAGTAAATAGGTACATACAATGTGTTAATGAATTAACGCAAAACTAGACAGTCGAGAGCAGAATCGAATTATATGGTTTCAACATAGGTATTTTTTTTCAAATGTTAAATAATTTGTTTGTAAATTTTTAAATTACTGAACTCGGTCTCAACCCACACTACTCTCACCCTACTTACTACCAAAACAAGATTTTTAAAATATATCCATGAGCACGTTAGCACTTTCATAAATTGCTGAAATTATAACAATTCATTTTTGCCTCAAAACTTAAAATGTCAATAACTTTAAATTTTAACTATCAAAATAATGAAATTATTGTTTCAATCTCATTATTTTGTTGTAAATCAGTTGGGGTGTATGAGGATTTGCGCTTATTCATTAACACGTTGTATAATTATTATTAATAGTATACAATATTTAACTTGTTTCATTTTATTTAAACACGTTGTTTTACAAAGTCAGCGGTTGGTTCAAAATTGTTTAAGTTCTTATATTCTCTACACGCTTTTTTGTACAAATTCGTATATTTCCTTATTAAAAATGTTCCGCATTGTCCACACATTATTATGCATTCATTATCACTGGATTTCTACAATGAGGAAAGGAATGAAATAAGGTAATAGGTCCTGAATCTTTTCCTAATTGATTATTTGTATTGATGGTGACTTCACTTGATATTTAAATAGAGCCAGGGGTCGGACATTCAGTCTAGTGGTAGAGCTGAGCACATGAAGTTAAAATAACTTCAATTAACATGGTAGAGCCACAGAATAGGTAATAGTATATAGTTCTACACACAGAACGGCCACTCCCCGCCCCCTCTGACTTCAGATCCCCCACCTCACCTTACACTTTCTGGGAAACTTGAGGGAAGCCGAGCAAGGGAATGCAGTCAAGCGCGCGCACCCGTAGTATTTGACTATATAACTTTGGGTCTTTCTAAAAAAAACTTAGAAAAATAACGCTAAATTCACATTTTCAGTAATTCTTTGCTCAAATACTATTTTTAATAACAGAACGAACAATAAAAAGTAACGAAATGTAGATGATGTTCATATGATGCGTGGTAAGTCAACCCTACACATATATGAAAGACAATTTTCACCAAGTGCGCCAACATGTCAAATCCAAAACGTTGTTTGAAGTGCCGGACCAGTGGTAGAGCCTCAGAGGGTAGAGCGTAATAGTAAACAAATAGACTATCTACTGAAAAAATGGATTATCTAATGTAGTAACTGTTTACATTTTACCCACCTACGCGTACATAAATAATCGTAATGAGCAGATGAATGTTTATAAATAGCACTGCGGTTTTCCGCTAGGATAAGTGTCCTTGTTTTAATGTTATTGTACTATTATTGTAAATCTAATAGTGGATTTTGTATTAATTAATAAAATGTTTGAAATAATGTATAAATTTCGAGTTTGGACCTCTATTTCACGTACCTTACCTATCTGTAACTGTAGAAAAGCCTAGTACTAAGAAAAAGAGTTTCGAAGTAAGTACCTAATTTTAGTAAAATATTTTCCGTTCCATGAAATTTGAGTAAAATTAACTACATGACATATTTTATGCAGCACCGAACAATCAAACTAACAATAGTAACGATTGCTGAAACGTAATATCCTATCCGATACGATGACGATACGCTAGTAAACTTATGCGAAACTAAGCAACAGGTCCGTTCTGAGAAAATAAACAAGTAAATTTGCAAAATAGCGATGTGGAGCTAGTCAGTCGTTAGCATATACACGACATAGCTTTCTAATGAAAACAATAATTAATAACCAATTACCACCACCCTTTTAGCTTAATTATGTTTTAATAGTTCTAAATGCTTGTGGTGGCCCAGTGGAAAGTAACCTTGCCTGCCGTGCAGGAGGCGATGGTTCGATCCCCGTCCAGGCCAACTCGTACCAATGAGTTTTTCGGAATTTATGTACGATTTGTAACACCACTGGCTTTTCATGTATTGTACCCACTGTCCATTATAAGAGGCGATGGGCTCACCCCCCGTCACACTGGACAGAGTTTCGGTACTACTGGTGAAACGTGGATGTTCTGAGGTTTCAGAATATCTCTGACTACCCAATCGAGGAATATAGTCGTGAGCATATGCTAGTTCTAAATGGTTTCTTTACTTTACAGTAAAGTTTTAAGTCATCATCAGGCTATAAACGATCCACTGCAGAGCACAGGCCTACCCTCAAGGAGGGTGTACGGGCGTTAGTCCACCTCGCGTGCCCAATACGGGTTGATATACTTCACATGCGCCTAAGAATGTCTTCTTCGGCTTAAGCTGATTTTCTTACGATGTTTTCCTTCACCGTTTGAGAGCAGTCGGTACGTACATTAGTTAGAATCACTCATGGTACATGGCTTATGGTCCGATTCGATTCGAACCCGGACCCTCATGATTGAGTGTCCATACCTCTCCGCAACGCGCCACCGACGCTTTTTAAAGTTTAAAGTGCCAACGATCGAAATTGCATAAATACCTAAGGTTCCGTAGTAAAATAATTTCTCAATCACTATTCACTTATCTTGTTATTCATTACTCAAACCTTTTAAGAGTAATATAGAAGTTAAAATCGTAATCTATACACATTTATATGTGACACTGGAATATTTGCAGAAATAATAACTTATTAACGCGAGGCTTGGAGACCTATACCGTTTTACCATGGAAAAACTATATTTAATCACGGCAAAACGTTCTTAATTCGTTGTAACAGGAATCATAATGATTAAAGTTAATTTTTAGCGGGCCGTAAATGTAAGTTTGTTGTGTACGTGAGATTATTGAAGGCAAGTTTTGCATACCGCAGGCCACGTCCATAAAATACAATACATTACGAGCAAACCGCTGCTCCCGTGTTACGTACATGTGCGTGGTTTTAAATTATATCAACATACATACCTACCTCTGAGTACCTACCTATGTAACAACAATAATTATTTCAAAATTTTAAATTGAAACTGTTCTTTCAACTCAAACATATTTCACAGTATCTACGTTCCCCTGTGATGCGATCATAATAATACTTCTAATGCTAAGCCCCTGCTTCATTCATTGTAGATATATGAATAAAAATATAATGTAATATTCACAACCATGCTATCCAGGCGTTGCTCTGTATGTAGATACGCAGAATTACCTACTATGCGGAATCCAATTTCTTCGTTGATATTTTAACTAGATATTTCTGCGCGTAGGCTTATTGATAATCTGATCTTAATCACCCAGATAATGTTACATTACATGTATGGTTTCTGTATGTCTATTGTGAAATAGGCATCAATTTTATATTGCTCATTCATAACAAGACCCAAATGACACACAAAGTCGATCCTAAAACATTGTTATCACTGTTCCCACTCTAATCTGAAGGCAATAAAAATTCGATGGCCCAAGAAAAACGGGTCAGTTCGATAACCATAAATTTAGGCCGAAACGGATGGGACAAATTTTTATAATGGGCCTCCCCCATTTGGGCAACGAGTCGCGTTAATGACAGACTAACAGTTTGTTTTAACATCATTATAGGAGCGTATCGGGCATTCCATCGACTGCAGGTACCTACCTGCAGACATGTGTAGTCCCACGGTTGCATTGATACAAGCACGATACTTGTGATTCGGAATGATAGGAATCTAAGAAGCTTAATTTGACAACAAATGAGCGCGTTACGACTTTTTATTTTGTTGGTTATTTTGACTGAGAAGATATTTATGGGTTGAAATTGAAATAGGTTTTTACATGACATAATAGTTGAAATAATTTGTACAGAGATGACAAGTTGCGTCCAGGGAAATTACAATGCTGTCTGGAAAATTCTAGAATCACCAAACGTTAAAAGGGACTTGTCTTTATGATATTATGGTCAAATTTTATTTCTTGTAACTTAAATGAGTTAGGGTTACTTCATATCATCAAACTGAACAACTTTTACTTTGGGACCAACATTGATGGAGTGGAGTAGCCATTTTCTATGGAACAAAAAATATATTTACGCGATTTCAATATTGATCTCATTGTAAAAGTTGCTCAGTTTGATGATCTGAAGCAAGCCCTTAAAGCGTGTAACACTGTTGACCATAAACAGTTCCTTTAGTATACAGCATCATCTTTAACTGGTCAGTGTAAATCCTAGCGTGTTAATATTTCATGAAAAACAGGATTACCTATGCTATGAATGTTTTTAGAGCCAACATCGGCATCCTTCAGCAATATATCGGAAGGACAGCTACACGTATACACAATTACCTTATCTCGATGGAACTCCGCCCCTGACATCACTCGACAAATATTTCGTGATCATTGCACGTACACCCGAATTGGATGGTTTTGTAAGCAAAGCAAGCTTTCCGTTGTGGAAAGGTAAATAATTTAATTTAGTCAGAGAGTGGGTGTTAACTTACATGCGTTACACTTACATACTTCAGACCATCAAACTGAAATACTTTTTATGGAACAGCAGATTTTTTTCCCGACTTCAATGTTGATCCTGTAGTGAAAGTTCAGTTTGATGATCTAAAACATCCGCTAAAGTAGATTTTCATACAATTAAAGCTGACCAGAATTTCAGAAGTTAATCAGAAAAAGGCAACGACGCGACGCCACATTTAGGTGAACGAAGCGGGAGGTAGAATAAAGAAATTGACATTTCAATAGCAAAAAAGGAAAGCGGGATGCGCATGCGCAGCTCAAGTGATTTAGCGCAGGCGAAGCTGGCTCAGGCACAGGTTCCCATGGGAAAGCATCCGCTAATATTGACACTACACTAACATGTTTATATGCACTTAATGCATCGCTCACCTTTTTACATTTTGTTTGTTTTGAGCGCGCGAGGCAGACGGTTCGTCGGCATCTTGTTTAAGTTGTTTTTGTTGTAATTCTGTTTAACAGCCGTTGTCTAATGTAGGTACGTTATTAAATTCACATTTTTGGAGTTACACTTAATGTGTCAAAAGCCCATTTGGTTAGGATACTTTTTATTAATAAAACTCTACCTCTAGACTGCTCATTATGAAGAGTTATAAAATATTGAGGCGAGAGATGTGTTTCAGAATCGTAGCATGTGGTGATCTCCTACCCCAGTGCGACATAGGCACGAGCATATTTATGTATGTAATTTTTCTATATTTCAGATTTTTCAGATAAGTTTTAGGAGACACTACGAATGGATTTTTATAGTGAGCCTTTATACATATCGAACGAGCTTGGATTATATTTCTATCTATTCGCGTGTAGGTACAGCGCACCGGATACTTTATAATTACAGAGCACATACAAGAAATAGAATGGCATTTGATATATAAAATAAAAACCAATTTAGTCAATAATAAATGGGACGTAGCCCGCGGCCGGTCCTTGTTTCGGAGAGCTTTTAAGTCCCACGTTTTCGATATCTGTGCAGTGGTTAGATGTTACACCGAATCGTAATCGTGTTTTGTTGAATACACTTCAATAACATTTTTTTGGTTCAAATTAAAGACTGAGGAAGTTAATATACAGGGTCCTTCTTAATATGCTGACACTTTTTAAACGATGGTCAGACCATCAAACTGAATAACTTTCTCTAAGGCACCAACATCGAAATTGTAAATAAAATCTGGTGTTCCATACAATACGACAAAGCTACTCGAGCCAAATATATGGGACAGCAGTTTTTTTTCGCGATTTCGATGTTGGTCCCATAGAGAAAGATGTTCAGTTTGATGGTTTGATCATCCTCTTAAAAAACTGTCAGCATATTAAGTTGGAGCCTGTGTAAGGTTTTACTAATATGCTAACAGTTTATTAAGTACATAGTCTCTATGGGACCTACATCGAAATCGCGAAGAGAAAAAACAGTTATCCCATACATTTGCGTCGAGTAGGATTGCAGTGTGTATAGAATAGCTGATTTTTTCTCGCGATTTTGATGTTAGACCAATTGAGAAAGTTGTTCAGTTTGATGGTCATCATATCACAGTATAAGAAAGAGTATGTAGTAATACGTAGTCATATCATCAACACTCCTACCCAGTCAGCTACTTATAGGCCTAAATTTGTAAAGCAAATTCAAACTTTTTTATTCAAAACTAGTGGCGCCCGTGACTACGTACGCGCGGACCACTGACTTTAAATACCTACTCATAACTTTTGATTGCATAAACCGATTGCGATAAAATAATGTTAATCCAAAGTATTTCCTATGCTTTAATTAGTGAAAACCTCATTCAAAACGGTTTAGTAGTTTTAAGTGATGCGTGCACAAACAAACAGACCACAATTCTAATAACGGTCTTAATGTATTCCATTACGTATCCTGAACATCCCCAATTAATTTTTTTGCAAATATCTTCAATGTAATCATTGCCAAGATTACAATTTTATTATATGTATAGATAATAGATAGCTTTTTGACGTAATTTTTTTGACTCTACTAACCGCGTCGAAAGGTGTTCCATTGGAGAGACGATGCGACCAGAAGCTTTAGTTTTTATCTCCCGTAAAAACACATACATTTTTGACCGAACTTAAACAAAGCTCACGCTCAAAAGATATATCTGAACCTCCTCCTGAAGCTAAATTCGGAGTATAATTAGTAGAATAATTGGGGTTCCGTCATATTAAATGTGATAAATATAATTATGCAAATAAAAACAAAATTGTTCGAAGCCAAACCAGAATTTATTGCATACTGATACAGACCATAAGCATGTAACATGCGTGATTATATTTTAGTCATAATTAAACAAGCATTTACCTGCGTCTATATTCATTCGCGAGCTTCTCACGGACACTTGCATCTTAGATCGTCACGGTGTGACTATCAACAATTTGCGGTCAAAATAATGGGTCAAAATTACGTGTTCTGTCCTTGCCATGACCATGTGGGATGTGCAACTTATTGCGTCACGCTCCCTCTAATTATGTGTAGATGGGATGCACAAATTATAGCCTGTCGGTGGAACGAGGGCCGGCCATTTTGTACCGAATGTCTTTGATACTTTTTTTGGTTTCGTTTTTTTTTTTCAGGGAGATCTGTAAACCTCGTTGAAGCTCGATTTTCAGCGTATAATTTCTTTGAATATTAAATGATCTACTTATTAGTTTTTATTTATAGAATTTCTTTGAAAGTTTTTTCAGTTTTAAGAGTCAGAGCTAGCATGTGTTTGCTTAGAAGAAAGCTTTATAGATTAAGATTTGCGTTAAACTATAAAGTAATCTACGTCTAGTGGTTGAAACAAATTATGTAATCTTATTGGAAAAACATTCCAGGTTAGGTATTATTCTGTCACAATATTATTATAATCAATAAACAACAGCCCTTAACAACAATACCATCAAAACAGAAACAAGATATCAATAGCTTACGATAAAATATCGGTTAGAGAATGAATGCTAACGATATTCACGCCAGGGTATGTTATGTTTAAGACATCAAAATCAATTATATTATTTTCCAACTGGACTTATTCTTCGAGTTATTTATCATTATGATCTTGATCAAAAAAGGAGAATAACACGGAATAACTTATTTAGTACCTACAAGGGAATGTAGGCTTTAACAAAGAATACATAAACGCATTTATCCCATGTGGAAGCGAAGAGCGATGCTCGAAGCGATTTCGATTTGGGATACATGAATGCGTGCAAAGGATTTGGACTGTTTACGACTTCGTGGGTGGTTGTGGGCGGGGCGTCCCGCATCCCGCTTACACTTGTGCACCCCCCGTATATGCCTCTCACCCTGCGGCCGCTCCCACAGGATTCTTGTTAACGTATTTTTTGTTCCTCTCAACTTGGTATTAGGAATGGTCGGATGAGCAAATATTTACTCACGATTTTGAAAATCTTGTTTCCATACTACCAGCTCTTAATGTTGATAAGTTGTTAATTGTTACTTTACGAGTTTTTAGTTGTAGGCTGAGTGAAATAATCATCACATTATCTGCGTGTTTAAGGAGTAGGTAGATACCTACCTACCTAATTATTTCCCTAAATACCTACCTACCTAATTAATTAGTTGGGCATCCAAAACGGTATTTCTGTCACGTTGCAAATTACCCATCTGTAAGTAAGCAATAATTATAAAGGATCAGAAAAATTTAAAACCTTTTGGGGCGCTGGAATCGAGTATAACCTTTAATAGCAATGTTTCGAGTACTAAAATTAGTTCTAATGATTTTCCGAAACATGGCGAGGTTTTTTATTATTTTCCTGATCAGGCTTTACATACTTAACAATTTTTTTCTGTTCTAAGCTATGTATTTTCAGTCAACTGCTCAGAAAGTTGAAATCCCCTGCCGTCTACCTTTCTGTAGAAGTAAGTCCTAAACATAATTAGTTTGGTGGTAACTTTAGAATACAAATTAAAAAGGATAATTCTTACAGTTTAGGTAACAGTATCGTAGGCACAGCCCTACTAGTGAAACGTGGATGTTCTGAGTTTGTTGTTTAATGTTTAATTACGTTCACACAGCAACACATCCAGCTATGCAAAACAGCATACGCTGGCCGCGCGACGTTATACATTACTATACCTACGCGCGGCCAGCTTATTTTGGTTTTGCGTAGCTTGATGTGTCGCTATGCGTTCATATGCGATTTTGATTAATAAAATTGAAACTAGCTTAAGTCCCACATCAAGGTCTATTATAATATTACCTACTCAACATAAATGTTATATCAGTGCCTTGTGAGCTCCTGCTTAGAATATACCACCTTACTTCTTTTCATAGCTGGGTGTGGTGGCGACTATGGGATAAGGTTTCATTTCGATTGATCACCACTTGGCTAAAAGTAAACCTTGCTTACAATCTCACCATTAAGCAACTACCTTAAGAGTAGTTCAGTTGTCCAGCCCGAAAGCTTGCAGACGTAAGCTAAGGTATGTATACACACGGCGACAGATCAACATGTCCATATTTGAATTATATGTGAAAGTGAAATAAGAGTTCAACTATGGGTATGTTGATCTGTCGCCATGTCTACAGAAGTGTTAGAAAAATTTTCAAAACACCTAGAGCTCTCAAATAACACAATCCACTCAAAAAGTAATTCCTAAAAACCATATAATCAGAGGTAGGTGTTTAGTGCTCCGTCGGCATCAGCAAAGGGAGGGCAGGACCTCCCGCGCTCCAGAGCTCGCCCGATAAAGAAATTATCCGCTTTCCAACTAACGACCACTCCCAATCGACCCGCACTGCCTAATTGGAACCTGTCGATGTCGATGCTGATTCATTCTACTTATAATTTGTTGTTGATTATGATGTTTTTGAAAACCCCGAAAGTTAATCATTGAGAGCTTCAGAGGAATTTACAGGGTATAATATTATATACCTACTTACAGGGCGTAAACTGAAATGTGTTACAAACTTTAGGTGCTTCAGACCATCAAACTGAACAACTTTTACTATGGGACATACTAACAAAAGTGAAATCCCGAAAAATACATTCTGTTTTTCATAGAAAATGTCAGTAGCTACTCGAGCCAAATGTATGGAACAGATATTTTTTTCGCGATATTGATGGTAGTCCCATAAAGAAAGTTGTTCAGTTTGTTCGGTTCTGATCATACCCTTAAAACCATCAGCATAACTATTAAGAAGGAGCCTGTTTAATTTGAGCAAACCTAACTATAAAGGTTTTGATTCCACTCAAACATACAATCAACATCTCGTAACAAATTTGTCAATAAATTGCTCGAATTATAAAAAAATAGACACTATGACAACACGATATAGAATTGTGTTTTTCTTATTGAATTTTAATGTATGAATAGGGTTATCTAACTATTGAAGGCAGTAATTAACTATAATACGTATATAACGTATATTATAGTCAAAGTCCGTCCGTCCATATAAAAGACATCAACGCGTCACATATATTTTCGGTGTTGTTAAAGATAAGTATTTGTATGTTTTGGATACTTGATAGTTGGTTTTATAAATTGTATTTGAAACAGAAACAGTAGGTATAGTACAGTCACGAGCGAAAATATGTAATCTACTCTATTTTAAAACTGTAACAGAAGTGTGTGTGTACATTGAAGATATTACCAAAAAAATTTTACGATTATAGTGGTTAGGGTATCCCTGCCTCCTAATCACAAACTTTTTTTGTTTTGTCTGTTTGTTTGTCGGTTCGATCATCACGCAAAACTATTGGACGGATTTTGGTGAAGGTTTCATGTGTTTTAAAGCTTTTGATTAGACTTAAATAGGTATATTTTACCCCGCTACATGACGAGCCAGTGCGGCAAAAGCTAGTCATTTTGTAACGTTTAATTATGTAAACATTCTTTTTTCTCCAGGAATCTTTGTCTGTCATTGTTTCTCACAGTTACTTATTATTGGCTAAGATGTTTATCTTTACGTTTGTGACTGTACCACCCTCTCAGAGATACCTATGCAAAGATTGCATAAGTTTTGTTGTTATTAATAAGTTAATAACACAGCTCAGATAAATTAATAAGTACATTGGTCATCGTCATACAGATTATCTAGTCCCAGTGGTACCTTGTGTACCAGAATCTAGTCCAGACTTTAATTGTGTACTTTTACATTTTCTATTGAAATGTTTGCTAAAATTCGTTCTGTCTATTGAGCTCAAAAGCAATTATCTCGGCGGTGCATTTCAATACAATATTTATGATCTAATCTTATCAAGTTAGTATTCGCTTTTAGCCACAGACAAAGTTCTTGAAAAGCGTGAGAACTTCAAAAGATTTGCAAGTTTCAACAAGCTTTAAATAATACACTAGTTTTTGAGAACGGATTACCTATTATTTAAGTACCAATGTTTAAAAATTTCGTTATATTACAAAAAGCGAGTGAGTCATGGGAAAATATGAATCACAATAATATTAACCGCTACCTTCTAACGTTTCACTGATAACACGATAACCTTTATCGCACGTCAATTGTACACCAAGAAAAGGACTGTAACACTGGCTAATTTCCTTAAAGTACATACATTTTTTAGCAAAGGATTTCGGACTTTATGTTGAAGACAATAAAGCAGAGGTGGAGTGCAGGATTTAAATATAAATTCCTAGTACAGAAGCCTTTTCTGGTCGCCGCTGGCGCTTGCAGGATAATAGTTTATCTAACGTACCAGACAAAAACAAATAGGGTATCTCGACATTACACCGCAAGCAAAAAAAATGACAAGCTTAGGGAAAGTTAACAGGTACACAAAGACGTATAGAAGATAACGCAAACACGCACTTTGAAAAATATGCGAAGTACGGTACCTTATTGTTGTAGAGGGCACGCTGTGATCTCCATTGTGTCCAGTTATTTCAATTGGTGACGTCATTGTTTATTGGACTCTTTATTTATTATCCGAATTCCGAAGTCTATTGAATCGATTAGGAAATGTATTCTTTTTAATTAGGTACAGACAACATAGAGCCTCTTAGTTCTAACTTTACCTAGGGCTAGATTGAGTAATTACTCATTGATGGTAGACCAACAAAAAAGTATCAGGACGAGTTATATTATATCGCATGAAAGTCACACATGCTGTAGTGTAATGATTAGCGAGTCAGCAATGGTCGTATCGAGGCTGCACGTTACGAAGCTCTCTTCTTGCCCCGTTTTCAATAGAAATACAAAAAATATCCTTAATAAGTTTTTGTAAAATCTTCGATTCGTAAATCGTAACTAAAAGTAAAATAACTACCCCAAACACCCAAATACCAACTGAATGACGCATCCGCGCGGTCACTTTGGTCCACTCCTGCAGGACGCAGGGTGAGGCGAGGGGAGGGAGGTGGCGCTAACACTCTATTTTGCCTCGTATATTAAGGCTTTTGTGTCCAAAGTTAGCGCCACCATAAAAAAAGTACCGACGGAAGTAAGCCCACAAAGCGAATGCCAACGAGCAAAAAATGACGGAGAAAAAAACAGCATAATGCGGTGGAGGCAGTGTGGCCACTCAACCGCTCTTGTAAAATTTACAACAGCTCTATTTTGTTTACCTGCTTGACTGCGCTCTTATATTGTCCCGTAATTGGAGGTATTTGACGATGAGTTATTAATTTATTGAGCGTAGTTTCGCTCCAGTTTTTATGGAGGTGCTAAAACGTTTCTCGTTGTACACCTTTTGTTGTTTGGACGGTTTTGTGCAAGAGCAATATTCTTTGGCTTGTAAAAATGAAATCTGGAGCGCAACTTTGTGTGGTATGATGTAATTTATCGTGTTCAGGTTTTTTGCCACACAATTTTAATTTATGTAGGATTCATATTGAATAAACTTTTTCGCAAATACGCAAATTTTAACGTTGTATTTTTTATTTACTTGGATACTATTCCAATAGGTAATTACATCAAGTTTTTTATTCACATCACATCCTTAACGCCATCCTATAGGATATCAAGCGAAACATAAATTGTAAAGTTACAAATGATACATTACAGAGTAATGAGCTCTGATACTCATAACATAACACAACTTCTTTTTTAGGGTTCCATAGTCAAACAAGGAACCCGTACACTTTCCATCCATCCTGTCTGTCTGTCTGTACCTTGATTAATCGTGTTTGTGTGTACAATAAAGTGTTATAATAATAAATTAACGAATTGACGAATCCCAAATTTTCGTGATTAATGTCGTGATTTTTTTTGCATAGGTAGGTATGTTAGCTAAACACGACTTTGGATAATGTATCTTAGTCCAACATGGTCGAATGCTAGCAAGAACATGCTATGCGAAAAGAATAGACCCTGAGTCATGATAACGAATAAAGCATTAGGAAATTTCTTTATACTTAAACTAGACAATTATTGGTACTAAGACACTCAACGATACAAACGGTTTCGTCAAGTCGAAAGCCCTGCCGATGCCGTGGGTATGGACCATCTCGACTAAGGCCAAGTGAGGAGGTAGGTACTTGCATTACCGTTACTGGTAGATCATTCGATACCAATTTCAGTTTTAATTAAATAATCCGATCTAGCGAACCAAATCGGTCTGCTGATACTATACTCGTAGAGTCTTTCTAAATACTCTGTCGGTTTTTTAAGAGGATGATTATACCATCAACTAAACAACTTTCAATATAGGACTAACGTCGAAATCCTTTAAAAACTGCTGTCTCATTCATTTGGGTCGAACAGGTTTGCAGTTTTGTTAAGAAGAACTTGTAGAGGCCTGAAACATGGCACAATAGTTCGATTCAATTGTTCAGCCGATACTAGAGGCTTAAATCAACATTAACAGTTACCACACGTGCCGTAAGGTACGATTGCAGCTTTTAAGATAGAAACCTTCATTGTAAAACATATCGTAGTGTGCCTCTTCTCTCTGGTTTTCTTAATTATGTCATATAAATTAGTGGTGGTCCAGTGGCGAGTAACCTTGCCTGCCGTACAGGAGGCCATGGTTCGATCCCTGTCCAGACCGACTCGTACCAATGAGTTTTTTGGAATTTATGTACGATTTGTAACACCACTGGCTTTTCGGTGAAGGAAAACATCGTGAGGAAACCTGTATGCTTCAATTTCGAGGCATGTGTTGTACCCAGTGCCCATTATAAGTGGCGACGGGCTCACCCCCCGTCACACTGGACCGAGTTTCGGTACTAGTGGTGAAACGTGGATGTTCTGAGGTTTCAGGATATCTCTGACTACCCCCTCGGGGAATATAGTCATGAGCATATGCTTATGCTTATCTTTTAAAGTGATTGAGAAAATGTAGGTTTGCAAAAGGTGGAGCACAGGAATTAAGGCTTATAGCAACACGGCTCGCGTCGCGTTGTGGCCGTGTTGCTGTAAGAATCTAGGTATCAAATAAAATGTCAGTACCGTGAACACACGCCTACTTCGCCGGCCTATCAACAGCAGTGTTTCTGTTGGAATTTGTGCCTTCACTAAATGATTATTGTCTTTGTTTTCTTTTTTGTCCGCGCGTCGAATCGAAACGTTAAAACATTATTATGACTTTTATATTATGGAGGCCCGGAGCTTGGTGCCCGGGGCGATGAAGTCAACACACATATTTGAGCCTTGTGTGTATAGATACACGATACGATGAACACATGTAAATGATTCTAGGAATATTTACAACCGTTATCATTACCTTCATTTAACGAGGTAGTGATTGATTTTAGCTATTGATTTCAAAATTTACTGTCAATTATTGTGTATTACCTACGATTTACTTACTTTTGAAACGTTTTCTTTCTTAGGGCAAAGGTAACAAATCTTAGGCCGAGATTCTAGTTCAAACTCTCGTATTTCAAAATCCGTGCATTTTCGAACTTAGACTAAGCTCACGCTCAAAAGACATCTCTGAATCTCCGCCTTAGTGTTTTCGTTTAAGGCATATCCCCCACTGAACGACCGTGACCCTTTCAGCTCCTCGCCTCTACTAAACTACGTAATTTGAGTAGGTATACCTATTGTTGACTGGCTTGTACTTAATTAAGTCACTGTGGTGCCATCTATCAACTAAACTAAACTAAATGTATAAGGAAACCAAATACGAAAGCATAAGAATAAACACAACATTTAAAATGATCGATTTAGTTAACTAATAAAAAGATGGTCTTTTAAAAAAGTATGTTTTTGGATCATAATATTGTCTACACAGTGGTGTGTGTCGCAAGTAAAAGTGACTTTAACTTATAATGTTGATGCTCCTAATACTACCAATTCAAAACTTATTTTCGTCGTACTAATTTAAATATTTAGGCTTTCCTTTGAACACAAGTTTCATTTGTATTTTATAGAAAAATAAGAAATTTGAAGAATCTCACTAATATTATAAATGAGAAAGTTTGTGACGATGTTTGCATGTTGCTGAACGGATTTGATTAAAATTCGGCTCACAGATAGAATATGTTCTCGATTAACACAGGATTCTTTTTTAAAGCCCGTGCGGACGGAGTCACGGGCAACAGCTAGTAAAAAATAAAGCCGAGATTTTGAAGATCATTGCTTTATTTTTTCATTAATTTGTATGTTTTTCAAATAACGAGAAGATAGCTTCTAAAAACCTGTAAAATATGTCCCAGCCCTGCGTTCACCTAGTGGGAGCGTCTTATCTTAACCTAATTCAACGGATTCAAACTAAAATTTCCCCAAACCGAAAATCTGAAACACATCTTTCAATTCTAAAAACCACTAAGTTAAACTTACTTACCAACTCTACAATTATAATTAGTGAAATGAAAAGCTACATCATTTCGCCACCAAATCCACTTATTCTTAGACCATGACGCCAATTTTGTCAGTGGATGAACCTGTCTAAACCGTCCTTAATACCTAAACGAATTATAAAAGTTGCGGGTCAGGTTCATCTAAGGAATTTCTGTTCGTATACCTACCATAACGAAGCAGGGTTTCTATAGGTATCACTTGCATTTCTACATCACTGCTGTCGCCCGTTTGTCTCGTACTGCTTACACCTGTGAGCCTTCCACCACACCTGAATTCCAACCACATCAGTTTTTTTGCAAGCTTCATAATCCACTGCTGGTTTGAACTGGCTCTGTTTGAAGCAACATTTTACAGAGAGAGAAATGTATTTTGAGTCTCACGGGGAGTACAGTTGAAAGTTGAGGAGGTGGTGATGGTGTAGGTACACAATTCAGGTTCCGTACACCACCTGTAGACGAATGTGCCATTTACATTGTAATGCACGCGTAGTGCGTCCAACCAGTTCGATTAGGACGGGAATGCTGTCCTCTGGCTTATAGATAAACTTTGTTACATCTTAGGTTTGTGGATAGATTCAAGGGGGAGCTTGTTGGACGACAATTTGTGTATCACAGTCTTGGGTATTGGGATATTCAGTTGTAGGAGGTCGTTGTTAAAACTAGGCTTGACAATTTGAACGGTTTCTTTATATTTGAGGTCCCGATATACTGTAGGTAACATCGGTAATCTATTCGTATTTATAATGCCTATTGCCTGTAATTTTCGAAGTTGTATGAAGTAAATATTAGAAGGAATTAAGTTGTGGTAGAGCGAGCTCTACAAATAAATTTCTTCTCGAGGGTTGCAATAGTATAAATAATAAGCCATTTGTGATTATCCATTCAATAAATAGGGCCTGTGGCCTGTAGGTACAGTGTATAATGTAAAATTTGTAAAGCAACAGACATACCCAATGTGAACATATACATACTATAAATAGGAAGAACTGCAAATAATTATAGTTCAGTTTGTAGAGTGTCACTCAAGGACCAGGAACAATTACAGAATTATCAGAATCCTATCGATTTGCTAAGACCTCCGTCAAAAGAACTTTTTTAATCTAACAGTTAACGCATTTCTAAGACAAATTAACAGCAAATAGGAAACATATATCCACATCCACAAGTACGTGATTGATCCCAGTGGGGGGAGGGCGGCGCGAGGTGCGCGGGCGCAGGCAGTGACCGCTGCAGCCAGGTGCGTACGGCCATCGACACCATAAAATTAATAACCCGTCGTGCTCCTAACCAATGCACACTTGGCTTTTTACTTGCACATATGGTGCAGGCTGGAAATTATTCTAAACCGCACATTGAACACAAAAAGATATAGGTTTCCGTGTAGCTTGGCTGTCATCTTTCATGAAATTTTTTAAGTAGGGTACAGTCGCCATCAGATAGTTCATAGCAGACAAGGTGTTCAAATATTTCTGAACAGAGTTAATTTTCAAATAATTTTTTTAGGTACCTACAGTAAACGTTACCATTAATATCTGAACAAGAACTAAAAGAGGTGTGTGAAATATTTGAACACTTTATCTGCTATGATATATCTGATGGCGACTGTACCTACTTGGAAAATTAAGACATTAACTGATCAATTTTAAAAACTACATTGTGGTCCACATTGTGTACCCTGTCCTTTAGTAAAAAGTTTCCCCTTTTTTATAATTTAATGGGACATATTCCACTATAGATGACCACAAGCTGTTTCATATTAAAGTTTACAGTAAACATAAAAACTTCCATTTGTGTTCCCAAATTGAATTATCATAAATTGGGCCTTTCATCACTTTATGCTTCATTCAGATTAGATGTTAGATTCGTATTTAATAGCGGCTAAATAAAGGGCCGGCATCGGCAGGTCGGTCGGTTTGGAGTTGTGGACAGACGATACGACGGCGGCCGCGGGGCCACGGCCGGTGAGGGGCGGAGGGGAGGCGGAGGAGCGGACTCCGAGACGGTAAGTCTGCCTGATAAAGGAGGATTTTATCCGCTCGATTTAGCATGAAATTGGAACACAAAGTGAATAAAGCCACAAGATTGTAAACATTATGAGGTTCCCCTTTTTTATAGCGGGCATTCGGCTTATTTACGGTTCTCTTTTTATTGGTCACTAGTGTCCGCCTCAAACCCCCTATTTATTACCTTGTTAAAGTCTAGTTAACGAACTGATCTCTCGGTACGAGGTTCGGTATCGGTGCTCGAGAGCCTGAGATGCACTTAATTGTACATTTATCGCTCTACCTCTGCGAACTCGGCACTGCGGAGCTTAATTGATTCGCGTCGTTACTGACTGTAAACCGGAGTCCTGCATAGGTACCGTGCCACGCGATAAATTGATTTCAATAAAAAGAAGTGAAAATCTAAATATCTATTTTGAGAGATAATTTGAGAGGCTCGTAAAGCCGAGCCGGGTGTAAATCACGAATGTTATAGGTTCCCACGCGCACGCGGGCGGGAGCGTCGCTCCACCGGAATGAATGACTCACTAAACTCAAAAGCTCCATTTCCACAAGTCATAGTGCAATTAATAATATGCGGCATCCTGTCGAATTATCTCTCGCCGTGGCAGGGGTCCGGGCGGCTTTAATTTACCACAATGGAAGTCGGTTCTGAGAAGCGTTCGCCGGCGAGGCGGGACGATTCTCCGACGAAAACAAACACAAAATAATTATCATAAAGATGAAGAGCGGCCGAACCTCGCCGCTGCTAATGGGAGGCCACCTGGCCGGCGGGCGCGGGCGAGGACGCGGGCCGTGCAGCCCTCCGCCCTCACACATGCGGGCCTCGAGCGGTCCGCGGCCCGCTGCCCGCTGCCCGCTGCCAGTGCCCACACATTCCTTCGGATATTGCCTTAGAGCGAACTCATGTTCACCGTACGCAATAAACCTTGATTGGTTTTTAATTGTGATTGTTAAAGCCTTTTCTCGTCTGTTATTGCACGTAATGGTGTGTATAAGCGTTAATTAATGCATTTGAAATTAGTTTCATGGATTAAGTACCTATTACATAATTTATATGCAATATAAGCATAAGTATAAGCATATGCTCACGACTATATTCCCCGGGATAGTCAGAGATATTCTGAAACCTCAGAACATCCACGTATCACCAGTAGTACCGAAACTCTGTCCAGTGTGACGGGGGTGAGCCCGTCGCCACTTGTAATGGACAGTGGGTACAATACATTCCTCGAAATTGAAGCATGCAGGTTTCCTCACGATGTTTTCCTTCACCGAAAAGCCAGTGGTGTTACAAATCGTACATAAATTCCGAAAAACTCATTGGTATGAGTCGGTCTGGACGGGGATCGAACCATCGCCTCCTGCACGGCAGGCAAGGTTACTCGCCACTTCACCACCACGGCTTTAATCAATACTTATAATTTTAATTTCTTTTTATATTTTTTTTGTATATCCAATATGAGGCTACATTATCCGAAACTGAATAAAAATTTGCCTCAAACAGTGAAGTCATTCTAGATTTAGTCAGCGCGTTGCGGAGCGGTATATGGACACTTGATCATGAGAGTCCGTGATCGAATTCGGGCGATATGCCATGTACCAATGAGTTTTTCTAACTTATTAGGAACAAAAATATTCCACAAACAAAACTGACATAGGAACCCAATCTATGCACTATGTAATTAGATTACAACGTTTCGTCATTGCAATTTATACGTTCTACTACAATTGGCACACTTATCTATTATATTACAATTACCGTTAACCTATTCAACTAATACGCGATAAGATGGCCTTTGACAACGTAACATTTCCTAGGACTGAGATATCTTCATATCTAATAACAGTGAATAGGTTTCCCCTTATCTCCTTGGAGCAACCATTTTTATCTAAGGTATGTGTAGGGTACGGTTACGGTACCATCTCCTGAGAAATGCAACGACATTGTCAAAGAAAATAAGCAAAAAATATGGTCTGTTTGAACTTGTTCAGCGCTTATTTACTTGCTTTAAGAATGACTAACGCAGCTCGAGACATATATGATATAAATCAATGAGTAATATAGCTTTCACGGATAAATAAAATGTTGTTGTTTTTGCACTTGACATTATAGAGAAAGCGATAAAGGAAAACTGTAGTTATATCAATTATACTTTACTAAGGATAGGTACCGACTTAGTAACTAAGTGCGAGCATACTCGATGCACTGTACTGAACAAAAGGTATGATTCACTTGCTTGTCAAATATCAAACTCGAATTTTTAACAGCGCGTTTCTTCTTTAACGATGTAGATACAAAAATAAAACCGGTCAGGAGCGAGTCGGGCTACTCGCGCACCGAGGGTTCCGTACCACAACATCACACAACATATTAACTTAAAAAAAAGTGTTTTTCTCCGGGACCTTTAGCGCGACATCGACTCACACTTGGCCGGTTTTTATTATTTGTTATACTGTAGAGTTTGATCTATAATCGCACCAAGTTTGACGCTTGTATGTATTACCATTTTTACGATAGAGCGAGAAGAAAAAATCGAATAAAAACTAGTTTCTTTATTTAACTTGTTGACATTTTTAGTATTCGTTAGCAAATCCACCGTAATAAAGCACATTCTGTAAAAATTTTAACTGTCTAGCTATTACGGTTCAGAAGTTCCAGCCCTAAATAGGTAGGACGAATGGACGAATGGACGGACGGGTAACATAGGCTTATGAATAGGGTCCCGTTTTCACCCTTTAGCTACGGAACCCTAAAAAGATTACGTTAGAGGATTCTATAAAAATCGTTGTCGTCAATTTTGTTTCTTATAATATGACGATCAAATGAATCCGAGGTATCAACAGCAGTACGACACGACACGACACGGTAATTTCCTACACAATGTAGGTATATTGTTTTAATAAAATAAATAAATTAATGAATGAATCAAGTGAGACACGTCAGAAATAAATTTTTTTCTTTGCACTTACAACAATAATGTTGTTTTTCGTTGTTGGTGCAAAGAAAGCAACAAGCAAAACTACAACGTGTTAATGAATTAACACAAAACTAGAAAGTACTTTGTTAAGAATCGAGAGCAGAGTCGAATCATCATGGTTTCAACATACGTAATTTTTTCAAAATATTAAATTTGTTTGAAAAATTTTATATTTACTGAACTCGATCTCAACCCACCGCTCGGGCACTCTCACCCTGCTTCCTGCCAAAACAAGATTCTTAAAATGTATCCATGAGCACGTTAGCGCTTTCATTCATTGCTGAAATGATAACAAATCATATTTTCCTGCTATAAAAATAAAGAAATTATTGTTTCAATCTAATTATTTTTTTAAAAATCAGTTGGGGTTTATGAGGTTTTGCGCTTATTTATTAACACGTTGTATATTCAGTTACCTAACATGTATGTAATGCTAAATTAACTGAGTTCAGACAGCCCAGCTGGTGGTCTGTAGCCGCCTTTTAGAGCTGACAACTACAACACTGGATTCTGTAAAACAATTATCATCCCCAATCATTGTTGCCGCTCCAAACGATCTCACTTTCTGCAGATAACTTTGTCCCGGCCATAATTTAACACTGCGGCTGCCATCGAACTGTGAAAGCTCCAGATAAAATACTTTGACGAATTCCTCTGTCTACCTCAATGGCGAAATACGTTTTTAGTGTTCTTTTTCTGATGCCGATGTTCGTGGAGGCAGTTTTTGCGTGGATGCCGCCTCGTATCGGCCGGTGGTCCATTAAAGTTGGAACAATGGACCCACTCAGTTTCTATTACCCGTTTTATCTAACTTTGACGCAGATTATGTGAATTCTGTCGGGGTTTATTTTTTGGGTAAGCTAATGACGCGTTGTCATTAAGTATGGACTTCTGCAGAAGTAGGTAGTGTGTATAAATAGTTTCAGATACTTACGAGTATGTTTTTAATTATGACGTAGATTTCTTGTCATACGCTGAGAGTAAGACTGCATGTTTTAACTCATTATTAGCTTGAGGAAAGCCGTAGGTATAGGCCGTTGGTGACAGGCTGCTTTTAATTTATAGTTAACGAGCGTCCGCACAAATTATATATCAGATTTTAAGTCAGATAATAAGCAATCAAACAAAAAAGTTTTATCAAAATCGGTTCAGTTTTTGCGTGATGCTCGCACAAACAAACACACAAACAGACTGACAAAAA
This sequence comes from Agonopterix alstromeriana, assembly GCA_963924505.1. Taxonomy (NCBI): domain Eukaryota; kingdom Metazoa; phylum Arthropoda; class Insecta; order Lepidoptera; family Depressariidae; genus Agonopterix; species Agonopterix alstromeriana. Next base: position 10,835,914 of record OZ004670.1, read on the forward strand.
TTCTAAAAAAGGTTGATTTGGAGTCAGGGATACCTAAAAACCATATTGTAATCTTTTTCTTGTGAGTATCTTAAATGTACAGACATACTTCTGTTACAGTTTTATAATAGTTAAGATTAATGTCACAATCATTGGCACCGGGAGGGAGTGCAAGGTGGTGCGTCTGCACCCTGCATTACTTTTTACACATGTTCTAGACACAGTCAAGAAATCATACTGAATAATTTCAAGCTCGGTTTCAGCGAAATTACGAAATCCTGGATCCGCGCTTGCTTTATTAATAGATATAATGCTGTGTAGTACTAGATACTCTTTCCTATACTATGATAATGCATTGATTGCTAGCCAGATGCACCCCTAAAAACAATCATGTCGGGGCGGGCGCCCATGTCTTTACATCAAGTATACAGACAGCATTTCTATAAGGTGTTACAAAAGTAAAAATAAAAATTTAAAACTTTTGTTGTTTACCTATACTAAGGGTCTTTTAGACCATCAAACTGAACAATTTTCACTATTGAACCAAAAAAAAATCTGCTGTCCCATACATTTAGCTCTAGTAGATTTGATTTGGTGTTTAGTATGGAACATCAGATTTTTTATCGCGATTTCGATATTGGTCCCATAGTGAAAGTTGTTCAGTTTGATGGATGTATTTTTGTATACTGAATGAATATGCTTGATATTTTATATTGCTACAAAAAACTAAGTAGATACGCATCTATTATATTCGTGTAGACATTATAACAATCTTAACTAAACAGCTCACGTATTATACAAAAATAAACAATCCACTCCGACAACATTATCAACGGTTATAAAATCATTACACATTTTTGTTTAGAAAAAATGAGTCATTCCTTAAGATTTGGGAATGCTGAGAAGGTAGTTTGGTGTGTTGAGAATTTTATCAATTATACAGATAGCCGAAAACTGCGGGCGGCGCCCCCTGCCGGGCCATCTATGATCTTAGGAAATTATAGAACAGGCTTCTCTTTTAACATTTAATTACTTACGTAGTTATTTTTAAACGGTTTTACACAATTTTGCTTATTAGCTGCCTCTACAGGGTGTAAGGAAAAGTATCATTAAACTTTAAAACACATACTCCACCCATCAAACTGAACAACTTTTACTATGGCAGCAAACCTGTCAGAATGAAAAAAAAATCTGCTGTTCTATACGCTGAAGTCGTGTAGGCATTGCAGTTTAGTATGGAACAGCTGATTTTTTTTTGCAGTGACAGGTTTGCTACCATAGTAAAAGTTGTTCAGTTTGATGGGTGGAGTATGTGTTTTAAAGTACTTCACGACTTACGCTCCACCGAGACGCTATGCAGGATGTACGATAATTTTCCTTACATCCTGCATAGCGTCTCGGTGGAGCGTTACGCAGAGGTATGTAGACTCTATCATGAGGGCCCAGGTTCAAATCCACTCGGACGACATGCCATGTACCAATGAGTTTTTCTAACTCGATTGCTCTCAAACGGTGACGGAAAACATCGTTTAGAAACCTGCATACGCTGAAGAAGAAATTCTGATGCGTATGTGAAGTCTACCAATCCGCATTGAGCACGCGTACACCACGCCCAAACACCCTCTTTGATGGTAGGCCTGTGCCCTGCAGTGGGACATATATAGACTGTTGACGATGATACTTACTCTATACCATAGTACTTACACTACCTACTTGAAGCATTAAGTAAATTAAAATATAACATACAGGATGGGGTCTACGAGGGTCGAGCTTCTAGAATAGGTATCGTCTTAATACACTAACGGTTTTTAAGGTGATAATCAGACCATCAAACTGAACTTCATTCTCTATGGGACCAAAGCCTCTAATTTGCGTAAAAATACAAAAAAGGCAATTCTACTAGACCCAAATGTATGAGACAGCTGATTTATTTTTCGCGATTTCGATGTTGGTCCGATAGAGAAACTTCTTCAGTTTTATGATCTCATCATCTCCTTAAAATCGGCAGGTTATTAAGTTGGACCCCGTACAGCTTTCAGTCATTTTCTTGTTAAATAGTGAATCCTCAATTAAAGAACTGAAAATTTGTAATTTCAACGTGCATGTTTCCTATACCTTACCATATAGAATACCATAAATAGCGAATATGAATAAATTATAACAAAATAAAATTAATTATTTTAACATTAAACTGCATAAAGCTACTAAAGCAATGAATATTAAACGACCTTACATTAAAATTAAAATATCGGGAGTAATAAATTAAAAACGATTTACATTTAAATAGGCAAGCTCCTGCGTTTATTTTTACAAAAGCGTCTGCCATATTTGGTTACCTGCAGGTGTAAGCAGGCAGTAGAAACTCAAAAGACAAGCTTCGCGTGTGTTCTGGGCTTTAAAATTCCAAACCATAATGGATAAAGTCGTCCATCAATATTGTTTTATCCTTTAGTAAGGAACACTAATTCTAATAACATCATCTGTTATTTAAACTTTAATATGAAAAGACTGCAAGTATGAGGCAGGCACAGTATGTATATGTATAGTATGGTAAGTAATCTTATTGAAAACCTTAACCACTTTTAAAATCAAACTTTATTGTACTTACAATACAAAGTATATTAAACTTCCATCGAATGAAAGCGTGCTAACTAAATATGCGTTATTCTGCTTTTCATCTGGTAAGAGCTCGAACACATGCCCAGTTTTCGTCAAAGAGAACAGTTAAGGAACATGCTTTGTCTAGAAGTATGCCACGTGCAACGTAATCATATAATGAAAAAAAGTCTGAAACGAATATTAGGAAAATATTTATCATTGAGACGCACTCACGACGATTCAATATACAAATTTTCCTTGTTCCGGAGAAGAATTAAGATTTTAGTTTGCGAGGGCTGTCCCATACACCCTGTAGAGCGTATTGGGTAGCAAGCACGTGCAATTCATGCACTTGATCTGATCAAGACTAAGCCCAGATACAATCCCAAAAGTATTATCCAAACAATCTAAAGTTGCTAGTTCTGTTATCACAGACATCTCTCCCAACCAACCTCAACATTGTATGTATGTACTGAAAACAGTACCCCGTGCAGAGCCGATGACTAATTCACTAAACAACAGACTGTATTTACTTTCACGGAAAATTATTTAACGTTACATCGTACAAAACGAAAAACAGCACGCCGTTCTGTTTGTAAACCAAGCCGAAAAGACGGCCGGGAGCCTTGAGAAGTGCAGCACAACATGTTCCATCTTTAGCCAATAAACTCCAGCGTACAAACGAAAATAAACCTTAACTACGAGACTAAGTAACCAAATTGTTTAAACGCTATTCATTTCATCCTTACCAAGTACCTGAAAATAGGCGTTGCGAATTTAGACTGTAAAAGCGACGGTACAAAACTCAATTTTCAGCATCGAGCTAAAACCATGGAAACTTCAAGAGCCGAGCACCGAAAAGTGTTTACTCGTAAATCACGATCATTGTTTGAATAAACTTCTATTTCGATGCATTACTGTGAAGCGAGCGTACCGCACGAGATTCGCGCTAAACAATATTTCTCGGTACCAAATGAAAGAGGCGAAAGCTTACTGCGCAATTACTTTAAGAACAATGTAATAGTTATGCAAAACAATTCTTGATTACTGGGTAAACTCTTACATTAGGTTCGATGATATAATACCGTAGGATCTTCATAGGATTCTAAATGGAAGGATTTTTTTTCATAATCACCTGCTTATTATTACTGCGGGCAATACACGGACGACGAGTGTCGACGATGCTCCCTGATAGGTCAACAGAACCAATGAAAGAACTTTAGAGGAAAGACGGGTTCCATTTTAGTCCATACAAACGTATTCCCCTGTCTCCCTGGATTATGACATTACAGCAAATATTTTTTTACCATACAATCATGTACATAAAAAAACATAGTGACATGCCAGTGGTAACATACCTCTAGCATGACCCTGTTTTGTTCATAGACGACAAATTGCTAATACCGCTGAGTTCAGACATCCGGTAAGCAAATTTGATTAATGTTAACAATAAGACAGACAACGCACAGTATAAACAGCTGAAAATAGAAACATGAAATTTGGAACCTATAATATTCTACAGAGGATGTAGTGTAGGGGTGCACTAAGGAAGGATTTCTCGAAAATCTACCCCTAAAGGGGTAATTCACGCGGACGCAGTGGCGGGCAAAAGCTCGTCAGTTATAAACGTCTGCACCTCTTTCTTATAAGTACTGTGCTCCCAGTAGGCATTCGATATTAGTGATTTCTTAATGTTCGTCTACACCACAGATTTATCTTAAGATTATAGCTACTCTATGCCGCCGATAGCTATAAAACCGTGGTGTTCCATTGGCGAGTAACCTTGCCTGCCGTGCAGGAGGCGATATGTTTCGATCCCCGTCCAAGCTGACTCGTACCAATGAGTTTTTCGGAATGTATGTACGATTTGTAACACCACTGGCTTTTCGGTAAAGGAAAACATTGTGAGGAAACCTGCATGCTTCAATTTCGAGGCATGTATTGTACCCACTGTCCATTACAAGTGGCGACGGGCTCACTCCCCGTTACACTGGACAGAATTTCGGTACTAGTGAAACGTGGATGTTCTATGGTTTCAGAATATCTCTGACTACACCCTCGGGGAATATAGTCGTGAGCATATGCTATGCTATGCTTATAGCTACTGTACCCTCTATGTGCACTATCTGTGACTAAAACGCTGTCTTGTGCAGCTTTTAGAAGGATTTATAAAATGTTTTTTGCACACTAACAATAAGCTATAGCCCATTTCGATTATCGTATCATATATCAAGAATAACGAAGGGAAAACGCCGGGACTTTCGCAAAAAACAGAACAGTAATCCATTCAAATAGGAATGTAAAAAGCTCTCGAAAATCATCGATTTGCGATAGTAGTCGTTTGTTGTTGCGACAATTATGCGCTAGAACATTCTGAACAGATTTTATAAATGTTATTAAAAGTTTGTTCGTTTGAATTATGTCAAAATTAAAATTTCTAGTAGGAGTTTCGTATACATTGTCATCTTAAGCAAGTCGAAACATATTAAGGGGCCATACGCCCCGGAATTACCTGGGAAGGGTCTCTTATTTTAGGTTTTTCTACAAGATTTATACAAGTTACCGATACGAAAAAAATACACAGTATTCTTGGATCGTTTATCTATTGAAATCATAAATTGAATACAAGATTGAAATTACTTCACTCGATAGAATTTCTTCTCGTAAAGTTAAGAAAATTACTCAATAATGTTAATAACATTATTTTCTCAAACTACAATTAATTGCAACCGTTTATAATTACTGGAATTTTACTCACATACTCACCATTAGTTTATCTAGTGAAATCATAAAAAGTCTATAAAAGTACTTTTATTAAATCTTTTTAATCGAAAATACGACACACGCACACACTTTTCGGAGGGTTGGGCAATCGCGTTTCTCTTAGAAAATATTAGCCTGAACCTATGGCCTCTTAATTAAAATATAATATATTTTCACAATTAAAAATTCTTCAGCAGTCTTTTGTCGAAGCTTTTATTCTACCATTCAATAGTAGAAATGAAGAGTAATTAGGGATCAATGAAGCACGGCTTCGCCACAAAGAGTTGAAAACAGTGACAGCAGGAACTACATAAATATTTTAGCACGAAATATTGGCTAGTCTGCCAGTTTATGCGTGATTTTGATTTTCTTGCAAAGAAATTGGCGCCCTCAATTTGTTTCTACTCTTTATAGCCAAGTTGTATGCTCATAAAAAAATACAAAATTGACTAAATACTACTTTAATATTAACTATTCTATACTTACAAAACATTAGTAATTTTCTTGTATAAGAAACTCGTGAACCGATTTATTGTATCTCTCCGGCAGTATTTCGGTTAGTTCATTCCGCGTCAGCCAGTTCGCCTTGTTTTTACTCGCTACTTTTCCACTCTTGTAATTAGCGTAGTAGAAGAAAACCTAAGGCAAATTAAAATATTAATAAAATTAATTATTTTAACCATAATATCAGCAAAGTAAAGTCTACATGTGAAATGTGTAACTTATAAATTCGCAAAATAATACGGACTTTTCATGCAAACGACTTGATTTATCGGTTTCGGTTCGGTCGGTTCGGTTTTCGACTTTTGTTTTTAAGCGTTTGATTCGTAAAGGAATCCACGAAAATGTTTTTTGTAAACAACCTAATATTCAGGGTCCAACTTAATATGCTGACACATTTTTAAGGGGATGATCGGACCGTCAAACTGAACAACTTTCTCTATGGGACCAACACCGAAATCGATAAAAAAAAATCTGCTGTCTCATACAAAACTGCAAACCTACTTGAGCCAAAAGATGCTGATTTTTTTTCGCGATTTCGATGTTGGTCCCATAGAGAAAGTTGTTCAGTTTGATGGTGTGGTCATCCCCTTAAAAAAGTGTCAGCATATTTAGAAGGACCCTGTAGGGTGTAAGGAAAAGTATCATCAACAAAAAATCAGCTGTCTCATACATCTTAGTCGAGTTGGCATTACAGTTTAGTATGGAACAGCTGATTTTTTTTGTTCTGATAGGTTTGCTCCCATACTAAGAGTTGTTCAGTTTGATGGGTAGAATATGGGGTTTAAAGGTTAATGATACTTTTCCGTACATCCTGTATATCATGTAAATAATTTTATATAACCTAAAAACTATAGAATATCTATTTATGACAAAACATGATATGTCAATAAGGTATTAAGAGGATAGGCGGGCTGAAATGCTCATTTGGAGAATAGGTCACCTACTACTTTTCCTACTGTATACATATTTGTCCGATCCGCCCTAACCATACACCAGACCGACTAGAGTGCGAAAGAGACAACTGCAGCTTGGACCAATTTTATCGACATAAAATCGACGAAAACAGCATTTCGTATTCCTCTGTTTCCTCCTCCAAAACTAAACCGATTTTAATAATTCTTTCAAGAATAATATGAGAAAGACTTTGGCTATGTCTGTATGTTTTGCTTTTTTTGTTTTTATTCGTCAAATTTGTTTGCTGGATGTCTGAAAACGGGCGGTAAAATTGGTCATTTTAGAAGGTCTCTAATTCATACAGTTATTAATTAATGCAAAAAAGCAAAACATAGGGACATAGCAGAGGTAACATAGATTGTATGGTAAAAAATGTTTTGCTCTAGTGTCATTACCCAGGGAGGAAATAGGGGAATACGTTTGTATGGAAAAAACGGTACTCGCCTATCCTCTTAATGAATATACTAATCAAAATCAATGGTTACCTTGGCACCAATTCTTCCATCGATCTCTGAAGGGTATTTGTACTTGTAAAATCCGCAGGGTGCATTAGAAAGAAATTGCACTTTTAGGTCAGCTCCACAATGGTCGTGTAGCACTCGCTCTGCAGTCTACAAATACAATAATTTTACTTATAATACTTCAGACCTTGCTAGAATGGGGAAGACGGCCCATACCATCAAGTAGATCCTAGTTATCCAAGTAGACACTAAGAAACCTAAACATAAAAAATTTTACTTTCCATACTAAATGCAATCAGCTGATCGAACGTTTAAATGAAAATTCGAATAAAAATGTAAATTTCCTATAAAGGGTCCTTCTTAATATGCTGACACTTTTTTAAGGGGATGATCAGACCATCAAACTGAAATAACGTTCTCTATGGAACCAACATCGAAATCGCGAAAAAAAATCTGCTGTCTCATACATTTCCCATACATTTTGACTCAAGTTGGTTTGCAGTTTAGTATGGAACAGCCGATTTTTTTTTCGCGATTTTGATGTTGGTGTCATAGAGAAAGTTGTTCAGTTTGACGGTCTGATGATCCCCTTAAAAGTGTCAGCATATTAAGAAGGACCCTGTATTTTTTTAGGGACAGTTGTTCAGTATCATGGGTCAATTCAGAACTTCTTCAGCGAATGCAGGTTTCCTCACGATGTTTTCCCTCCTTGTTATTTTTTTCGCAATTTCGTTGATAGTTCCATAGAGAAAGTTGTTCAGTTTGATAGTCTGATCATCCCCTTAAAAAAGTGTCAGCATATTAAGAAGGACCCTATAATCTGTCCCTTACGGGATTTGAACCCTGCGAACCGCGGCACAGCAGGCAGGTTCACTACTGACTGAGCTTTCGGGCCGTCGCTATCTCTCCAGGAGGAATATCATTATCACGCGCTATTGGTATACTATGCATCTAGTTCGCGTGCAACGTAAAACACCCCCAGCAACCCCTAAGGCCCCAAGAAGATCGCTTGAATATTAAAATAATTTGTTTGTTGAAAAAAAAACAAATGGATCATTGTTAGTTCTGAGAAGTGTCTTTGTTTAACATCTTTTCTACTACAATATGCAGCCCTGAAGTTGTAAGATTAATTAATCCAATAAAAAATCACACAGGTTAAATTGAAATCAGATTTCAATTGAATTGTGTTCATATGAAGAGATTTGTTTGCGTATAATATAAAATGTAAGTACAGAGTTGAGATTCATTTTAAATAGTCAAAAATGGCAAAGCAGCGCCATCTCATGGGAACCGAAGGATACAAAATATTAATCCTATGCAGGCATCTCTATCACTTCTCAACTGAGGCTACAATAGATGGCACTGTTCTAATTCAACAGTTTACACGACATAGGGCAGGGTGTGGACTTAATTTCGTAATTTCATGGTTTGGTTTATTAAACCTCTCAATTAAAATAATATTCTATATTAAAAAATACAGTAATTAAATTGAAGAAGAAAATATTTCAGAAAACTGGGAACTTCTTTCTTTTTTTAAATAATCTTTTTTAAATTCTATATTATGAATTGGAGTATACATACTCTTTTATACGAAGTATGGAGAAAAGATCTCACTAAAAGTAGAAAGTGTATGCATATACAGAGTCCTTCTTTATGCTTAAGAACATTTGCCGATAAACTGTGACGCAGTTTGGCATAAAATGTATCTGTGTCAATAAATAATTATTTTGTATGGAGCAATTATTTTTTCTATGTTAATCCCATTCCAAAAGAGAAAGTTGTTTAGTCAGATGATCTGATCGTCCCCTTAAAAAACCGTCAACATAAAGAAGGGCTCTATACTTGTATGATGCAAAATAAATGAATATAGGTACCTGTCTCAGAGTCTCTCCCTCCTTCCAAGCCCCTTGCGGCAGAATAGTCTTAACATCTTTGCCTAGTTTCTGCTGAGTTACAAGTACAAGATGCCTTGGCAGACACCTTTCTGAAGTTGTCTTATCCCCTTTCTTGTCTGCCTCTGAAATTTATTATTTCAATGTAGCAAACTGAGAAGATAATGTCAATGCAATGTGATCCGTGTTACTTAAAGAATAGTGCCTTTCATAAGTAGCCAGGCGGTGCCCACTGCCGATACCGGGAACCTGGCTGTAAATGTGTAAGCCTTTCAGGTAAATTACGCCGATATATGTAAAAACTTCCATACACTTTGCTGCCGGGCAGCCGGCTCCAGGTGAGATCTGGGACCGTGAAGTGTGAAAAGTAACTTACTGTTTGTAAAAACCATCAGCTTATTAAGAATTTTTAAGGTAAATGCTGTGGAAAAGCAATTGAATCAATCCAGCAATTTCTTGTTGCCCTGTATTGAGTAGGAGGTTTTTATATTCACTAGACTAAGACTGCATGATTTTTTTTTCTTTTAATTGACAATTACAGCGTTGCTCGACCGAGCAAATCCTAGCAGCTTCTGCTTATCACTGCGGACTTGGAGGAACCACGAAGTGCCGTTTTATATGTCCCGGTTGCCGGATAGGCGCCGGGTACCCGGCAGCGAAGCGTATGGCCATATACGTTAGCTTTCACACGTACCGGCGTAATTTACCCGGTAGACCCATACATTGGTAGCCAGGTACCAGGTGCCGGCTATTCGGCAACCGGAACGTGTGAAAAGGGACGAAGGGTACCGAGCCAGTGAATGAACTAAAGCAACCAACCTAGGGTACCCAGAATGAGTACGGACCTCGGCACATGACGTTGCTGGTTTTCTATGCAGCGGAATGGGTAGCAGGGATCGGTGAGAAAACCTGCATGCTTCATTTTCAAGACGTGTTTTATACCCACTGTACATTACAAGTGGCGTCACTCTCCTTCACACTGGACAGAGTTTCGATACTACTATTGAAACGTGGATTTTCGGAGTTTTTAGAATATCACTCACTACGCTCTCGGAAGATATAGCCGTGATTATGCATGCATTAATGCTTAATAGATACTTTACCAGTTTCAATGCTTGCAAATTTGAATTGAGCTAACTCTTCATTGGCAGCATCATCAAAGTCCTGTGCTGTGATTTTACTAACTGCATCCATGTCAACGTCGGCAGATTCATTTTTAAGCAGTTCTGCTTGAATTCTGTAATTGTAATAGTGTAGATTGTAGCAGCGGTTCCTTAACTTTTAAAATCATGGAAGGGTCAGCGCACATCTGCATCGGAGAACTGCTCGAACGCAGCATGCAGCTCCATGAAAATTGAAATTGATTTGAAAACAGCGTGCAAGAGATAACGCGAACGTCACAGGGATTATATCTCTTGCACGGTATTTTCAACTCTGTTTCAATTTTTATTAAGTGCATTATCGATCGATTAATGAAAACTGTTAGAGCAGTTCTCCGCTAGATGAGCGCTGACCCGAACACTCTATAAATCCCTTTTATTTTCTCTAACCCCACACTAATTTCTTTTGTATTGATTGAGAGGGCTTGTTTTCTGTAACTCGACGTCTTAGGTGCCTATTTTGCGTGATGTAGGAATGACTTTACTTCCGCCATACCAGCTCCTACAAGAAGCCTACCAGCTTGTTAATAACTCCACAACAAAAATGATAACAAATAAAATATTCTTTAAATTGCAATTTCAGTAAAATAATTGCGAGAATGTTCACGCAGTTCATTTAATAAAATGTCACTGATTTAACTTTTCTGTGCATCCTGCAGAACTAGGGTTTCTGATTTCTCGACCTTTTTTATTTCTCGAGACAAGAATTCTCGACTAGGATTTCTCAAGTTTTTTCTTTTAACATTGTAAGCATATGCTCACGACTTTATTCCCCGAGGGGGTAGTCAGAGATATTCTGAAACCTCAGAACATCCACGTTTCACCAGTAGTACCGAAACTCTGTCCAGTGTGACCCCCGTCGCCACATAATGGACAGTGGGTACGATACATGCCTCGAAATTGAAGCACGCAGGTTTCCTCACGAAGTTTTCCTTCACCGAAAAGCCAGTGGTGTTAACAAACCGTACATACATTCCAAAAAACTCATTGGTAAGAGTCGGCCTGGACGGGGATCGACCCATCGCCTCCTGCACAGCAGGCAACATTGTATATTTAGAAAATATTTTTCTTACAAAGTTATTCTAGTTATGTTTCATCAAAACTATTTCTATTAACTTGGAAGAAGCTGAGCAAAGTTCGATTACCCAGGTAGGTACTATTTATTAACTATAATGAGCGTTTTTCGTTTGGTTTTCTAGGGGATCGATAGATGGCGCTACGGCCTGCGCAAATAAAGGTCAAAATTTCAAAAAGTGTTTCTTTTAAATAATAAAGAGGGAAAAGATGATCAAAAAGATGCCAACACATCTTTTGATGTACTATTTCATTATTTACGAATAATTTTATTCGAAAATTATAATCCGTTTACGTCTGACATGTCTATACGAGCTCGATCCCTTGGCCATTAAAAGAAAATGCAAGAACAGTCTTGACATGATTTTGACATGATCTCGCAAACGTCTCTATGGAGCAATAAACATGCCATCTGTCGCGTTTTTTCGAAACTAAATTTAAAAAAGAAAAGAAAAATGCTCATTATAGTAACAGACCAGTCATTTAGGGAAAAATTTTTAATCGCTAGATGAATTTTAATTATATGAATAAAATTTATCAATTTCATAAAATAAATTGTAAAGTGTTTCCTAAAAATCACCTCATAGGAAAACATCAGAAATACGAGAAAAGATATTGTTTTGTAAAGCCTGATCAGAAATAATAAAAACCTTACCATGTTGTGGATCATTGGAATTAATTTTTGTACTTGAAACATGCTTAGTGCCCTAAAATTCCCATTTTGGGAATCCAAAAAGTTTTTATTTCTCATCTACATATTTTTCATATAACCAAAGAGGTTTCAATACATCTATGAAATACAGAACTGGCAGCTATCAGTCTGAAAAAAAATGACTATATGCCAAATACTTCAATTAAAAAGAAAAAAGTTTTCTTCATTTTTAGTTTTACGGCTTTAGACATTTTTTTTTTTTTTTTGGTTCAATTCAAGGCAAAGGGTTAAATATCCCATACAGCCGATGTCTTTAATAAAATTATCTTATTTATAGCAATTAAAACGTTGGTGTTCGACGTTTTGACGCTTCTTTGAAGTTTTTGGAGACACCCGAAAGACGAAGGAAACGCAGAGAAGTCCACAGGAAAGAGGTGAACCGATCGCTTTGCCGCGCTACAAATGACGGAACACTTTTCCTGTTTACGACCCATACACCATCATATTTCACAGAACTGTAAATTGTTCACTTGCACGACACTTTGTTACGCAAAACAACACCAATTTTACGAACCAAAACTCACTATAAACAATAAAATTCGATGAAATATGAGGACTCCAAACGTATCTAACAAATGCCCGCCAAAAACTCCTTAGACATTTTGTTTCCAAGACATTGTGCCAGTTCACATAAAAAAAAAATGTGGTTCAACAAAAAGTTTTTATTCCGAAATCTCAAATAATCCCAATAATGTCTCTTTGGTGCCTATTTTCCAAACGGAATTTGAAATATTTAAAAAACAACGAGAGTTTTTCCAGCAATTTTTCTGGATCCCTGGTGTATGGTAAATTATATTTGTTGAAATAAATATAGGACATATTCATATGAATTATCTGACAATTGAAAAATCCGTGTTTTTAACAGATTTCTTTAGTTCTAGAGTTGTTGAGAAATTTTTTCATGTCTTGAGTCCTCAACGAGAATTATCGATTTGAGAAATAAATACTTTGAAACTATAATTTTTTTTTTTAAATTTGACAAACCACAGTCACAGAGATAAGTTTCTAGATACTGTTTAAAATTTCCTTGACTTTTGGTTGGTTTGTGTTGAAAATAAGATAGAACTTCGAAGAGCGCTGCAACTATCCTCTTAAATCTAAAGTAAGTTACTGTTTATATCAGACAGCTAGATAATCTATGTGACAATGTCCAAGACATTATTACAAAAGATAATGCGAGTTTTTCTATGGAAGGTGGCGTCTTTTTTTTTCCTATTTTTTGGTACGGCCATCAAATAAACAAGTAACAAACAAAACTTGCTAAAAGATGTATATCTCTAAACTCAGTCTGAATAGAGATATATAGGCTTCAAGTTGAAAATATATTCATTACATCTAATTCAAGCCTATATATCTCCGTTCGGACTAAGTTTAGAGATATACATTAACAAGTTTTGTTTGTTCCTTTATTCTGAATAGTCCGGGTGTAGAAGCCGTAAAATAACCACTTAGTTATAATAATATTAGAGTTTATTTTTTCGATTATAACTCTATATCATATACCTAATAATATATTAAAAATTTGCAGACTTTAATAATATCAAAACCAATTTTTCTTCAGCCGGTGGACTAGAACAAGATATGACGGTCGGTGTTTATTTGATGGTCGGTGCAAAACAATTGGAAAAAAGGCGCCATTTTTAGGCATTGGTTTTTCTATTATTTTCAGATTAAACATCAACATAGAGAAACTTACTTATCATTTTCATGTCGCAATTCATGATCTGACTTCAAACTTTTCTCAATTTCCATTGCATATAGCATATCCTTGTATTTTTTCTGCATCTCATTGAGTGGTGGTGTGACAACTGGAAGACGTTCAACGCATACTCCAGTCACGATATCCCATGACGGCTTCCCACTTAATCCTACAACAATTTAATTCATAAATGCAGAAACAACTAAATGCTTATGAAAAGATTCCTCGACACAAATTATTAGTTTACCTCGTACGAAGATGGCCTGGCATAGCTTGAGTTCAGTTTGTATAAGTGTCTTAAACATTGCTGTTGATTTCCTTTCCCTTTTCTTCAGAGATTTAGAATTTTTATCTTGTTATGTCTAGCGAAATAACATAACCTCAAACTCAATCAACCTAAAAATTCCAGCTGATTTATTTTTTCTTTTACATGTTTGTTTTGTTTGCAGATTGCTCGATTGGGACTAGTAGCAAAGACAGATAATAGGAATTAACTAGATAGCGTTATCTCGTTCTAACTCAATATACGGTGGCAAAACTAGCAAAATTAAACAAGTCGCTTAATTTTTCAATCTGTGGCTTCCGCTAATTGGTAGATTTTGAACCAATTACAAACAAGGACAGTGATGTTGCCAGGCGTATGGTAATTATCGTATTTTACGGTAATATACAACGTCATCGACAACGAACAAAAATTCGTCCGTCAAGTCAAAAGGTTTAAATGTTGTTTTAGTGGGTTAGACGTTAGTTGGATAGTACGCAACATATACTTTGAGCAAAAACACTGCTGAGAAGGATTGTGGAGCCTCGTGGCAGGCTCAAACGCGAACCACGTGAACACCACGCAAAAGACAACTTGACTCCTAAGCGTGATTTTTTATTTATTGTATGTATGTATATGCTCACGACTATATTCCCCGAGGGGGTAGTCAGAGATGTTCCGAAATCTCAGAGCATCCACGTTTCACCAGTAGTACAGAAACTCTGTCCAGTGTGATGGGGGGTGAGCCCGTCGCCACTTATAATGGACAGTGGGTACAATACATGCCTTGAAATTGAAGCATGCAGGTTTCCTCACGATGTTTTATTTATTTATTTATAATAATGGAATTTTGCTTGTGCGTTAGCACTGCATTTTACCAGTATCACTGTCAAATAGTTTGTGAGTATTTATCAGAATTATAGTCACGTTGCAAGTTCTGACCCGAGCACTTGTCTCACGTGGTTTTGTGTGGAGCCACGAGGTTCCGCAATCCTCAATCCTAGTCATAAACAGTTCCTGAGATTGGGATAGATACTCCCATGACATGAACTACTTGAAATGCAGTGCTAACGCACAAGCAAGAGTCCATTAATTATGAATTTAAAAAAAAACTATCATATTCTCAATGATTGTTTTTGATCAAGAACATGAAGAGATTGCGGATTGCGGAGCCTCGTGGTAAGCAAAAACGTGAGCCGCGCGAACACCACGCGAAAGACAAGTGCTTGTGTCAGAACTTGCAACGTGACTCCAAAACTTGATGTTGTCAACGGATACGTTCCAACACAGTCTGGCAACACTGTTACGATCGATCTGTCAAATCTGTCCACAGATTAGGTACCGATATGTGAATCTCGACATCTGTCATTATAAGGCCTTTGACAGCTTTAGTTCCGATTGGTTCCTTGTGGCGCTGCAGTCACATTTTTCCCCATAAAGCGCCATCATGCGTCATGCCGTGTTGTTGCGTCAAAAGCTTGTATTTTCTGTTTTTCCTGGTATTTTCGCTTGAGTTGAGAATCCTTAATCCCTAATTCTTCTCCGTTGTATTTCATAACAATATCGTATAAATAATGTTTTTTCCTTTGTCAAATATCTCTATTTTTACCCGAATGCGCTACGCAAAGGAAGGTTTGCATTCTGGAATCACCTAGAATTATATGTTCTATACAAATTAGCTTGACGATAGCAGCGCCACAACGGACTTGTTGGAACTAAGTGAAAATTTCACTGTCGTATTGTCGGATATTGTCAATGTCAAATCTGGTTAATGCGGTTTTGTTCTCCGAAATCTTGCGTGGCAAACTAAATAAAAGAGAAGATAAGAAGCCATTCTGCCTGAAGCATTTCGGAGATTTTGAATCTGCGCTGCTTCTTTTGAAATCTCTCTTGCTCTTTTGCACAAATCTTATGAAGCGAAATTGCTGCGATAAAATTGCTGAAATCTCTTCTCCTGTTTCGTTCGCCGGACGCCTGGCATAGAAAGAAATATACGTGCCTGGATTTTGTATTGAAATAATTATATTCAGCAAATCACTAACCCGCACTAGAATAAACAGGCTATAATTTACCTCGGACTCGGCATTTGCATCATTCAGCTATGTGTTCTCGGACATAATAGACGTGTCTACTGCTCACCCAGCAATATTTTTAGCCGTGGTACCAAGTAAGAATGGAGATGGAAACGATAGGAGATCTCGAGCCCGTCGTTGACGAACCTCCGAAATTCGGGTTCAAGGTTCCACTGAACCATGTGTTCCCACTGCAGAGCAAACAGATCATTGTTCCAAGAGTTGGTCAGATATTTGACATGATGCCTCTTTCAGCAAGGTAAGTTTTTAACATTTTGTCTTGTTTTTGGGGTTCCTTACCCAAAGGGTGAAAACGGGACACTATTACTAAACCTACATTGTCTGTCCGTCCGTCCGTCTGCCTGTCTTAATGACAGGACGAAGACAACAGTAGTCAATGTTGTAGCCCTCTTTCACTCATATGCACTGAAGTCGCATGAGCTTATTGTCAGTGCAATCATGTTTGTATGAAGTGTCTAGGGTGTGGGTGTGGCATAGGTAGTAGGATAATTATGAAAGTTTAATTGAATCATCAGCATTTTCCTAACTATATACCGTTAGTTGGGGTTGGCACAATAATGTTTTCTTCTACTGTAATTCAACTGGCTTAAATCTTGGGTGATTAAAAAATATTCCCTGATCCACCCTTGATGCATGAACTTTGTCTAATTATGCTGAACTCATGACTAAAATTCTTTACTATTGTCTTGGTACTTATTTTGTTTAATTAATTTAAGGGGCCATAGGTTCAGATGAACATTTTCTATGAGAAATGTGATTACCCAGCCCTCGGAAAAGTGCGTGCGTGTGCCGTATTCTCGATTAAGAAGCATAACAAAAGTACTTTTTATCGATTTTTTTTATGATTTCACTAGACAAACTAATGGTACATATCGTCGACTATAGTGTCAGACCTCATAACTCCATTAGATCAAATTTTACAGGAGGCACAAATAACGTCACCACAAACAATGGCAGCCCAGAGTTATATGGTTTTCTATTTATCATTTTAAATTATAACAGATTTTTAAAAGGATTTAAGAGTTGTGCCATGGATGCATACAGAAATTAGTAATAAAATTGTATAAAATGTAATTTAAAAAAAAATGGAGTTACGAGGTTTGACACTTTAGCCAACGATATGTGAGTATAAATACCAAAAATCTGAAACTATTCAAAGTTCTTTTAAAATAAGAAAAATGTTTAAAATACATGAAAACACATCTTCTTTGTGACAATTTTCTATCGAGTAAAGTAATTCCAATCGTGTTTACAATTTATAATTTTACTAGATAAACTATCCAAGAATACTCAGGTATAACTTTGGTTTCAGTAAATTGTATAAATCTAGTTGAAAAATGAAAAATAAATGATGACTCCAAGGTATTTCATAATACTATTGCGCCTTAAAAAGAGGATATGCGGGTACTATTTAGTCCTTACAAACATATTCCCCTGTCTCCCTGACATGATGACACTAGAGCAAATATTTTTTTACCATATAGTATATGTCATCTCTGCCAATAATAAATATTCTTTGTTCCAGATATGTCAAGTACTATGTTGGCAAGAGAATGAATAAGAAACGTCCAATAATGGATTACATTAACATGATTTCTGCTCAAAGAATGTATGGTGAGTTTTGTTTGGTTATGTTACAATTCAATTATAATCCTTATCACTACTCCTTACAAGAATTTGACAAAACAAATATGTACACACGACGACACATCAAGTTACGCAAAACCATAATAAGCTGGCTGCACGTAGGTAGAGTAATGTATAATGTGGCACAGCCAGCTTATATTGGTTTGGTGTAACTTGATGTGTCGCCCTGTGTACATACATGTTCTAACATACATGTATAAATAAATCATTAATTACTGTTTTAATGAGTTTGAATGTTTTGAACCAAGTTGATCGATTTATTACTTGATCATTGTACACCAACAGGTATGATCTTATGATCGCCCCGTTAATTCAAGTAAACCGAAAAGCCAGTGGTGTTACAAATCGTACATAAATTCCGAAAAACTCATTGGTACGAGTCGGTCTGGCCAGGGAATAGAATCATCGCCTCCTGCACGGCAGGCAAGGTTACTCGCCACTGGACCACCACGGCGAAAAACAGACAGATAACAGTAACCCAAAAACAGAAATATAGTAGTTATGAAGAAAACAATTTTTTTCGACCCCGCATTTTCCATTTTTGTTTTTTTCCCATACAAGGAAAGAGGGGTTGGAAAAAAATAGTATTATTTTTAAATCGAGTGTAGTGTCGTTGGATAGGTCTTGTCCAATGGAACCAAACTCCCATAGAAACTAAATCAATATCTAGTTAGGGCAACTATTGAACCCTACCCTGCGCGTGGCCCGACATGCACTTGGCCGGTTTTTTATCTACTCAAAACTCATAACATAAGGGTTGAGACACATTACCGTTACACATTACACATTACCGCCGTCGACGCAGCGACGACGGCAAACGGCTTCCCATAATAAATGTCATTTGTGTATGGGCCGGCCGTCGGTCGCCGTTGGGTAATGTGATCCCTAAGATAGATGTCAGGCATACAATGCCATTGCTCTATAGTGGAAGGCTATTACTTACATTTTAATGTTTAAAATTAACACAAATTATAATCAGTGCTTTATACATTTTTCCAGGATGTCCTATTGGAGGTATAGGCGGAGGAACTATCGGCAGAGGTTTTAAGGGAGAATTCTGCCGTTTCCAACTTTACCCTGGCATTTACGAGTATGTTACAGTACCCGAGTGCCAGTTCATTGTTAACATCAGAAATGCTAACAATGAAACTATTTTTCAATCGGTTTTATCAACTTATGAGTAAGTTTGTATGCTAATTACTACAATTAGAGCCTTAATAACACTTTATTAGAGGTCTAATTACTATACAAGGTTTCAGATCAATGAGTTTCATTCATAACAGTTAATTTGTCTAATTTTAGCAAGCCGAAAAAAGCTCCACGGTCATGGGAATGGAATTTGAATGCGGCGGATTGTGAATACACCGGCCTGTACCCACGTGCTTGGACAACATATGACTTGTCTAAGTATGGAATAACATTGGTCTGTCGTCAAATATCTCCCGTTATACCTCATAATTACAAGGTTAATATATTTTTAACTCTATCTACATAGGTACTATAAAGAAACTTAGTTGGCATAGCAACCTAAATTAATATTTGCTTCTGAATCAAAAAAATATTAGTGCTACTGTAAATTATGGTACCACAGCAGTGTTTGAAAATTAGGGCATGTTATTGTAATTAAATATTTTCCAAGCCAAGCTGGTTTCCTCAATACTTTTTTTGGATTTCTTAGTAACTGCTTATCAATTTAGTTGGACTACTTCTTAAGACTTGCTGTACCCTGGCAACTGGTAGCGAAGGGGTATGGTATGGAAAAGAAATTGATTAAAACTTCTGAACCTTATTTTCATAGAAATAAAAGTGACAAATGTTCTTCGGAGTCACGTTGCAGGGTTTGCCCCGAAAACTTCTCTTTCCTGCCTGCCACGAGGCTCCGCAATCCTTCTCAGTTGTGTTCTTACTCAAAAACAATCCTCGAGATTGGATAGATACTCCCTCAAACCACTTGACACTGACGGAAACGCGGTGCTAACGCACGAGCAAGAAGTCCATTAATTATAAATAAATAAAAAAGTTCAACAATATATTCCACAAAATTTGTGCGGCTTATGGCACAGTTTTTTCTTCAATGGACAAACGATATTTGATTTTGAATTAAACAAGAATCTATAATGATTACAGGACAGCAGCTTGCCGTGTGCAGTTTTTGTATTTTCAGTAAAGAATGTTAGCAATGAGCATAGAGATGTTAGCATTTCATTCACTTGGACGGAAGTGTTAGCAGGTCACAATAAAAAGAAGTCTATAGGTAAGGTATCTTATTATATTATCTGATAAAAAACACATTTAAATGTTCAATGTTTTGTTTCTTGTTCTTGTGGTGCCATCTCCTATTAGAGGTTGGCTATCATTGTTTCTTTAAATATCCTGATCATACGGGCTTGTAAGTACAAAGGATCAAATATCTGGCATCGTCAATAATGGTTGCTTTCCTATACTTCAATGAAAATTCTGTAATGCTCGATAAAATCTTGAATTTATGTGATATCAAACCTTATCAATTCCAAATACAGTATAAAATTACATCTTAATAAAAACCATTCCTCTGCTATTTCAGCCAAGTTAGATCTAGAAAGGTATTCTGAAGAGTACACGTGTGGCGTTACTTTAGAGCAGAAAATCGGCGATTGTCCTTGCACCTTCACCATAGCCAAAAAGAAGCAGGAGAATGAGACTATACACGAAGGCTATTGTCTATGGAACGCTGCGAAAACATCCAGCTTTGTGTGGGACTGTATCAAGGAACATGGGAAGTTGGCGCCGGATCCTAGCCTGACTCCACCTCCGCCGAAAGTTCCTGATAAATCAGAGAAGAAAGAAGAGAAGAATAAAAAAGAGAAGCCTAAGAAGATTTATAAGTGTAAGTTATTTTGTTAATGGCGCTAAACGGTACACAACGTCAGAAATTTTAATATATTCTACCAATTCGATACTACTGGATCGTAATAAGATTGAAAGCAGTATACAAGAAAGTATCTACCGGCGCGTTTTACAGTCAGCACTGCGATCAATTTCAAACGTTATAATTAATTAACATAAGGTTGATTATATGTATATTACTAATGATTTTCAGTATAATTTCTTCTTCTGCCTCCGTGGTCTTATGATTAAAGAGCATTGGGTTCTTGACACAGAGGTCGTGGGTTCGATTCCCACGGGACAGCTAGTGATATGTCACTTTGTGCGTTTTTCCCTAGTTAGTTAGGACATTGCAGGCCGAATCACCTGATTGTCTGAAAAGAAAGATGATTTCGTGCTTCGAATGGCACGTTAAGCCGTCGGTCCCGGCTACTATATCTCTTGGTAGTAGTCGTTACATAAAAATCACGTCAGAGGCTGTTTGAAAAAACTGACATCAGGGCTTGCTGTCCACACGATAAAAAGAAGAAGTATCATTGGGATCTGTTTGGAGCTCATTTCATAATATGTCAAAATCACTCGGGGTGTCGCATCTATCTCACTCTAGCATACGTATCTTCGTATGCTTTTTGCTTTTGTATTGGCATCCCGAGTGATGTTCGCATGAAACTGACTGCTGTTTGATATCTTTAATTTAGTGATTACTTTGCTGTTTATATGGTAACTTAGTTGGTTCTAAACATTCTGTTTGTCGACAGGTGACTCAATAGCTCTATCAAGTACAATATCTCTGGACCCAGGAGGATCTGCGTCAACAGAATTCTGCCTCGCGTGGGATATGCCTATCATTAAATATAAGAAGGATAAGAAAATACATAAGAGGTAATGCTGACCATCAGAACATCGACGTTTCATTAGTAGTACCGGAACCTACCGATAAATATTATACAAGCTGTTACAAAAATACAAATAAACATTTAAGGGGGTGGTTTAGACCATCAAACTGAACAACTTTCACTTTGGGACCAACATAGAAAACGCGAAAAAAATCAGCTGTCCCATACATTTAGCTCGAGTAGTTTTGTAATTTTTAATTTTTGTATGGAAAATCCGATTATTTTCTTCGCGATTTCGATATTGGTCCCATAGTGAAAGTTGTTCAGTTTGATGGTCTAAACCACCCCCATATGGTCATCATAATACAAGTCTGGATTAGATTCCGGTACTTTAAATGGGACCAGATAATTTACGTGATACTGTTCAAGACACACTGTGCAGTTATGGGTCATATCAAATAAATTGATAAATAATCTTGTTTCAGGTATTACACTAAATATTTTGGTAGTGACGGCATAGCTGGCGCTAGTATAGCTGCTTACGCTCTTAGGAATTACAAGAATTGGGAGAAGCAACTCGCAGAGTGGCAGGATCCTATCTTGACCAATAGGTAATTCTCGACATAATTATATTACTTTATACGTTGAACTAGAATGATTGAACTAGATGTGTGGTTTAACTAGAAAGGAGAGGATTACGAATTAATACATTAGAGGAAGTTTGAAAGTAGCACCTATGACGGAAAAATTTCAGGGTAATAGATTATCGTGGTATGGGCATGTGATGCGGAGAGACGAGTGTCATGTTACAAGACGAGTGTTAAATCTAAATGTGGTGGCTGTGGTAGGAGGAAGGCCGAAGAAAAGATGGATGGATTGTGTGAAGGATGATATGGGTCCGAAAGACCGATGACCGCCGACCCCAAATAATGGGAAATGGGCAAGAGAATGATGATGATACGTTGAACTAGAATGTACTAGAAATAAACAGGATCCCTGATAATACTTAAACCCTGATCTGCGCCCGTAGTGTGGCAGCGTGATAAAGCGCTATCGCACCTTAGCTCTCTTTCTATTTGCGCGCTTACGAACGAGATAAAAGGCGTGAGGGCGCCTTATCGCTCGCATCATACTGCAGACGCTGCGGTGACTGAAAATATTTATAGAAAAGCAGTCAGGTATGCAGGATATTTTGTACTGCATATGTTTACGAGATAAACACAGGTGCACTCTCTTGTCTTTACCCTCCTATGTCCTATGATGTTTGTTTGTTTATTTATTTTATTGTGTAATAATAATATTATTGATTGTAGTAATATACCAGACTGGTTGAAGAGTGCCTTAATGAATGAGCTTTATTTCGTCGCCGACGGAGGAACTATTTGGTTCGATGTCCACGATGAGTATCCAGAAACTGATCCCAGGTAAATACTCTTGTTTTGAAGCCTGATGTAGGTACACACGGCGACACGTCCAGCATTAGCTGGCCACACGTACCTTGAATCACTTATAACGTCGCGTGGTCAGCATTAGCTGGTTATGGACACCTTGACGTCGCTGTGTGTACTCCATAAACCATAGATGAGTGGTAGTTTCATTAAACTATTCTACGTTTGAAAAAGTTCCCGTCATTATTGTATACCCCTCCGCTCGTCTCGGGTATGTATGTAAATTAATTATAGTATAAGAGATAGATGCACTTTTTGTTATCATCAGTTGCAAGGCTGATTCTGTATTCATAGGGTGAAGAGCATCTCTGTGATGGGGATGGACCAGGTCTGCCTGCATAACTCCAGTCGGTTTAGGAGTTACAGCCGTTCAAAGGTCTGGCTAGTGGCAAAAAATTAATATGCAGATATTATTGTAATATGCACTGTAGCCCACTGCACCCTATGAATACTGAATCAGCCTTGCAGCTGATAACAGCAAAAAGTACGTCGATCCCTTATACTATATGATGGGTGTTATATTTTCAGACATGATTTTGGAGTGTTCGGGTACCTAGAAGGGCACGAGTACAGAATGTATAACACGTACGACGTACACTTCTACGCCTCGTTCGCTTTAGCGCAGCTGTGGCCTAATTTACAGGTAAATAATAAAATTTTTCAATCCTAATATTAGTAGCAATTTATGCTACTAATATTTGCTAAACTCAAGCTTCGGGCGGCAATGAGCGGGGCTCATTGCGCAGCATGGGTAGGCAGTGAGCCCTGCACAAGGTGGACCGACGACCTGGTGAAGGCGGCGGGAACGAGTTGGATGAGGTCAGCGCAGGACTGGTCGTTGTGATCATCCTTGGGGATGGCTTATGTCCAGCAGTGGACGTGTTTCGGCTGAGTTGATCATCATCACTATAAGCAGCTTTTGCCCACCCACTGTAGGGTATAAGCCTGCTCCCCATTATGCCACTCTTTGTTGTCCGCTGGCTCCGTCCACCTGGCTGCTGGCCGACCCTCTCCTCTCTTGTCTGATGATGATGACCACCGGATGGGCAACCCACAAATGCGTAGAGCTTAGTTTTGATTAACATTAGGAGTCGCGGGCGCCGCTAGTGATAAATAATTTTAATGAATTATCCGTTATTTAATGTGTCTTTTGTAAACAGGTGGTGCTACAATACATGTTTCGTGACGCAATAGGAATGGAAAGTGAAAAATGTAGACAATCACTGTATAGTGGAAAAACTGTTAAATTCAAAATCAAAGACTCCGTTCCTCACGACTTGGGTGATCCAGGTAAATTGATTTTCAACATCTAAACGTTCCATCCACTAAAGTGCTAAATTTTAAGCCTTTTAAGAGAAACGAGAGGAGAGATCAGTTTATATTCTATTCGATGTTACCGGTCTGCTTAACTTTGATAAGAGCTGGGTATATTTACTAGAATATAGCATTTGAACAATCTATTACAAACCATGTTACATACGTAACCTAATCTGTATCCTAATTAGTCTAATCCCTAAAAGGCCAAAATCGGTAAAAAGCCGCAAATCGATGTACAGGATAGCCGTTTGGTACACAGGTACTTTAGGTTAAAACAATTATTTTGGACCGGCAGTTCTTAAAAATATTTCCCTTAGGACGGGTATTTTTAAGAACTGAAATCGCTTTATTGACGTTAGATTTGAGGATTTTACGAGACATTTGGCATATATGCTTTACTTCACGTAATGTGGTAAAGCATTCCGGATCAAAGCTTCGATACTATGTATACGCTGATGCAATAAATTGGAAAATGTATTGATTCGAGGGCCTTGTGACATGTAGAAACGTAGAAAGGACACTATTTACCAATAGTTCATAATCGAAAATTAATCTTTATAATCAACAGAAGACGTGCCATTTTCGAACATAAACGCGTACAACATCCACGACGTGAGCGAGTGGCGGGACCTGAATCTCAAGTTCATACTGCAAGTAATGCGCGACTACCGCCTGCTACGCGGCCACTGCGCTCCCTTCGGCAACGAAAGGTACCGCTCCATGGCGTATATAGACGACGTCAGAGAGGGTACTGAAGACGACCTGTACTCGAGGTCGACGGGCCAGGCCGACGTCACCGCGTCGCCCTTCGACACACCGGACTCGACGGAACATTCTACGCCAGTTAGAAGCGTAGAGAAGCCGAGCGGCGTCGGTGATATTTTAGATCTTTTGTACAGGTAGGATTCTTTACAACATAATTTTCAATAGTTGAATACATTTTTTTACCCTTATTGATCAAACGAATTGAGCCATGCAGCGACAGGATACTTATTAATGACAACATTGTTTACAATCATTGAATACATTCTTTTACTCTAATTGTGAATGGAACTTAAGCTCTCTAGAAGGGTGTATACAGCGTATAAACTTAAATGCATTACATATCGAAGGGGGTGCTTCAGAACTTCAAACTGAACAACTTTTACTATAGAGACAAAATTTAAATCGCGAAAAAAATAATCTTTTTCATAAATTTTGATTGAGTAGCTATTGACATTTTCTATGAAACAGCTTTTTTTTCGCATTCATGTTGGTTCCATTTCCATACTACAAGTTGTTCAGTTTGATGGTGTGAAGCACCTCCTTAAGTATGAATCAGAATCAGAACTTTATTTGTAAGAACATAGGTGCATTCAGGTGGCTAATAGAGATGAGCGGAAATACACAATACGAAAATCATTCTCAAGCAATGTTACCTCGAAATTCACATCACCCTTTCAGCCGATCAAAACTTTCAAATTGGTGTACTAGATAACAAAGGGGGTTTACAAATTGAATAATAACGTAAAATAATTGTAAATAAACAGAAGTGCAGAAGCTGAAGCAGATGACAGTGAGATGAAGCAGGAGCCCCGGGAGCAAGCAGCCATAGTGTGGGATAGCAGACGGTACCTCGCGGAGATGTACTCCTCGTGCGTCACCTTGTTGCGGAGGGCTGCGCTGTGGGACGCAGATGGCGACGGACTCATTGAGAACGGGGGGAGTCCCGACCAGACGTACGATGCTTGGGTTATGACGGGGCCGAGGTTAGCAACAATGGATTCTAAATTAGTTTAAAAGCCGACAGCTCTGTTGGAGTGGAGCATGCTCCGGATAGGCAGGTCGTGGGTTCGAATCCCGCTCGCCGCCCGACTCTTTCAATCTTTAATTTGATTAAGCTAACATGGCATACATGTAGAATAACTTTGACACTCAATAACAACTTGCCAACTTGCCTTGATGACCCGGTTGGTGTCATTGGCTACCATGCCAGATTGCCAAACCAGGGTTCGAATACAGGTTCGACCATGGATATGTTTGTGCCGTTGTAGCACGGTTTTCACAATAAAAAGCCTAGTAGCTTATGTTTGGAATCATTACAATGTATGTGTGCCTGTGAGCGTTATATATTTATTTATTTTTGTTGAAAGTAATGCCATGATAAGTAAGGTAAGATTGAAAGAAATTTTTTATCTTCACTCTTTAATTTACACTGTGTGGCTATCTCGTGTCTAGTTGACTATAATCGTTGAGTGTTTCACTTTATCACTCTCGATCAAAATCTGAAATTTTATAGGCAACTTAATGATTTTGATTTTAAAATCAAGAACTAAAATAGCTTAGACTGTTAAAACCTATATCAATGACAATCGTCAATATACACAATATAGTAAAAGTAAGAAATAAAGAACGGCGCTCCCTTTTGATTCTTATTGATTTCCTCGCGTTAAACTCCCTTGAACATTGGAATGTTTGAATGAGTTTAGGTTAAGACAAAAGAAAAACTATTGAAGAGAACGGCTGTAAGGGCTAAATCCCATTGCCTTTCCGAAAGAAATAAGAATTAAACAACTATGACAAGCGTCATGCGCCAAATAGAGATGATGAGAACTTAATACTGATGTCTTCGTTTGTAGTGCCTACTGCGGCGGGCTATGGCTCGCGGCAGTGAGTGGGGTCCGCAATATGGCGCGTATCCTGGGCCACGAGGAGGACGAGCGGGAGTTCTCCAAGCTCGCGGAGCAGGCGAGCAGCTCGTACGAGGAGAAGCTGTGGAACGGCTCCTTCTACCGGTTCGACACGCGCCCCGCCAACAAACACGTCGTCATGGCTGACCAGCTCGCCGGACAATGGTACCTACGTAATGTTTTATATTCATATTAGAGGTAGTAAGGAAAGGTAGTCATCATCATCTCAGCCGATAGACGTCTAGTGCTGGATATAGGCCTGCCCCAAGGATCGCTACAATGACCGGTCCTGCGCTGCCCTCATCCAACGGGTTCCCGCAGGCGGTCCATGTTGCGCTTTCCGGTACGCGGTCGTTACTCGAGAACTCTATTCCCATCGGCCATCTGTTCTGCGAGCAATGTGAGCTTATTGCCACTTTTGTTATGCAATTCTTTGGGCTATGTAGGCTACTATTGCTCTTCTGCGAATCTCTTCATTTCTGATTCGATCTAGCAAGGAAGGTAGTGCTTTTTTGCATTTCAGCATTCCTTGACATTTTTGATTTCCCAGATTTATGTCAAAAAATAAAAATGTTTTTGTGACAACCTAGGACGCCCCAGATATCGCTGAAATGACGTAGTGGAAACTGACGTACGTGAGTTTCAAGCTAGCATCTGGACAAAAGTTGCGCAGGATCGGGAAAAGTAGCGCTCTCTCATTTCGGAGACCCACTTTTGGTCGCCGAGCCACCGGAGTTAGTTTATAGGTGACGACGGCCCAGAAAACTTTCCAAGATATGGCATGGCTATCAATGGTTGACTTGAAATAATCTGATTTACTGGACCGATTTTCTTACGCTTGTCAGCTTTGTCAGAAGGCTTGTCTTCCCAAATCAGCAACCCATTGCTGGGCATATACCTCCCATTCATTGCGCAATTCCAAAATCCCCTCACTGCCTTGTGCTAATCTAATCCAATGCAAACCGTCACTCGCACAATGTCATCGGACCAGTGTGCTGGTGGTCTGCCTACTGACCTCCGTCCCTCTCTCGGCCACCACTCTTCGAGCCATCTCTATTTCAACTTTGTGACCTGCTTACCCACGTCACTTGACTCGTTCACTGCATGAAAACGACTCTCTCGATAGAGAAAGGTCGCCCTTTACATGTCTTTCCTATTTTTTGTATCAATATGTCTGTATAACGGTTCGGATCCTGAAGATTAGTAGCAGAATTAATCCATGACGTTTGTTCAGGTTCCTCCGCGCATCCGGCTCGACGGACCAGGTGTTCCCGGAGGCGAACGTGAAGAAGGCTCTGAGGACGATATACGAGCACAACGTGCAGCAGTTCGCGGGCGGCCGCCTGGGCGCCGTCAACGGGTTCGTGGCCGGCGCGCGCGGTCACGTCGACACTTCCACGCTGCAGAGCGAGGAGGTCTGGACCGGGGTCACCTATGGACTCTCTGCGCTTATGATTTATGAAGGTAAGTGCTTTAATGGTGAGGTTTTATATTGATAATGCGTTTGGAACTTGTTTTGATATTATGATAATCAATATATTTTTAAATTATTTGAAAAAAAAAACTTTTTTAATTATTTTAATAATTATGAAAATATAGAAAACATAAAAGCGAAAATGCCAAATTCAGGATAAGATTGAATTTTTTGTACTTTTAGTCAAGAACTAAGAATCATCTGGAAAATTATCTTAATAATTTCGAACCCTGGTTTCAATGTATAGTAATGACGAGACCGAGTATTTAGGAGGTAAATATTTGAAAATTTTTAACTACGGGTCAGCGCACCTCTAACGGAAAAACGCTCAAGCAATTTTCATTGATAAATTGATAATCATTAAAAAATTGCGTGCAAGAGATATCGTGAACACAAGCAACAGGGAATCATCTCTTGCATGCTATTTTCAACTCTATTTAAATTACTGTCGAGTTCATTATTTAGGTATCAAAAACTGCTCGAGCATTTATCCGCAAGATGTGCGCTGACCCTTAGAAGTAAAGCCTGACCAGAAAAACAAATCTCCATGTTGTGGATAATCATTGGAATTTATTTTTGTACTTTTTAGGTTATAATTGATCGTAGCGCCCCCATAGCAGGTTTTTATTTATTCGTTCTACGTTGATCTTCTAGATCTAGATCATGTTATTACTATTGAGTGTTAGACTGGTCGAATGACTATCATGTCTGTCGAACCAATGTTTACATGGTCGATTCATAGCCAGGTTGCGAATATGATATCGGTGATTGAATACCGGTTATTAGGTACAAAAAATTGTCATCACCTTCCTTTAAAAGCAATGTCCGTCACTGACGACAGGAAAATAATAAACAAACTAAAATTAATTAACTTTTTACTTGCATTCACGTTTCATACGCTTGATAAGAAAACTTGTTGTTATCAGAGTGTATGTTATGTGTTTTTGATGATTAGATAGAGATTATCTTCGTTTGTGTACAATATTAGCTCGAGTGTTATTAACTTATCGATACTTACTATGATTTTTATTTCATGATCCGACTGCAAAATTATGCACCTATTTGTTTGGTGAACGAAATATGATTTAAGTGAATGTTTATACAAAGGTTCATACAACGCCGCCGGGTTGCCTAGCAAAATCGTCCCTTTACCATGTCGATTTATGGTACCATTTCTTCCACCAATCTATTTGGGACGTAAATGAGGTGCCATATGAAGGAGACCAATTTAAAGAACTGGTAAAATTAGGGTTGACACCTCTCAGTCTGCCGCAACTATCCCGAGGATCCCTAGAGGATGCCAGGTTAAAAGAAGTCATTTTTAACCCTTAGAGTTGTGATGTTTTGGCAGAATGAGTCGTGGCAACCCTAGTTTTTCCAGTTCTTTAGATTGGTCTCCTTTTGATGGCACCTCATTTACGTCCCAAACAGATTGGTGGAAAAAATGGTACCATGAATAATAATGGTAAAGGCACATGCGGCAAGATTTTGCTAGGCAACCCGGTGGCGTTGTATGAACCGCTGTATAAACATACATTAAATCACATTTCGTTCACCAAACAAATAGGTGCATAATTTAGCGGTCGGATCTCGGACCATTTGGGTTTCCTAAACTACACATAATGGTAGTTATAGATATGGAAATTTAATTCTTTACTTGGAATCAACTGTTTTGTTGAATAAAAGGCGTATAGTTGCAAATTATCCTAAACACCCTGGTTTTTATTTTTTTGTTAAAATTCGAGTACCAACACTTTACTTCAGAGTAACCTATCGCTAAAGCCTATATAGTTTATATTATATTAGTCGTGTTTTTATGTATTAACAACATCTTTATACCAGTCAAACATCGTTAAAGTTAATTGCACGACAACACGAACTATAGACCCGGCATGATTGATGACGTATTAAAAACTAAGACAAACGTTAAAGCAAATACCTCACACCTGCAATGACAAGTAATTAACATTTATCTAATCGTTATCCGTATTAAAATCGAGACAAACGTTTTACATAGGTACCTAATTGCTTATGCGAATAACGTAGACCATATAACTAGGGACCAGCCTCGCGTTAGCATTCCCCTCGGCCAAGTTACACGATCAATTGATCAGTCTAGCAATATCTTCAAACTAGTCTCGTTTGGGGTTCCCAAATGAGACTAGTTTGAAGATATTGTTCCTCAATTA
Source organism: Agonopterix alstromeriana (assembly GCA_963924505.1). Lineage (NCBI taxonomy): Eukaryota > Metazoa > Arthropoda > Insecta > Lepidoptera > Depressariidae > Agonopterix > Agonopterix alstromeriana. The sequence continues at coordinate 10,866,510 of OZ004670.1, forward strand.
TAGGTTGTCTCGTTTAGTGATAAGATATAAAATTGTATATGCACACACAATTTCGGAACACGAAATCATTTTGTTACCCCAAACGAGACTAGTTTGAAGATATGGCGAGACTATTTTTTTAACAATCAAAATTATAATGTAAAGTTATGGAATAAAATCCAAAGATTTGATGGTATCAAAAAGTTTCAGAAAAGTGTGTTAGTAGAATTACACGCGTAACTCTTCCATAGTTATATGGTCTAAGACTAAAAACGTTTACTAAAACTTTAATCAACCCTCCGTAGGCATGCACGAAGAAGCCTTCGCAACAGCAGGCGGAATGTACAACACTATGACACAAATGGGCCTCTCATTCGAGACTCCAGAAGCGTTGTACGAGAATGGAAATCACCGCTCTATCGGCTACATGCGCCCGTTGGCTGTCTGGGCCATGTTCCAGGCAATCATAGCCAGACCACCACCCCAGCCAGTCCTGGCTAACGGCCAAGCACACGGGGCAACTAAACCACATTTATAGGAATGGACTGATTGTATTAACATCGAGCTTTGCCTAAATAAAAACTGTATTTGCAATAAAATTACAGCTAAGCTAAGGCGGCGTTGTTGTAATCTTGTTCAAAATATGTTTTGTGTATACCAAAATTGCGACTGGATCCTTGTAAATTTGACTAGACTCGATTGTCAGAATAATAAGGATATTAGAAAATGAGTGTGTTATTATGTACAGTTGGCCAAAAAGTTGTCTACCAACCTAAGGTTGACATTCATTTGCACATCATAAAATAATTATTTATTTTTGATGTCTTGTTTAATAGCTGTTATGAACTATCTGGAGGCCTTTGCCCTACAGTGGGATCCTACAGGCTATAACTTAACTTACTTAGGGCCTGTTTCACCACTTGTCACCATTTTGTACAGCTCTGATTTGTTCTCGACCATAAAATAATACATGAGATTAAACACCAAACTACATGACATTGGCAGAATTGCCGCGCTAGACATAAGCAACCGGCCAGCCATCAAACTTACTAAGAAGTCGTAAAACAGGCCCTTACTGTTTTGGATTTGAATCTAGAACGATTCCAATCTAAACCTTAGCCATATTGTCATTAGCTAAGTTTTCTAAAAATTTGATAGATCACTTTCTGGCCGGCTGTACACAAAATGTTGAGACGGAAGCCCGTCATTTGATGACGCGGGCGCGGTGTTCCACCGCAATGTATTTTGTTCTTTTAGATGTATTGTTGGAGTACTTAAAGCTATTTATGTGATATAGTTATCGTGCTACAAAAAAATCAAGTGTGATTCTGTAATGTAATGTTGAGATACGTTTTTACTTACCAATCGTTATACCAATGAAATTGCAACGAAAGTATTGTACTAAGTTATTATTATACCTATTTATTGTTTATTTTATTAATAATTATGTGTTGTAATAAATAATTTAATTTGACACAAATTGTGTAAAACTTTAAACGGTGGATGTTCAATCGATTTTCATTTTACATCTATCATGTCATGTACAGGTGGTTGCATATTAACATCGACATAACTCGGGCCATTGTAATATTAACCGTCCATAGTATCAATTTATCACCTTAGCTACGGTTTATACAGACGTGTGACGGTGGCGGATAATCTAAGTAACACAATATAAACCTTATAGTACGTAGCATAGCGTCGTTATTGTCGTACAGGAGAATCTCGCCCGCGCCTCCAGCATATGTAGGATGCCACCGTGATACGCCGAGACCGAGACAACGCTATCACACCTTCGCTCTCTTTCTATTTGCGAGCGAACGAACGAGATAAAAGACGTGATACAGCCGTATCACGTGTAGCATGCTACGCATGCAGGTGACGTCGTCTGGAGGCGCGGGCGTAATTCTCCAAATGACACTATGCTACGTACTATAAGGTTTATAATTGCGTTACTTTGACTATCCGCCACCGCCACACGTCTCTTCTGTATAAACCGCGCCTTATATTTTGACACTCCATGTTTTCTACCGGATGTTGTCGAATTGGCCCTTGGAAACCCTTCTTATTTTTACTTCTACATTTCTTTATACAAACTAAATCTGTTTCTTACCTGAGCATATCGGTATAATAACTAATTTCTCTAAAGCACATGGCGCCTTTGACCCAATATGTTTTGTATAAACAATGAAAGTGTTTAGCGATGTTAAAGAATAATCTCCTGAACATGTTTTTAGGTACTTAATAACGCCAATGCTTTATTTAATTTAATAAATCCAATGTGAAATAGAAATAATGTTTTTTTTTTAAATATGCCTACACGTTTTCTCTACAACACGTTTATTTCAAGGTTTTTTAAAATTCGTTATGAAACTCAATTTAAACTCAAAATAGGAAAATATTTTATTTTCACATAATCACTTAGCAGTGTAGTCTGGCTCAGAATAGACAACCCCATCTCTTCCAGTGGGAGCAAAACTTGAAACCGGTACCAAAAGTACAGTTTCTGTACCGTTCCTTAGCGGTTCTTGCACTTTCGGTACCTAGGTACCGGTTCCAGTCGGATACCGGTACTCCGCCTACAAGTACCGGTAGCCAATTCGGGTACTACATCTGTTTTCTCACTCTTAACTATCATGCACATGTGTCTGGTAGCGGTATAATACCGATACGGATTAGAAATTTAATAGTACAGGTACTACGCCTATTCCCGGTTCCAATAGTACCGGTACCCGCCTGGAACCGGCATCACACCAAGACCAATGGTACCGGTTCCGAAAAATTCCGGTATATCAAGCCCTGCATGAGAGATACCTACCATAGAAATAAATCAAGATAGAACGGATATAATCATTGTTTTACTTGTGTTCCGCGCGTGCCTGTTTCGGACCACCCGTGTATTTAAGAATTATTGTTTTAATTGTCATTAAATAACGTTTTTAATTAAAATTAAGTACTCAAATCTTCAGTCACCTCAGAACTTTTGTTTCTGCAGTTAGAAACCAAGCAATAAGGTAGTTTCTCTGATTTGTCACCGATGTTTATCGTAGCTTGACTCTGTGCGTAATGAGTAAACGTATGAAAAATTAAGAAATCTATTGCTTAATGTTGGCATGCGTGGCGCACACTTTACCGTTCTATCTTAATTTATTTCTGTGGTACCTATCATGGAGAAATTACACGCTCTCCTGGGTACCTACGGATCGAAAGGTTAGCCACAGTAATGGTAGGTTCTTGGCGCTTCATATGAGCTTGAAACCTTCAGTACGTAAGAAGAGGCCTTGCTAGAACCGCACGTCTGAAAAGATAGTTGGTAGTGTGGCAATGTTTCTGACCATCACGAAAAGGATTATGGTCGTGCAGTGGCGGATTTGCAGTATTGGCCGCCCTAGACCCCAGGTCATATAATAAGAACTAACCGCCCCTTTCTCAGCATTCTCATCATATACAGACTACATAATGAATTTACTTTTTTGACAACTTTTATCGAAATCGATACAGAAATATAAATAATTCGAGCAAGCCTTTAGACTATTTAGGTACATTGAGTTATTTCTTGTTATCATCTGTGAATTATTTGTCACGATTGGCTGCCCCTAATATTTGGCCGCCCTAGGCCCGAGCCTTCTGGGCCTTGGGGAAAATCTGCCACTGTCGCCGTGAGTGAATACAATTACATCAACCGATTTGAAATGTACAATTGTCACAATCACTTTTATTTACGTATTGGTTACAATTTTTATTTAAAATTAATGGCCTTTTACTTGTGACTAGCACTGCATTCTCTGAGCAATGCTGCAATATCAATTAAAAAAAAACCTCACATATTACTAATCTGAATGCATATGAACTACAACATTTTGATAGATTATTTTATCTCTTCAACAATGATACGTATGATAACAGGTTACGCTTTATAATTCACATTCGCGTGTCGCACGCCCGACGCGCTGGTCGTCTCTCGCATTGTTTTACTTCTAACTGTTCTATAAGGACAAACCATGGAGGAGGATCAAGTGCCGAAATACGGACTAAAAATCCCACTTAATCATGAATATCCGCTTCAAACCAAACAGTCAATTAAACCGAGAATCAGTCAAATGATCGACATGATGCCGATGGTGTTACGGTGAGTTAATAACATTCTACATTTGCCTGTTTATTACGCGATCGTTGTTGTTTACCGGTGTTATTATTTTCAGATTATTAAGATCTAATATATGGAAGAAGATGCACAATAAGCGACCATTCATCGATGGCATTAATCAGATCTCCGCACAGAGAATGCATGGTGAGTTATTTTGTAAGTTCATCTACTATACTCATATATCTTCTGTACTTCATTCCAAATAAGGACGACGAGATTTTCCAATCCCTATTCAGCTTTCTGGCTAATTCTGATTACCAAATGTTATTAATTTATTGGATCATATACTATCCGACATATCTTGGACGTTACTAAAGCTGTTCTAAGAATAAGCGAGAGGAAGTGTTTCAAATCTCTGTTTCAGTAATGCAAAATGGCCTTAAAATTTCGTTGCTGTTTTGAATGGAGTATATGTTAGCATCTATGTTGCTCTATATGGGTAAGGTAGTGTTTACCCATATAGAGCAACACGGCCGGTGACTGGAGCCGAGTTGCTCTAACATCACAACTGATTTAAAGTTAAAATCGGAACTAATTCTTGTTCATTCAAAAAATGTTAATACAAAGTAAGTAGTAAGGAAACTGCTTAGTTAAATAATCATCATCATCATCATCATCTTATTTAAGAGCTACGTTCTTGTCGGTGGAGCATTCGCCAATCCTGTCTCTTTTCCGCTATTGTCTTGAGTTCTTGATACGACACGACATCCACCTTTTCCTTTACTTGGGCTAGACAGCTCATACAGGGTGTAAGGAAAATTATCATTGACCTTTAAACCACATACTCTACCATTATAAACTGTATAACTTTTACTATAGGGGCAAAACAGTCAGCGCAAAAAAATCAGGGTCCTTATTAATATGCCGACGGTTTTTTAAGGGGATGATCACACCATTCAACTGAACAAATTCCGCTATCCTAGATTAAAATAGCAAAAAAAATCTGCTGGTCCATACCATACAGATGTAGGTCTCATAGAGTTGTTCTGTCTGGTCATCCTCGATCAAAAAACCGTCTGCATATTAAGTTGGAGCCTTGTATTTCGAGGCATGTATTATACCCACAGTCCATTATGTGGCGACGGGCTCACCCCCCGTCACACTGGACAGAGTTTCGGTGCTACTTGTGAAACGTGGATTTTCTGCGGATTCAGAATATCTCTGACTACCCCCTCGGGGAATATAGTCGTGAGCATATCGTTATGCTTATATTCTGTTAACACAATACAAACTAAAAATTTTACCTTAAATTAAGTTCGATTTTTATTATTCGGACTGTATAACTTAATATGCTGACAGTTTATTAAGAGAATGATCAGACCATCAAAATGAACAACTTTCTCTAAGGGACCAACGAAAAAATAGGGAAAAAATATCTCCTGTCCCATAAATTTCGCACGAGTAGGTTTGCAGTTTTGTATGGAACAGTAGATTTTTATTCGCGATTTCGATGTTGGTGCTATAAAGAAAGTTGTTCATTTTGACGGTGTGATCATCCCCTTAAAAGAGTGTCAGCATATGAAGAAGAACCCTATACAACGTGTTAATGAATAAGCGCAAAACCTCATACACCCCAACTGATTTACAACAAAATAATTAGATTGAACAAATAATGTCATTATTTTGATGGTTAAAATTTAAAGTTATTCACATTTTAAGTTTTGAGGCATGATGATCTGTTATCATTTCAGCAATGAATGATAGCGCTAGTGTGCTCATGGATACATTTTAAGAATCTTGTTTTGGTAGTAAGTAGGGTGAGTGTGCCCTTGCGGTGGTTTGAGATCGAGTTCAGTAAATTTTAAATTTTACAATCAAATTATTTTTATTATTTAATATTTTGAAAAAAATTACCTATGTTGAAACCATGGTAATTCAATTCTGCTCTCGATTCTAAACAAACTACTTTCTAGTTTTGCGTTAATTCATTAACACGTTGTATATTTTTTAGGATGTCCAATCGGAGGTATTGGTGGAGGTACGATCGGAAGAGGTTTCAGAGGAGAATTCTGCCGATTCCAGCTGTACCCCGGCCTGTACGAGTACGTCACAGTACCTGAATGTCAGTTCATTGTACACATAACGAATGCTAAGAGAGAAACCATTTTTCAATCTGTCTTATCTACGTACGAGTAAGTTCAAAACCACTTATTTATAACACAACTATTATACAAGACATAAAGCCATTGATCTGTAATATTATTATGAAAAGTCAATGTATATAACTAAATGCGTTACATACATAAGACCCCTTATTCGTCCCGCTTCAGACCATGAAACTAAACAACCTAATCTATGGGAACTTGTCAAAATCTAACCATTTTATCTATGTATAAATCAAAAACTGTTATTTAGCTGTATCACTTAGTTCGTTTGATTGCAAGTATGTAAAAATGAGAAAAAATGCTACGTATACAGGGTCCTTCTTAATATGCTGACTCTTTTTAAGGAGATGGCCAAACCATCAAACTGATCAACTTCCTCTATGGTACCAACATCGAAATCGCGAAACAAAAATTAGCTGGGTCAAGTAGGCACTTATTTAAGAGCTGATTTTCTTTTCGCGATTTCGATGTTGGTCCCATAGAGAAAGTTGTTCAGTTTGTTGGACCGAACATCCTCTTAAAAAAGTGTCAGCATATTAAGAAGGACCCTATATGCAGCCCGTCGCAGCTTACGTACCACGTAGCTTACGACGCGAAGCGATTGTAGATAGTATGAAGTACGAGACAATTTCAATACTGATGCAAATCTCGTAATCAGTATCGCGTCGTAAGCTACTTGGTACGTAAGCTGCGACGGGCTACGTGTAAACTGCGATGGGCTACGTATACGTAGCATTTTTTCTCAGTGTAGGTACTTATTTTAAATAGGAACTTGCACTCCCGCATCCCGCGTGCAAATTATATTTTATCGGGTGGGAAGGGCTGAGCGCCCAGCGCGTTTGATCAAACGTTTAAAATTGCATTTTGTGTACCTGTTTAAACTAGTATGTCTATAACTTTCTAGTAAAAACCTGCTCGCATTGGGATCATATAGACAATAACATTTTTGTCTGCTTTACAATATAATTATACTTTTAGCAAACCGAAAAATGCTCCACGATCATGGGAATGGAATCTGAATGCGGCGGATTGTGAATACACCGGCCTGTACCCACGTGCTTGGACAACATATGACTTGTCTAAGTATGGAATAACTTTGGTCTGCCGTCAAATATCTCCTGTTATACCTCATAATTACAAGGCAAGTAATTTTTCAAACCATATACCTAAAAATACTATAATTAAATCAATGTTTTGCACTTTTTATCGCTGTAAACTAATTCCGATTTCCTAAAATGATTACAGGACAGCAGCTTGCCGTGTGCAGTATTTGTATTTTCAGTAAAGAATGTTAGCAATGAGCATAGAGATGTTAGCATTACATTCACTTGGACGGCTGTCCTGGGAGATAACAGCAGAAAGTTCAAAGGTAAGTTAATGTCTAGTTCATTTTATCAATATGATAATGATGATTCATAAAGCGAACTGATTAATAAAGTGTTGATTTATTTAAAGAAATGTGTTCGGGCAATATGTGGTGTAGGGCCTTACGAAACGTGTAAATTGTTATTGTTTCCAAAACTTGGCGTTTTGACACTCACTGGGATGTATAGAAGGTGTTACAAAGTAAAAATAAAAATATTAATCTTTTAAGGGGGTTTTTAAGACCATCAAACTGAACAATTTTCGCTATGGGACCAATATAGAAATCGCGAAAAATAATCTGCTGTCCCATACATTGAGCTCGAGTAGATTTGCAGTTTAGTATGGAACATCTGATTTCCATTTTGGTCCCATAGTGAAAGTTGTTCAGTTTGATGGTCTAAACCACCCCCTTAAATATTTATTTGTATTTTTGTATCACGTTGTATATTTGAAATGTTTAAATTTTTAAAACGGAACTCTCATTTATTTAAAACAGCACGTGACATTAACCCTAGAAATGCCAGAAACCCAAACTCAACGACTGGTACTGCCCATGGACTACGCTGTTTCAAAGAAATTGTTCTAACATGTGTAATGAAGTTTATAAAAAAATACCTGTGAGATTTAAGGTGCCACCCATGAAACAAATGTTGAAACAGGCGATGCCAATGGTTCGATCCCCGCCCAGACCGACTCGTACCAATGAGTTTTTCGGAATTTATGTACGATTTGTAACACCACTGGCTTTTTGGTGAAGGAAAACATCGTGAGGAAACCTGCGTGCCTCAATGTCGAGGCATGTACTGTACCCATTGTCTTGTATAAGTGGCGACGGGTTCTCTCCACGTCACACTGGACAGAGTTTCGGTGCTGCTAGTGAAACTTGGATGTTAGGCCACAATATCAAATTATTTGACTAAAAGGAAATTACTAAGGACGTGATTTTATTAAAGCATTTATGAATTTATTGATAAAATTATCTTACAGATAACATTAAACTTGAAAGGTATTGGCAAGATGACACGGCTGGTATTGCTCTTACGCAAGAAGTGTCTAAAATCCCATGTACATTCATATTAGCTAAGAGGAAGCAAGAAGAGCCACTGGAGGAGGGAAGCTGTATGTGGAGCACACGAGAAAAGAACAACTCCGTGTGGAAAAGTATAAAGGAACACGGGAAATTGATACATGTCAATAAGCCCGAAGAGAACCCAGATGAAATGAGTAAGTTATAGTTTTGGGACAACTTATTTTTAATAGTTAAACAAGGAACCCTTATACTTTCGTCCATTCTGACTGTCTATCTGTATGTACGGCCTCAATTAAGATAACAGTAAGCCAAAAACATAAATGTGGTAGAACGAAAAGGGGATTGGAAGAAATTACCTTGTTTTAAATAAATCGAGTGAGGTTTCGTTGGATAGCTCTTTTAGCGTGGAACAAAACTCATACAAACTAAGTCTTTACAATGCTTGTATCTCGAGATATTTCCGCTCAAAGTCAAAAACAGGGCGTAATTTTTGACTATGCTTACAACAGGTGATTCTATGGCTCTAATGAGTACATTATCTCTGGGCCCGGGAGGATCTGAGTCAACTGAATTTTGTCTCGCGTGGGACATGCCTGTCATTAAATATGATAAGGAAACCAAAGTGCACAAAAGGTATGAACATATTTTTATTTGTCATTATTTAACTACAAAATATACTCTAGCTAGTTTAAACCCCTCATCCCTGACGCGGAATGCACCATAGCCTAATTATATATCACCATAATCATCTTGAATTGCGTGTCTAGCGTGTCCGCGGAGGGGGGGGGGGGGGGACTTTTCTCTACTGATCCTGTTCGAAGGTGCTATACAGGTGTACCCTAACACCGTTGCGTTGGTTTAATAGTGCTTGTACTCATGACACTGAACAACTTTCCCAAAGGAAAAAAGGAAAATTCGCAAAGTATAAAAACAACTAAATTTACAAAATGTCCGAATCAGCAACGTCAACCTTTCCGCAACCTGTGATTAGCCGATTGCATTTAGTATGGAAAGTTCAATTTCTTTTCCAATTTAGGTTTTGTTCAGGTTTTCAATGTCATGGATACAATCACCCCTTAAATTAATGTAACTGTTTACCCTAACACCTGTAGATTGATCAATGTAATAACTGTCGCTCTGTGTCATTGTCAGAGCATCCGCACGCGACGTTAAGCTTGATCCGAAAAATAAAAAACCTGCTTTGGAGGCGCTACGATCAATTATTTTTAAGTACATACAACATTTTTTTCTCATGATTATCCACAACATGGCGAGGTGTTTTATTTATCTGGTCAGGCTTTAACTTTGTAAGGACCCACGTTATGCATGTGTTAGATCCTGCATTTGTAAAGCAATGACAATACTAGATATTTTTTCAGATTTTACACTAAATATTTCGATAGCAGTGGTACAGCCGGCGCTAGAATTGCTACTTACGCTCTTAATAACTACGAAAAATGGGAAAAACAAATCTCTGAGTGGCAGGACCCTATATTAAATGACAGGTAAGTCCGATTATTTATTACTTGCCTGTTAGCGGACATTTTGTTAATTTCTGCACTGCTGGAAATTGGCGTCGCGTACTTTTTAAAAAAATTCTTGCTTTGGCAAATAACATTTAAGCTAAAAGTATTTTGGGATAACAAGTCTTTCTGTCTTGGTTTTTAAAGCTAATCTAAAACAAATAAGTCTTATTCCAATATAGACTAGTGGGGCTATTTTGTAGACAGATTTATCAAATATTATGTGAAAATCCTGATAAATGTAAAAAAGTACTCAAATCATTTTACTTGCCTACCCACTGAAATTTATAAATCTTGTTGTTACATATGGTTCATTCCAAATAGGGACGAAAAGAATTGCCGATTCCTTTCTTGCTTTCTGGCCAAGTCTGATTAGCAAATTAAATTTTGATCAGAAAGATATACTGTCCGGTCCGACATAAATCATGGACTTTACTGGAGCTGGGAATAAGCGAGAGTATTGTTTCAAATCCGAAAATTCTGTAATTCAATATAGCCTTAAAATTTCGTTGCTGTTTGGAATGGAGTATAGTATTATGTTATTGCGAATAAGCGGCGGCAGATAAATTGTACGCGGTTTTCGTTCACTGTCTATATCTAGATTATATTCTTGTATCTGTTTTGTTAAAAATAAATTTAAAAAAAAATCATCATTATAGTACTTATAGATGGGATTTTCCACCCTTTATATGCTCACTACTATATTAACCGACGGGTTAGATAGATAATATTCTAAATGTATCACATTGAGAATATTCACATTTCACTTAATGCCCAAACTGTGCAACTCAGGTAGTGATACAATCGCCACTTTTCATGGACAAAAAGCACAAAATACGCTTCGAAATTGAAGCTTGAAGATTTCCTCACAATGTTCCTCACTGAAAAGACGTTAGTAGGTACACCTTTCTACTTCTTAATTTTTTCAGAAATATACCTGACTGGTTAAAAAGTGCTTTGATAAATGAACTTTATTTTATTGCCGATGGTGGATCTATTTGGTTCGACGTGCAAGACGAGTATCCGGTCACTGATCCCAGGTACGTATATAGACTTTATACCTATGTAGGTTTTTGATTGAAATGGTGTGTTCATTAGTAAAAGGTAGGCTTCACCCCAAAAACACTCCCAAAGAAACCCTTCTCGCTTAGTCCACTTCTCCGACAGCTAACAACATTTTAAGGGTGTATTCAAACAATGAAACCTATATGTAAACCTATATGTTAACCTAATGTTCCCTAAAGAACATGGGTCGAAAAGCGAGAAAAATTTGTTGACCTAATACAAAAGTGCGGATCAGCTGATAGATTTTCTATGGGAGGTCTCAAAACTTTTTTCCTTTTTCGACCCATGTTCCTTAGGGAAAGTTGTTTAGTTTAATTGTCTGAATACACCCTGAAAATTTTGTTACTAATTAAAACTAGTGGTGTAATAAGCCGGGAACCACATGTAATGATTCCCACACTCCATAAAAATAACTAGAGTCACGTTGCAGGGTCTGCCCCGAACACTTGTCATTCGCGTGGTGTTCGCGCGGTTCGCAACCCAGCATGCCACGAGGCTCTGCAAGCCTTCTCAGTTGTGTTTTTACTCAAAAACAAACCTCGAGATTGGATAGATACTCCTTTAAACCACTTGACACCGACGAAAATGCGGTGCTAACGCACAAGCATGAAGTCCATTAATTATAAATAAAAAATAAAAAAACTAGGGGTAGAGAAACATTTACCAAAACGGCAACCGATGGCGGGCCCATACAAAACTGTCATTTAGTATGGACCTGCCGTCGGTAGCCGTCGGTTGCCGTCGGTAAATGTATCTCAACCCTTAGTTATTTTAATAGCGACGGTAAATGTGTCTCAACCCTAAACCAAAAAAAAACAATGATTGTTTCTCCCATTTACAGACATGAGTTTGGTGTGTTCGGGTACCTAGAAGGGCACGAATACAGAATGTATAACACGTACGACGTACATTTCTATGCCTCGTTCGCTTTAGCTCAGCTGTGGCCTAATTTACAGGTAGATATATATTATAAGCATATAAAGATAGTTACAAGTGAAACGTGGATGTTCTGAATTGTCAGAATATCTCTGACTATCCCCTCGGGGAATATAGCCTATGCCTAAATATACTTTTCACGTAGATTTTTTTAGAATTATGTACGGCAAATTCAAATTACTTTTATTCGAACAACAGATCCATTTGGTTAGTTTTGTTCTATTGCGGATGTTTAAGGACCTTAATAACTTTTAGAACCTTATCACAACTCGCAATTTGGTCCCTACGTTAGTTTGATATGGTTCTAAAATAATGTTTTTCGTAGGCTTTCCAACAAAGAAGATTTTTGAGTTTAATGTTTTTTTTTCCTAAATAATGTAAACTTACATACATACATAAACTCACGACCGTAATCCCTTTCGGGGTAATGAGAAACATTGCTATAACTACCAACGTTCTGTTTGAGAATGTCGTAGCAATGGTCAAATTTAGCGATTTATGTTTTAGAAACTAAATACTTATTAATATAAGTATTGTAAACTTATCTAAACTATTATAAAACTGTAACAGAAGTGTGTCTGTACATTGAAGATATTTACAAAAACAAGATTACGATATGGTTTTTAGGTGTCCCCGACTGCAGATCAACCTTTTTTTGAATTGTTGTCTGTCTGTTTGTTTATTTGTGTTTTTTTGTTTGATAGCTTATTATCAGACTTAAAATCTAGCATATAATTTGTGGCGACGAAGTCGCGTTTCATCTCGAGTATTTAATAATCGATTGAGTGGTGCTGTTTCAGATGGTGATACAATATATGTTCCGAGAAACGATTGAAATGGAAACTGATAAATGCAGACAGTCATTGTATGATGGAAAAACGGTTAAATACAAAGTGAAGAACAGTATTCCTCATGACTTGGGAGATCCCGGTAATTTAATTTAATACTTAACTAACTTTTGCCCAGGGATGAACTTTGTCTATTTTTCGTAAGCCTAAAAGTGGATTATTTGAACCCAGTCTTTTTAACAAAAACTAAAAACCGTACCGGTATCGGGTCATAATTATTTTTAAACGAGATATTTTAAAGAATTTTGTTTATAAAAATCCGCATCTATACACTCTGAAAATTCAAAAACTTTCTCTATGGCACCAACATCGAAACCCGAAAAAAATATCAACTGCTCCATACAAAACTGCAAACCTTCTTTAGCCAATTGTGGACAGCTGATTTTTTTTTCGCGATTTCGATGTTGGTCCCATAGAGAAAGTTGTTCAGTTTGACGGTCTGATCATCCCCTTAAAAAAGTGTCAGCATATTAAAAAGGACCCTGTATAACTTAGGATTCAAACGTAAATTGGGCCAGACAGCCAAAAAGCGGTAGCCAAACCATGGAAGCTATTTTTTTAGCTATAGTTTTCTTCAGTTATCAAAATTATTAACGTTTATCGTACATTTTCTTTAAAATAAAAACCATGAATGAACAGAAGATTGAGTGGATTATCTAATCAGAAAGACTACATATGAGGTTCACACACTCGATTCAAGGAGTTTTAATAGAGAAAGACCTTTCCTCATACTTTTACAGGTAACAACCAATTAACTTTTTTGCTCGATTTATTTTGCTCTAAGCGTATTATGTTTCATTTATGTACGAACGATACGGTCCTTCCAAGACTGAAACCCAAAACAGAGGAGCATCCGCCATTCTTCTTTACAAAAAACGTTTCCACTTACAGATGATCTGCCTTTCTCGCATATAAACGCGTACTGCATCCACGACGTGAGCGAGTGGCGGGACCTGAATCTCAAGTTCATACTGCAAGTAATGCGCGACTACCGTCTGCTACGCGATGCAAGGTAAGATCATCATCTATACTGTTATAAAACTGTAAAAGAAGTGTATCTGTACCTTAGATAAAGTAGATGTCTAGATAGAGTCTCGCGTCTACCGTATAAAACAAAAGTGGCCAACTTTTTTAGGTTGGTGTGCGTGAGGCGCCATACAACTTATATTTGTGTGCGTGTATACCGACTCAAGAGTTCATTGATCGTTTTTTGACGTGTTCGTAGCGTCGACTGTCAGTCTTGTTATACTTATAGGTAAATTAACAAAGATCTGTACATTTAAGATATTTATAAGAAACATTACCCTCCTTTATGTCGCGTAGTCGGGTAAAAAGATTACGATTGGCTTTTAGGTGTCCCTGACTCTAAATGAACCTTTTTAGAATTTTCGGCCGTCTTGTTTGACTGTTTATTATTTTGGTTGAGCATCACGCAAAAACGACTGAACCGATTCTGATGAAACTTTTTTTGTTTGATAGCTTATGATTTGATTTAAAATCTGGTATATAATTGGTTCGGACGAAGTCGCTGGTAAACTCTAGTCTATACTTATAAAACAGTTCCGTGACTGACTGACTGACAGACAACGCGCAGCCTAAACCGCTGAAGATAGAAACATGAAATTTGGAATATTGATTCTACAGAGGATGCACTAAGAAAGATTTTTCGAAATTTAAATTTCACGCGGGCGAAGTCGCGAGCAAAAGCTAGTCAGTCTAACTACGGATTTTCAAAAATCCTATATCCTCTGTAGAATATATATTCCAAATTAAATGTTTGGATCTCTTTTATAAGTATAGATACTCGTAATTTTGTACATTTACAGAAGCGCAACAAAGGAAGGCGAAGAGCGACCTCTTTGGGACAGTAAAGTGTACCTCGCAGATATGTACCAGTCGTGTGTCACGTTACTTCGCCGCTCCGCCCAGTGGGACACGGATGGTGACGGCCTCATAGAGAACAGTGGCAGTCCCGACCAGACCTATGATGCTTGGTACATGACTGGACCTAGGTTAGTCTTCTCTAACTTTCTTAGTTTATATTATTTGCTGGGTTCACTCTGGAGGTAAATCTTCTTCTTTCGTGTCAGCATGAGCAATTACTCATGCTGTAGTGGGAAGATTAGCCAGTCAGCCAAGATCCTATGAACGCCAGACCTTCGTTGTTTTATAAAAGCCGAAAGTTTCTCAGAGCATGCTCCCAACACAAGTAGGAGCGATGGGCAACTATGACGTTTGAGTCATCGTGGCTTTGGCAGGTAGCAGGTTAAAATTGTCCGGCTACTGAGGAAACATCTTCTAATAGTTACCCAAGTAGCATGTATTAAATTCAGCTTTTATACTTTAACGTAAATATACAACGTGTTAATTAACGCAAAACTAGAAAGTAGTTTGTTTAGAATCGAGAGCAGAATCGAATTATAATTTTTTCAACATAGGTATTTTTTTTTCAAAATATTAAATAATTTGTTTGTAAAATTTAAAATTTACTGAACTCGATCTCAACCCACCGCACGGGCACACTCATCCACTTAGTACCAAAACAAGATTCTTAAAATGTATCCACGAGCACGCTAGCGCTTTCATTCATTGCTGAAATGATAACAAATAATTTTTGCCTGAAAACTTAAAATGCGAATAACTTTAAATTTAACCATTAACCTCCTGAGTCCTGGGAGGAGTGAATGCTAAAAATTCATATATTTTTTCAATAAATGTATTTATTAGGAGTCCTTCAGTAAAGGAAAAATAATAAAAAAAAAAATTAACGATTTTCCATGGAGTTTTTCACAATGTCCTCGTGCGAGTACATGGGGACTGTGTACTCGTATGAGAACGTAGTTTTCTTACAAATTATAAGTATCAATGATGGTTTCCATTACCCAGGACAGTAACAAATGCCTGGTTAAGTTTTTAATAAACTGTGAGGTTTTTAATAAAAGTTCCATTTATAGATAAATCAACGTTTTTATTTTTACCTTCTAATGAGTGTGTCAATCAGTCTCAAAATTAAATTGTGCTAATGGACTTACTAGCTTACCTAACTAATTATTATTAATTAAATCACTTGTTTTAGGAATTAAGAATAAACCATAAACTTCTCTTTATAAGTACGAGTAAGTAACAATTAGAAAAAAAATATATATTCTTTGGTTTTTGATTAAATCAGAGATCATCAATCAACTTTGTCTTAAGAACAACATCAAGCACGTTTTAAACGTTTGTGGTGTGAAATTGGTAGTAACAATTCCTATTAATGGTCAGACAGAAGTAAATGTTGCATTTGCAACATTTAGTCCTACTTTTTTTGTTGCAACCGACTAAACGGCATCTGCTTTGTTTTTCTGTCATTATAGGCAGATGGGCAGCTTTCTGAGTACGTCGAGTAGTAGATGGAATAGGACATACTTCCAATCTTCTTTTTTTGTGCTTAGGCTGCAGCTCTCCTTCAGACTCATTATCGCCATTGGAGTCTTCATCGGAACTGACATCGTTCTCCTCAATCATCTTTTGTCCTAACCGCAATTTATATGTTCGCAGTTGTTCTATTTCTTTGGCAGGTTTATTCTTCGTAATGGCGTCAGACCGATAAAGAAGCCAAGAGTTAGCAACAGCCAAATCAAAGCAGTGAAAAGTAAATCGGATAGTCCACTTCTTCGTCCTGGCTCTCGAAGGACATACAGCAATCATGCGGTCAATTAAGTCTACACCTCCCATATTTGTATTATATTGTTTAATAACTTCGCACCACCATTTCATATTCCTTTTTCTTTTTTGACCACCTTCTGCACATATCAGTTTTTTCAGACGCGTAGCAAGATGATAACATAATCACTGGCTTATTGTCAAACCATTTAGTTAATGCTAACATCTCGTCTGTCGAATACATTGAGTGGCAACACCCGCGTCCTACTCGTCGCATATCCGCATCTGACATCAAATACACCTCTTTGGGGATTCGGTTCTTCATTAGTGTCCCTGCCGATAAGAAGCCACGATTGAGAAGGGTCTTGACCAATTTCAGGGAGGTAAAATATCTGTCAAAGTATAATATGTGCCCAGGAACGAGCAACTCGGTAAGCTTCAATACTGCACATTCATTTGATATAAATTCTTCAGTTAAATCACTTGAAAAGGTTGTATCTCCTTGAGATACAAACATGTCGCATACAATTCCGTTTGGATTTGCTAGTACAAAAATCTTAAGTCCTACTGGATGTGGTTTGTTGGGAACATATTGTCGAAGACCACAACTCCCTGTGAAAGGAATCATCATTTCGTCTATGCAAATGTGCTGTGATCGTTCTTGCAGCATACATCCTTCCAAAACACGATCAAAAAGTGGTCTTACTTTCCAGATTTTATCCGCAAGTCGTTCTTCAGCAGTTATATCATCGTCATAAACAATCTTTAGGGATGTACGAATCTTGAAAAACCTGTCTCTCTCCATGGCTTCAGCGATAAGAGGAACTCTCCATTTCTTGGACCAATACATTGTAATGTGTGGGTAGTTTAAACATGACATGACGAAATTTATACCAAGAAAAACTTTTAGTTCTTTTAGTGTTAGACCTAAGCTTTTGCCTGTCTTTAAAATGGCACTCCTGTTTGTTTGAAGAACAATGTTGTTTAATAAGCTGTCGTCCACGTAATCGTTTATGTAGTCATAGGGACCCCAATCACTTCTATCCCGAGAGATATAAGCTGGTTGGTTAAGTTGTATTGGCACATCGTTCAAAAGTTTTGTGCCGTTCCAGTCTACCGATTTGTAATACGCTCGAGTTTCATTAAAAGATCGTCGAGAAATTCCACGAGCTCGAATTCTGGCGCCGCGACCCCTACATCGCGGTCTACCCCTTGTCAACATTTGTCCACGAGAGATCCCACGTCTTTGGGAACGCCCTCTGGTTGCTCTTCTACCACGAGAGATCCCTCGTGAACGCCTGCTTGGCCGTCCTCTCCTTGGTGGTGGAGTGCTTATTTCCGGTGGCGGGAACCATGGGCTGTCTGGAAGGGCATCTTCCTCAGGTTGGAACTCCGGGGGTTCATAGCCTCCCTCTTCGTTTAAGAGATCTTCATCCAGGTACTCTGTATTGATTTCCAATATATTATCGGGTACATCGCTGTTTTCAGACTCGCTTTCAGACGAAAACTCCAGTCTATTAACGTCAAATAGATCGTCTTCACCTTCAGAGCAACCTTCGGAGTCATCGAGGTTTATGTGTTTCTCTATCTCACAGTCTTTCAAGGCTGAAAAGATACAGAAAATGGAGGTGTTTCATATGAAGTTCTCGTACGAGTACAAATTTATAAGACCAAACTGAGACCAGAGGTTCTCGCACAAGAACATAAAAATTGATCGCAGATTTGAGTCATGTTTTCAATTTTGATTACAGAAATCATGCTGTTATCATATCAAGTAATAATTATACATAGTAAATAAAGCTACACAAAAATATATAATTAGGTTTTTCATAAGATTCAAGTCGATTAACTTACCACGTGTCATGGTTGTGACCCACGTTCTCACTTGTTGACATCACACTGATCCCTGATTGGTCGTATATCATTCAAAATTATGTCTTTTGGGTTGGTAGTACTGTAGACTGACATTTGATGCGCGCGAAAATTAAAAAGAAGTTTGACTTGACGTGATATTTTTTTTTTATGTTTATGTCCTCAAGCGAGGCCGCATGGTCCCAGGAGGTTAAAATAACGAAATTATTGTTTCAATCTAATTATTGTGTTATAAATCAGTTGGGGTGTATGAGGTTTTGCGTTTATTCATTAACACGTTGTAGTTATAATGCCATACACCCTTAAACTTTAATAAATTTATACAGTATAAAACTAGTAGCTAGTAAAACGTAGTTCAACATGCCTTTTTTTTATCTGCATCTAAGTATTACTGTAACGGGTGATCCGGAAAGTTATAAAGGAAAGATGCAGAGTGCTTTAAGCTACTGCCGGACTTTGAACCGGAGTTGAGATTTTGCAAGCACTCTCAGCTTGTCACGCCCGGTGTCCCAAGTAGGTAGGTATCCCAATTGACAGATTCAAGAATTTGGACGATATCTTGTAATATACAATGGTTCAGAAATACACATTCCGATGCAGTTTTAGGCTTGCATTATACAAATTAGCTTAGATTACTTAAATAAATCTTGAAAAGCAAACGATAGCGCGATGTAATCTAGTGACAGGAGAGGAAAATAACTGTATAACATTAATGTTACATAATTAAATATTGCAGCGCATATTGTGGTGGACTATGGGTAGCATCAGTAAGTGCTGTCAGCAATATGGCGCGTATTCTGGGCCACGAGGAGGACGAGCGGGAGTTCTCCAAGCTCGCGGAGCAGGCGAGCAGCTCGTACGAGGAGAAGCTGTGGAACGGCTCCTTCTACCGGTTCGACACACACCCTGCCAACAAACATGTCGTTATGGCTGACCAGCTCGCCGGACAATGGTTAGTTAGTTGTCAACATTTCGAAGATTAATGAAAAACGGAGGGAAATTAAAATACAGGGTACTGGATCCATCCACTGTTAGATGCCTCCATTTATTTATGCCAGCCTCCTCTGTCTTGAGAATCTTACATCATCCTAGCTACCGCGACTCTTTATATCTTCGCTTCCCTTCCGTCGGCCATCACTCGGACAATGCTTTGCTCCATCTGCCGTCACCTCGCCTTGCCTTGTCCTGCCCATTTCCATTTGAGCTCCATGACTCTCTTACCGACATCTTGGACCTTAATACGTTACTCCTAACCTTAGTACGAGTGTGGTACGTGATTTTGATGAAGAACGACAAGTGAAAAACACCTTGAACTTCTTTATGAAATTCCGAAACTGACGCTCTAAGTTCGAAAAACAATACAGGAAACGATTATATTATGAGAATCATGACTATTTGTTCAGGTTCCTCCGCGCATCCGGCTCGACGGACCAGGTGTTCACGGAGGCGAACGTGAAGAAGGCTCTGAGGACGATATACGAGCACAACGTGCAGAAGTTCGCGGACGGCCGCCTGGGCGCCGTCAACGGGTTCGTAGCCGAAGGACGAGGCAAAATCGATACCACGACCATGCAGAGCGAGGAAATGTGGACCGGAGTCACGTACGGACTTGCTGCCCTTATGATTCATGAAGGTAAGACCTTTTTTCTTTTTTTCCAATGGCTTGGTAACTTAATTGGATGAAAGCACAGCCCTGGTTTGGCAGGTTGCGGGTTCGAATCCCGCCAGAGACATATTTTTCTATCTTTAATTTTATTTACTATAATATACCTACTACAGGTAAGAACAATAGTTGAAGTTTACCCTCCCTTCTGATCAAGTTTTTAGGGAGTAACTGGCCTCTTAGGTATCAAAATTCTTGCATCATTATCACTACAGGTCTCGCTTTGTTAATGCTGTATTTAAAACAGTATCTCTATTTCAGGCATGCACGAAGAGGCGTTCGCAACAGCGGGTGAGATGTACAAATCACTCACAAACATGGGCCTCTCGTTTGAAACCCCAGAAGCCTTGTATGAGAACGGTAACCACCGCTCGATAGCCTACATGCGACCTCTGGCGGTATGGGCCATGTACCTGGCTATTGTTGATAGACCACCGACAGGACAGGCCACCGATAAGTCTAATTCATAATGATAATTTCTAAAATAGAAGTGAGAATAATATGAGGCTAAACAACAACAAAAAGAATTGTAATTTCTTTTCTTCTCTGTATGAAACTAAGGGTCAGCGCACATCTGGTGGAGAACTGCTCGAGCATTTTCCAATGCCTAATGAAATGTCGACCTTATCCGATTGAAATACAGTTGGCCTGCGCCAACAAGACATATTTAGTGATCGCTGTCACTCACATTACTCATACTAATGACAGTGACAGCATCATATTTAAACATGTTTAAGTCTAAATACTTTTTGGTGCAAGCCAGCCTAGTGTTAAATTTAAAAGAATAGAAAGAAAAAATGACAACAAGTGGTCCAAATTCGAGACCAGGCGCGTTTTTTATATTGTTCTACTAGTTACGATTGTTATTTGTGAATGATGGAATCTGCCAAAACGCGACCGTTTTGACTTTTAAAATTGACAAGCAAAATAGTATGTACTTTCATATAAGGTGTTAAGGATGGCATTATTCTATGCTTTCGATTCTTTACTTAAAGTCATTTTGAACTTTGTCTGTGGACCCTTGTATGCCATCCCCGAGAAAGAGACAAAAATAGAGAAGTGCCTCTGTCTTTGTTACGTTGTGTGTGAGAAAGCGAGCACACATTCCGGAGCGATACAGATCGAATACGTAAACATTGCAGCGACCGTAGTATGGCAGCGTGATATAGAGCTATCGCTCCTTGGCTTTCTTTCTATTTGCGCGCGAACGAACGAGATAAAAGGCGTGATATAGCCTTATCGCGCGCAGCATGCTACGGTCGCTGAAGGGATAAATATTGTTTGACAATTTTAAACGTCAAAATTGGCCCGTTTAGATTTCGGTAATAATACGCCGAAATTGTTTAGAGGTCAGCTATGTTATCCTAGTTCTCTCTATTATATTTATATATATATTTTTGGGTACCTAAAAGTAAAGAATAAATACAAAATTATTTACTGTTATTTATTTTATACTTAGATAAATGCATTTTTGGATAGATTACTAAAGTACTAAAATATTTTTTTACTAGACTTAGTCATCGCTATTTTCGTTTACAAAGTAAGAAGAGTATATTTTGTACTACTTAATACTAAATACGATTGTCAAATAATGAGAATAAAATAAATAAAAATCACTACACAATTCCCCTCTAACTATTTACAAAATATATACATCAAAATTCCTTTGTCAGTCTTCTTAACACACGTCTAATCTTAATAATAGATGATGATGAAATCAGTCTGAATTCAAAATAACAGTAGTGGAAAATTTTTTTTTCTGAAAATAAGTAAATAAGGCATATTTTTAAACTTGCCGTCACAGTTTGATTTAACAAAAAGAATTCTCTATGACCGATAAAGATACAGCAAACAGTACAGTTTTACCGTTCAGTGGCGCTCTCATCAAAATATTCAAGATTTCTTAATCAAGAAAACCTCAATTAATTCAGTGATATTTTTATACAATAATTTTATAGGTTAGGAAAAAAACGGCCACTTTTACATTTAAGTATTTCAATATTTTTTAAAGTGGAATGTTTAGAACATACAAAAATATTATATAAAAATAGCTTTTAGGCTTTTTAGTAAGATTGAGTAGTACTTTTTCATTGTGGGTTTTCTTTATTCAGAAATCTCTTGTTTGGTTACTGTATCTACGCCATTTCAAAACTAGCATTTCATTATACTCTAAATACACAATTACGTATGGGTGGCAGATATGTTCATGTACATGTGAGCTCCGTCGCGATCGTCGCAGCGACCGGTCGCAGCTCGGTCGCGTGACGCAAAGTTCAGTCGCAAGTGTGTGTCCGAGTCGCAGTCAAGTCGCTCGCGGGACGCCGTCGTTTCGCGCTCTACTATTGTTGCCATGTGTTGTCCTCTGGAAACAAAATATTCTCTCTTCAAATTTCGGCCAACAAAATATAAAGAGAAAAGTCAATAGCCATGTCAATAGCAGCATAATGCGATTATACTAGGTGATTTTTAAACACTTTTTTCAGGGGTGGTTCATGAACTGCCTCCGTGGTCTAATGGTCAAGAGCATTGGGCTTTTGACACGGAGGTCGTGGGTTCGATTCCTACGGGGGACACCTAGTGATATGTCACTTTATGCGTTTTTCCCTAGTTGGTTAGAACATTGCAGGCTGAATCCACCTGATTGTCTGAAATGAAAGATGATTCCGTGCTTCGGATGGCACGTTAAGCCGTTGGTCCCAGCTACTATCTTGTTGTTACATAAAAACCACGCCAGAGGCCGTAAGGCGGTTAGAATAAACTCTGACATCAGGGCTTGCCCATAGGATATGAAGAAGAGGTGGTTTAGACCTGTTTGTTCGCAGTCGGTCAACTTAGCAAAAAGTCCACTAAAATATGATTGGTCAACTGCAGCCATTTGAGTCATGTAGGCATTGCAGTTTGTTATGGAACGTTTTTTTTGTGATACCCTGTTTGCTACCATAGTAAAAGTTATTCAGCTTGATAGTCTGAACCACCCCTGAAAATGTGGAAAGTTGTTAAAACCACCCAAGTCGAACTACACACTGCTACATTGTGACATGACATTTTTATAACAGGGAATGAATTTGGAAAAGAACTCTAAACACACAAACAGCTATGTTTAACATAGCTTAGGACATACAAAATGATGTTGAGATTACCCTCATAAGCCAAAAAGCGGTATCTCAGTATGAGATTCATATTGAAATACTGATACTTTTTGGCCAAAAAGTTACGGTATCTCACTACGGATCTAGAGTTTGGACGGGCGGAGGGATGGACAGTTTTGAGACTAAAATGACATACCTATTGTCATTTTTGGGATGTCCAAACGTGGTGAACTGAGGAGAGCCGTTGAGGGGGCGAGGCGGCGGCGGAATCAAATAGTCGTCCAGTCTGTTCTCGCCGTCGCATGCAGAATGCATCGTCAACGTACTTGACGATATCTAAAATGTTAAAGTACAATTTAATTTTTTAAATACTGTTGCCTTTTACATTGTAGTAAAGTGTATCGCAAGGCGCAGGTGAGAACATTAACACTCGGTTGCAGAAATGCTCATTAAAGTTAATGCTCCATTAAATGACTTGCTTTCACTTTTTGTCTTGTTGACGTAGAAAAAGGTAGCAAGAGATTTAATGGAGGATTAACTTTAATGAGCGTTTCTGCAACTGAGTGTATGTGTCCTTACATATAATACCCAAGGTGTAATGTAACTCCATTTTAATAGGCCTTAACGTTAAAAAGGACATGCAATTTCAATTACCGACTTTCTTAAAAACAAAAGACAGACGAACCTCCGTCTTTGTCTCCGTCTTTTTCCTCGAAGTTGGTTAAATATAAGTATTTATTTCAAATTGGCGTTGAATAGGACAATTTATATAAAAATACCTTATATTATAACACCTTATAATATAAATATCTTTATCATTGTCACATTATAATACTGATAAATTTTGGTGAATAGCGTCCAAACAATTTAAAAAGATACATAATGTTTTGTTTCATTTGCATCTTATGTCTAGTGTAGACTTCACCGACACCTAGATTAACTTTATGAACTATATGCTTACAATAGATCTAGCCTTGTCATCCATCTCCGATTGAACGCTATTGGTTTCAGCCACGCTGCCTCCGCTCACTGTACTTAAACGACCAGAAGATGATGAACCTGCAGATAAAATATTAAAAGTCAGAAATATGACAATAAAACAGACTTTAATGTTATGTAATTAAAGTTTGAAATGAAACTTACTATCGCTTAGGCTACTATTTGGTCTTGTGCTTCCATTTCTCTTTTCGATTGTGCCATTGTTGTTATCGTGATCTGAAAATATAATAATGGGTTCACATTTGCTATTGTTGGATTATAATGAAATTGAAACTAGCTTTTGTTCGTGAATTCATCTGTGTTGAGTTTAAGAAACATCCTATGTGTTTACCCTCCTTGAGGGTGTGCTGCAGTGGGACCTTTATAGGCTGATGATGATGATAATAATGTGTTAAGTCCGAAAGCGTAGATACATCCAAATGCGTTTTTGAGTGCCAAACATTGAAAAAAAAAATCGTTACAAACGTTCACATTTATAATATTTACGATTATTTGGATTGGAATATAAAATAAGCTGGATCTATGCTCACTTTTGTTTTTGTTCTTGGAGAACATCTTTTTTACCCTCTCAAAAGGCGTGGGTCTCTTCATATGATCCTTTATCTTCTGCTGAATCTTGTCATACTCCTCTCGCATCTTATTCAACTGCTCCTGTTTCTCTTTCAAAGACTGCTGAGTCTCATTTCTATTCTTCCATTCCATCACCAGTTTCTCCACTTCGGATATCGTGAATACGTTATTCTTAAAATCATTTATAATCTCAGCTAATTCATCTTGTCCAGTTAGAGGGAAGTTATCTTTCCCAGATTTAACGCTGCCACTGCTATGCATGCTACGTAAAATGTCTTTGGTGCTCAAGTTTATTTGGCTTATATCACTAGTTGGTGTGTCAATGGTAAAAGTCTTAGATTCTTCGGTGGGTGAGTACAAAAATATGTCAGATTGTTGGGGTGTTAATCTAGAGCTATTCGCGTACAAATTGTTGGGTCTGAATTTAGGACTTTCGACCTTTATATTAGACGGTTGGACCAAATAGTCGTGCTCGATGGCTTGTTGGATTCTGCCGACAGTGTCGTCCTGCATCGCGTAGCTCATGAAGTCGTTTTGGTATAGTTGTTCCTTTATTTTGGGTAGTCTGAGAGAAGGTCGTTGTTTCTTCTCGGTTTCTTCTGGCTTCTGTAGGGTTTCCTCGAGGGTCTGTGTGCAGGCCTCGCTGAAGGGGTCGGTGGGTTCGGCGGTCGGTTCAGGGTCACTGCAGGCGGTGTCGCAGCTAGGCGAGTCGACTGTGTCGCAGGTCTCTACGATGCGCAGTTCCTCTTGCTGCTTGGCTTCGTCTTGACTGTCTTCTTTGTCGTTGTCTGACATGTTCTTTAAGTAGTAATACATGTTGGAGAATTCGTTTATTTTCTGTAATTTAAAACCGTTATAGTTAGTCTTCGATTCTATAATAAAGCATCTTAAAAGTTGAAGTAGTAAGTAAAATAAATAGTAGGCTGTTATGGATGAAATTTATCTACAAATATCTTTAGTCCCGATTATGGTTAAAAAAGCGACATATTGAGAAAAAGATTTGACTTTATTGCATTAATTTCATTTAAGGGTCACGTTACAAGTTTAGTCATGACGGGTTGTGTCGTTTGCGTTCGAGCTTGCCATGAGGTTCCGCCATCTTATCTCAAATGAGCTATTCTTAATAAAACCATACTTGAGAATGCGATACACCTACAAACTACTTGTCACTGGCACAATTACAGTGCAAAGCATAAGCAATCGGCCATTATTTTAAAGAGCATTCAAAAAAATTCAATTGTTGTTCGAACTAACTCTGTTAGTTTAGTGACCCAAAGTGGCTCCAAAACGAGAGAGCGTCAGTATTCACGATCTTGTGCGCCTTTTTACCTATTATTGTTCTGAGCAACTTTATAATTAAGTTGGAAGTTATTATCAGTTATAAGTGTACATACCAAATGATCGGCCAGCACGTCTGCGAGGCGGTGGTGTTTGTGGTCGCGCGCCAGGTCGGAGGGGGTGCGGTGGCGCGCGTTGCGCAACGCCACCGCCGCGCCCCCGCCCGGGCACTCCAGCAGCTGCCAGCAGAGCCGCTCCAGACCGAACCTCGCCGCCCAGTGCAGCAGCGTCGGGTATTCCTCACCGCCTGCCATGTACAGTTAAGAGACCAGACGTATACTCATCAACATACAATAATCAAACACAGGAATCAACGTCAAAATCATAAATGAACAATATACTCACTGGAGACATCAGCTTTAGGGTTGAACTGTTCAGTGGAGGCGAGGAGATTGAAGTGTGGAGGTATGTTCTTCTGGAACGCATTGAGCATCCAGCTGTCCAGCTGTTCCTTGCTGGTCGTTTTGAAGCCGAGGGTCTGCAATAATAGTATCGTTTTAGTTCTGCCATTTAGATACATCAGAGTTTCCCTGCGAGATCGAATCAGAAATGAAGAGATTCACAAAAGAACCAGAGTTGCTGACATAGCCTAAAGAATTGCTAAACTAAAGTGACAGTGGGCGGCGCACATTGCTCGCAGAACCGATAGGGCGATGATGATGATGATTTAGATACATTACTGTGCGCTTTCCTTAGTACATTTGCTTTCCTTTGCTGTCTCCCGGTTGCAGTGGAGAGAAGACAGATATTTATTTTTCCTACCCTTCCTATCTTCTTTGATTAAATTCGTTGGGATTTCCCAGACATATTAGAGACGTCCCCGGGCTCGCTGGAGTTCTGTTGATCCTGGTTTACAGGAGTTACAGTGGTACATGACATCTTTACCAGTCTATAGTCCAACTGTCGGTCACATGATAAGAGGGACGGAAGGGAACGGATTTTTGGTAGTTCAGTTAAACTCTTCTTCGAGTATTTGAAGCCGGTGTTTTAAGAGCAAGGTCATCAAACTAAACAACATTATCTATGGGGCCAACATAGAAATCGCGAAAAAAAAAATTACTGTCCCATGGGTGGGTACGTACATTTAGGTCGAGTAGGAATTCAGTTTTGTATGGAAGAGTAGATTTTTTTTATTGTGTCCCTTATAAAAAGTTCTTCAGTTTGAAACCGTGAAAAAACTGTCAGCATATTAAAAAGGACCCTGTTTATAGCCTGTGCAGCGCATTGATATGGAAAATCATTTCTTTTTTAACAGCTAACCAGCAGCTAGGTGTTAATCGATTGTAGCGTCCCCAAAGCATTTTATTATTACCCGACTGCCCCAAAACGAGGATAATGTATGTTTTGTGTTTATGTTTGGCATGTAATGTTACCTGGCACATAAACTCCAGCGGGTGGTCAGAGGCTCTCAACAGTTGGTCGAGCTCCCGCAGCCTGCTCTCGCACTTGATCTGCCTCCTTCCTAGAGACTGGCCGTTTTTGCTCACTCGTACCCAGATCAGCATCGACACTTCCAGGCAAGACTCTGTATTAAATGGATAATAAAATTACAATGTTTTCAAGATTCCATTTCTAGAGGTTGGCACAACACAGCAAATTAAGGGAAGCCCTATCACGCGCTGCGTGATAGAGCCTCTGGAGATATTTCTAAATAGAAATGGAAACATTCCTCTGAAAAGACTGGACTGGACTGGCCCGTGTTACCCACTAGTCAAATTAGCGAAATCAAAACATCAAAACGCATGCTCTGTATAAACAATTTTACTAAATAATGAATTGTGAGGTCATTGTTTTTCGTCGTCGCTTCGATACATTAAGATAAAGCTATCTACAATATATTTTACGCAGTCAACTTCCCAATTATTCCCAATGCAAGTCTCTTCACCACTCTGATTTGACCGTCTTCCTAAATCTATAAAACTAAATTTGTTAGATATATCTTCGAAATGTATTTTTAGCCTTCCATTAAAAAAAACGCTCGTGTTTTATTTATAAGTTCACACTTGATAATCCGTTAACATTGCCAATAAAATGAAACAATTGATTAATCATTGTTTGACGCACGCGCACGCTTTGTGGCACTTAACAAGTTTTAGTGCATGCATTGTTTTCATTGCATACATTGAACGGTAATGGACTTGCAATCTGCGGATGAACGGAACGTTTAGCGAACATCTAAGTTCGCAGCAAACTATCAGTCGTCTGTCTTGTCAAGTTCGACCTCGTATATTCTGTATGCAAGGTGTAATAAAACACCTTCATCATCAGCCTATATACGTCCCACTACAGGGCACAGGCCTACCCTCAGTGTATGGGCGTTAGTCCACCACGCGTGCCTAATGCAGATTGGTAGACTTCACATACGCATTGAATTTTCTTCACGATGTTTTTTGATCGTTTGGGAGCAGTCGGTATTGTGATACGGTTTCTATCTTATGTAAGTATAAGATAGAAAAACTCATTTGTACATAGCATGTCGTCCGTGCGGATTCGAACCTGGACCTCAAGATTGAGTTTCCATACCTCTCCGCAACGCGCCACCGACGCTCTCACCAACACCACAACAAAACACCTTGGTAATATGTACTGTATCCTGTAGATCCCGAAACTACCTCTAAAATGCTCCTTCTTTACAATCAAAATCATTTCTTAAATAATCGATACCTAATAGTACACACGGCGACACATCAAGCTACGCAAAACCAAAATAAGTTGGCCGCGCGTAGTTAGAGTAATGTACAACGTCGCGCGGCCAGCTTACGTTTGTTTGGTGTAGCTTGTTGTATCGCCGTGTGTAAAAAGCATACGTCAGTTACCTGGTATATCAAACTGTAAGGTGTAAGGATTCCTTTTCTTGTAAGTAGGTATATGTATGACCTCTCCCTTCTTGTCGACCATTATCTTAATGCTATCTTCTTCTCTAATTGGATCATTGAGTAGCGCTATCACTCGGCTTTGACCCTGATAAGATACGGTTGGGATTAACTTTAATTAATACAGTGTTAGGATACGCAGGATACTTATGTAATAGCAAGAAAAGGTATACTTAATTTATATATTCATGCTGTAGATACAAAATATGAAGTACGACAGGCCCTTGGAGCCAATTTTTGACCGTAGGCGATTTCGCAACTTCAAAGCACAATCACGTCGCAACTGCTCCGTCGCGTCGTGACGTCGCAACTGAATCGCTGGGATTTTATTGACCGTTATCGCCGCGATCTCAGATTTATCGCCGCGACGATACCGTTCAGTCATTGCCTACGTTCAGAAATCGCTTGTGTATGGCTTTTATTCCGATGATTGGTATTTCAGCAAACATTTTAAATATTTTCTTAAACAAATTATCGCACCTAACGCGCGTCAAAATATATTGGTCCTTCGAGTCGGATATCTCAAGAAAATAAAAAAATAACAAATAATGTCATTGCTCAAGATACATACAATTTTAACTTTCTTCGGCACGATGGAGAAGCTAGTTCTGTCGGTGGCGGTGTCCTTGCAGTCCTTGGTCCTCAGGATGCCGACGGCGGCCGTCAGGAAAGTGTCCACGAACGATGTGTCCTTCTCTCGCACTGACATCATCGGCCATTGGTCTATTGATGGGTAATCTACGAACAAAATACGAAATTCAGTCGTTATTTCATATGCAAAGTTTTAACAAATCAACGAAACACGATAAAAGTTTTTTATATATGGTGTAAAATTTAATACGTTACTATTATCCCATCTTAGGCCATCTAATTGAACAACTTTCACGGTGGTACCGACGACAAAATCGCGAAAAAAAAACGTAATTGTTGTTTCAAAGAAAACGTTACGGCTACTCGATCCAAACGTGGCAGAATTTGTTTCGGAATTTCGATTTTGGCTTTATATTGAAAGTGAGAGTCGCTCAGTTTGATGGTCTGAAGCACCCTGTTTAAAATGTATAGCATTAAATTTTACGCCCTGTATAAAAAACAGGTTTTTCCTATTTCTTTCATTTGTTAATTATAATTATAACAGTAGTTAAAGTCGTATATTATAATTGAACAATATTTTGATTTTATAGGTTTTTCGATTCATTTGCTGACACGCTGTATAAGCAAATGTGCTAAATACATAGTTCATTTTTCGGAGCCCTCAAAGATTCGAAACGTAAAGCACAAGTTCGAACGGAAAATCTCTGAAAAGACGAGAATTTTTTTCGCTCTTCAGGTACCTATTATTTAAAGCTTAAAGTACAGCTTTTCCATACCTTCACAATTGCTAGCTATAACATGGTTCTTCTCCACTCCCAACAGCATGACCAAAACCTTGTCTACTTTGAACACGGTCTCTGAATTAACATCCTTCTTCAGGTCTTTCATCTTTGACACCAGGTTTGGGCATAGGATCACTATTTGAAGTTGTGCTTTTGCAAGTTTTTCTAGTTTCTCTTGTGAATCGCTTGATAGGAGTTCTTCGACAGTTACTGGGGTTACTCTGTAATGGAATTTTGTTTTAATGGAAATATTGCAAATACTTAAATATGCCAAAACCATGGGAGAAGATTGCACAATTTGCAGTCATATGACCGAATGCAATGTCCGTAACAGGGAAAGCGACTTCAGAAACAGGGTAAGGTGGAGAGAATAGACGTAAAAGGCAGACCACCACCATATTATGGTTTTGAACAAGCCAGGATTGAAGTGATTGATGCTGTTTCTGACTGTAAGACTAGGCACGCAAGAGTAACTTTTGTCTCCGCAACTAATTTGTCTCTCATAGGGTTTGTATGAAAAGTCTCGTCGTTACTTGCGGGCACTATCATACACGACCATAGACTTGATGTGGGAGACAAATTAGTTGCGGAGACAAGAGTTGCTCGTGCGCGCCGAGTCTTAGATTATACATGTATTGTAAATGAAACAAGCTTTACTTGTAATGTAACATAATGCACACGGCAAAGAGTTAACAAAAAAATCGTAATGTATTTACCTATAATGATGCCTGGCTCTTTGCGACATGATCTTGTCGAAGCTCGCGACGAGGTAGTCCGACCACAGCGCACTCTCAGGCGATCCTGAGCTCCACAGGATTGCTATGTCTTCTAATTCTGTGAAATCATTAATAATTTTTATTTATGTACTATTTTCACAAAATAGTGATGTAGCAGTAAGTCGCGAACATGAAGCAAATGTCGCTAGGCAGTTCCAAGGGGTCAAGAGTGCTCTGAGTGCTGTACTGTTTGGTATTATAACCATAGAGTAAAAGTAACTATCTAGTACTACTGAATTGGTAAACTGGTTGAGATCATAGTTGAAATAAATTTGTAAAACACTGCAAATTAATCGAACAACCACTGAATCTGTGGGGCTCTTGATAGTTGTACACTGCACTAAGTATCTTATCGAAGATCCGCTGAATCTACGGAAATCTGGACAGTCGTGAAAACAGTTGGTTGCTTGGTTAACTAGCTAATTCGCTACTGGAAATACGAACAGTTAATCGATGTTTAAACCTACACATCGCAAACGTGCCTTACCTACTTACGTGTAAGATGGACTAACTTAAGAGCAAAATAAGATTTATTATGAGTAGGTATTACATTTAAACCTCAACATGGCTAAAACTGTAGGGCTATTGTGTAAGTTTCCGATTGAATCGTTTACGAGATCGGTATCGTATTTATGAGTGTAGTGTAACAGTTCTCAGGTAATATTTTGTTTCTGTGATCATCACATACATTGTCTAAAATAAATGAACAAAATTTTGATTTTATACACCAAAAACACCATGATTTTATACCGATTCAATCGGGTAGTTATATACCGACCGTTATATATCGACAGCCCGGTAGCTCAGTCGGTAGTGAACCTGCCTGCTGTGCCGAGGGTCGCGGGTTCGAATCCCGTAAGGGACAAATATTTGTATGATGAATATGAATATTTGTACCCGAGTCATGGACGTTTGTATCTATATATTTATTCTATATCGTTGTCTAGTCATCATAACACAAGTCCAGGCTAGATTCTGGTACTTTAAATGTGACTAGATAATTTGTGTGAGAACGTCCAAGATATTTATTATTATTATATAAGACCCCTACTGGTCATCAAGGGCATATTTCATGAAAATGTCAGTTGTAATTTATATTGACAATTTGAGATACGTTACTGGCAATGTTAGGACACATGTTGTTTAACGCCATAACTAACCAACACTGTACACTGAATTGTAATTATACATTACATCAGGCCATTGGTTGCTCCCAAACATGCATAGCATAGCATGGTCAAATAAATGGAAAACTTCGAAATAAAATCAGTTGCAATCAAATACAAACAAAATGCATTATCTATAAAAATATTTACAGCGCATACGTGTAACACAAGATTATGACATGATATTAAATGCAACAACCAACGCTTGATGCATTATTTTACACTGTCATGTAGGTCCACATACAGCGTACAACTAAAGTACCCCAACGACACAAGTACAATCGAAGAGAGTTCAACAGCAACTTTTGTACGTCACTGTTCATAAAGAGTCCATCCATTGCTAAATAAAACACGTAATACAGAAAGGAAGTGTTGTCAAGGGATAATCAAGGCATGAATGATATCGTTCACTGGATATCGGCCGGGTCATTGCCTCGATCGAAGTTCATGGCATCATAAAGTTATCCATGTTTACATTATGTAAACTTACTGCTTATTATGTTTATATTACCACCCCTCCAGAGTTTGCGAGAACGTCATTAAAAGTGTAATTACATAATATTGTTTATCTCTGGGGTAAGAATGAAGGTTTAGGATAACCCTTTAAATTTTTAACGTATCCAACCATGTCGCGTTCATAATAATTTAACTACCCGATTTCCGATAAATTTTGTCATCCCGTGATCATAGAATTGTGAATCTGCCGAAATATCGGGACACCAAATAATTATGCACCTAAGAACATTTTGTAAATATATCTTTTCGCGAAGTGACATCACAATTCTAGAGCCAAGAGCAAGTTTTGCTTCAATAAAATAAGTTTTCTTTAGGTAGGTAGGTTTTTTTCGGTCTGAAATATTCGATCAAATTAATTGATATTCTCAGAATTGGTTTGAATTATATTAAAACGCATCGTGTTATCAAATCTGGAGTTCTGCTTTAACTGAGAATAAGGACTGCACTCATTTCAGTCAAAGAGCACTTGTACCGTAATGGTCTAAATTGAAATGAAAGTTTATCCTTATTGATACTTTCTCCCTACTTATTTTGAAAGATCTTTCTGAAAGGAATGAATTTATTTTGAAAATTCCACATGATAAATTCTTTCTTAGAAAATAAGTCCCAAAAACGGTTAAATTTGTCCTAAAAACACACTTAACATAACCTACTCGTACACATGAATGAAAACACACGTTCGCTATTAAATTTTTTATTGCAGCCAGCGTGCGCATACGCAGCGGTTGCTTACAAAATATGCTATGCACCGCGCGCGCCGGAAACCCATACGGATTTATACTTACCCACCTCTGCCGCCAAATGAAGACCCAGCTAAATGTAATATCCGTTTCCTAAATAGACAAACGTCTATCAGCGTCGCCCGGAATAACTATGGCCGATTAGATGCAGCGGACGAGGTGCGATATATGCAGTTGTTTTATGGCACGCCCTAGTAGGCTCTACATTATTTTACTGTAAAAGTTATAGTCCACCCTGTATAAATACAATAGATCTGGTCTAATTTTTTTTAAATAACTGTTATAACGATTATTGACAAAAGCAGTGCTTGAATGAGTGACCTAAACATAACACACCTACATGCATTCTTGTAAATACCCCCTGAATCGAATGGAAAGAATAACCGATATGGTCCGGAAAATATATGATATTTGAAGAAAAAATATCGCTGATTGATAGGGTATTAGTACAATAAAATCATTTAAAAATGTTGTCTACCAATGGATCTCAAAATCAATTTTTTTTACTTAATATCAAGATAGCTGACTTTATTTGAACATTTATTTTATTTTTTACAATGATGCACAAGTGGTACTAGTTTCCGAATCCAGTCTTAGCTAAATACCGCGACAAAGGACCCCAACGCCTTGGATTGCCACATACCTAAATGGATCTTTAACTTAAGGTAAGTAGGAACCTAATAAATACAAAAATGATTAAGCCATTCATCAGATACATACTTAAATTTTAAAGTTTAACCAGAACCACACATTGCAGCATATCCTCAATAAGGTTGCTCTTAAAAGTTATTTTTAAAACTTCCAAACTCAAGACGCGAGTTTTTGGAGCAATCGGTACGGTAGCTACTCGTATACAGTACATGTACCATTTGGGGCAGGGCGTGTTCGGTTCACTGCTTTCAGTGTTCAGTCCAACGGCCCGCTTTGATGTGACGACTGAAATATTGCAGTTTCCTATAAATGGTTCCCTGACAGGTAGGTAGGTGTTTGATGTAACGTTTTCTGTGTTAGGAAACGCGGCTGGACGTTTATTTGGAAACTTGATGCATATGGCATGGAGTCGGGAACGTTTGAAAGATAGGTATTTTGACGATGGTTGTAGTTGTAGCAAAGTTTCAGACAATCCTAAAACGGTTGTGAGTTTATTTGGATGAAATTCAAATTGGATTTGTGATATGTATAATCAGACGCCAAAATCAGTTTTCTATGAGCTGGATTACGATAATCATAATCGTCATGTGAAAATGACGCCACTACTTTTCAACACCTCAACCGTTAAGTCAAGTCAAGTGAAGTCAACATAATTAATTCAATATAGGAGCTTGAAGTACACTTATTAAATGTCAAATCTTTTGAAGCTACCACCGCGTCGGAACGTGTTGTCGCTGTAGAGAAGATGCGGCCAGCAACTCTACAACATAAAACGACTTAATAACTATTGCAATATAAATTCTTAAGCTAAGGTTATGTATACAATAATACATCGTCTATTTAATAAAATAATTGATACTATACAGTACTATAAGTTAGTGACACTTAACGTGACGTTCGTATACAGATAACTTTAGCTTAAGAATTTATGTTGTTATAGTTATTAAGTCGTGTTATGTTGTAGAGTTTCTGGCCGCATCTTCTCTACAGTGACAACACGTTCCGACGCGGTGGTAGCTTTAAAAAAGATTTGACGTTTGATAAGTGTGCTGCAAGCTCCTATATTGAATAAACTATATTGACTTTGACTTTGACTTTGAGTCTACCTATGGCGGTGGCGTGGCTGTGTGTAACAAACGAAGCAGCTGGTAAAATTTAGAAATCTCGTAATATCTTTTGCAGATACCTATTTATTAATTCCGAAGACCCGCAAAGTTTTATTTTAGTAACTTCCGAGCGAGATAGGATGCATCGTTAGGATATGAGCAGTTTGCTTAGAAGATAATGTTTCTAGGAAGGAAGTGAGTAAGTTTTCCTACGAAAGCGATATTACATTTTAGGAAATTTACTGGAAAATTACGCAGATAAAGGAATCAACTTTCCTAGTAATCTTTAACTATAAGTGCTCTAATAGAGCAGGCGTTAAATACAGGCACGTAGAACCGGCTAAGTACGTATGGATGGATGATAGACAAAAAAATACAAAAAATAAGGGGGTGCTTCAGACCATCAAACTGAACAACTTTCACAATGGAGCCAAAATCGAAATCGCGAAACAAAAATCCGCTCTTTCATACAAAAGTGCATTACCGCCTCGACTCAAAGTGAATGTGAAGCTCTTTTTTTTCTCGATGTTGGCTCCATAGTGAAAGTTGTTCAGTTTGATGGTCTGAAGGACCCCTTAAGTATTACTAGGGTGTTTTGTTACACCCATAGCCAGTGGCCATAGCCGAAAACAGTTAGAAAAAGACTACAAATTCAAATCGTTGACATCCTTTTCAACTAAGATTCTAAACTTATATCTGAAGAGCAAACATGAAATCGCAAAAAAAAAGAAACATGATGTGTATGGTCTTAGTTAAGGGTGCCAATGGTGATTAATTTCATCTTGTATAAGTAGTAAGTAGTATACGATTAAATTATGAGTTCATCGTCTACCCTATTTCTATATTATAATAATCCTTCGCGGCTTACAAAGGTCACTAGATATACCTCATATAGGTAAGTAAGAATGCAAATAAAATCAATAAAGGATAAAAAGGGAACGGCGTATTCTACATATGGCGAACTGCCGAGCACCAGGCCGCGTATGATTCATGATATTGAAATAAACAACTCTTCTTTTTTCTCCGGTTTCTGCCCGCTGTGGTGTCCTAATTAATACATAAAGAATAAATCTCAAGTTTTTACGCCGAGTCAGTATTTATTGCACAGTCTTGAAGCTTGGATGACAAATGTTTTCTTAGTTATTAATGATCGTGACAGTTTCTTATGAAAATGGACTACCTACCTCTATTATCAGGGGACTTTATACAGGGTGTAAGTAAAAGTATCATTAACCTTAGAATACCCTTAATGGGTAGAGTATGTCTCTACCCATCAAACTGAACAAATTTTACTATAGGAACAAACCTGCTATTCCATACTAAACTGCAATGCCTACTCGACTAAAATGTATCAGACAGCTGTTTTTTTTTTATCTGACTGCTTTGATCCCATATGAATGTTGTTCAGTTTGATGGGTAGAATATTTGGTTCAATGGTAAATGATACTTTTCCATACACCCTGTATAATACCTACTGTAAATTTAAAATGAATTTGACCTAGATACCTAATTCTAAATGTGAGCTTAGTATAAGTACCTACCTAATTAGAAACCGCTCATTAACCAGGAATGCCGAGACATCACATGAATACGTAACTGTATAGCTATCGACTGTGGTAATACTCAAGAAAGAAACATGACAAAATTAGGAACGAGTAATTTGTACAAACACTATTGATAATGTTATATTTGCGAGATCGGCTATCGATAGTTCTGTAGCGTTTTAGGTCCCTGCAACTATCGATCTTCAGAGCTTAATTTTGTTTGCCAAATCGATACCTAATCGGACCAAAATTATTTCGAAACTGGTGAGAAAGGCATACAGTAATTAGTCAATAATAATAAAAGGAAGACAATTTTTAAAAAGGTTAATTAGTTGACTTTTACTATCATTAAGGAGGAAGTAAATAAACAATATTGTAGGAAACCAGCCTTGAATGCGGTCACACGCGATAATGTGTCGACGTTCGTCATCTCGATGTGTGTCCACAAACAAAGTTATAACTCAATAAACTATCTGATAACGACCCTATTGTAGAGAACAGAATGTCATTAGATTCCCTTCATGATTTGTTTTTGTCCGCCTTTGCCCTCAACAAGTTATTAAATATATTTATTAAGTATCCGCTTATCAATTTGTTTTAACAGTACCTAGTTACTGTGATTACGTAAAATACATTTTGTCGCTGATTATTTTAGGGAATTTGACGTGAAAATAACAACGCGTAACTTAGTTAAATATTTGCTTAAATATTTTATTTTGTATTACTCTTCAAAATTTGTAGAATGAGATGGCATATTCTTCAATTATCCATGTCTTTTTCAAAACGACATCGGGGCTCCATTTAATAAACATGACATTTGTAATTTATAATGACAATTCAAGTTACATTGCTGGTAATGACGCTAAACATGCAGTAGATGACATAATGTGTCCTAACATTCTCAACAATGTATTTACCCTGAATTGTCATCGTAAATTACAATCGTCATGTTTATTAACTGGGGCCCTGGGGCCTATTTCATAAACATGACAATTTTAATTTACAATGACAATTTGAGATAGGTACTGAGAATGTTAAGACACATGTTGTTTATCGCCATAAGTAAGCAATGTATACTTACCCCGAATTGTCACTGTAAATTACTATTGTAATGTTTATGAAGTAGAGAGATCAATATTTCCCAGCCAAGATATTTACAAGTTGCAGACTGCGGACGCAATAAAGTCAGTAAAATGACAAGTCAAACGTCCTGCAGTGTGGGAGCGATCTTCTGCCTTGCACATAGAATAATACTAGGCGTCTACACATTTACATTCTCAGTGCGAGTACATTACGGGAGTAGCTCCGATGCATGTAAATTACTCCATGTTTATTCAGCCATGAATGCTACCCTGCATTACTA
This sequence comes from Agonopterix alstromeriana, assembly GCA_963924505.1. Classification (NCBI taxonomy): domain Eukaryota; kingdom Metazoa; phylum Arthropoda; class Insecta; order Lepidoptera; family Depressariidae; genus Agonopterix; species Agonopterix alstromeriana. The sequence continues at coordinate 10,904,792 of OZ004670.1, forward strand.
ATATGTATAACCAACAGTCGACGACGAAATTACACTTATGACTTCTACCTTCAAGCTGAAGCCCTTAGAATCGAAGTTCGTATGGATCGTTGTGTTGCCAACGGTAATATTAATTTGGTAATGGTACACGGTTTCTTCTTTGACATTGATTTTGGTTCGAGTCTGGACATCTTCGAATTATAAAGAGTGCCGGTTGTCGATGCTGGACACAGTTCAGATTTGAAGGACACCTATTGAAAATTGAGATGTCCATCTAAACAATGGATGAAACAGTAGGTACGTTGTACATAAGTGTTACAATGAATAAGACATTACATTTACATATAAAGATTTCCTAAGTAATGTAAGCATCTATAAAGTTTGTTAGATAGTAGAATACCTCCAACAAAGGAAAATAAACAGACAAGTACACGAAATAAAAGTATAAATAACATAGTTCTCAAAAATAGGTCAAATTAATAGAAGTCCTGAAACAGGAACTGGGTATTTAAACTAAAACGGCGAATTAAAAATATGATTGAGTGTAACGACTTGCAGTAAGTACCTAAAACCAAGAGTCAAAATTCAAGGAACCCTTGATGCAACTCAACCAAAAACAATAGATATCAAACGGAAACCATCAACCGGCGATTGAATTTATGATTTACCATTTAAGCGATATCTGATATTATCGTATCTGATAGAAATCAAAAGTAGGCATTGTCTTTTTGTTAGAATGAAATGTGAAATGGAATAAACAAGTCGAAATTTTGAATCAAATCCCCAGTTTCAGAATAACAATTTTTAGGTAACTCACTTGTGTCAGCGTCAGCCATTGTTTCAAACTTCAGCAAAGCTCAGAAAAGCATCAGAAAAGTCCGCACGTAAACTTAAAAGCTTCTCATTGCACTTAACTAAAGACACTAGAAAGCGCACGGAAAACAGTAGCTCGCAGAACAGCGACAAAGTGAAGTGTCCGAGTTGGCGATACTACGCGGTGCGCCGGCGCGCCGGGACTGCTCGGGCTCTGGCGTCAGGCGGCGTACGCGCACGCAGTTCGCATACTAAGGACCCGTCGCGACAACGCTAATCGCGACCCATCCCTGACGCCTAATCTTGTCAAACACATTTGGGCTCGAGTGTAAATATTCCCGAGGCGTTATCGATGCCAAATAAGAGGCTGTAAACACTGAACACGTCCCGATTGTATTCAGATCGCCTCGCAGATACGCCTAAACGGCGAGAGAATTACGGTTCATGCAACTTTTATAGAATTACATTGAAAAGACCTTCTTAACATGGATACAAATTATAGAGTACCAATAATGTATTTATTATAATTTATCTGAAGTTTGAGGATGATACGGAGCAATGATAACAAGTCTAACATTTTAGATAATTAGACGGTTAAAGGGTCACGAAAAAAATGCAGTACAATCAAGCCGCAGCTTTTATTGTTGCCTATTATAATTTGTATTTTGGATGCATCTGTCTTTATCATTATTATCAGAACTTGGGTCGAAGAGTATCTTGAGTGCAACGTTCGATATCTGGCCCTACGTCTCGACCGACTTGTTTATGACCAGTTATCAATTATTATTGTCGTATTTACTATTACCTAATAATAGATTTTACTGTCTAATAACGCCTTCCTCTAAAGTCATGTTGTCAAAGTTATCACCCATAAAGATGCCAATAAGAGATTCGCTACGTTTATACATGCAATATATTGACGCCAGTCTTAACTATGTATAACTTCATAGTCATTTCGGCTATAGATAAATAATAGTCAATTTAAACAATCAATGGTAACAATCAATGTTGTCAAGACTATCTAATGTCAACAATACCTATCAATACCAATAACACCTTTTTACCTAAACAAACAAAAACGATACTGTCCATGTTCAAATAAAGCACTTACCTTTAAATGGGAAATTTTTTGGTTTCCTCCTTTTAACAGTTTCATCTTCCTTCTGACTGAACCTCGGCGGGGCCATTCTAGGTACTTCACTGGGTACTGTGGTCACCTCTCCGGACCCCGCGGCCCCGGTGGTCAGGTACCCTCCGACTGAGTGCCTTCTTCGTCCGTGGAGAGGAATCGTGTAGAACACTTCTTCCCGTTCTTGAGGTCCGTCTGATGTTACTACTGTCGCACTGATCTTGCCCTTCCTGTTTACACAATGGATAATAATGAAAAATCTGTATCACTCTTTTAATTTAGGAAAACATCTGATATTCTTGGGACATTTTGTGATTGATTAGTTGATAACGATAACCCATAATAAAATGTTAGAGCTTTTGTAATTATTCCCGGAATCAGGTAAGTATAAAGCAATGTAACTTACTTTATTCTTGGGGCAGTGAATGTGTGTCTCATGTCACCGGGAGCACAGTCCCCCGGTCTCGGCTGTCCCTTCAGGAAAGCCTCGGCCTGCTCCGGTTCCCTCGCCGACAGCGACCGAAGCAGGGCTCTGAACTCTTTGCGCCTTGGGCTCTCAGGTTCCCGTCTTCGAGGCGAACCCAGAGAACGGGCGGAGTCAGGCCATGGCCGACCTGGGGCTGACCTGGAGTAAACCTCTCCAGATTGAGATTCTGCACTATCGGAAACATCTTTGTTCGGCAACGCGAAGTACGATGGGTTGTCTGGAACAAAGAATTTGTTGGTTACCTACAGTTTGTTCTAGAATTTGGTTGATGCATGGATTAGGTTCAAAAACTCGTGGAATATACCAATTAGTGATATAAGTATTTCCTTTGCTACATTATTTTTTATTCTAAATGTTACCGAGGATCATCACGTCGGCAGTGTTAGGGGATAGCTTCGTCCGTGGCCAGCGCTCGGCGACTGCGCCTCGCGGGAATTATTCAATAACGTCAATGAGTTAACGGCTCTCCATTACGTCCAGTAGCAACCTACTTTAGTAAGCCGGAAAATGCGAATTGAAGACAATCTTCCGAGCCCGCCCTATCTAGACAGTTGGTAAGAACAATGTATCCTTTGGATAGACGGCGGTGTGGAGAAGTGGAAATGATCTTGAATCTATCAAAATAGGTTTCGATATTATTGTAGGTTCGTCATTAAAATAAACATTGGATTTATTTTTAAATTCACTTCTATGTACGAGTTTTGGAATAATAGTTTGTGTATTGTATTGGTCATTTACCAAAATATATTTTCTTTTACAAATTTTTTTGAGCCCGCATTTGCGTATTAAGTATATTCCAACATTTAGGACGAGGGCGGGTATAAAGGAACAGTCCCTGGGAACATGTGGCTTAACAAAAACTAGTGACAAACAATGGACCAACGGGCCTAATATCTGTTATTTAATATTATTGTGATATCACTGAGTGTTGATGTGTGTGACAATAATTGATGATACATTACGTGAACGCTATCCAAGAGGTGAATATTAATAAACGTCCGCTGTTGGCTTTTTTCCATATTGCCCCGTGAGAGGTACGACTCTATTAGATTTTGATTTAATGACAAGACTGCTAATGATTGATGATAATGAGATTATTTCAAGTACCTAAACCATTTTTTTGTTTTAATTTAGGATCTCGGTCACAAAATCTAGCATGGAGTGAAATGTTTATTTTTGATTGGTGAAACTGTTTTTTATTATTTTTATTTAAAGAGTGCCTATGCCTAGCATCGGTTATATGATTTAAGACCAACCTGTATCAATTTGTTTTACTTTGTTTTATTTTTCTTAGTTATGTGCCGATAAATATTCTTTTTACGTTTAAATAAAAACCGCTTAACTCTCAAAAACTGTATTATGTTTAGTAGTTCTAAGACAGTATTGTACCTATAAATACCGGGAAATAGTAATAAAAAAATTATTACTATTTCCCGGTATATAAAGTAAACTCCTAATTAGGTTATTTGGGAGCATCTGTTGTAGATAAGCAGATACACGCGTCCGTTGTCTGATTGATGAATCAATCTGCTTTCTTGGAAATTAAGTTAAAGATAAAGTTTGTTCTAAAATTATAAGAAACATAGCGCGAAACTGTTAAAACCAATGAGTAATCTTATTGTTCTCTGTGTAAAGTTGTGGTGATATTTTTATTTAACGGACAAATGTATAAAGATTGGAATAGATAACAAAAAAACTGTATTGGTTCGTAATGATAAGATAGCCTTTAAAAGTAAGTAATTACCTAGTACAACGTTACCCGAAAAACACTATAGAGATATAAATAGGGAAATTTGTGCTTTATACTGAGAACAGGAAGTACATTTGTGTTTTATACTACAGAATAAGTAGGTAACAATCGATAACCTATTTATAAACAAATAATCAATACGTCGCCAGTAGGTACCAGGTAGGTAGGTATAAGTATTCTACGAATTCAAATAATCAAATATAAACAAGAACTTGTTTATAACTTTTTCAACAATTTCAGTCAGCTATCGGAGAAATTAAAAAAGTTTCACGATCAGAAATCACGATTGATGTTAGGGCGGGCGGCTAGCTCAGCATTACTAACTTTCATCTTTAAACTCACACAAATAACTTAAGCTAAGTTTAACTTATTAATAACTCACTGGTAGCACGTAGACAGTAGTCGAATTGAGGTCCCATGGTTAGTCGGTTAGATTAGAAGAGATCACTAAACACGACACATCCCGTCGAATGCGCGTCGGGCTCTGCGCTTGAGTCTATCTCATGGCGGCGCTGCGCTGCGTACGCGCAGGTGGAAGCGCGGGCTTTGGGTGATGGGCTATGGGCGCACACGTGCGGGGCTTTCACAAGGAAGCCGGAGCTTTGTTAGGGTCTCCATGAACGATCCAAGTTGTTTCACTGTTTCGGGTAGATTTGAGAAAGTTGCGTGTGTGTGGGTGGAAAATGGGTAGGTTAACTACCCTAAGGGCCGGTTTAACCACTTCTTCATAAGTTCTTGTTAGCTTATCTGACAGATTGTTTGACATTGTTTTCATACGAAATATGTCAAACGACCTGCCAGATAAGCTAACAAAAACGTATTAAGAAGTGGTAAAAATCCAAAACCAAACCACCTTAAATGATTTAGGAAAACTGTCAGTCTCGCGCTAGTTTAGTACAATACTTTTTTTAGATTATGTAACAGTTTATTTCATGGGGTAGTTCTTCTTTTCGTGTTAACTCGTAAAATGTATTCCTAGTGCTATTTAGTGTACCTACATAGTTTAAATTTTAAATGCATCATTCATTATGCAGCAGTCGCCGTAGACGTATCGGCATGGAAGACATCATGATAATTATTAATCAATGTCTTTATTATCTCATGTCTAGGTATTGAAATTTATTTTCATAGTGATAAAATCATCAGTCAATAATCGACAGAGCTAAATATTAGATCTTTAAATTGTCCTTACCTACTCATGTTGAACCATAAACGCCCCGCATGTGCAGACCCTTAAAGCACGCGCAGTCGCGCACAGGAAACGTCTCCGACGACCAGAAATCACGTATGTTCATAGAGAGGGGAGCCTGGGCCAGCACCCAGATTTAATTTTAAGTGTTTATGCGTGTGCCGCGCCAGCAGGCGTCTATGTTTGTAAATAAACCGTACATTGTTGATGTTGACGTCGAACGTTCATTCATATTCGGCGTCGGTAGTTCTGCCCTATCTGGGCGGACCATGAAGGGGCTGAATGAAAGCGTGCTGTTTAAATATAACCGCTCGTAAACTTTTACATGTGGCTTATCTGACGGATCTATGATGCATCTTGAATTTCATTATATAGGTATCACTATTGTTTTCTGATGGGATTTCTTAAAACAATAGTTCCGAATGAACGAATTACCACTCCAAATACCTACATGTCGACATGGGTGTATGATAATTATCTCATGTCTATGTAGAATCTCGAGACATGTATTTTACGAACGCCGCGCTATAAAAGCACACTATACTACTATACTATGTACATAGCGATAAAAAACTGTTATTATTGTTTGTATAAATATAAGTTTGAAAAGGAATCGGTTTGCAAAAGCTTCAAATGAACGGGCGGCGTGCAATGGTGCATGACAGCGACAGCTTGGGTATTACATTTTCAATCTCGACTGCGCTCGACCCATTCGAAAAATGAGAACTGTGACGCGGGCTCGTATTCTAAAGTCACTCGATACCAAACTACTAAGACAGCATTTTCCATTATTTATTTCAAATTCGAAATTTAAAGCTCTAAGGGTGAAGCCAAACGAGCGTAATTTTGTGAGATGTGAGTCGCGTATTTTGAGTCCGTTTCATATAAAATCCGGGAATTTTCTATTTGGCTGAGGCCAAACATATAAAACGGACTCAAAATACGCGACTCACAACTCACAAAATTACGCTCGTTTGGCTTCACCCTAATAGGGAAAATAGCGACGTAGCACCTACTCTACCAAATCTATTATTTTCATTCGTTCTTTAAAAATTTTGATCGTGTTTAATTTGTCCTATAGAAATATAAGGGCGCGGCGTGGGTGTACAAAATTAAACCTAAATAATAGGTAGGTACATTTTGTACAGTATGTAGAGAAACTGCAGGAAGAGTAAATTATAAATGATTTTTTTTGTAAACTGCATTAAAGTGAATTACTTCCATGCCTACCAACTTACAAGATAATGTAGCGGTAAACTATAGCAAGCGATCGAATGACACAAGAATAGTCCCCAGTTAGTGGAAGTAAAAAAAATATGCCAGATGTCGGTCGTACCGTGTTTACTTGTATCTGTAGTAAAACAAAGCTCACTTTTGTACCACCAGCATTTTACAAAAGGCACAAACAAGTAAGTTATTTAAAGCTTTAGTCTTCATTTTCGGGAATTTGGTGCAATATGGACATACGCAGATGTATATTACTGTTTGCGCGCTCCTTACAAACGTAGCCTGGTTATATTTTCAATAATAACCAATTAAAGTCAATGATATTTCTAAACACGATCTAGAAACCAATATCTTTAGCTTTACATTTGTCAGATTTGCGTAATAACTATCTATACGCATTATTACTATTAATACAGAATATTAAACAACAAATAATCGTCGTCGTCTGATATTCATAAATGTGAACTATATTTTTTGAAATTTTGGGATCTTTTAAACGTTGTGTGTATCAATGTCTCAAGAACAATTTGTTGTTAATTGTTGTTGTTGTTGTTCGTTTGCGCTTGGTTTGTTATTTTTGATAATAGCATTTTATTGTGGTCTAGTTTATTTTTATTTTGATGTATTTTGATGTGCTCGTATAATTTTAATGTCTAATGTCTTTTTTTTTAATACTTTTCATGTTTTAATGCTGTGCTGTCCTATAATTTAAGTATATATTTAATACGATTATACTTTTAGATGTGATTTAAATTGAAAGTGTAATATATATTTAGTTGGTGAGCCTTAAATAAATAATAAATAAATATCTTGAAAATTGTCACACAGATTATCTAGTCACGTAGTAAAGACCGGTTTGTCTTTATTAATGTTTAATGTTAAAAAATGTAAATGTAAAGTGTGAAAATGTTTACTTTCAGTGTAAGTAATCAAAAGAACAAGAGAAACTAAGCTGTTACCAAAACAAACATTAGCAGTAGACTGAGATGAAGATCACTTTCGCTATACACAATTAACCTAAAACCAATATCCGATTCAGAGGTCAAAATCCGAATCGTATTTGCGGAATGCAACAGGTTTATTTTTGAAGATCGCATGCGCACTGCACTTGTGTAAATCTGCGCGAGCCGGTGATTAAATCGTCTCATTACTCATCACATGCTGAATTATGCCTAACGTTTGTTATTTAGAAAACAACATTGAATTATCGTTTAGTCATTAGGTACGTTCGGACTTCGGAAATACCAACCGAAAATAAAACTGTAACGTGGACTAGTACTAATAGCATACATTTTTGATGGTTACAAAATACCCTGTATTATACAGAGATGCAGTCGCGGTAAATATTCGGCGATTGAACTGACTGGACTACGTACGAACCATAACTTTTGACACATTTGGTATTGCGCTAATCGCGGTACAGCTCATGACAGCCGTTAGAGCCGTATTAACAGCCACCCGATTGCGCTAAGTTAAAACATCGAAGTTCTATTCTTATCCAATTTCAGTTATAATCACATTGCAATCCTATTACTATTCAACTGTGCTGAATTCCGCATCGCACTAAACTCTATGACAGCCTTTAACGTCTGAGCGATCTGTCAAAACGGTTCTAACGGCTCTCAAGAGCAGTACCGCGATTAGCGCAATAACAAATGTGTCAAAAGTTATGGTTTGTACGTAGTCCAATCACGGTTCAATCACTGAATATTTACCGCGATTGCAGCCCTGATCTCTCAAGTGTTAATGGCTGTCAGTTACATAGAGTTTAGCGTGATGTGGAATTCAGCACAGTTGAATAATAATTGGAATACAATGTGATTAGAACAGAAATTGGATAAGAATAGAACTTCGATGTTTTAAAGTAGCGCAAACGGTCTGCAGGTTAGAAACTTTAGGCGGTGCTTTTGGTGCGGTGACCTGAACAACATCACTATGGGACAAACATTTGAATAGAGACAACAAACTCAGCTGTTTCATACATTTGGGTCGAGTCGTCATTGACATTTTTCTATGGAACTGCAGATTTTTTTTGCGATTTCCATGTTGGTCCTTTAGTGAAATTTGTTCAGTTTGATGTTCTGAAGCAATCCCTAAAGTATGAAATGCATAATCTGCATTATTCAACTTTGTGAATTCATTGTTTAAATTATACGTGAATTAAAAATACGAGTATACGTGAGAAGAGAATAATCTATTTCTTTTTTCTATCTAGACTAAAACGTAATAATAAGGACGAGTAGGTACCTATTAGGTAGGTATAGTGAATAAGGGTCAATAGACAATATTGTAGCGTCGGTCATTCCCTGCTAGTACGGCTTAGCAACAATTGGCTACTTCCGTTCCTGTACACTCAATTTACTGTATGCATACTTAAATAATTTGTTTATGTCTGCTCATGTACTTACCACCATTATATGCAGTTTTTCTAGCCACCTATCATCTGACCACTATATCTTAACTATTATAAAACTGTAACAGAAGTGTCTGTATTTTACAAAAAAAACCTATTAATTGTAAAGAGAAAAACAAGCTCTACAATCACTAATCAGCTATGACAACTTTGTTTGAGCAAATATAATTTGATTAGGTAGGTTTCGTAAACGGGGACAACGAATATTTTTGGTTGGTTATTGATTGGTTTCAAGCAAAGTTTCAAAACAAAGTTTTTATAGCTGATTAGTGATTATAGAGCTTGTTTTTCTCTTTTCAGTTAATAGGTTTTTTAATCAGTCGGGTTTTTTGTTTATCTTAATAATTTAGTTTATTTCAAACCTTTTAGTCGTGTGTAGAAACGAAAATATAAAAGTACTATAATAATTATATATTTGGAATTGTCTGATTACTAGCTTTCATTTGATACCTCTCTTTTTTAATTTGTAGACACCATCTTGAAACAATATACCCTATGTCACTCTCACGATTTTTACGAATTCAATGACACCTCACACGTTAAAATCCATCAAGCCGTTTAGGCTGTAGGCCGTGCCAATGAAATAGACATACACACATACATACATACGCTCGAAGAACATAACCCTCCTTCTGGCGCAGTCGGGTAAAAAAAGGATGACGATATAGTTTTTAGGTGTCCCTGACTCCAAATCAACCTCTTTTAGAATTTTTGTCTGTTTGTGTGTTTGTTTGTGCGAGCATCACGCGAAAACTACTGACCCGATTTAGATGAAACATTTTTTAGTATATTTCAAAAGATAGTTGGTAGTTGTAGCAAAGCCTCTGAGTACCTCGATAGGGATTATGGTCGTATGTTTATAACTTTATACACAACACAAGGTGTAACAAAACACCCTTATCTAGTTTCTCAATGTTGGCTTCATAGTGAAAGTTGTTTAGTTTGATGATCTAACTAAAGCATCTTAACCACCCCTTTAAATATTACTACGGTGTTTTGTTACACCCTATATGTATAACGATACAGGGTAAGTTTTTAATAAGCCAAAGACTGACTATTTATATGTGGACTGGTAACGCGTGTAATTCTACTAACAAACATTTCTGCCACTTTTTGCGGGGGGCGAGGTAACATGAAATCCGCAACTTTGGATTTTATTCCCCATAACTTTAGATTCTAATTTTGAATGTTAAAAATCATGAAAAGTAGTCTCGTGTGAACCCCAAACGTTCTAAAATCGAAGTTATTATTTCGCAATTATAGGCTGTCTCGTTTAGTGATAAGGTGTAAAATTGAATGTAAATGCACAAGATCAATTGTGCTTATACCGTGGCAGAGGGGAAATACTACCGCAAGTTTTGTGCAAAAGGAACGTGATGGAAATGTATTTAATGTATTTTGTGTGTTTTTGTTAAATGTATCTTCTATGATTAAGAGAAGTTTATTCCGAATGCATAAATGTGCGCTGCATAAAGTTTTATGATACTTAGGTAGTTGTGCGGATACCTTTAGGGAATATAATTCGGAGCGTGCTCAAAACAAACGAACTCTGGTGATATTTTCAATATTAACTAATTAAAGTCTATGAAATTGATCAGAAACAATCTAGAAACTAATCTCTGTGCTTGTCTGAAGTCAGATTTTCGTTAAAATATGCAGTTTTAATGCTAGGATTAATTTAAGATTTGTATAGAAATCTTTGAGGCACTATCTAATCATATCTAATCGAATCTTTGAGGCAATATCAAAATGCATGTATCAATCTGGATTCATACATACATAGAGATTAGTTTCTAGATTGTTTCAGAAAAAATTAATTGTCTTGAATTAGTTAGTATTGAAAATATCACCAGACTTCGTTTGTTTGGAGCACGCTCCGAATTATATTAAGGTATCCGCACAAGTAAGTATCATAAAACTTTACACCGATGTTTTACTTAAATAAAATACGACAATAATACCAACCTACGATACCAAAAACACCATATTGTTTACTACGTGTCTAAACGTATCTATCTACATCAGCCAGATCTCTCATCACCATCCTAATGCCAAATCCAAAGTTCAACGGCCGACCTGTCTAAACTGAATGGAATCCAGAAGCAGGCGAGATGTAGTATGATCGCATTGCATCGTACCACAATTTAGAATTGCTCTACTTAATTTTAAAAACCTACATACATCCAGCTGTTAATGGTTGTTTTATAATTATACCTATAGAAAAGCTTTTTGCTACACTAGATATCTAGGTACTTAGCTACATTGTAATTCACTGCAATTGTTTTAAATTCCATATAGGAAGGTAAGTATACTAGCTCCACGTGAACGTAAGATACCTACGATCAGGAACAGCAAATCACATTAACTTGCACATAGATGCCCGATGACCGAAAACCCCCGATCCCGATTCAAAAAAATATTATAATATAAATTATCGTTTCCAGCTTGATTAGTGTACTGCGCATAGTGCCCGGCACACACATACGGAATTATTATGGACTGAATTAGGATTTCGTATGAATTTACCCCTTCCCTCCAGAATTCCGGTCGGAATTACGGTACGGAGTCACCAAATTCTAATTCCTATTCGAGACGTAGGTATGTGTGTGACAGGCGTTATTCGTAGTTTTGATTAAAAGGCAACATAACATTATTAGGGTTTTTAAGCAGTTTCTCACCTTTATTCGTTAGTCTTTTGCCCTACAATGGGATTCTACGCTATAACTTTGTTTTTACTATTTAACTACCGTATTATTACACTAATTACTATTTTGTTACTATCAACTCATGTATTTTTTGAGTTTTTTTTCACTTTGTAAGTTATAATCAATTTACATTAATGAATGATTAATTGATACGACCCGTTGGACTAAAATTACTAATTGGTTTGCATTTCAAAAGTATTCTTCTAAAATGATTCGGATTAAATTGTTGTGCCTTCGCCTCCGCTACGAATTGAGTAAATATTTTTGAATTCAAAACAACTGAGTATCAAAGCTCTATTTCTATTTTTGCTAATTTTAGCTTAGATATTATATTACATAAGACAACTATAATTTATTGCGGAATGAACAATGACCCTTGAAGGTTTACCGAAATGTAGGAGATGACCTATAATAAAATATCTAAACCCGGATTAATAATTCCGTGATCAATTTTAACGTAGATAAATTATTGAATGTCTTTGACGTAATTATGAATGGATCCATTCATAAGTTACTTACGCATATAGAATACATTGCTGATTTCTAAAACAGTAATGTAATTATCTATGTACTAACATATCACCTTGTTTACACTGACATAATAAGGACTTAAATACGCGTACCTAACAAATCGACAGAAAAGACACGGGATAACTTTGTCGCGCATCTGGACACGGTAACTAAAGTACCTACCTATTTATATTTCTCTTTGTTTATTTAGCTGTGCAATAAAGAATAATTGATTGATTCTTTGTTACACATTGCACCTTAATAATTAAGTGGAACAAAAGGCGAAAGATTGAGATTCATTTTTAGACCCGCGTGGGTGGTAGCTAAACAACGAAATACAAAGCATTAACAAATCAAAACAAAGTGGTAGTTTATCATAAAGCTATGTTCTTCAAACTCATTGAAGTCCATGCTCGGCCACTACAGTCGAAGAATAATAAACTTTTAATTATTGATGCCCTGCCCTCTTTGAGTGCACGCCTTCGCCTGCGTTTGCCCGCAGAGCATTTGGCACGGCTAACTGTACTGTTTACTGTCAATGTCACGTGCATTAGAGCTGTTATAGTGGAGATCTCATTACTCAACCCAATTATTAATTACTGAGGAAAGTGCATCTACTTACAGCAATACTATAGAAACAACATGGCGGTGGGCAAGACCCGTGGCTAGAAGAACAGACACCAGATGGAACAAAGCCTTGACTGATTGGTTGCCGAGATCAAGCAAGAGAGGAGTGGGCACATACTGGCAAAAAACAGGAAAAAGAGGCATAATGGTGAGGAGGCTTAGGAGCTGATGATGATACCAACAACGGTTTTTATGGGGATGATCAGACTATCTGAACGAACGAATACATTCGGGCAGAGAAGGATTGCAGTTCTATGTGGAATAAGTGATTTTTTTTCGCGATTTCGACGTTTTTCCCATAAAGAAAGCTGTTAAGTTTGATGGTCTGATCACCACATCCATATTAAGAAGTACCTGAATAAAAACTATTTATGAATGTTTTATGAAAACTTTAATTCACGGACGAAAGAATTCTGCTCCAAAACATAACACATGCTATAGATAACGGAAATAATGATATAGTGCTATACGATATTTATACTATAATCAGGAAACAAAATTCTGAGAGAGCAGTAGTTAAAACTTTCAGATGAAGGAGACTATTATGAGAAACAGAACTATTTCAGTTTAACAGTAATCGGAAATAAATATTTCTCACACTTCTCACGGATGTACAACATCCGCAAGGTTAAAATATGATTGTCACCCCTTAGTTGCTTCCCTACTTCAATTGCACTTCCTTTAGTCTTCCAAAAATACGTAACACCTGCTTCAATAATAGATATTTGAGGATTTCATTGTGCTATTTACGGCGTAGGTAACGTTTATGATACGTTTGGCCTTTGCTTGTCTCTATAAATCTGCAGTATCTAGCTGGCAAATATTCTTTGCCAATAGAAATGTCTTGAGAGTTATCTAAGGTTAATAGGCATGGATTATTGCATTAACAAAATGGTCCCAAGCGCTCGTGGGCTCTTCAGAGTATCCACTCGTGCAGGGCGCCCGAGTATACAAACGCTGTATACAAACGAAGTTTCGTCCTATTTTCAATATTAACTGTACCAACCAACCAAACCAATAACCAATAAAACCAACAAACCAATTAAAGTCAATGAAAATTTTTAAACACTATCTAGAATCGAATCTCTGCGTCTGTATTTTGTCAGATTTCCGTTAAAATATACAGGGTGTAAGGAAAAATATCATTAACCTTTTAACCACATACTCTACCCACCCTGAACAACTTTTGCTTTGGGAGCAAACCTGACAGAACAAAAAAAAAATCTGCTAATTCATATAAGTCGCTCGGCATTCGTTTAAGTCGTGTAGGCATTGCTGTTTAGTATGGAACATGAACTGATTTTTTTGCGCCCATATGTTTGCTCCCTTAGTAAAAGTTGTTCAGTTTGATGGGTGGAATATGTGGTTTAAAGGTTTTTTTTTTTTAAATCTTTATTCGGGTTTAAAGGTTAATGATACTTTTCCTTACACCCTGTATAGTTTCAATGCTAGGACTAATTTATGATTTATATGGAAATATTTGCCTAGTACAGTTATAATACGTTACCGATCTTGTAAACGAACCTTTATAATCGGAAACATACACCTGATTATGTATACACGGCGACACATCAAGCTAGGCAAAACCAAATTAAGCTGATCGCGCGTTGGTAGAGTAATGTATAACGTCGCGCGGCCAGCTTATATAGGTGCGTCGCCGTGTGTACATGTTACATAATTCAATAAAAAAACCTAAGTACGATAACTCCATGAATATGAGGTATATTCCATTCCATATACAAATTAGATGAAAAACTTGACCAGAAAGTCAAAAAGTCTTCTTATTGTTATTAGCACTCATTGTCTCGTTGTAATCGTGATCACGACTATTAAAAATCAGCTTGAGCCTATTCCAGAGATACATCGTCCATAAATCAAAATGATACCTAGTGTTACCTATACACTGTCATTGTTAAAAGGTGTCTAGCCAGGTAACAATATACTCGTAACACATAATATAATACCAAGTCTATATCTAATCAAACTCCACAAAAAATTAAGGTTGACAAACTTTTGGGGACACGGGACGAATAGAAAATATGGGAACGAAGCTCGGCGCGTTGTTATTCAGATGGCACTCGACTCACCCATTGCGGGGACATCCGCCGCTACTTCCGCTGCCAAAGATGGAAGATCTTCGGGCTTTAGTTCGTTGACATGCGTACCCAATAAACAACACTATCTATTTAACACAACACTCGAATAAAAACATAATGGTTTTTAATTAATTTTCTCCGCGCGCACGGACAGCCGCGGCGGACGGCGAGCTGGGTAAACTCACGTTTTGAACGTCTTCGAGAAGCTATTTTTGATGCAAAAGCGTTGGGACGCCAATGTCGAGAGCATGCATGGAATATGCAATGTCGTCAGCCTTGCCTTGATGTGTGTAGTGGACACGCTGAGTTTCTCCCACATCATTTTATATTCGCATGCCAACACGATTGTGTAAACAGATTTTTTACTTTTTTCAAAATTTAAAAGCATTTAGGACAGTCCTACCAGAAAATATGGTATACTTATATATACTTAGACCATATAACTAAGTATACATGATTGTATTTGATACGAATAAATAAAAAATAATTACCTATCATTAACTTTATGTCGCTATTTCACACCCATTGATGTCTTTTTCTAAAGACAATGTTGTGGTCTACGAGCTACGGTTATTTCCTCTTATTGAAAGACATCAACGGCTAATTAATCTTTTAAGTACAAATTGTTTTTTTTTAAACGAGAAGTTAGTAACTTATAAAACACGACCCTCCTTCAGGGTAGTCGGTTAAAAATATAGATAACATAAATCTTAAAATTAATTGGTATAGTTTAGTTAGGCTTTCCAAAAAGGCTAAAGCTTTTTAGTTTAAACATCCCCCACCTCCTTTAGTTGCATTTATATTCCAACAGGGATTTTCTGTTTTCAGGTAATTTTGCATTTGAATCTTAAGAATTTCCTATCGGAATGGAATATATATCATTGTTACAAAATATACGAAAGTACTTGCCAAGGAAGAACAATATTAACTCCTATATTACCTATATTCATTTCTGCTCCATAACATGGTCAGTCAGAGGTATTTTTAAGTTTCGCGGTATTTCTTCGCGGGCTTTGCTTGTTCGTTCTGAAATAATTTGTTTTGATAACTTGTGATTTTATAAAACGTGTCAAAGTTAGTAAAATAATATGAAACAAGGTAAAAGTATAAGTGAGAAAGACAACAATTCAAAATAAAGGGCACATGCGCTATAACTGTAGTTGCACAAGAGTAACAAATATAAAACACAAGCTAAGTAAGTTCCCTACGTTAATCGTAGTAGAATTTCTGGTTTTCGAACGAGCGCTCGGGAACGGAACGGCATCGGCATTGGCATCGAAATTATAGGTAAAAGCAACATACAATGCTGTGCTCATAGCAAAAGTTAGCGCTAAAAGTCAAAGAAGATATCAATGTACTTCGAACGTAGTCGTAACAGAACGTTTTAAGCTGGTAGAGAGCGCGCGTTGGTATTGATTAGCGTTGCTGCGCAAGAAGTTCATTCATTGCTTCATAAATGCGCTACTACGCACACCACTACATAACTAGCTGGGGCTCCACCAAACATTGCTCGTTTCAAATCGATAGTGGGACAAATCGTAGCGGTATCACAAGCAATGAACGCAGAAGTTTTACCCGGCCGTGGCGATTCATGTGACGTGTTACAAGTAGCTTTATTAGTGTGCGTATAACTCGTATAACTCGATTAGGTATTGCAATTGTGTGCGGTGCTCTTATTGCTGGGTCGCTCATTGTTTTTGGTCGAAAATGAAAGTGTAGGTGCGAATTTGTGTATGAGAGTGAAGGGCAAAAGGCACACAAAGGTAGTTCACTACAGACAACAACAAGTCTAACAGTATCCGCTGGGGCTTTGTAAGGGAGGGTCGTGAAGATGACGGGTGTGGATGAAATATTAA
Organism: Agonopterix alstromeriana; assembly: GCA_963924505.1. NCBI lineage: Eukaryota > Metazoa > Arthropoda > Insecta > Lepidoptera > Depressariidae > Agonopterix > Agonopterix alstromeriana. The sequence goes on from OZ004670.1 coordinate 10,921,573, forward strand.
ATTATAAGAAGAATCCGGACGATGATTTCTATGCGCTGCTGGGTTGCGATGAGAACTCATCCGTAAGTACTTTTAACTTGGTCTTTTTTGATTTTCATTATCGATTCATCTATTCTATTGACCTTATTCTTTGTGCTTGATCTGACCTACATCCTGAGATGAAGTAGGTAGATACTTAAGCACTTAATAATGTCCCTTAAATCTTTTTGAGGATAATATATATAAATATTGTGGAGTGGGAACCCCGGAGTACCTCACTACGACTTAGTCATCTTCGACAACATCGTGGAACTTTTGTGTTTACAAATAAGTATGATAAAATAGCCCAATATTTACATACTTACTCTCATTTTGAATGTGTGATAACAAAATAGTGGATTAATTAAATAAATGTCTCAATATAAGTCATTTTAGTTTCACTTATACGAACTAAGTAATACGCTCCAGGTATCTAAGTAATCGCTCCATACAAACGAAGTTTAATTTTATTTTGGATGTGTTAATTAATTACTTAAAGTCAATTAAATTTTTAAATACAATCTAGAAACGATAGCTGTGCCTTTGATTTGTGAAATTTCATTAAAAGTTTTCACAGTAAATCGTAAATTAATCCTAGCATTGAAACTCTTATACCTATATTATACCGGAAATCTAAAAAAATCACAGGCAAAGAGATTAATATCTAGATCATGTTTAAAAAATTTAATTAACTTTTATTGGTTAGTATTGAAGATAGGATCTAACTTCGTTTGTAGGCAACGCTGCCACCACTCGGGCGTTCTGCAAGGACTATTCTCATGAAGTAGGTAACGATTTTATCAGAAAACTTTTTTTTCTAGGCTGAGCAAATTACTGCAGAGTTCAAAATCCTCGCTCTTCAACATCACCCCGATAAAAATGATGGCGATAAAGAAGCCGAGGCAAAGTTTCAGAAACTGAAGGTAGGTAATTTACTTATTAGTTTATGTTTATAAAATAAAAGCTTGTAAAAAGAATGTATATCTATAAAAATAAAAATACTGGTTGAATTTCGACGAAAAATTTGCCTGAAAAGCCGTTTGGTTCTTTTAAAAATAATATTTTTCTTTTTCTTTTGTGATTTTATGGCTTTGACTAAATAATGTTCACACGTTTTGACCAGTGACATTTCAATAAAATCATTTCAATCTGATTCGTCTTAATCTTTTTTGTGATACCTATTATAGGTAAATTTAAACCAAAAAGATTGAACACAAAAGAAGTGTAGTTACTACAATACGTTTGACGACGAGTAAAGTTTCTTTTGCTTGTAATTTTAGTTTAGAATTAGAAGTTCATGTTCACTTAATTAAGTAACATTCAAACACAACTTTCTTTTTTAAATATTATTTACTCTCTCTAAAATTATATTTCCATTTAAATTAGCTACATCTTTTAGATCATTAAAATAATGTTTTTCTATATTATGTATATGTACCTACGACTACGTACATATTTAGTAAATTTCTTCGCTACAACATTGCAATCATTGCTATGCTTTTTTTCCCAGGAAGCCAAGGAGACCCTCTGCGATCCATCCAAGCGAGCCCTATATGACAAATGGAGGCAGAGCGGAATCGCCATGGGCTACAAGCAGTGGCTGGGCATGAAGGACCATGTCCAGCAGTCCATGCACTGGTCCAAGCCTAACACTAAGGATCGCATGCTGGAGGGAGAATCGGGCCGTGCCTCTGGCCCCTCAAGTCTCGGCCCCAGCAATGCAGCCGCTCGCCGTGCTTCCGAGGGCGGCGCCGCTCTGTGGGGACGTTGGGGAGGCGGCAACCAGGAACCTCCGACTGAGGTCATCTCCAAATTCCGCAACTACGAAATCTAATTTCGCGTCGCAAGAAGTTGCGCCCCCAATCTCGACCTATCGATTTTGTTCGCTAAGAATTGCTAGTTGGGGCTGTTTATTTTTTATTTTGTGTTGAAAAGAGATAATTGTGTCTTAATCTCTTTTGAATTGTGTGATATGTTTTATCTAGAATTTACCTAAATATGTGACAAGCTTCCAGGCTGTTATAAAACTTGCCGTAACAAATTACATTCGCGTATAATTGAGATCTTACAAATTAGTACTTGTACGTTAGTTTTAAGGTTAAATTAGTTTTAAAGACACAATATTCATCAAGTCAGCTCAATCATAATGTTACTCGAATGTGGCTCGATATCTTTACTTAAATGTATTCTATGTTCGATGTACTAAATGTATTACGTGTTTCGTTGTAAGTAGAACAAGGTTGTTGTTAGATGCCCTAACCTTAGAGTGAACTAGTGTTAAACACGTACTTAGCTAAACCCCTAGCTTTAAGCTATGCACATTCCTGAATAAAACACATGAGTCTGATTATTGAACATTTCTGCTGTAGATCTATATTTTATTCTATAAGAAACTCTATGATATTTTTAGAGTTATATTTTTGACCCTCTTTTAAGACTATTTATCTTACTATAAGTACTTCGTTATTTTTTATCAGATGGAGAATATATGGATAAATGTTGTGAGAATAATACAGGGTATATCGTTGAGAGACAGGACAGATTGTGTTTAATTATCGTTTTATCTATTTCGACCTTTATTAAATCCGACTCTCAAAATAATAGCCGAGATCCAAATTAGGTGTTGTGTTTCCCGAGATAGAGTTACCTAAGTAGGGTTAAATAAAAATATATTATATGTTAAATGTTTTGATCAGTATTTATGTTGGATGTTTAAAATATCAATGTTATATTAATGGAGTAGTGAATTTAAAATTTTTAATGTTTTGACTCTGAGAATCTCTTACAAAAAATTAAGCCAAAATATATACGATGTTTTTTATTTTTGATGTAATATCAACTTTGAAACAATAAAGTTTACCAAACCACTGTTTGTTTTTGAGTTGCTTTTTAACTTTAATCTAACCCAATAAACATCATTTATGTAGATTAGATAAATTTATATACTTAGATACTCGTACCTATGACTTTCATCGTCAGCCTATAGGTACACGTCCCACTGCAGGGCGTAGGCCTGCCCCCAGGGAGGGTGTATGGGCATCAGTTTACCACGCGTGCCTAATGCGGATTGGATCAGAAATTCTTCGTCAGCGTATGCCTTTGACTATTTATATGTGGACTGGTTACGCGTGTAATTCTACTAACAAACATTTCTGCCACTTTTTGCGGGGGGCGAGGTAACATGAAATCCGCAACTTTGGATTTTATTCCCCATAACTTTAGATTCTAATTTTGAATGTCAAAAATCATGAAAAGTAGTCTCGTGTGAACCCCAAACGTTCTAAGTTCGAAGTTATTATTTCGCAATTGTAGGCTGTCTCGTTTAGGGATAAGGTGTAAAATTGAATGTAAAGGCACAAGATCAATTGTGCTTATACCGTGGCAGAGGGGAAATGCTACCGCAAGGCTAGTCCTTATAATAATTAGTCAAAGGCGTATGCAGTTTTTCGCGCGGTTTATTCCTTTACCGTGTGAGACCAGTATGTATTACATAATGAGTACTTTATTAACAAGTACTTTATTTATTAATCTTAGATTGGGCCCAAGTTTCTTGGATTGGACCACCCCACTTCGACCAGTGAGTGTCGTAAGAGGCGACTGAGGGATAAGGCAGTGTTTTTATGGGGGAAATGCTAGCCCCACTTGATACATCATTCCGTCCTAAAACTAATAGGTATGCTTAAGGGTAGCCATGCTACAACTAGATAAATTCACACCTTTTTCCCAGAGGGGTAGACAGAGACTATGAATCTCTATTTTGGGAGGTCCCAAAACACATCTCTTGTCAAACTTTCCTGTAGAATTCGGCAACTTTTAACCTGCCATTTTTTTAATGACGTATAATCTGGTCTAAGTCCTCTAGGTTAGAGTTAAGGTACCTACTGCAGTTTTGTATGAAACAGCTAATTTTTGATTATATTTTTTCGTTGTTGGCTCCAGTATGCATGTATGCATATACTCACGACTATATTTCCCGAGGGGGTAGTCAGAGATATTCTGAAACTACAGAACATCCACGTTTTACTAGTACCGAAACTCCACGTACGTACGAGTACGTTGGCTCCAGTAACTCATTATTAATCTATGTCCATAGTGAAAGTTGATCAGTTTGACGTTTAAATATTATTACATCATGCATGTCGTCCATGCAAGAATATTTGAAAAGCTTTGTACCTAAATGCTACAGTAACTTACATAAACCGTTGGGATAGGTTACTTTCCGTTAGACAAGCGCAGTATGATCAAATAATTTATTATTAAAAAGAAGGAAGGAGTCCGGTGATGATAACGTTAAACTATTCTTATAAGATCGATGAATATCTTCATACGTTAACTTTACATAAATAATAAAAAATCCAAACGGACCGGATAGCGAGCCGTTTCTTCACAACACAACATTTTTCAGAGAAAATATTTTGTAAACAAGACGCGTGACATCCCACAGTACAAAGAAACAAAATTTCCACGCACTCGCCGTTTGTGTTTAATAATTCCGGGGATTCTTTAAATGAAAAACAGTGTTTCGGCACGTGCTATGGATTCCTGTTTGGTTAAGGCTGGTTGCTGCTCTCAATCATACTTTTCAGTTTCTAAACAATTATAGGTTTCTAAAAACAAGAATATCAAATTGTAGTAATTGCTGATTTTCAATTTATCTGATCGTGACGTACCTACCAACACACGGCGACACATCAAGCTATACAAAATCATTAAGAACAAATTGTACCCATGTCAAAATTTATAACGAATCAGTACGGTGGTCACGCCATTATGTTATCTTTATGAACCACATTAGGGATCATTATGAACGCGGCGCGAGCGCAAGCTACAGCTGGTTACTAGGGTTGTCACCAACATTAGTTACTTGTATCCCTAAGAGATTCGCACATGAGCATTCGAAAATAAATCCCTGATCAAAGTCTTAGAATGGATGTCCAATAATCTGAAAACATTTAATAGACTTAAGGAGCAGAAATATAGTCCATTTCTCTTCCAATTTCAGAGGACCCTCGGTCTTGTGCAACCTTTTGGTACATATATATAAATATTTTTTGGTTTTAATTTACCTGTTGACATCCCTAGCATTGAGGATTCCAACCAGTGGATGTTTACAGTGTCAAGCTCCGGTTTCATCGTTAGCCATCGTCGTCGAGCCCCGAGCAGCACCAGTTTGTTGCCAGCAGCCAGCTGACGCGATTGTGATTATAGTGACAAGTATCTGTGGACAACCCTTGCTTAACCTAATAAGATTGAAAGGTTTTTGAAATTCAAAAGGGCTTTTCAAACTGGAGATCCTTCAACCAAAAAGCGAAGCTGGGAATCGAAGACTGGTCCTGTAATAGCGGTAGATTCACAAAAGTCTACCAAAGGATCATGATGGTCAAAATCTAAGGAAAGCGCGACAGGGCAGTGTTTTGAGAAATAGTTACTTTACTTCATTAATAATTATGTAGGGATTACAAACCTACCTTAGCCAGGTATCTCCAAACTTTACAACTAAAATCCCAAGTACCAAGACCTAGCCAGCTCACCATAGCAACATACTGTAACTTTCGTTATAAATTTTACAATGTACTTAATCAAAATAAACTATGGCGGGTCGGATTGGTGGTGCTTGCGGGTTGTGGGTCATAGTTTGTAGACCTCTGGTCTATGCCATTTTCCGTACGAGGTCGGGTAGTTTGTTGCCAACGTTAAAAGTCCACGAGGGTGTTCCAGCTTTATAGTTTACTGATGATCAGACTGCCTACAAAAGTTGACAGAAGATAGAATATTTATTCGAGGTGGTAGTCAGAGAAATTCTAGATGTAGGTACCATACCTATTCAGAATATCAGCATTTCACTAACAGTGCCCAAAAGTCAATCCAGTACTAGATAATCAGTAATCTAGATAGTTATCCTGTCGTCGCCATTTTTAAGGGACAGTTGACACGTCTCAAAATCATCGTGAATCTCGTGAAACTCGTGAAACAAACATGGCGTTTTGCTTGTGTCTATCACTGCATTTCTGCCAATATCTAGGAAGTTTTGAGAGTATCGTAATGTTAAGGATTGTTTTATTTTCAACGCATTTCAAAAATGGTATTAGCCACTTGGTAAGCAGGAAAGTAGTAACACGACTATCCGATTTTCAACGCGACTCAATTTTCGCGCTTATGATGTTGGCATAAGGTCCTGTCAGAATCCTTCTAACGTGAAATGCAGTAACAAATAACATTTAAAATATTATCTAGGTATACCTAGTTACACAAACAGTTTCATGTTGATCCTTTCTTTCTGTTTTGTCAAGAAACGTGACGTAACGTCAGTTTGAAAATTTTAATTGGGAGTACGAGTACGGTTCAATATGGGTTTGTCATACACCACAAAACTTTTTCATCCATACAACTCGTCGATTTAACAAAAGTGCGAGTCGGGTTATTCACGCACCGAGTGTTTCGTACCACACGACCACACAACATATTAACTTACTTAAAAGTTTTGTTTTCTCCGGGACCTTTAGCGCGAGACCGACTCACGCTTGGTCGGTGTTTATTATTTGTTATTATACAGTAGAGTTTGCTCTATAATCACACCAAGTTTGATGCTTGTATGGATGACTGTTTTTACGATAGAGCGAGAAGAAAAACGTTGATAAAACTATGTTGAAGACCTTAATTTTTTACTTTTTGTAATTTTTACCTTTACCGTTAACAAATCCGCCACAATAAGGCACTTTGTGTGAAAATTTCAACTGTCTAGCTATAACGGTTCAAAAGTTACAGCCCTGAATAGGTAGAACAGTCAGACAGACAGACGGACGGACGGACATAGTAGGCTTAGTAATAGGGTCCCGTAAACCCTAATTTGTACATTAGTGTCCCCTCGAGGCATTTGCGCGCTTCGCAGACTTTATAGTGATGCCCAGACTAAGTGACCATCCATGTATGGGTACATCGCGAACAAATTGAGATGGACACTTGTCTCTCTCTATTTTTTTTTCAAAACTAACTTATTTTTTACCAAGCTCCAACAAAATTAGCTGACACTAATTAAGAGGATGACCAGACAATGAAACTGAACTTCTTTCTCTAAGGAACCAATGTCGAAATCGCGGATAAAAAAGGTTGTTTCATACAAAGCTGCAAATCTACTCGACCCGAATGTAGTCGGTGGTCAAATTTGATGGTATGTTCATCCCCTTCAAAAAGTTTCAAATTATATTCTTATAATTAGACTAATTGAAATAGGTACCTACATAAAAATACATGCAAATTCCTTATTTTGAAATCCAGTCGACAACCGGGCTCGTTCCGTCCCCAGGGTTTTCTACGTAATGGAAAATTTCCATCCACACATATAGTCGACTTTACTAATACCTCCAAAAACGGTAAACAAGCATTTTGATTGCAATGGAATCGAAATTTAATGTTCCCATTATAAGAGTTGACAACCTAGAGTTATATCGAAAAATTAGAATACCTATGTACTCAAAATATGTTGCACTTTTTAGGCACACACGGCGACACATCAAGCTACGCGAAACCAAAGTAAGCTAGACGCGCGTAGGTAGGGTAATGTATAACGTCGCGCGGCCAGCTTATGTTTGTTGTGCGTAGCTTGATGTGTCGCCGTGTGTACACATCTCTTCCTCGAAATTTAAATAGTAATAGAAATGGAGAACATTTTATTTGCCAGGATTGAACAAAAAAAAAAAGATTTTCTTACACACACGCATACACATACGGCATACATTTTAACGAAAATCTGACTTCATACAAACATAGAGATTAGTTCCTAGAATGTTTCTGAAAAATTTAATGACTTTAATTGGTTAGTATTCAAAATATAACCAGAATTCGTTCGTATGGAGCGCGCTCCGAATTATATCCGACAAGATGACGATACGACACGGTGGTAGATTCAAAAACATGACGTCAAAAAGTTATCATGTTATATTATTTTGAATAAATAATTTTGACTTTAACTTCAAATAAGTATTTTCAGGTTTAGATTTCGATTGATTCGATTATTTTATACGTTTTTTATTTTATACGCATCAATCATGATTTTTTTCTATCCCAAGTTTCCAAGTCTCTTTACACTTTTCGTAGCAAACCTTGGTTCTCACTTTACTAAGGCAGTGTATCAACACCAGTTTGCAACTTTTCCAATTAAAAAGCTGAGGTTCTTATTGCGAACTTTATATTAGAGTAGAGATAGTACACAGAGCTAAATCAACGTAATTCTCGTTCCTACGGCAAACGCAAGTTAAGTAACACAAAGTAACGATTTGTTTTATTTTTATACTAATTGTGCCCGCGACTTGGTCTTAGGTTAAACAAGTTTTATCTAATTGTTTCCTGTTTCTGGAAAATACAAGGTGTTAGGCAGACGGACAAAGAAGAATGACGTGTAGGGGAGATAATTTAGAACCTATTTTGACTAATCATCTGTGTGCAAAGTCGCAGTTTTTTTACATATTATCGAAAAAACAAAAGAAAATGTAGACTATTAAAGTCTAGATTGTTTTCAACATAACCTCCATCTAACATACAAATAATTTCATGCAGACAACGACAAAAAAATGACTTTACAAAGTTCCGAAAACGAGTAAACAAAATTGTAAAGTAGTTAGAAAAATAGCTTCTAAGCCGCCTGCCCAACACCATGTATAAAAATATGTTCTATGAATTAATTTGATATTAATGGCTTCTTACCTTTGACTAATTATTATAAGGACTAGCCTTGCGGTAGCATTTCCCCTCTGCCATGGTATAAGCACAATTGATCTTGTGCATTTATATTCAATTTTACACCTTATCACTAAACGAGACAGCCTATAATTGCGAAATGATAACTTCGAACTTAGAACGTTTGGGGTTCACACGAGACTACTTTTCATGATTTTTAACATTCAAAATTAGAATCTAAAGTTATGGGGAATAAAACCCAAAGTTGCAGATTTCATGTTACCTCGCCCCCCGCAAAGAGTGGCAGAAATGTTTGTTAGTAGAATTACACGCGTAACCAGTCCACATATAAATAGTCAAATCTTCTTACTTACCTCTGTTTCACGTAAAAATTTGTACCTACTTAAAATAAACACTAAAAACCTCTACGTACCTATCTCTTATTTATTATACCGGGATAAAACATACTAAACTATAATATAATTTTCATTTCCATTAGAGAAAACCTATTCTGCAATGTTCTGTAAACATTGTTATCTCCCAGAGCTTATTTTCCCATTATCTTTATTACTTAAAGAATTTTCCAAGAAACCTAAAAGAAGATGTTATTGTATTTCGCCTTAGCTTTCAATAACAAGGTTTATAAAAGCTTTGTGATTTTCTATTTATTTACAATTACAAATAAGGTCACAAACAGAGAGTAGTTATAAAGAGAGCGCACATGAAGTGAACCGGTGCCGGTGGGGTGTCAGAGTTCTAGAGTGGAGACCGCGAACTGGTAGGCTTAGTGTGGGACGCCCTGCTGCCCGCTGGACAGACGACCTAAAAAAGTAGCGGGGAGCGATTGGATGAGGAAGACCGAGGACAGAGTTTTGTGGCTCGCCTTGGGAGAGGCCTATGTTCAGCAGTGGACGATGATGGGCTGATTATGATGATGATGATGATGAACATGAAGTGAAATGAGGCTGTCTGCGGTTAAGGCTCCAGTTTTAGGACTATTAGTAAGTGGCGTAGTGGAGCTTCGATATTGGAAACGATCACCGAAGTTAAGCAACGCCAGGTCCAGTCAGTCTTTGGATGGGTGAGTGATGGGTGGGGTGGGTGGTTTAGTGGTATTTCATCTCGATCGTTTCCGTGCTTCGGAAGGCACGTTAAGCAGTTTGTCTTGGATAGTTATGTTAGATGGCGTTGTAACTATACGTTAAGCCAGGTCAGATGCCTATTAAGGAGGCGGCCTGACAGCATGTTGACCACTAACTTGACTCCACCACCACGCACTGGGCCCGCGTGGTGGAGTATGGACCACTCCCTCTCACTCTTATTCGTGAGAGGAGGCCTTTGCCCTGCAGTGGGATTCTACAGGCTATAACTTACTTGATTGATTACTTATGACGCTATATTTATTTTCCTCATAAACTAAATTTAGATAATTTTATTCCGTAGTTAAACAAGAAACCCTTTCTGTCTGTATGTATGCCCCAAAGAGAAATGACTCGCTCCTCTAGGATATGGCCTACTTCAGTTTTTTTGTTTTTTCCTTATTGAAACAAGATTTGGCATGAAAACAAATAAAGAAAAAGATTGTGACGATTAAGAACACAATTTCTATCACATAAAAAAAAGCTAAAACGAAAAGAGGTCAAACGAAATCGTTTAGCTCCCCCATCGAGTGTGGTATACAAAGCACTGTTTCTTGACTAATTTACAAAGACTTATCCGCGCTTTACATTATGCAACCGATTGCGTGAAAATATAGGTATATGTAAAGCGGCTTTATGTAATTTTAATGTTTCTATCCTGAGATTTTTGCTCTGAAAGTAAAAAATTTACATGCACATATATTATTCCGTGAGTGACTGACTGACAGACAACGCACAGCCTAAAATGCTGAAGATAGAAACATGAAATTTGGATTAAATATTCTACAGAGGATATAGGGGTGCACTAAGAAATAATATTTCGATATTCTTATTGGACGCGGATGAAGTCGCGGGCAGAAGTTAGCTCATACATAAACTCACAACCATATTTTCTTAGCGGTCTCTATGGCGGTCACGTTCCAAAAGTGGTGTGGTTGCAGCAAGATTCTCCTTAACGACATTTATGATGTCTGGATGCCTTGTCATGTGGTAGTGGCATTACTTGGTGAAAAAGGGAAGTATTTCGCCACAAAAAAGGACATTTAAAATAAGATACAGCAACTATAAACATTATGCGACTATTTGTCAACATTGCTATATGTAGTACTAGATCTTATAATGTGACATTGCTTCTCATAATTCTCAGATACAACTTCAACGAAGTGCTAAGAACCACACAACCATATTTCACACGAAAATAACATAAATTTCCACCACATATGGGACAAAAGAGCATTTGTGACCGCAACAAATGTTTCCATGAATATGGAATCCATTGTGGCAATCCGAGAACCAATTTTCCAGCCATACGATTGACCTTAAAAACAAAGAGCTATTCTTTGCCGATGAAATGCAACGCCGAAGGTTAAACACGAGGTATGCCCATAACGTTGTCATATGTGTCGGGAGGAGGTAAACGCGATAAGTTACGTTTGAACATTTATAGTTAGCGACTCGAATTCCCACACTATTTAGTGACAATATTGTGAATTTTACCAAATCACCAACGACGGTCCTCGAAACCAATTATCAAATGGTTTCGAGGGCCGACCGTCGGGAAATGTTAGTCCCTGTCTGCGCGAACGAAGATTGACGAGCGTATTCTGAGAGCGGATTTATTTTCCCGTTCGTGACTGGCTAAAAACGATGTGTCAAAAGGGAACATTATAAGACAACACAACAACAATGTAACAATCCCGTCCGCGGGTAACATCAATGTCAGACAAAAAATTCGCCCGCATGCGTGCCCACCACGAAGAAATCCGAAATACAAACCCGCAGCCTTCGGTATGCTTCGATTCAGCAGGCAGGCTACCAACTGAGTTATCGGGTTGCCCATCGTACAGAACATGAATAAGAAAACCAATAGAAAACGCATGAGGATTATTTAAATCGAGAAATAGTAGTGTGTACTATAGTGAAAAATAGTGACAACTAGGAGTTGTGAGCAAAAAAAACGTATCAAATTAAATTAAATCTTATTATCTTAATTCTTATGACTGAATCTCTTGAGTTATTACCTTTTTCTGAACTATGTGCGAAACTACGCATATTTAATTCATTTATTCGAAGACAATAAAAGCTGCATATAAGAGGCACGCGGGCTGGCAGGAGTCTCTCTTCCTCGAAAATAATTACAAAGCTTTTCCTAAATCTTAGAGAATATTAATACTATGTGTTATTATATTTCATTTTTCACTCTTCTTGTTTATTGCATGCCAGTGTCTTTTATAAAATTTGTGTTAACTTCGATATGAACATTACCAATTATTTTATAGAAAAAAGAAAACGCAAGACGTAAAGAGTGTTTCATAGCAAACACAGTAGTGTGCAATGCTAAGTTACAACATGCATGTACTTACTTTGTTTGTTCTGTAATATTCTAACATACATCCCATCACCGCTATCATCAAGATCAATCACCAATCATCAAGAAGAATCACTAATCATCAAGATAAATCACTAATCATCAAGATTGATCGTCAATCATCAAGATTAATCACTAATCATCAATATGAATCACCAATCACCATAATGAATCACTAATCACCATAATGAATCACCAATCAGCAAGGTTTAGGGTAATGCATAAACAACAGGAATGTTATGTACAGTATACGTCTAATTCTATATGTAACGTTTTTGTTGTCTTAAATTGCTCTCCTCACTTCGTTTTTTGAAGAAAGAAGGTCTACAAGTTTGTGTATTTAAGTCTATATAATCAAACAAAGTTAACACATTGATATGTTTGTATTGATCTGAGAACCTGTTTTGACGTACATAGAAATAATATTTTTAAACTTAAATAAAGATATAAAACATATAACATTCATGGTATTTATAATTATACATAATCATAACATATTTGTACTAAATAAACTAGAAAATATAATTTCAATAAAACATTACTATACTATATTTAGATTATTTGCACTCTCATGAACTTACTGGTATAATAAAATGACTTAGTAAGTACGTCATCTCATCACAAAAACATTATCATACTTACATTATTATATTTAAATTAACCGTTTTTCCTTTTTGAGGTTCGGAACCCTAAAAAACTGGGTTAGATTTGGATTAATGTCAAATTTTTTTAGGGGTGGTTCAGATCATCAAACTGAGCAATTTGGGTTTTGAGAGAAATTTTAAGTTGGATCCAGTTTGATATTTGATCCACACCTGAAAATTTGGCCAGTGATCGACAATCACCCCGTATATAAACAAGAGTGACTAAATACAAAATGTGACATTTATAAATGCATGCACTGTATGGCTCTGTATGTAACTAAATTTAATTAAAAAATAACTATTTTTAAATCTGTACAAAACTGGATAATTTCATGTATATGCTGGAATATATGTATGTATGTATATGCTCACGACTATATTCCTCGAGGGGGTAGTCAGAGATATTCTGAAACCTCAGAGCATTCACGTTTCACCAGTAGTACCGAAACTCTGTCCAGTGTGACGGGGGGTGAGCCCGTGGCCACTCGGAATATATGTTTATGCTGGAATATCGCAGAAGCCTCTCCAGTCCGTATATTTGGTCAATATTACACTAATGAGATTATAATATTAAACATTACTTGTTCTATTATCAAAATTTAACACCCAAAAATCTATTTCATCAATTTGAATGAGGAGCTTTCTGACAGCTAGTAAAACGTAGTTCCAACAAACCGCGATAGATGGCGTTAACGCGAGAGTCAGGCGAGACGGAAATTTTGGCTAAAAATTGTGCCAAAAATGAATTTCACTAACTCAGGAGCAACCGTGGACTACTTGTTCACATTTTCCTGCTTACTTAAAACACAAAAGTTTACTATTTTATTTGTATTTTATTATCTGCAAGGTAGCTATTCCCTGTTGCGTCAACGCCATCTATCGAGCCATTTGGAACTACATTTTCTTTTTTAATGGATTTTGGAAAATCCACGCTGACTTATAGCCAGGCCACATGTTTGAGTGTGTGTGTTACGCTTGAGTCATAGGCTCAATGCATATTAGGTTGAAAAATGCTCGAGCAGTTTTCATTGCTAAATTGATAATTAACTCAATTACAATTGAAATTGAGTTGAAAATAGCGTGAAGGCGGTAACTAAACTCACACTACATTCTAATTGCAATTCAGTTCATTATAAATTTATCAATAAAAACTGCTCGACCATTTTCCCGCCTGATGTGAACTGACCCTTAGGCTTGTTTAACAATTTTTTTGTTAAAATCTTAAATAAATAACAAAATAAACTAAATTGTCATATAACTCAGGCAAGATTTGTTCGCGATAATTTTACTTATTACACACGCAGTTAAAATCATAATTCATAACATTATTCTAAAATATGGAATACAACTTTTGGGTCTACACATTTTTTGATCCTTAAATTTAAACGTCATTTGCATTAATTATGTAAGAAAACCAAAAAGTTTACTTTTACATGATTATTACTACATTATTCGTTTTGCAATTTGAGAGAAACAGGGAAATAAATAAATACGAGAGGTGAACCAAGCAACTATTATGCAAATACTTAAATTGTTATTATTACAGACTCATAGGAACACATAACTATGGCAAATACTAAGAGGAAGGATCTCTCTTTAAGACTAGAGTGAGCCATACCAATTGTAAAGTGTCCACTTTTTTTGACGTTTAGGTTTGAGTGTGTGGTGTCAAGTAGTATAGACAAAAGGCACCGAGTGACATATGACCTTATGTTTACGGTCACTTTTCACACACACTAGCTCAAAAATAAGTGGACAGCCGCATAAACAAATATCTATAGTTCCATCTCCTTCTACTATTAAAGGTACGTCATAAGACAAAAGAGACCAACTACAATCGTAAATTTATGCGGACTCTATGGAGATCCTTCCTCTTAGGGCAAATAATAGAGCATAGAGTAGAGTATTTGTATTCGTTATATTAGAAATAAAACCGTGTTTTGAAACCCGGTATACAGCACATATGTGTCAAATCAACCAATGAAATAACTTCTTTATTTTTTATGACGCGGTCGAGCAAGCTATTGTTGGATTTTACACATTTCCGCTCCGCTTCGGATCGGATTTTAGATGGTGGATTGATGGCATAACTATGACGTCAGATCGATAGCTTTTTCTTGCGTAATAATGTTAAACCTTCTTTCTTTACTGGTTACTACAAAAGTCAAATACTCCATTCTACTAGCATTATCAATTCACTTTTCCCACTACGAGAGTCATAAACAACATATTCCTTTACTCCCCGTTTCTTTGAGACCTTACCTAAATAACTTCAAACCTGTTGAGTTTCTTAAGGACTCCTAAAAGTAGTCTATCTGGATGTTTTTGGCACAGGTCGCAGGATCTTTCGCACCATCTCTTCTTCTTGGTACTCGAGGTTGCACGGCTTTAGGAACTCCTGGCCGCCTTGATGGAGCCATTTGTTCGACACTGCAACCAAAATATTATTATTGTTATAGCAGTTGCAGTCCCATTGTTGGGTAAGGGTTGAACCTCTGGCAACACCGAATCACATTTTTTGACTGTCGGAACGTCATATGCTAGAGCGAGAAAGATAGCGGGAATGCGATCGCACGCGACAGAACAAGCAGTGCTGCGACCTTTTTCCCTCTAGCCAAGAATTACATATTGAGTAGGAGGCTCCTCTGACACTTGGCTGTCAGTTCATTCAAATGGAAAACTGACAAGTGGTATATGTTTGATATTGGGTGAGTGCAAGTGAGACAGGAATACATCATTGCCCACATTTTTTGCCACGCTTCCTACCAAGAGAGTAAGGTAAAAATTTGTGAGGGGCAGAGAGTGTCTGTACTGTATGTAGTACGATACTCTTTCTTATACTGTGCTTATACCCTGTAGTGGGTGTACACGGGCTTATGATAATGGAGAGGGTGTGTCGGCTACGCCTGTCCAATACGGCTTCACATACGCATCCGCATACGGAAAGCAAGTTAACCAATTGACCAATACTTGTACTATATATATTTCGTTAAAAACGTTTGAAAAAGAGATTTATGTGGCATCCATTTTTCTTTTTCGTACCCACTATCCCTTATTGGGGATTGCTGCAGACCATAAAATTAAGTAACCTACACTATAGAGCCAAAATTATTGCTAATCAAGGCTGAACAACCCCCTAAAATATGTTACTAATTTTCTGTACTTCACAGGCTAACAGTCTGATTATAAATTACAGTTGCTTTGATAGCTTTGACTAATTATTATAAGGACTAGCCTTGCGGTAGCATTTCCCCTCCGCCACGGTATAAGCACAATTGATCTTGAGCATTTACATTCAATTTTACACCTTATCACTAAACGAGACAGCCTATAATTGCGAAATAATAACTTCGAACTTAGAACGTTTGGTGTTCACACGAGACTACTTTTCATGATTTTTAACATTCAAAATATGAATCTAAAGTTATGGGGAATAAAATACAAAGTTGCGGATTTCATGTTACCTCGCCCCCCGCAAAAAGTGGCAGAAATGTTTGTTAGTAGAATTACACGCGTAACCAGTCAAAATAAACAGTCAAAGTTTGATAGAGATCATCTTACCCCACTTAGAGCCGCGTAGGACTGGGCAGGCGGCGTGTCGAGTGGCGAGGTCACCCTCCCCGGAGGGGTGCAGGTTCAGCCAGAACAGGGCGGCTCTTTTCTGAGGAAACACTGATAGCCCAAGCTCCGTGAATACCGTCGCACCACCTTGAGCCACGTCCGACATCTGTATAAAGGTATTCATATAATCATTTTAGTTCAAATAAATTTATTTATTCAGAAAAGTGTTATAAAGAAAATTTTCTGAAGTATTTTTTTGTGATTCTATCACGGGAATGTGATTTCTAATTATTGTAGAGAAGATGCGGCCAGTAAGCCTACAACATTAAGTCTTTTAAAAAATATGTAAATTATAACATCCATACATAATTGTAGTCCTCGCCGCATTTGCTTGGCTGTCTATATAGGCTAATCTTAGAGAGTACTGTAGGGTTTGAGATACGGTTTACACCAATAGATAAACTGATTCACATGGAATATACATTCCCTTTGCATACGCAAAGCCATACAAAGCCAGGGGAGGTCGTTAGTTACCAATATAAAAACATACCAGGTATATATTTTTCACATACTCGTGAACCATAAAGAGTAAGAAAATAATACTAACGTAAAACAGTACTGTAGCTATTCTGTTTCCATTGAACCTTGTGAACGCGTTCTCAGTCTTCTGAAAAAGATGATAACGTGTAAAAGCACAGACTTGAATTTGCATGATTTTGTATCAAAGTAAATAGTTGTAATTTTTCAAATATTCATTCAAATTGATCTAGGCTACTCCTTACAATATCGGGTACTGGATTAGTAAAGTTTAGTGACAAGGCCGCCTTTTGTACCTATCTCATTCTTGTTGTAAATAGTTTTTGTCTTTTTTTGTGTGCAAATGAAGAATATTTATGTTATGTTATTGTAGGTCTATCCGTCTGAACCTAATTAATACCTACACAAAAGAGAGACCTCGGCTCCACCTCAACAGAAGTAGCATTTAGGTGTAGCCCGCGTGCAACTGTTATGGGTTGGCCCCCATATCTTTCCTTTCATTTCGTTCAGAAAACGGGCCTTCATAAGTCACAATAAACATTTTATGAACACTCTAATTAAATTTGATTATTTTACTACAGGGTGACATTGAAATGAGTCGACACATTTTTAGGGGTGGTTCAGACCATCAAACTGATTAACTTTTGCAATGGGAGCCGATCCGTAGTTGACGATCTGCAGCTCCTCGGCAGAGTCCATGTTGAGGCCGGTGAAGTCCGAGACGCGAGATATCTTCGCTATGACGCCAGACTCGGCTCGCAGCCATCCGGACTTATGCCATTAATTATAAATAAAAGGTACAACTCACTCGAGCGAAATCATAGTGCGGCTCATAATGTCCCCCGATCCCGTAGTTGACGACCTGAAGCTCCTCGGCAGAGTCCATGTTGAGGCCGGTGAAGTCCGACACGCGTTGAGATATCTTCGCTATGACGTCAGACTCGTCATCTCGCAGCCACCCGGACTTGCTGATCCGGTAGTGAGCGGGGACCAGCTCACCGGTCTTGGGATCGTGGACGACGGCGCGCTTGAACTGAACGGGCATTTGTTTTTATGTTTTATGTCATGAGCAATGGACTTTTTTTGAACATATCATCGAAAATAATAAGAATAGGTAGTAAACCGGCCAAGAGCTAGTGTGACTCGCGCATCGAGGTTTCCGTACCATATGATTTAGCAACAACCACAAAAATGTTTTCTCTGGGATCCTTAGCGCGAGCCCGACACATTTTAGCCGGTTTTTATTATTTTACTTTAGACTTTATAGTAAAACAAATACACTTAAGTTTAGAGTATGCTCTAATATAATCACACTAAGTTTGACGCTTGTGTTATATTACCGTTTTTACGAGACGATTTGTTAGCAAATCCAAAATAACACATTTTCAGTGACAATTTGAATTGCATAAAACATGCATATGCGTTAAACACAGTTGCACTCTCTTGTCCGGGTAGCAACCGACTGTCAAATTATAGCCTATCTTCATACCGATCAAGAAACAAGACCCTCCTTGAACATGAATGGTATCTTATTATTGGGAAAGTCGACCCCGTGTAACAGGACAAGGCGAGGCAGAAGAAATACATCGGCATTGAAAAAAATGCTTACCCTCGGCTTAGCCATATCCTTGACGTACTCAATCTCATCATCAGTTATGACATCGTGGAACACGAACACGTCGGGGTCTATGTATCGCTGCTCCACCTTGATCGGCGCCAGTCTCAGGAACGGATGGTTCTCCGTCATGTACCGGCAAGTTAATCTGCAATTATTACAAAGATTTGTTTAATTAGCCAACCAAGATACGAGCCGAGTGTCAAAACAATCCCTCCACAAGCTTCAAGAGTTTTGAAGATTTGGACCTTTTGAATTGTCTATCGAGAGGAAGCCCACTGCCTGACATGATGGTGCTCCCTTAGATTGCGATAATCTAGATTTTACGAGTATTTCTAGAGTAGAAATATAGGTCAATGATATTAGGTCAATATATAACTGGATGTAAAGAGCGAAGGACAGAACTTCTGAGAAATATGGAGGAGGCCTATGTCCGAAGACAGACTGAAAAAGGGCTGCGATGGATGGATGGAAAGTATAAGTATGGCATTGAGGTAAACTATTTACAATGTATATAAGCTGCAGTTAATGTGTACACCACAGTTTTTATATTTGGAAAATACGAATTATATTCAAAACTAAAAGGATTTTACTGTATCTCCTGCACCCACTTTTGGTTGTAAACTTGGCCAGATTAAAGAAACATTAATAGTTAACCTACTAAACTGTACCTTTTCTTTATTTCGACCGGAATCTCCATTTCACCACGGCATAGAGCTTCGTAACTTTTCTTTTCTTTAGCTTGCTTTGTTAACGCATTTTCAGGCTTCGTGTCTTGCTTCTCTCCGGTGTCCTGATATTTACAAATAATATAGGTGGATTTATCAATAGGTAACATAATTTCCAGTTTATACCAACAGAACAATCAACTCAATCAAAAATAAAGAATAAGATTAGTTTATGTGAGTCGAATGTAAATCAAGTGGTGATAATTTCCCATGATGAATAGGGCGAGGAGCATGCACGAAAGGACTAATGAATGTGGATGAGACTAGAGAGGTCTGTCAGAATCGTTGAAGGTCCGTTGTCTCTGCTTACCCCTGTTCCAGACTGGCATGAGAATATGTATGTATGTATACAAAGGGTCTTGTAAGATGTAATCAATCACGTCCTCACTTCAAATTCCATTTTATTATACAAACATTTTAATGTTAAATTTAATCATAACACACAAAACCGGTGTAAGTTTAAAAGATATATCTCGTCTTCGTTTACCTTCAAAATAGCATACGTGAGTTATCTATATTTCAATTAATCCTAAAGATTAAAGATGTTGCTCTAATAAGCATTACGTATAGGGAAAACGCGCCTTTAAAGATAAATAAAGTAAACATTATTATATGTTCTAGATCGGGTTTTCCTCAAGATTCAAGGTTAAAACTAGAAAAGATATTATCATAATGAACTGACACTCGTTACTAAGTAGGACCATTATGCGGGTGATTTTAATGGCTTCGTTAATTCTTGTTACATATTCATTTCATAAACGATATGTATATTACTATGCAATGCACTATTTGTTTAATCTTCCTACTAATATACTTCCACAACGACTGCACGAATTACGTTATTCATATTCCTTGTCAATTTCGACTACGGCGACTGCTAATCTTTATAGAAAAGCAGTTAGGTACGCAGGGTATTTTGAAGTTCATAAGTATACGAGCTAAACACAGATGCACTCTCTCGTCCTTACCCTCATTTATCTGAATGAACGGGAGATAGATACGATCAGACGGGAGGTCAACAGTGGCTATAACCGACAGCCACAAGATTTGGGCGTCAGATGTGCATGACCCCTGAAAGTTTGAGTCGCTTCTTACTACACCCGACTGGATTGGTACTATTCGGAGCTGGACACAACTCGGCAAATCGGCTATCCGTATTAACACTCAAGCAAAGAGAGCGTTGTGAGGAAACCGGCACATCTGTGATAACCAGTGTAAAGCAAATGAAGAAGGCAACGGCAAACCAAACTTGTTCCTAAGTTTTGCTGTAGGATAAATCCTTGTTAGGGTTGACAATCAGTTCATCTGGCAGCACGGAATCAAATTTGTTCACGCTCCATTCTTTTCTGTCACTCAGGAACGTCATTTGCTAGAACGAGAAAGATTGCAGCATTGCCGGTCCTACCGTGTTTCTCATCTACATTCCCGCTGTTTCTCGCTCTTGCAAATTACCTTCCTGAGCGACAGAAAAGGATAGAGCGTAAAAAAAATAGAAGGTTCAACCTTAGCCTGCCAATAATGTGGATGTTTAGCACCATAGACATTCAAGAGCTTCATTAGAAATTTATGAGGAATATTGTCGTGTTTATATTATTAATTCATTACGCTATTACAGAAGTAAGCTAGACAGCAGACGAATAATAAAAGAAAGCTAACCCCACGTCGTTCCTTCTTCCGTCTCTCTTCCTCTTCCTCAATAGTTTTCTGATAATGTGGCACGTTTCCGCGGGCTCGCACGTGTTTGGGGTCCAAAGCCAGTAACTTCTTCGTCCATTCTAAAGCAGGTTTGATGTCATCTGCAAAAATTGTCCATTCATGTGATAAAGATTTAGGAAAATTACAAAAAATATGACCGGAAAAGTAGAACTAGGATTTTTTATATATTGTTATTCTCTTTATCGCTACGATGTGGTACGATCCCGAGAAACATCTCTGGCCAATTGAAAGATATTTCATCTTTCTTCACATTTTATTTGGTTCATCATTCAAATCAGCACATTAACCCACTGCAGGACATAGGCCTCCCTTTTATCGCACCCTTCCTCGCGGTCCTGTGCTAAACTGATCCAATGCAAACCCATCACCCTTACAATGTCATCGGACCAAAGTGCTGATAGTCTGCTTATTGACCTCCGTTCGTCTTGACCACCACTCTGATACTACCTTGGTCCACCGGCCGTCTTCACATCTAGCCAAGTGTCCTGCCCATCTCCTCTAAAACTTTGTGATTCGCTTACCAACGTCGTCGACCTTGGTTCTTCGTCGAATTTCGAGGTTAGGTACTCGGTCCACTAATCTAGGATGGTACGATCCATAGCTCTCATATGGTCCATAAACTTACCTAACAGATAATGCGAGAAGCTAATGTACTCCAGTATGTCAACTTCAGAGAACGAATACGCATCATTATCTTCTTTATTATACTTGTCATAGGCCTGCATCATCCAAGCGAGGGCGTTTTTATAATCTTTATCGTTATACAAAGCTCTGCCTAATTCGTAGCAATCGCTTGCAGTCATCGGCGTACTGTAAACAGGAAAATAAGGACGAATTTTATATTTTGAATACCATTATGAAAATTTCTTTAAAACCCTCCACCAAAGTCACTTTGAACGAATAACCTGTTTTTTTATGATCTTGTTTGCTTTAGTGCGATTGATAAAAGCGAAAAAAGGGTGATCATGTTTTATAAACAAATGTGAACTAGGGCCACGGAAAAAAATATCTCAAATAAAATCTGACTTACAACGTAGATAGTCTGTAGATTGAACTGTAAATAATTTACACTAAATGTTAATGCCGATGCGATATGAATAATATAATTTAATCATAGAAGCATTATATTTAAAAATATGTCGTCACAGTGATCATTACTTAACGCGATAAGAATGTTAATGGCCAAATTGCATAAGACTAAGGAGTAAAGAATTTTGTGAATAGTATCCACACAGATTAAAACCACATGGGATATAGATCTGTTTACGATATATGCCCAATGTGGTTTTCCGAAACTCAGTCCAGGGCTGCGTTCAGAGCCTTCGGGTGCGGTTGTTTGGTTGTTTTTCACTCTAAGGTACGGAACGAACAGTTGTTTTTTAACTCGCCAAAAGGTACGGAACGATACCGGTTGTTTTATAACCTCAAATTTTGACATTGACAGTAATATGGGCTTCCAGGGCTTCCAGGGCTTCCATCATTTCCAAATACAATAAAAACTCATCTTTCATGCTAAAGAATCAAAGAGTGAATACAAATAAATTGAAAAAAACTAACTTTTATTCAAAATGAGCAAAAAGTCAAGTAACCACAGATAATCAAAACGTCAGAGTGTTTTTTAACCATCTAATTTGATGGTTAAAAGTTGCAACCCGTCAGAGGTACGGAACGGTTGAGTTGTGACAACCGAGTTGCAAAGGGCGTTTTTTCACCGAGGCTCTGAACGGCGTTAGTGCGAAAAGTTGCACCCAGAGTGCACTCTGGGCGTAGGCTCTGAACGCGCCCCAGTATGACGGGTAGTGAGCCCGTCGCCACTTATAACAGACAGTGGGTACAATATATGCCTCGAAATTGAAGCAAGCAGGTTTCCTCACGATGTTTCCTTTTACCGAAAAGCCAGTGGTGTTAGAAATCTACATAAATTCCGAAAAACTCATTAGTAAGAACCGGCTTGGATGGGGATCGAACCGTCGAAGCCTCCTGCACGGCTATACAAAATATTTTGAGCTCGTTTTGCAATTTGCGAATCTGGTACAGTCAGCAACGAGAGAACACACTTTAGTATCTACTACGACGCGGAACAAAAGTGTATACAAATACATATTTTCTTTGCTGACTGTAGAATGGTGATAATGATTGGATTGTCCTACCGATCATGGACTCACCTGTAAGTCACGCCATTGAGGATACCCTCGGAAAGTTCGTTAACATTCAGATTGTACGTGTGTTGGAGTCGCGTCAGGGCGTGTGCGGCGCCCGCCAGGTCCTCGAGAGCCGGGTACTTCACGTCAGTGTGGTTCATTGTTACATTCTTTATGTATTCTGTAAATTTATTAATTTAAAGACGTGAGTTTTGCCATTTAAATAGGTTATTCGTTTTTATCTGAGTTTTGTTGGTTTAGACTTTTAGTCAAACGCGGCTATTTTGAAAATTTGCATTCTTACGTAGACCTTTTACTAACCCTACTATACAGGGGGGTAACAAAACATCCCAGTAATATTTAAAGGGGTGGATTAAGGGTTGAGACACTTTGACCGACGGCGAACGGCGGGTCCATTCAAAAAGCATGTTTAGTATGGGAAACCGTGCGCATCCGCCGCCGGCCGTTAACGCGGCGAACAGCGCCGAACGCGTTCCCATACTAATCGTAGTTTTTGCATGGGCCTGCCTTCGTTCTCCGTCGGTCAATGTGTCCTGACCCTTAGACCATCAAACTGAACAAGTTTCACTGCTGTCCCATACATTTGAGTCGAGTCGGTACTGCAGTTTTGTATGACAGATGATATATTTATTCGCGATTTCGAAGTTGGCTCCATAGTGAAAGTTGTGTCGTTTGGTGGTCCAAATCACCCCTTTAAATATTAGGGTGTTGTGTTACACCCTGTATAGTATATAGACTAGGTCCTACAACGGATATTTGTTGTTTCTAAAAGTGATATAAGTAACTTATTGATAATATTAAGGGACATGAAAGTGCGTTAAACGCAAATGTTCACTTTATTAGGTACTTAGCTTAAATAATTATGTCTTCCTCTCATTTAATAATTGTCACTTGGTCTGCTGGAAGAAATCTCTTATGAGAAGCTCGCTCTTTTGTTTATTGTTTTCCTATGGTTTATATCAATATCAATGTTAACTATGTATTAATATTAATTATGATAATGTTACAATAAAGTGTTATAGTTATGAATTCTCCTTTTTGTATGATTAGGAAATCCTATACAGGGACCTTCTTAATATGCTGATACTTTTTTAAGGGCAAGATCAGACCATCAAAATGAACAACATTATCCATGGGACCAACATCGAAATCGCGAAAAAATATCTGCTGTCCCATACATTTGGATCGAGTAGGTTTGCAATTTTGTATCGAATAGCCGATTTTTTTTTTCGCGATTTCGATGTTGGTGCCATAGAGAAAGTTGTTCAGTTTGATGGTCTGATCATCCCCTTAAAAAAGTGTAAGCATATTAAGAAAGACCCTGTCTTTTTCAGAATTTTTGTTGTTGATTGAGCGTACCTTATAATTGTATCTTAATTTTATTTACCTACCAAATTATGTTGAGTATTTGAGGTTTTGTAAAAGATTAATATTTACCTGTCCCTATTTTGATGCTTTGTTCTATGTGGTCTAAATCCGTAGTCAGTCTTTTAATGAGAGTGAAAGCGTTTATTGGATTTCCCAAGTAATTGGGGATGTCTTCCATAGCTTTCTCATGTTCTGTCTTGTAAATACTCAAATGCCTGAAAAAACGTTTAACTAAATTAGTCCTAAAATACGCAATTCTTTGTGAAAAACATAACCCTCCTTCTGGCGCAGTCGGGTAAAAACATTCCTTTCTTAGGCTCAAGTAGGCTTTTATCTATACAACGTGTTCATGAATTAACGCAAAACTAGAGAGTAGTTTGATTGGAATCGAGAGCAGAATCGAATTATCATGGTTTCAAGATAGGTATTTTTTTTTCAAAATATTAAATGAATTGTTTATAAAATTTAAAATTTACTGAATTCGATCTCAACCCACCGCTCGGGCACTCTCACCCTACTTACTACCAAAACAATATTCTTAAAATAAATACATGTGCACGTTAGCTTTCATTAATTGCTGAAATGATAACAATTTTGCCTCAAAATTAAAAATGCGATCAACTTTAAATGTTAACTATCAAAATAATGACATTTTTGTTTCAATCTAATTATTTTGTTATGAATCACTTGGGGTGTATGAGGTTTTGCGCTTATTCATAAGCACGTTGTATTTTGTAGAGTTACTTTATTTATTTCAATCATCCCCTTAAAATAGTTTCAGGTAATGTTATTAGATCTTATATCGTAGAATAAATTCCTTTCTGTTTAGTTTATTTAGTTTCATTTTTCAAAAAATCATGTATTATTATTATAACTAACCTCTTCAAAACCAACAGTCTCTTCTCTTCCTTCTGTATGTAGTCGTCCAAGTCATCCACTATTCTCTTATGGGTCACCAGCAGAGGCTCGACCTCAGATATGGCGGTAAACAACTCTGCATTTGTCCATGAATATAAACCGAAGACTAGCACGCAGCAAATCGTTTCAACAATATTGCTATTAGGAACCATGTTTAATTCTTTCTTATTCCTGTAATAAAGATAAATAATAGTTAATCGTAGTCTCTAGAGTTTAGTCCACTGCAGCGCAAAGGTCTTCTCTCACTACACAATACTGCACCATGCTAGCCCAGTGCAGGTTAATGGGGAAGAAAAAATATAACTTGATTTAATCTAGCTACTGATAATTTAAATTTGAAAGAAGAAAACGAAGCAATTTCCTTTCTTTCTAGAAATTTCTACAATTTCGATAATACATCGTCTTTAAGTGTAGGTTAAAGGAGCTTCGGTGAGGAATGGACACTCAATCATGAGGGTCCGGGTTCGAATTCGCACGTACAACATCTAAAGAATTTATCTAACTTAAGTACGTAATACCGACTGCTCTCAAAAGGTGAAGGAAAACATGGTGCGGAAACCTGCGTATGCTGAAGAGGAAATTCTGATGCGTATGTGAAGTCTAACAATACGTTTTGGGCACGCGTGGTGGACTGAATAGCGCCCTCCCTGAGTATAGGCCAGTGCCCTGCAGTGTCACGTATACAGGCTGAGGATGATGAATCCGTTGCAAAGTTACTGTACCGAAACATTCAATAGTTCAATCCCAAAATTATATTAGTTGTCAACAGGAAAAACATTCAATTCTCTAAACAGTAATTATGCATTCAGATTAATTGCAAGCGCCGGCATCCGTTCTATTACAAACCCAGACACATGTGCGAAATTATAGTTATTATATTACGCCTATTTACAAAAGATAATATCAAGCGGGCAGTACACAAAATCATCAGACCCCAGAAAATAATTACATAGTAAATGTAGTTGTATCTGTAAACTATAAAGGGATCGATCGGTCAGTGACTGCAATGACTATTGTATGGTTAACAGCGGGTACCTATGGCGTTTTATTGTTTATTATGTACATTTTGTATTGACGATTATTTTGCACCCACTGCAGCTCTGTTATTCGTAGTCAATTATGAGTTAATGTTCTCCTATTTCCTGCTACACCGAACGTCAATGCTTCTGGAGCAAGTCCAGACATTATACCGTAGGAACCACTCCCACAACGGCTGCGCTGAGCAATGATTGAATTCATCGATACGAGTAGTATTGCTTCCTAAGGAAAATCGCTTCAAAAATTAAGTGATTGGTGCATTGCAGATTTTACCTAGCTTGCCGACAGCTTTATTCAGGTAGCCGTAAGGATGGACGAATGGTAATATGCCGATCGGACCTAGAGCTTTGGATGGATAGACTTAAGAGGAAAAAGGTATGACAAAACATTTTGGATCTTACGAGAAATTCGCGATACGGCTACTTCGCGCTACAGCACCTTTTTAACAAGAGCCACTTTCACGCCACGGCTACCGGCGGGTTATTCCAAAATAAGTAGCCGTATGGATGGACGAATAATAATATACTGATCGGAACTAGAACTTTAGATGGATAGACTTAAGACGAAAAATTAATGACAGAAATAATGAATGTTCTCAGGGGTTACCTACTTGATTTCGAAACTCGATTGTACGAAAATTGATACATCGATGACTATTCACCGATACTTCGATACTGTGATATGCTGTTGCTTCGGCTCATTTTTTGTTCACTGTTACGTTACTCCGAAAATCTTACTTCGACGACTTGTTCTGTCGATGTTTGTTTGTTCGATGTAATGTTACTTCGACGACTTGTTATGTCGATGTTTGTTTGTTCTAATAGAACACCCTTAGTCGAAAACTGGCCTAACTCAAAATTTAAGCAAATCGCAAAATAAGCTTATTGAAATATCGACATAAAAGCGCCTTTTCAGTAACACTCAATTTTGAATTAGGTCTGTATTCCACTAAGGGTGCTTATTTAAATTAGTAATTTCCTTTGAAAACCTGGCAAATTATGATTCTTACTCGAAATTAATAATCTAATCTGAAATTAAACTCTAGGACGCAGAACATCAATAGTAATCCAACGGTAAATCATTTAAATAAAATAAGATGTTCTACAATAAAACAGTGAAGCGATTTAAATAGTATTTTAATTATCAAAATAAAGAAAAACCTGAAATCGCAAAAAAATATCTGTTGTTCCAAACTAAACTGCAATGCCTACTAGACTCAAATATACAACGTGTTAATGAATTAACGCAAAACTAGAAAGTAGTTTGTTTAGAATCGAGAGCAGAATCGAATTATCATATTTTCAATATAGGATTTTTTTCAAAATATTAAGTAATTTGATTGTAAACCTTCAAATTTACTGAACTCGATCTCAACCCACTGCATGGGCACTCTCACCCTACTTACGACCAAAACAAGGTTCTTAAATTGTATCCATGGGCACGTTAGCGCTTTCATTCTTTGCTGAAATTATAACAAATCATGTTTGCCTCAAAACTTAAAATGCGAATAACTTTAAATTTTAAGTATCAAATAATGAAATTATTGTTTCAATCTAATTATTTTGTTATAAATCAGTTGAGGTGTATGAGGTTTTGCGCTTATTCATTAACTGAACTGAACTAAATAGGTACGTTTAAATACCTACGTATCTTACCTAATACCTACGCTAATTAACAATTTTAAAATAAAATTGATTACCTTTCTTTTTGTTGTTTTATTAGTAAATAGTTATTAAATTACGTCGCCTCGCCGCCACTCGCCTAATTGAGATCTCGATATCGATAAAACACGCACATCACTTCGATCGAATATCGATAATGTGACAATGACGAAGGTGTCTCCGCACTAGTTACGTCAACTTGACGTTGACGTTTTCATGTTCTTTAGGTTGGTAGGACTGCATTTTTAAGTGTTATTGTTGTGGTAGAAAACACTAGACGCGCTTCATACTATTTTAGGATTTCGAAGCTAGTTAGACAGTGCCGTCTCTTAAAACGTAGTGATTCCATTCTCTTTGAGTAAGATCGAATATTTCGACTGACTACAGAATGACCGCTAGTTAATATTATTGGTGCGTAGAAAAAAAATACAACTACCCACATTTTCACAATAAAAAGTGTGTTGTTGTACTAGGGATGGACAGTGCAACAAACCGGTAAATAATCGATTCATTCTTTTCATCGATTTGTTATAGGACTATTTTAATTAAAAATATCTTATTTTATTCGTTGATTTTGGGAATAACCTTTCGCTAGGAGAAAAATGTAGTTAGGGATTATTTTACAGTTTTTCATTGTAATTCAAAAACTATAGTGCTGCAGGGAATTCGACTATGTACCATTGAAAATATCAGAAGCTAATTTAGGATCGATATGTGAGACATAGTTGTATTTACCTTTGTACAAAATTTAAAGTATACAGGGTGTAACAAAAGTACTTCAAACAACTTTAAGGGGTCATTGTACTCGTCAATACGAACAACTTTTACTATGGGGCCATATAGGAAATCGCGAAAAAAAAATTAGCTGTTTGAACTACTTTTGTTACACCTTGTACCATAGGTTCATAAACATAATAAGGCTCTAACAGACTGTGACGGACAGACCAACTGGACGATGTTATAAGGATTTCTTGTTGTATTAACCATAAACCCATGTGTATCATATCTTCGCAGAAATAAAGCGCCGAAATAACGTGTTCGATGCAACATAATGTCGCAGAAACAGTAGTTGAAGTAACGTTATCGAAGTAAAGAAACACCGGACAAACAAAACTTCGACGTAATGAATCCCCGAAGCAACAGCATATCACAGTATCGAAGTATCGGTGAATAGTCATCGATGTATCAATTTTCGTACAATCGAGTTTCGAAATCAAGTAGGTAACCCGTTCTCAGTACCTAGTAGCTTAGTAGATCTTACATCAGGCCGAACTTCAACCCTTTCGTCGTCGCAATGATGTACAAATACCATTATTAAGCTTTAAAATGTTAATTATACAGGGTGTAACAAAACTGCAGTTCTCATAGTTACCATTTATTTTTCTAATATTTAGCAACAAGAAATGGGATTTCATATAATGAAATACGTCTTTCCTTATAACCTCGACATCTGCTTGAAGTAAATACTTACCGATTTTCATGAAGCAGCTTTGAGGATAAACGTGTGATTTTATTTCTTTATTCTGATTCAAATGGAGTCGTGACTTCGTGATCTCGCAGGTATTTACGTAAAGTTACAGATGATCTTCTAGTACATTTATGCTAATGATAGGAAATAATGATATCCCAATAGCGAGTATTTCGTTGAATATAGTAGAGTACGTAATATCTAAGGAGAGCTACTTTGTTTTGATCAGAGTTATCTCTACAACCGGTCGGTTAAGTATTAAGGTAAAATATTTCCTCATTTGTCTAGGAGGAAAAACCTGTAAATAAAATGTGGACCGGTTGCAATTACGTTTCATTGAGACTCATAAGTAGGTATGTAATATTTGGAAACAATTTATATGCCCATATAATTAATTTCAGAAGAACAAAGACAGTTCTTGTTGATGTTTCACAATAGTCACGAGATCACGACGCGGCATGCAGTCTTAAACCAATTAAAATAACCCGTAGCGGCTGTTCCAAAATAAAAATACTGAATACGCTATTAAAAAAAATATTTGCACCTTTTTACAAATGGTTTTACCTTGTTCAAATGTTGAAAGAAGGGTCCTTTTTAAAATTTTGGGGAAATATATTAACAGAACTATCCACAAATCATTTATAATATATCGGTTCAGTTAGTACTTGATAGGTAGTAAAATAAATTCTTGAAAGTTTCTCTGGCGTAAAATGTTCAAGTTTTATTTTTGGAACAGCCGAGGTTTACTCTTATACAGGGTCAAACTTAATATGCTGTGTTGTAATGTTTTTTAAAAGAATGGTACAACTTTTTCTTTGGGAGCAAACCTGTCAGAACAAAAAAAAAATTTGCTATCGCATACTATACTGCAAAAACTACTCGATTCAAACGTATGGGACAGCTGATATTTTTTTGTTCTGCCAGGTTTGCTCCCATAGTAAAAGTTGTTCAGTTTGATGGGTAGAATATGTGATTGAAAAGTTAATTATACTTTTCCTTACACCCTGTATGTATAGCTTTCTGGCCAATTCTGATTTGCAAATATAATTTATTTATCAGAAAGGTATACTATCCGACATATCTTGAATAAGAATAAGTGAGAGGAAGTGTTTCAAATCTGTTTCTGTAATTAAAAATATCCTTAAAATTTCGTTGCTATTTGAAATGGAGTATATGTATAAAGCCACGATAGCAAAGACAATTCAATATTTATAGATCTTCACCCTTTTCATTCCATAGTTTTCGTATTACATAGCCAGATGGAGCACGCGTTACACGTGATATGACACATCTAGTAGGACACATCACTAAAAATCAATGCCGGCAGTTATAATAATCAACAATGATAATGTTTAGGCTACCAACATCCTCCCGACGAACTAGCTCCCACATTTGGTTAAATAATATTTGATAAAGAATGTAGCTAATGAAAGTGAATTGGTCGTAGGTTTTTGTAGTTGGCGCTGGCGATGGATTTTAGATGTTTGTAAAAAGGGATAAATATGACTCAACAGAAAAACTTTAAACACTATTACTAATTAGGTAGTAGGTACCATATTAGTTATGTTATGTACATCTTGTTACACTTTTTATTATGTAAGTAATTGTGACAGTAATACAATTATATTTAGTTTTATTTATTGTTTTGATGTATGACCAGTGGTCCCACTACCATTTAGGACCACTTTATAGAAAATTCCAGATTCTAGAGAGTACAATAATGCTCACAAAATTCCATCACCATTCATGTTCGCGTTCTTATTTTAATTAATTCAATGAAACCGTTCAAGAACCGTTATATCACGGTTCAACTAAATCAGTTAAGAGGACAATTCAAGCTCTTCCAATCCTCGAGTAACAAAAATAATACGATAGCGAGAGACATTTACTTTTATCAGGAAGTTACGCACACGCTTTTCAGCCGGAACTTCAGGAAATAGTATCAGCTCAGATTATAGAACAAGTAGTTTAAAATATTCTTAACGAAATGATAAATCCGACCACGATACAAATTAACAAATATTTGAACAAGATAAGAAGATAAAAAATTTAATATCGAAACTGAAAATCTTACCAGATTCCAGAAAATTCAAGATCAGTCGTCCTCAAAACGGTTAGGGAAACATTGACACAATACGGAACAAACAACCCAAAAGTACGGTAAGACAGTTACTCCACGAGAAACTAAAGATACGAATACAGGGTAATGTTCGAGAATTCCGCGTTCGCCGATTTTAGTATTCGACCGGCACGTACGCCACTTGCGCGGGCGCAGGTCAACGAACAAATACTGCGCGCAGCAAGCACAGAAGCTGTGGCAACAGTGATCAGTGAGCCGGGTGTGGTGACCTTATCTAACGCCTGCTTATGACAACCAACGATACAATTTATTGTAAACATTTACATAAATTGTTTTATTGGACGCAAGAATAATAATTAGCTCTATTTTTTTTAAGTGATCGGGTGTGATGACACGAAATTATGTAATGTGGTTAAGCTTTAGTTAAGTAGACCTACTTAGTTTAATTCAGTAGGTGGAAATTTTTAGGTATCTAACTTGTCTAAGTTTTTAGGTTCACAAAACTAATTATTATTTGTTATGCAGTATACAACGTGTTAATAAATAAGCGCAAAACCTCATACACCCCAACTGATTTATAACAAAATAATTAGATTGTATCAATTATTTAATTATTTTTATAGTTTAAATTTAAAGTTATTCGTATTTTAAGTTTTGAGGCAAAAATGATTTGTTATCATTTCAGCAATGAATGAAAGCGCTAAAACATGCTCATGGATACATTTTAAGAATCTTGTTTTGGTAGTAAGTAGGATGAGTGTGCCCGTGCGGTGAGTTGAGATCGAGTTCAGTAAATTTTAAATTTTACAAACTAATTATTTATTATTTTGAAAAAAATTACCTATGTTAAAAACAAGAAAATTCGATTCTGCTCTCGATTCTAAACAAACTACTTCCCAGTTTTGCGATAATTCATTAACACGTTGTATAGGGCCAGTATGCAGTGTATAGTCAGAGATATTCTGAAACCACAGACCATCCACGTTTCACTAGTACCGAAACTCTGTCCAGTGTGACGGTGGTGTGCGGGGAGTTAGCCCGTCGCCACTTATAATGGACAGTGGGTACAACACATACCTCGATATTGAAGCATGCAGGTTTTCTCACGATGTTTTCCTTCACCGAAAAGCCAGTGGTGTTACAAATCGTACATAAATTCCGAAAAACTCATTGGTACGAGTCGGCTTGGACGGGGATCGAACCATCGCCCCCTGTACGGCAGGCAAGGTAACTCGTCACTGGACCACCAAGGCTTTTCCTACCCAATTCAGGGTTGTAAATAGTGCTAATAGATTCTAATCTATTTTGATTTACGTAAAGTCTAAAAACTTTAAACGGTTCATTTATTACCAACAAATGGCTAAGTAAATTTTGCGATAAAAATGCAAAGAACCGTTCTCCCGATCTAGTCTTTTGAACAAAAGAAAATTAAATACATTTTAGTGATTGCGTGTACGTAAGCTAATTTAAGGGGATATAATTCGGAGCGCGCTCCATACAAACGTACTATGGTGATATTTCCAATACTAACGAATTAAAGTCAATGAAATTTTGCTGAAAAAATCTTGAAACAAATATCTATGCTTGTATGGAGTCCGATTTTCGTTAAAATATACAGTTTCAATGCTAGGATTAATTTAAGATTTGTATGGAAATCTTTGAGGCACTGTAACTTTAAAACTATCATTTTAACGAAAATTCGACTCTATACAAGCATAGAAATTAGTTTTTAGATTGATTCTGAAAAATTTCATTGAGTTTGATTGGTTAGTATTGAAAATATCACCATAGTACGTTTGTATGGAGCGCGCTCCGAATTATATCCTCTTAATAGTAATTAACGATTTAAGTACCTGCAATGAACTAGCAAAATTTTCCCATCTTTGTTTCGAAATAAAAGACAAAAAGTAATGTTAAATATTTCAGTTCAGAGATTGTATCTTCTCTAAATCTCAACTCAAGTATATTAATGGTTATTAAGTATAAATTGGTTTGAGTCATCTCAGCAGAAACTATAAGGTTCGATGACTTGGGATGAAATACGTAGTAAATTACCTAGTATAGTAATGAATCTATGATTATTGTGGAAGTAGAACATAACTTTTTGATCACGACATATACATATCACGAGTACGACCATTTTTAGGGTTCCGTACCCAAAGGGTGAAAACGGGACTCGCGCTAAAGGTTCCGGAGAAAACAAAACTATTTCTAAGTTAATGTGTGGTGGTGTAGTACAGAACCCTCGGTGCGCGAGTAGCCCGACTCGCACTTGACCGGTTTTATTATTTTATTTGCTCTATATAAACTGGATTAGGCATTTAAATTTGATATGTTACGTCAGCATCTAACGCGAAATCGTTTTGGATAAACATTCAGACAAATACATGATATTATATGGGTCATTTACACTGGATATCGCAATTATAATTATGTAATGCGGAGATAAAACCCATCGAAAAATTGTAAGAGTTGATTGTTAAAAACACATATTATAATTACTGATTGATGCGTGATGTTCGTTGGATTCCGGCTTAGACTGGACCACCCCAAATCTTCCCTTGAGCGTCGTTTGAGGCGACTAAGGGATTAAAGGTTTCTTATGTAGTGTTAATGCATGCGAAAGGCTAACCACCTCTCACCACTTGACACGTCTTTCCATCCCAAAACATAAATTGCTAAATGTTAGCATTGCTACAAATACATTCTTAAACAGAAAGTTGGTAGTTGTAGCAAAGTTTCAGACCACCCCGAAAGGGTATGTATGTATGTATTACCGTTGGCGAAATAGCTTAGTTATCGGAAACGATAACCGAAGTTAATAAACGAGCAGTCCAGTCAGACATTGGAAGGGTGACCGTTTTATTAGACCTAGTACCTAGCGCTCCTCGAGCGCTTCCATACTTCGGAAGGCACGTTAGAAAGTTGGTCCTGGAAAGACCCGTTAGATGCGGTGGTATACCTATTTACCTATTCATTACGCCAGGTCATAATTCTATATAGGGTCCAACTAAATATGCTGACACTTTTTCAAGGGGATGATCAGATAATCGAACTGAAAAACTTTCTTATAAGACCAATATCGAAATCGCGAAAAAAAAATCAGCTGTCCCATACATTTGGCTCAAGCAGGTTTGCAGTTTTGTATGGAAGTGCCTGTTTTTTTTCGCGATTTCGATGATGGTGCCATAGAGAAGGTTGTTCAGTTTGAAGGTTTGATCATCCCCTTAAAAAAGTGTCAGCATATTAAGAAGGACCCTGTATAGGGGCTTGCAATTTCGGGGACAGGAAGTTGACCCCAGCATGCATTGATGAGGGAACTTGCCTCCATTTATCTACACTGGGCTGGGGTCTGTAGAGTGTGGCATAATTAATAGTAGAAGGTTAAAAATCTACCATTAAAATTATTCAGAACATTACATTAGGTTGACCATGATAATTTCCATTTTATAACACAATAGGTAGTTAAATCTGAGAAATAACTCCAAAAATACAATTTATAATGAATTAATGATCTGATTATTTATCTATTTGAAATTAATTTTTTAGTATGTGCTTGTACTAGGGGCTCAAAAATTGAAATAAAAATTATTTCGTATAATTTTGACACAGGAAAATTTTGAACTTTTAAATAATCGAAATATTTCGGATAATTTCGGATAATTCCTTATTCAAGATTAAACCCATTCCCATATTTTTTCCCAGGATGGTTCAAAACGAAAATTATCATAATAATAATTGTATTCCAAAAACCTACGATAAAACTGTAAAATGTCAAGCTTGCTTCGCTCGCTCCACCTAACAATCTTGCAGTAAGATCTTGAGTTTGCTTTCTTAGCTCCAGATTTCAGATAGTATTCCTGCAATCTATCTGGACCTCGTTCGGCTCGAGTAGTGTGCTTATGGAGTAGTCACTAACTGACTACAATACTGACTATACAGGGTCCTTCTTAATATGCTGCTATAAGATAATTCTTAATATGACCTGACTATCATACTGAACAACTTTCTCTATGGGACCAACATCGAAATCGCGAAAAAAAAATCAGCTGTCCCATACATTTGGCTCGAGTAGGTAAGCCGATTTTTTTTTCGTGATTTTGATATTGGTGGCCTAGAGAAAGTTGTTCAGTTTGATGGTCTGATCATCCCCTTAAAAAGTGTCAGCATATTAAGAAGGACCCTATATAACTTGGATCTGGCAACTCTAGCGTTATGCGCTCCTTTGCACCGGGATTGAAAATTGGTGGGTTATTTGACTGAACAAGTTGATGATGCATGTTGCAGATCTCTGCCTTTATTTCATTGTTTTGACGAAGCATGTTGCTGATTTATGCCTGTATGTGTATTATTGTTTGACTATGCTTGTGCTGACTGCTATATTTTTGTGATTAAACATAATGCATTTTAAAAATTAAATTTCACTTGAATCTTGTCAAACTTAAACAACCCTTAGTGGAGATTGGGACCAGTCCGTCCCTGGATCAGGATGATAAGAGATGTGTTCAAGTTGCAAGCGTCACTGCGTAAGTAATAAATAAAATGTAGCCAGTGTTAACATAGTTGTGGTGGTCCAGTAGCGAGTAACCTTGCCTGTCGTGCAGGAGGCGATGGTTCGATCCCCGTCCCGGCCGACTCGTACCAATTAGTTTTTCGGAATTTATGTACGATTTGTAACACCACTGGCGTTTCGGTGAAGGAAAATATCGTGAGGAAACCTGTATGCTTCAATTTCGAGGCATATGTTGTACCCACTGCCCATTATAAGTGGCGACGGACTCACTCCCCATCACACTGGACAGTTTCGGTACTAGTGAAACATGGATGTTCGGAGGTTTCAGAATATCACTGCTCAAACTACCCCCTCGGGGAATATAGCCGTGAGCATATGCTATGCATAAAGCTATGCCAGTGAATCTATTAAGGTTAGTAAATAAATGAATACGCACCCAAAACATGCACGAAGAGTCCCAGGATAATATTATACATATCACAGAGCCGAGATGAAGTGAAGTGTTCGAACAGATTAGATGAAACCTTTCAATATCGAAATACAATGAGAAGATCAAAAAGTGTTATCGTGATCTTTACAAAATTACACAAAAAGCTTGTTTGTTGCGGAAAAGCTCCGAAATTGATGCTTGAAAGCTTGAACCAGTGGCGGGACAGTGACCTTATGTGTCAAAGTTACGTAGAATACGACGTCATCTACGGAATTTTCCCGAACCTAAATCTGACAACCAGGTACTTCATCAACACAGTAGATGTCGTTAAAGTGCAAGTATGGGTATTCGGCTTTTTTGGGGTAAAATTCCCCTAGTAGGGGTACTTTAATAAGCCGTTATTTATTGTATTATAAGGAGAATGATGACGAGGTTCCCGTCTCACGCCTCTCCTCTCCCCCGCGTGGAATGTAAACATCCCTTGTCGAAGGCGACGGTGCTTGGCCAGTGAGGGACTCTTGCGTGGGACCTTCAGGGCTAGTGACGTGTCGTGTGTGTTCCTCTGTGTATTGGTTTGTGCATCGGTGCATTGATCATTTTAGACTTTCCAAGTAGTTGTTAAGTCTTAGTGACGATTTAGTGAGTAGGCGGGTACCTACTTCACTTGTGAAGGACATTGTTATCATAAATAGTTATTATGGAAAGTGATAAGCCCATAACTGATCGTTGTTATTTCTCAATATCCATTAGTCACCTTATAGTATATTAATCAGTTGTTCTAATAATAAACATGAGTAGACAGATTAACATTAAAATAAACAAAAACACAAATGATTTTAAATTAAAAAGGACTGTCTCTTAAACGCTATGAGAGTATGTTTATGAAATTACACAATAATTTTTTCAGCACAACTTTTATTATTGAAATAAAAGTATTTGTATACTTTAAAATATTTTTTTAAAAAGCATCTAAGGGTAATTTATACCCTAGCATAGTAAATTTGATCCTAGCTACTGGCAACTTTGTATCAAGATGGCGGAGCTGCGTGATGCGTGTGGAATGATAGTGTTAAGTTATTTGTGATTCTTCGAAGAATGAGTCCTGTTTCTGCTTCTCGTTTCGAAATGTGACTTTAAAGGGTACCTATTGTATTTTAAAGAGACTGTTAACGCAAAATTAACATGTTTTCATTATTTCAATAGCTCAGAAAATACTACTAGCGCCATCTGTTGAGACGCAACAGAACTACCTCTGAAAACAACGATAATTAATGTTTCTAGTCAGTTAACTTTAACTGCATTGTATTATATCAAGTATTCACTAGCTGTTACTGGCATCATTCTCTCTCTCTTGCGTCGCCATTCTGACGGGACGGTCGAAATCAGAATAATTCATCTCAGAAAATCATTAAGTGGTTAAAAGGAACCTAATATATCAGTTTTCAAGATATTCAGGAGTTCATTCGCCACCGAACCACAAACACTGCAGGAGAAGGACCAGTCGCTTCGAACCCGCCGACTTTCTCCTACAGAGACATTTCAAAGCCGAGGCAGTATATCCATTGAAAGAAAGCAATATTAGGAATACATACCTACCTATAC
This sequence comes from Agonopterix alstromeriana, assembly GCA_963924505.1. Classification (NCBI taxonomy): domain Eukaryota; kingdom Metazoa; phylum Arthropoda; class Insecta; order Lepidoptera; family Depressariidae; genus Agonopterix; species Agonopterix alstromeriana. The sequence goes on from OZ004670.1 coordinate 10,959,812, forward strand.
CTACGTATATATATAGTAATCAGTCAACAGTCCATTGGTTAACTACCAAGCAATCAACTGAAGGGGTAATTTGTAATAAGGATAGACGATTTCAATTTGGGTTACCAGAAACCGCGCGAGTAGGTTCTCTTTTCCTTTTGGTATAATTACTATACTCTTTGGCTTGAACTTGTCATGTGCACGACCACATGACAAGTTCAAGCCAAAGAGTATCCATTTCAAATCGTGTAAAAATCACATGGTTACTCTATCTATCTTCCTCTAGCAAACACTTTTTCTTATGCTTTTTCTCTTTCGTGTTGGCAACCCGAACGTTTTGAAACGTAACCCAAGTCAAATCAAACTGTCAAATTTGTATCAGTATCAATCAATGTCACTTGTGAAGCACTAAACCAATGAGAATTCAACCCACTAGGCGGGAATTTAAAATTTGCCATTGAACGCAGTTTGACCGAAAAAATACCACCATAACAACAGGGCTGCGTTCAGAACCTACGGGTGCGGTTGTTTGGTTGTTTTTCAATCTAAGGTACGGAACGAACAGTTGTTTTTCAACTCGCCAAAAGGTACGGAACGATCCCGGTTGTTTTGTAACCTCAAATTTTGACATTGACAGTAATATGGGCTTCCAGGGCTTCCATCATTTCCAAATACAATAAAAACTCATCTTCTATGCTAAAAGATCAAAGAGTGAATTGAAAAAAACTAACTTTTATTCAAAATGAGCAAAAAGTCAAGTAACCACAGATAATCAAAACGTCAGAGTGTTTTTTAACCATCTAATTTGATGGTTAAAAGTTGCAACCCGTCAGAGGTACGGAACCCAGTAGCACCCAGAGTGCACTCCGGGCGTAGGCTCTGAGCGCGCCCCAGATTACAAAAATTCAACATGTATAGTGATGTGCCTACAAGCGCTCTCCCTCGATTTAAGGAGGCGTTTTTAAAGGGCAGAAAAATTAAAATCATTAGGTAAATGTCATTTGGTTTTGATTTATTCATATTTGAAAAAAAAGGTGTCAAAAAAGTTGGTTTGCTTATTGACTATCATTTAATTGATATTGTTTGGAGTTATCAACAGATAAAATGCCCATTACCAATAAATACGCAATAACCACATAAATGTTAGCCTGTTTCTGTTGTATCTAAACGAATATCAACTTGATAGATTCAAAATACCTATCTTTCATAATATTGTAACGATCATGATCAAAATCTCACATATAAAAGTTACTAAGTTATAAACTGCAGGGCAAAGCCCTCCTCTCACGACTCAGGGTGAAAGGGAGTGGGCATACTCCACCACGTGGGCCCTGCTGCGTGTTGGTTAGCAAGTTAGTGGTCAACATGCTGTCAGAGAATTTTCTGGCTTAACGAATACTTACAACGCCATCTGATATAACTATCCAAGACCAACAGCTTAACCTGCCTTCCGAAGCACGGAAACGCTCGAGATGAAATACCACTAAACGGTCACCCATCCAAAGACTGACCGGACCTGACGTTGCTTAACTTCGGTGATCGTTTCCAATACCGAAGCTCCACTATGCCAACGCCAATCTGACGTATGAATTAACAAATTTATTTAACTAAATTTTAAATTTGGGGCTGTTGTTGACGTGATTTTTTAAAAGGTTTGTCTATTTTTTAGGCTCAAATGAGGATATTTCTGACAGTTAGTAAAACGTAGTTCCAATAAACCACATAATTATGGCGTTGACGCGAGAGGGAGGCGAGACAGAAATTTAGGCAAAAAATTAAGTGTGAGTACTGGCTGGTCGCCTGTACTGGCACAGCAATGACGTAGTTTTATATTTCATTCGATTCGTCAAATAAAAGATGTCAAAAGGATCTTTTATGTAACGTTATTTGTGATAACGAATAAAGATGTTATAAACTACTTGTAAACGTTCTTCGGAGAAAATCCCTCACAAATTGGTAGCAGAGCGTGGTTATTTACAAGTAAGAAAAACCATGACATCAAATACGAGTTACCGCAACATAGAGCCGTTGACCAAATCAAACTATGATACTTGGTGCCTGCAAGCTCAAGCGGTCCTGATTAAAAATGACTATTGGGACATCGTAAGCGGCGAGAAAACATTGCCACCAAATGCGGATGCGGCGGCAAAGTTGGTGTTCAATAAAGAGGACTTGAAGGCAAGAGCTGAAATCCTACTTTTACTGTCGCCTTCTGAATTAAAACAAATTAAAGCCTGCACGACATCTAAAGCTGTATGGGACAAGTTGAGAGCTACTTACCAAAGTACTGGGCCTGCAAGGAAAGCTACATTATTAAAGCAGCTGGTTCTAAAGCGAATGACCACAGAAGAAGATATTCGTGACCATATAAATAACTTCATGGATATAGTGGACAAGCTCGCCGACATGGATATAAAAATACCTCCAGAGTTACTAAGCATAATGCTCCTCTACAGTTTGCCGACAACTTTTGAAAATTTTAGAATAGCCATTGAGTCTCGAGACACACTACCTCATCCTGAGGACCTGAAAGTAAAAATTCTGGAGGAGTACCAGGCCAGGAGTGGTAATGAAGAACCCGAAAGCTCAGAAGCATATCACGTCAAGAAAAATAAGCCAAGGCTATACTGCAAAAGCTGTAAAAAGAGAGGTCACGCTACCGAGACGTGTCGGGGAAAAAAGGAAAACACAAATGAGAAAGACAATCAAGGCAGGTACAGAAACTATAACGTTTGCCTGAACACCACAGATTCATATGCAAATAAAGAAATATGGTGCCTAGATAGCGGTTGTTCATCTCATATGTGCGGCGATAAATCGATGTTTTCTACAATTTTCCCTGAAAATGGTACCCTAAAGATGGCATCAAATAAATATGTCAGTGAAATTCAAGGCAAGGGAAAAGTTACAGTCTGTACAAAGAAACAAGGCTACAACTTCAATGACACTCTCTATGTTCCCGATGTGTCTGTGAACCTTTTGTCTGTGGCCAAGATAACAGACAGAGGAAATAAGGTTGTTTTCAGTGAAGATAAAGCCTACGTCATAGAAAAAGACGGCGAGGTGACACTGACAGCGCAAAGAAAAGATGGGCTCTACTATCTTGAGTTTGAAAGAAAAGAGACTGCAAACTACACACCTAAAGAAGACGGTAACATCATGGAATGGCATCGCAAACTTGGCCACATAAACGAAAAAGATTTAAAGAAGATGGCTAAAGAAGACCTCATGCACGGTTTAAATTTAACAGATGAAAAGTTTGAAACATGTGAGACCTGCATTAAAGGAAAACTATCAAGAGTACCATTCACAAGACATGATGACCTCTACACAACGGACAAGCTAGAAATAATTCACAGCGACGTTTGTGGACCTTTTGAGTGTGAGACGCTAGCTGGCTCAAGATACTACGTCACGTTCATTGACGATTATACTCGTTACTGTCACGTTTACTTCATTAAAAGGAAGAGTGACGTATTCAACATTTTCAAGAATATAAAAAGGAAGTCGAGACGTTCCACAACAAAAAGATAAAACATCTGCAAACAGACAATGGCACAGAATATCGCAACAAGGAGTTTGATGATTTTCTCAAATCGAACGGCATCCAAAGAAGGCTGACCACAATTTATACCCCACAACAAAATGGGATAAGCGAGAGAAAAAACAGATCCCTGTTAGACAAAGCCAGATGTTTGTTGATCGAGGCAAATGCACCTAAGAAGCTTTGGGCGGAAGCGGTAGCAACCGCTAACTACCTCATAAATCGTAGTCCTACCAAAGCATTGAATGGCAATATACCCTTCAAGAAATGGGTAGGCCGAACACCAAGTGGAAATCACCTTCATGTTTATGGCAGGACGACATTTGTCCTGAAAAAGAACAAACGAGGAAAGCTAACCCAGAATGCCAAAGAAGGAGTATTCATGGGGTACTCGATGACTTCCAAGGCTTACAGAGTATACATACCTGAAGATGATGACGTTGTGACGACCAGGGACATAAAGGTCATCGATAAAATGTATTTTAAAGAAAAAAGTCAGAACTTTGAAGATCTTACAAACGAAGTAGGATAACAAGATAATAATAAGGTGCAACAAATTGAAATTGAAATAACAGAAAATAAAAATGAAAACATGATTGAAAATCTGTACGATCAGGAAGATGACGTTTCTTTGCTAGACGGAATAGTCTTACGATAATGCATTGGAATATCCGAATAATCAAGAAGATGACGTTTCTTCGCAAGACGAAATAGAATCTCACGATGACGCATCAGAAATCGTGGAAATACCTAGAAATGGGAGGCCTCAAAGAGAGAGACATCCGCCAGCGTGGACCAGAGATTTCGAAATGGACAAGACTGAAGAAAGTCACTTATTCTCGGAAATATCTTACATGTCTGACGAAAATGAGAATGATGAATACTGGCATGATGCAATAAAAGCTGAGATAAGAGCACATGTTAAGAACGGAACCTGGAAAATAGAAAGGAAAAACAAAGAAGTTAAAGAAGTTGACTATAAAATGGTTCTAAGAAATAAAATAGGACCAGATAACAGCATAACAAAGAAGGCCAGACTCGTAGCACGGGGTTTTTCTCAGCGACCAGGTGTCAACTACAACGAAACATATGCTCCCGTTGCTAAACTAAGTTCGATCAGATCTGTTATTGGGATAGCAATGGAAGAAGGGTTAAAGCTAAACCAGATGGACGTAACAATAGCGTACCTGAATGGTGAACTAGAAGAAAAGATAGTGATGAAATACCCCGACTATTTAGAAGAATATCTGACAGAAATCATGGTCGAAGAAAGTAAACAAAAAGATCTGACTTTATACAATAAGACAAAAAGTATGCTGAAAGATATAAGAAATAATCCAAAAGAGAAAGTCTGTCATCTTATAAAAGCTCTATATGGACTCAAACAGGCAGGGAGGCAGTGGTACAAGAAACTCGACACAGAATTAAAGAACATAGGTTTTAAAGCATCAGAAGCTGACCCATGTTTATACCTACTAGAGAAAAGAGGAGTTAAAGTCATAATAGTAATATATGTCGATGATTTATTGATTGCCTATTCATGTCCAAGAAAGCTCAAAGAAGTAAAGGACCTGCTAAATGCAAAATTTGAATTAAAAGACTTAGGGATACCGAAACGGCTACTTGGAATAGACGTTACCTATAAGAGGGGTGAAATTAAACTGAACCAAGAGAAGTTCATAGAAGACACTCTCAAAAAGTTCAAGATGGAAGATTGTAAAGCAACGACTACACCAATAGAGCCAGGTCTCATGCTTGAAAAGGGTAAAAGAGATGAAAGGAAAGATCTTCCCTATAAAAACTTAATCGGTACGCTTATGTACCTAGCGGTGGCAACTCGCCCTGACATAATGTTTGCCATAAGTTATCTCTCGCAATTTAACGATTGCTACGGAGAAGAGCATTATAAGTGTGCAAAAAGAGTACTACGTTACCTTAAAGGAACGAAGAGCACCGGTCTCACCTTCAGAAAGACCGGGCGAAGATTGCTTGGTATGGCAGATGCAGATTGGGGCGCATGCAAGCTTGATCGAAAGTCTTTTTCGGGCTATTGCTTTATATATGCTGGAACGTCCGTAAGCTGGATGTCCAAAAAGCAACGAAGCGTTGCCCTATCGACAGCTGAGGCGGAGTACGTTGCCCTAACCGAAGCTGCGAAAGAAGCCATCCATCTAAAGAGCCTTTATAAAGACCTAGGGGCCAGCTATGACAACATATTCGTATTAAATGACAACCAAGCTGCCCTCAAACTTAGTCAAAATGCGATGGTGACTTTGAAATCTAAACACATAGACCTAAAAATGCACTTCATTCGGAACTGCATACAAGAAGGGCTAATAGATGTCAAGTATCTGCGAACAGAAGACATGGGAGCAGATATGCTGACAAAGGCTTTAGCTGGACCGCGGCTGATGAAATTGCGGTGCAGCTTAGGACTCTCCTGATGACCACGACATTGCCGTGAAGAGGAGTGTGAGTACTGGCTGGTCGCCTGTACTGGCACAGCAATGACGTAGTTTTATATTTCATTCGATTCGTCAAATAAAAGATGTCAAAAGGATCTTTTATGTAACGTAATTTGTGATAACGAATAAAGATGTTATAAACTACTTGTAAACGTTCTTCGGAGAAAATCCCTCACATTAAGCAAAAAAATTAATGTCCTTAAGGCCGAAATTCAGAGACGATTTTTAAGTCATAGTTCGAACTAAGTAGGGTCAAAAATGTATGGATTTTGATATACGGAAGTTCGAACTAAGATTTAAAAATGTCCCTGAATCTCGACCTAAGTCAAGAGCAACCGTGGACTTATATTCACATTTTCTGCTTACTTAAAAACACACATTTTTACTATTTTATTTGTATTTTATTATCTGAAAGGTCACTCATCCCTCTTGCATCAACGCCATCTATCGAGCCATTTGGAACAACTTTTTGTTTTTAATGGATTTTGGAAAATCCGTCATGCTTTAAATGTTATAACGATATTATTTACGGGTCAAACCGAAAACGTTAGAAAGAACGACGCGACGGACGAACATTTCCGCCCGCCAAGGAGTATTTTCATGTTTCACCGCTTGTAAGGCAGTATGCTCTCCAGGGTAAAAACAATACCTATTTCACCATCCTGTTGTCCTGGTCAAATGACTGTCGAATCGATCGAATATAAAAATAGGATCATGGATTTCTCTGTGGGATAGGTCGATGTTCGATAGGCTTTGTCGATAGGCAGAGCGGGCAGAGCGCAGCACTAGCTTGCACATGTTTGTGACGTTTGCGTGTTTTGTTTGGTTTTAAGGTTATATTTTGAGAACTAAACGAAATAAATTGTTATTTCTTTCCAAAATACTTGAATTCCAAAGGTTTTAAAGTTATAATTATTTTAACCATGTCTAAGGTTAAAATAAAAGTCATAAGTCGTAACCCGGAAGACTACATACGTGCCACAAAAAAGGATATTCACAAATGTAAGTTGCATACGATTTTGTTATTCTTACTGTTTACGTTACATAGATGAAAATTTAGCCTTCTTATTTCAGTACCAAGAAACTACGACCCCAGTCTGCATCCACTAGAAGCGCCACGAGAATATGTGCGAGCACTAAACGCTGTGAAGCTCGAGCGCGTATTTGCGAAGCCTTTCATCGGAAACCTCGATGGCCATAGCGATGGCGTCTCTAGTATGGCGAAGCATCCTAGCAAGCTTGCCGTCTTGGCCAGTGGGGCGTTTGACGGTGAGATAAGGGTATGGGACTTGGCACAAAGGAAATGTATGAGAAATTTCGTAGCACACGAAGGTTGGGTGCGTGCAGTTTGTTACACACCGAATGGAGAAAGATTTACAAGTGTTGGTGACGATAAGACTATTAAAACATGGAAAGCGGAGATACAGTCGTTTGAAGACGAGGAGCCTGTGAACACACTGCTGAGTATGTCCGTAGTGAGCGGTATCACACATCATCGGTTAAAACCTATATTTGCGACTTGTGGTGAACATTGTCAACTGTGGGAGAACACTAGAAATGAGCCTATAAAAGTTTTCAAATGGGGAGTAGACAGTCTTCATCATGTGGCTTTTAATCAGGTACGGAATATACTGTTGATTTTTACACATTTGTTACCCCATTTTTTTAGTCTTTATAAATATTAATGTAAAATCAATTGGTACTACACTACCCGGCAACGACTTGACCAATGGGGCAAGGGTGTGTGCAGTACTGCTTTCCCATACAAATGTTGTTCTATGCAGTCAAGGTTTTTGCCAGCATATTAAGTTTGAGCACACATGACAAATTTATCATTTTGTTGTGCGTATACCACTTGCCCTATTGTATTAACACTTTGGGTGCTGATAACCAATGTCGTAGGTGAATTGTATCATATTCCAAAGTGTTAGCTAGAATCATTATTTTGAGCTTAGCATGAAAGTTATTAACATGTTACAAGAACATGTTATTAACACGGGGTGTGAATGCGAAAGAAAAAAGCATATGAAAATATGTGTGCTAGAGTGAGTTAGATAGATTACCCAGTGTGATTTCCACATTTTATGAAACATATCCTAAGTTATTAAATAACAAATATTGTACTAAGTAAAATATTTGTTATTACTTTCCCTCTCCTGTTTATTCCCTACTCTTACTACTCAGAGCATAAGGTTCAAAATTGAATATTTCAGGTAGAAAATAACCTCCTAGCAGCATGTGCAAGTGACAGAAGTGTAATACTGTACGATTGTCGTGAATCTGGACCACTGAGGAAGGTGGTTATGGAACTTAAGTCAAATGCACTGTCGTGGAATCCCATGGAAGCGTTCATATTTACTGTAGCTAATGAAGATTACAAGTGAGAAGTATACTATTTATACATTTTTTGTTTATATAGGTACCTATACAAGAGGACTAGAGTGTGATTTTTGAAAGTGACACGTTCAAATCAGCAGTAGAACGATGCATAATCTCCATAATAATTTTGACATTCACCTCTGCTGATTTGAACACGACTTTCAAAAATTACTCTTCTGGTCTTATCATTGATCAGCTTTTTAACACGTTTGTGGACGTAGTGTGTCTCGTTCACTGCTCATGAACATGATAATTTGATTAGAATATAGTCTGTCAGTTTTTTTTTGCTTCATCTGGCTGACTGTCAAATTTAGGCAGCTTGACAGCAACTGGTCATCACAAGATAGACAGACAGACAGCCTGATGGCATAGTTGCACTCTGAGGTCATATTAAGACGAAGAGAATTTTGTTTTCCCTTATGTATCATACTTTTGCTTAGTCTCTTTTTGGTTATCCTGGTCCACTAAGATGGGATTTCCCAGATTTTCGACTTTGTTATTTTCACTATGGCTTTACAGCCCAGGGTGGGCTTTAGCATGGTCGAGTAAGTCTCCAGACCAATCTGTATAGGGTCTTTTCTCACCAATATTTTTCCAATCTCATGCCATCAGCCATAGTTAAATAAGCATCAGCCTCAACTTCTGCGGCCACCCCATTGACTTTTCTGTATTTTGGTGTACCTACTCTGGCCTCGACCATTCTTATGGCATGTCCTGTCCAATTTTCGTCATGACAATCCTTACTTAACAATTTTCTTTTATTATTACAGTAGATTATCTAGAATATTTTATTATACTGTATAGATTACCTGCATTCTCCAGTTCCCATTGTTAATGTGTAACATACTGTAACAGCTAAACAATAAAAAACATACTTACTAGCTCTTTCTCTTTTCAGTTTATATACATTTGATGTAAGAAAACTGAAGCAACCAATCAATGTTCACATGGACCATACATCAGCTGTCGTAGACGTGGACTACGCACCGACTGGGCGAGAATTTGTATCAGGCAGTTACGATAAGACAGTCAGAATATTTGAGAGCCTCAAGGGACATTCACGTGATGTCTACCATACGAAACGAATGCAGAGGTTGACTTGTGTGAAGTGGTCTTTAGATAATAAATACATATTGACTGGCTCAGATGAAATGAATATTAGGATGTGGAAGGCTAGGGCTGCAGAGAAACTTGGCGTTGTAAGTAATTTATCTATCTCTACATACATAAACAGAACTTTGTTAAAACTACCAACTTTCTATGTGTAAATGTAGTGGTAGCAAGCAATGCTCACATTTAGCAATGTAAGTTTGAGGATGGAATGATGTGTAAAGTGGGAGAGGTGGCTAGACTTTCGCCCACAAAAACACTTCAAAATAAACCTGCAACTATCTTCAAAGAATTAAATTCTAAGAATAAAACCTAGTAATAAAAAGGTTTTATCCAATAGATTATTTTTACGCTGGCTTAGAAAAGACTCTCTGATGCAAACTATGCAAGTAACAAATTTTATTCAAGTCGCTAGTGCCGATAAGCATGGAAGATTCATAAGATTTGAATAAAATTTTTAGGTTACATAGACACCTTGGAAGATGACTTGATGTATGCAATTGTCCAGCAATATAGTCAGTTTTCTGATAAAATGGTTGGGTAAGAAATCTCACTACCCTGTGACATTATTTTAGTTAATTGGTGCTCATACCTTTACTCTCATGCTCTCATGTTAAAATGATGAACCTTCCTAACATAATTATATTATAATTACAGCTAAAGCCTCGAGAACGAACAGCTCTCAACTATGCAGATGCTTTAAAGGAGAAGTTTGCAAGTCACCCACAAGTGAGACGTATAGCAAGACACAGACACGTTCCCAAACACATTCTGAATGCACAGCAGGAAATCAGGACCATTAAAGAGAAATCAAAGAGGAAGGAAGCCAACAGACGTGCACACAGCAAGCCGGGTGCAGTACCTCATGTGCCAGAACGTAAAAAACATGTTGTTAAAGAAGATGAATAGATGAGTGGTTTTTACATTGAAAATTGGACATTTTTATTTAGTAACAAAGGTAATTTTTGTTACATAGACAGGATTTTATTAAATTACTTGGTAAATTAGTTTTAGCACTTGGTAAAAGCAGAATCATAGCAAAAAACTTTGTACGAAAAAAGGTAAAATGAGCTTATTACACAAGTGCAGAGCTCATTATTTCAAGAATGCATTTCTTATTTCTTCAGAATAAAAATCTCAGTGATCTACGTCATCAACGCTGGGTCTGTCATTTGTTTTTTGTTAATCCTTTATCGAGGATTTGATATAATTAGTATGAAAGATATATCAAATGAGCGGTCAGATAAGCTATTGAGAACTTATCGAGGTGGTGAAACGTTCCCTAAATGTAGTATTGTATGAAAGGTAAGCCTTTGCCCAGTCAAGAGAATAGAAAAAAAGAAATAATTTTTAATAGTTTAATATTATACAAGACACTATACACAACATGTAAATAAATTATCTATCTATCGAGTGAGACCACAATAAAAAATTGTACCAGAAGTATGTCTGGGGTGATTACAATCATTATGTAGTAGAATAAAAATAAAATACTTAATCATCGTAAACAATTAATATTAATCATCCGGCCTGATTGATTGGCCTACTAATACGATTTGGTAGCGTCATCATCCGGATGTCTATTCTGTAACAAATAATCACAAATTTATATTTGGAAACATTCCTTAAAATTTATTCTTTAAAGTCCCATCATACTCTTTTCTATTTAATATTCTACTGCAAACTATTGGGATTGATGGTGATTTGATTTGTATACCCACTTTTTTATAAGTGCCAATAAAGCCTGCTTGTGGGTATGGCAAACGCATTCCACCAGAAAAGCAGGAAAATCTTCTACAATTTCACATCTCACAAACATGAAGATGTTTTTCCTACGATATCGCTTCATTTAGTCTACCTCTTCAGTAATATTCACATTATATTGCCGAATATAACTTGTCCGAAATCGATCCTTCAGGGGATATAATTCGAAGCGCGCTCCAAATAAAGGAAGTCTGGTTATATTTTCAATACTAACTAATTAAAGTCAATGAAATTTTGCAGAAACTAATCTGTGTTTATATTATGTCAGATTTTCATTAAAATATACAGTTTCAATGCTAGGATTAATTTAAGATTTGTATGGAAATCTTTTGAGGCACTGTAACTTTAAAACTATACATTTAAACGAAAATCTGACACAATACAAGCATAGAGATTAGATTCTAGAATTTCTGAAAAAATCATTGACTTTAATTGGTTACTATTGAAACTATAGCCAGTCGGAGCACGCTCCTTACATCCTCTTAAGAGTCAATTCTGGTCAAGCTATATTCGGCAATATTATGTGAATATTACTGAAGAGGTAGACTAAATAAAGCGCATATCATACCACATACGATTAACCTTTTGTATGTCTCCACCCATATGAATATTAAAACATTAATAAGGTACTTACAAAATATCGCGCGGAAGTGATGACTGGTCTAAGTTATTTCTTAATACTTCAAGAATACAAAGTGTTTTCAGAGTAGGTGAATAGTCCAAAATGTGCAGATCACTGTTGTCTATCAGTTTCTCAGCATTGTCGTCTACGTTATGCAATAGGCGGTTGTTAGCATGAGGGCACGGGCTGAAAAGAGAAAGATGATTTCTTTTAATAGTTTTAAAAAAAGGAAATTAGAAACAATAGTTGGAAATGATACGAAGATGGCACGATAAAGACTGCAGATTTGGCAAAATAAAGGCTCTGAAAGGCTAGGCCAGATCCTGAGGGGCTGATATCATAATGATCCCTACCTCGATAGACCTACACTCACTTGAAATCATCACTCACCTTGTACCCCCAAATAAATAAACTTTATCTTCATACATAATACACGCCTGGCGCCTTCTCTTGCATGGCTCTGCCCCGTTCACATTAACAAACTCCCAGTAATTACCAGTAATTGAATATCTGTAGAGATCATTGAAATGAACCTTTGTGTTGCCATTGAATCCTCCAAATATATACATGAAATCATTGTGGATCCCTGAAAATATTAATAGTATATTCAATCTTCTTTCATGTCAACATCAAATGACTATTGTAAAGATTAGCCAGTCAGCTATGGTCGTATCGAGGCTATTATTATTATTATTATTGTTGGCTGGGCTATTGCAACCAAGGGTGATTATGTAACACACCACCTGTATTATACATATACATCCGAACTAATTTTTTTCCATTCTCGGGTATGCACTATGCAGGTTTCCTCACGATGTTTTTCTTTACCACCGAGTTAGTGACAATAATAAATACAACCATATATAAGAACTTATACTGATACAGGCCAGTAATCGAACTTAAACAACTGCAAACTTTCCAGGGTGCGACCAACACAGGGTTCCCATTCAAGGAGGCTCTTTCCTTGCCCTTGTATGTTTAATGCTATTGACTAAATAATGTGTTTACATATCACAAAAAAAAAGCTCTTCAACGCCATGGAAGAGCTTTTTTTTATTAGCATAGCAACAAAATGAGAAAACCGTCATCCACACTCATTTTGACATGTGTAAAGTAACAAAGACAAAGGCATATCTCGATCTTTCTCTTTTTGTCGAGGGGTGGCATGCTAGGCATACAGAAGCCTAGAAAAAATGTTGCTAGCAAAGTCACCTACAGATTACTTACAAGATGAATGGCTGCGTCTTCCCTCAGGCCAGTTCCCACTAGGATTACTAACTACCCATTTCTCTTCAACCGTGTCCAAATAGTACACTTGTGGACAATACACTTCTTCTTGAGAGTTATAATTACTGTTAAGGTCTCCACGGCCTCCAAACACATACATTCTATTCCCTATTGCAACGGCAGTGTGGAAATCTCTATGTGAGGGTGGAGTGCCACAAGCATCAACAAAACTCCACTGTAAAGTATCTAAATTCAAACAATGGACTTCTTGTGAGTACTGATCGGTGAGATACTCAAAACCTCCGAATATGTACATTTTGTTCTTGATAATACAAGCTGAGTGCCCATCTTTTGCATATGGAACCATGCCTGTGACGGGTGGTGTGCTCCATTCCAATGTTTTTGTGTCAAAGCAAGAGAGAGTGTCGCATGCCACTGCATTGTTCCTACCGCCCCACATGAACACCTGGAATATGTTAAATAAATTTGGTTACATTACAGTTAGTTATGCTAAATAGTAGGAAGACTATTATGTAAACATTGTTATGATCGAACATTTCTATTCAATGTCAATGTTTTTGTAATCAACTTGACACTCTTATTGAATAGGTAATACTAATTTACAATACATAGAATGACACATAATATTAGGCCTCTATGAATAATAAATAGTAATAATTAATATACACACAAACTCACTGCCACTATCCTGTCTGAGGAGGTCATAAACCTCACTTTAACTAAATAAAATTATGAAAATATTTCTTATAGTATGTAAAGATTTGGATTAGCTTAGACACCTTCCTTGTAAATCTGCCATATTGCACATAGAATGATATTCCTGATAATTATTTGAACAATTGCAGTTAGGTATCTTGCAATGCTTCATTCAGTTGGGTTAACCAGCTTGATCAATATTTAATGGGCTACCTTCCAAAGTGGCTGTGACTGATAGTCGTAGGCATAGGCATAAGAGGTGCTTGTCCATCCTTATATATAATAACATGTTTATGTTGTCCTCTTTCTAGTGTACTCAACTGAAGCGGAAGAAGATTTTAATAACCGGTCAATCAACAAATTGAAATATGTGTCTCTCAACTTTGACATTGGTAGAATCATCGACAAACCGATGGATCCATAATCTCCAAATAATTGAATAGGCATAAGAGATATTTTATAAGTACAATGGTTCCGGTTTTCCCTTTAGGAGTTTGGAGCTCCAAATAGAGCTGTCTGGAGATAACCAACCCAGCCTTGCGATGATCACTACATTTTTCTTCTACTATATTAGAAAACAGGTAGGTAAGTAAATCTTAAACTGTTATAAAACTGTAAAAGAAGAGTGTCTGTAAATTGAAGATATTTACAAGAAAAAGATTACAATATGATTGACTACAAATCACCAATTTTTGTATTACTTGTCTGTCTGTTTGTTTGACCATCACGCAAAAACTACTGAACTGATTTTGATGATACTTTTTTACTTTCAAGGTTATGATTTGACTAATTTGAGCAGACAAAGTTACATGTAGAAGCTCGTACAGAAATAAATCTGGTAGGCGACACATATTAAATAAACCTCAAAACTATTAACAATTTTATATAGTAATTTTAAAGAGAACTGTCCGAACATGGGTCTACACTACTAATGAATTGATTTCTAATGTCTGGGATTGCAGCAGTCCATGTGTTTTTTAGGAATCATGATAAAATCTTTGATTAATTATGTGTCAAGATAGAACATCACAGCTGAGTGTGCTCGTAACCGTGCATGCTGTTAGAAGCTCTTCTAACGTACTAAAACAAATGGCTCAACTTTCCTATGTTGGTGTGCATGAGGTGGCCTTACCTGGCTGCAATTTTATTCGACACATTCGTAGCTTCGACTATCTATCTTGACATATAACTTATCAAAGGATAAAATACCTATCTGAGAAATGAAAAAGTCATACTCACTTTATGTCCATATGCAACTGTTGTATGCCCGTATCTTTGGAACGGTATCACCAATGTATTTTTGTAGTTAACCTGTGCCCATCGTAGTGTATCAGTGTCTAATACATGGACGGGAATGGGCGCCCAATCTCTATATTCTTCAGTGGAACAGTAGCCACCGAAAGAGTAGATTTTATCCTCAATGCATACAGCTGCATGATTCACTCTTCTTGGCCCTCCTTCTATATTCACCGTCCATAACATTTTGGCTATCTTACCTGGAATGGAAGAGACGAATGTAACATGAAATTGCTTGAAGGCCTTCAATGAGTCCCTTGCCTTTGGTCTTGGTAGAAAAACCTTTACTAGAGCGGAGTGGCTTTAGAAATAAAAAAACAAAATAGGGGTACAAAGTTACAGAGTAAAATCAATTATGAATTATTTACCTTCCGCCTTGTTTTGATTACTTTACGCTTCGACCGCCAGCTAACGACTGTTAAGCGACGGTCACGTTATTGTAGAATGAGTTATCGGATGCCGCTGTGATTATGTTTTTATTCAGGGCCGAAATATAGGTAACATTAAAAATAAAACCATGCCAAGTAATTTTGCTATCACAATAATTCACAATCACACACACAAAACACAAACGTCACAGTCACACTTTGACGTTTGTTTGACGGCTAGTTTGCAATGTTACCACCATAGAATAGAACACTAATTTGCCATTTACTACATAGTTGGCCAAAAATGAGGCTTGGCCAAAATATTCTCTAAGGCCAAAATACCGACTGCTCTCAAAACAGTCTAAGCTCTCAAACGATGAAGGAAAACATCATGAGGAAACCATACGCTGAAGAGGAAATTCTGATGCGACATAATGTGTAGTGTACCAAACTGCATTAGGCACGCGTGGTGGACTTACACCCTTACTTACACTCTCTCAGAGAGTAGGCCTGTGCCGTGCATTGATAGGTGGGAGTGGTATTTATCCTCCCAAGAAATCAGAATATTTGTATAGAACAGAATAGCTATAATTTTTTCAATGAAAATCCTCTCCCGAAAATGAATCCCCCCGAACCCAAAGCACGTAGCTTACCGGCAGACGGCACCTTGACTGTTCAGAACAACACTTGTAGACGAAAGCGCTAATGCGCTGCGCTGCTACGTTAAAATCAGCAGTAGAAAAAGCATGACTTAAACAGGAGGTATGAAGACTATATACCTATTCATTCGGTCATGACTCATGACTAAATCTCACGATTCAAAAATAGAGCTTCAGATCAATAGGATAACAGGAGATCAATAGGATAACAGGAATTTTGGTAACCATCGGCTGCAAGGCTGATTCAGTATTCATAGAGTGTAGAGCATCTCTGTGATGGGATGGACTAGGTCTGCCTGCGTGACTCCAGTCGGTGTGCCGTCAATGCCGTCTGGTATGGTTGCTAAAAATGATTTTGCATGAATATGCAGGTATTATTGTAAAATGCACTGTAGCTATGCGAACAGTACAAAAACTGACGTGGTCTATCAGTCGGTTTAGTTAGGAGATACAGCCGTTCAAAGGTCGGAACTTTATAAAACTATAAAACAACTATGAAAGTCAAAAACAACCTTTTACACTTGTAAAGTTTGAGTTAAGTGATTGTTATTTGAAGGTTCTTGAGATTTTTACATGATGAAGGTTTCAGGAAAGCAGTGGCGTAGGTTTATGCTCGAGATTTCTCTTAGCGAGAATTCTCGAGAGATCTGGCCTTAGTCGAGACGAGAACAAATTTCTCAAAATTTTCAAAAGAACACTAACTAAAGAAACGCGCGTGTCACGTATGTTTTTATTAAATTTAGAGCCGATTTTTCATTTGCCAGATAAGTCATATGAATTAGGTAATTATATTTATTGAATCAAATATAACTTACCATACACATACACCAGGGATCCAGGAAAATTGCTAGAAAAACTCGCGTTTTTCGTTTTTAAATCAGTTTGGAAAATAGGGTTAATTTATCTGAGGGTACCAAAGAGACCGTATTGGGATTATTTTAGATTTCGGAATAAAAACTTTTTAATGATTCTAACATTTTTTGTTGCTAAATGGCAAGATGTTTTGGAAAAAAATATATCAAAAGCCATAAACACTAAAAAGGAAGAAAACGGTTTTCTTTTTAATTGAAGTATTTGGCTTAACGTATTTTTTTCTGACAGATAGCTGCCAGATCTGTATTTCCTAGATGTCATGAAAACTCTTTGGTTGTATGAAATGTAGACGAGAAATAAACATTCTTGGATTCCCAAAATTCCCTAAAGTTTTCCCAAAACAGAAACAGAGATTTGAAACATTTATTCTCACTTATTCTTAGAACAGCATTTGTACCGTCCAAGATATATCGGATAGTATATGTATCCAATGAATTAATTACATTTGGTAATCATAATTTGCCAGAAAGCTAAATAGGAATCAGAAAATCTCGTCGTCCTTATTTGGAATGAAGTATAGCTAAAATCGTATAACAATGACGCGAAGCACGACACGTCAAAATAGGTGCAGTGTTTTAGTGGGTGAAGGAATACCCTTTTTGTTTGCTTTTAATAGGTATTTTTTTTTATCTATTTGGTGTGCAAATAAAGAGTATTGTATTGTATTGTATTCAGCCTCTCACCTTTATAACACTGCATTTGTTTTACTACCTTATAAAATAGCATTAAAAGATTTATAAGGGCTCCTGACTGAACTATGGTCGTTCTGACGTACCTATACTCCATTCCAAATAGGGGCGAATAGAAGGTAAAAAGGGTTCTTTATAGTTCACACTTTAAAGAAATACGAATATTGTATCAAACAACAAAATGACGATGTTGAAAGACCCAAAGAAGCAGTGGTGTGCACATTGTGTTTCGTCTTTAAAATCATTCTGTCATCAAACACTGACATAAGTGTCTCGAATTTTTATAACATGATCACGGTCTGTAAAGGTTTCGTAGTCCTGCTTCTGTGATCTTCTTTTTTTCGTATTTATTTGACATATAGTATAAGTAAAGTACCTAAGAGGAAGGATCTCCATAGAGTCCGCATAAATTTACGATTGTAGTTGGTCTCTTTTGTCTTATGACGTAACTTTAATAGTAGATGGACATGGAACTATAGATATTTGTTTATGCGGCGGTCCACTTTTTGTTGGCCAACTTTTGTTGAGCTAGTGTGTGTGAAAAGTGACCGTAAACATAAGGCCATATGTCACTTGGTGCCTTTTGTCCATACTACTTGACACCACACACTCAAACCTAAACGTCAAAAAAGTGGACACTTTACAATTGGTATGGCTCACTCTAGTCTTAAAGAGAGATCCTTCCTCTTAGTAAAGTACCTATCTATACAGAGTGTTACTTTTTTCATCAGGCAAAGAGCAATAGGCGTGATCTTTCAACGCCAGGCGGTGTTAGGGTGCGAATCATTTGTTATTATTTCTCTCACGCGTCGAATTTTCCAACAAATTGTATTGTAACTGACAATATGAGCGATTATTGTTCGATTTGATACAAATGTCTGATCAAACGGCCTCGTTGCGTTGGAATCTAATATTCTTGTTGGAAAAACTTCATAAATGAATTTAGCTAGGCAGAAATAAGACGAAATAGATAGGTATAAAACTTAATATCGTCTATCAATCAGCGAGCTATGGAGATTGCTATTGCTCGGTGTTTCTTAGACAGATCACATCAAGAATGTGGTAATGCGTCAGAGAACTATTAAATAAAACGTAGCTCTAAAACTTTGCAAGAGCTGATAACCGATGGATAGTCCGATTTCTGAAATGAAGAACGATCATGAATGACCTGAGAAAGTTAGCGGGGAGCGAATAGATGAGTAAGGCTGTGGATTGAGTACCTATACTTCATTCCAAATAAGGACGAATATATTTACAGATTCCTATTTAGCTTTCTAGCCAATACTGATTATCATATATAATTTATTTAGCAGATCGATATACTATCCGACATAAATCTTGGACATTACTAAAGCCATATCTAAGAATAAGTGAGAGTAAGTTTTTCAAATCTCTGTTTCTGTAATTCAAAATAGCCATACATTTTCGTTGCTATTTGGAATGGATTATAGCTACCTATATCTGGTATTTTATTAGTAAAGCCACAATACTATTTGTGGCGCGCCTTGTGTTGTGATGATGGCTGATGATGAGGTAGGTAGCTAGGTAGGTATCTCATTTAATTGGACTTTTGATTTTAGTTCATAGATACATTTGATTATTAACATTATAGTGACTTGAAATTTGAAATAAACTACAAGCTTCACTCATAGAAAATACAATACTTTTTGAATTATCGAATCGTCTAATCAACCTACGACCCATGAATTACGTCGTTCTTTTCTAACTTCATTCCAACTTTCAGTTTGCAAGATTTAAAATCATCATGAACATTAGAAATAACGTGTAAATGGCGGGAAAATTATTAGGCTGGCACTAGCTTTGATAGTTTTTTATACCTAAAAAAAACTACCACCAGTGTAAAATGATATTAAGTTACTAACTATGTGACCACATACTTAGTAAGTGTCAGTTTGTTATCAACGACCGACTCTTGTTTAACTGGTAGTATGGAACACTAATTCCCCGAGTCCCGAAACTTAGCCGGTTTTTTTAGATGCTTTTTTAAATCGATCCTACACGGAGAAAAAAATTCTACGTAAACCTAGCCTGTCGCAGCTTACATACCACGTAGCTTACGACTCGATACTGATTACGAGTGTTGCATCAGTATTTAAGTTGTCTCGTACTTCATAATGAAACTTCATACTATACAGATTCCTTCTTAATTCTGTGTCAGCATATTAAGAAGGACCCTGTATACTATAATGAAGCGTCATTGTGAAGTACGAGACAACTTAAATACTGATGCAACACTCGTAATCAGCTATCTCACTTGTATCGCGTCGTAAGCTACGTGGTACGTAAGCTGCGATAGGCTACGTATAAGCTGCGACGGGCTACGTATAGGTAGAATTATTTTCTCAGTGTAAATAAAACCAAAGTTTTCATTGCCTCTTACCTCACTTTATTTGCTAGTTCCGTCGAAAACGAAACCTATTTTTCTTCATCCCCCAACACCCGCGGGTGAGGCGGTGACATGTCCCGCGACTCCGTGACGCATAGAAAGCGCATTGCCGATGACGTCCGAACTATAAATCATATCCGGGATCCCAATCGTCCGCCTGTCTGCAGACTTTCCTCGTTTTTTGTCTGTAAACCGTTACCAGCGTGATAGAAGGGTGGCGACATGTGTTTCCTGTACTTGCGAATTTATCTTTGGGTAATACTTGGATACTTACTAACAGATCAATACAATATTTTGGACATTGGATAATAGGTATACCTACAAACATGCGACTGTAAGGATGGTCAAGACTATATTTTTTAAATTTATACAGAGTGTAAAATTAAATGCGTTACAAATTGAACAGGATTCTTCAGACCATCAAACTGGACAACGTTTACTATCGGACCAACACTGAAATCGCCAAACAAAAATCTGCTGTTTCATACATTTGTGTTGAGTCACCATTGATGTTTTCTATGGAACAGTGAAATTTGTTCAGTTTGATAGTCTGAAACACCCCCTAAAGTATGTAACGCATTTAAGTGTACATTTTAGATTATACTAAGCACTCCATGTATTATTTCTTAAATGTTTTGCACAATAAATTAAAAATCAACCGAACAGTGTGCCGGACACGCTCAGGATAGGGTTCCGTAGCTATTCTATTTTTGCACTTTGTTCATATTCTTAAAAGGTTTTTTGAAACTGGTCTACATTGTTGAATATTTTCAGAACGATCGAAAGTGTGACGAGAAATTACCTAAACGAATATTTATGATAATTTCAAAACGAAAACAAAATATCGTCTGCATAGATTCGACAAGTCACATTGTGTTAACAAATATTCAAATAAGCACCCTGAAAAAGCTATTTGGATAAGTTACACGCACCAGCCGTTAGCCTATCCAATGGTAACATTTATCATCGGAATCCTATAAAAAGTAAACCGGAACTAATCCTGGGGTTCCTACAGAACCCTCCCCTAATGTGCATACGCCAAGGAAAATAATTTCACGCCTTTGCCACAAGGATGTGCATGCTCCCTTGTTGACAATGTGATTGTTATTTGATAAATAAGTAATTTTATTATTGGGTTTTTGATTTTGGTTTTGACGAAAATTGCTAATTTGTAGTTAAAACTCTAGATTAATACATATAGGCCCTATATGTATTAATGTAGAGTATTATGCTGACACTTTTTTAAGGGGATGATTAGACCATCAAACTGAACCACTTTCTCTATGGGACCAGTGTCAAGATCGCGGGAAAAAAACTGCTGTTCCATACTAAACTGAAATCTTACTCGACCCAATTCTATGGGACAGCTGTTTTTTTTCGCGATTTCGACATTGGTCCCATAGAGAAAGTTGTTCAGTTTGATGGTCTGATCGTCCTCTTAAAAAACTGTCAGCATATTAAGTTGGACCCCGTATGTGTGTTGATACATTGACACTAAATATGAAAATTGTCCGAATGTTTCAGATAAATAGTGCATGCTGTATCTATGCATAACTTTCACTATTTATATGTGGACTGGTTACGCGTGTAATTCTACTAACAAACATTTCTGCCACTTTTTGCGGGGGGCGAGGTAACATGAAATCCGCAACTTTCGATTTTATTCCCCATAACTTTAGATTCTAATTATGAATGTTAAAAATCATGAAAAGTAGTCTCGCGTGAACCCCAAACGTTCTAAGTTCGAAGTTATTATTTCGCAATTATAGGCTGTCTCGTTTAGTGATAAGGTGTAAAATTGAATGTAAATGCACAAGATCAATTGTGCTTATACCGTGGCAGAGGGGAAATGCTACTGCAAGGCTAGTCCTTATAATAATTAGTCAAAGATGCATAAAGAGAATTTTTAAATTGACATCCATATAGGTAATTTGTTAAGGTGTCGTAGTTATATGAGTTTAGATAGAGAAATATTTGGATCGCACATCATAAGATTTTCCATCTGACGGACCAGCCATTCTCAAGTGATGAGCTTACCAACAAACAGCATAATTTTTTAAATTTTTACTTATAGCACAGAGTACGTACTATAACTATAGATAGAATAGATAAGCTATCGATATACTGGTATACAGTGAATCAGATGAAAATAATTAGGTGAAATGTGAAATGAACCATTGGTGAAATGTCAATGAAAGCCTAGGTTAAATAAATTGATTGATGATTCGTCAGAGATGAAGTGTAATTAGACAAAACGTGTTTTAAAATTGGCCTGTGTCCAAGTAGGAGGAGGGGACGTTTAGCTAATGATGAAAGGTCAAGTAAAAACAAAGAAAATAATCGAGCAAATTTCACGCAAGCTAAATAGGTAGGTATAACCTAAGGGTAGTCCTCTGTGGCTAAATGAAAGAGTAGTTCGATGTAAAGGTATCACGATACAGAACAGAGTGGAACATAAAGGAGCGCAATGTGTCTAGTCGACGCCGACGCCTCGCCCGACGTTATTGATACACGGAAAAGATTTCTCTTTGATAGTTGCGGTCGGTGCGTTTTGACGCCTTCGCTACGCTTAGTGATGTGGTGGTTACATTTTTATTGATATCGATAATTATTGCTAAATTATAATTTATTCAAGACAAAAATGATCCATTGGGGCTAAACTATTATTTGCCCGCAATTGATTCCAATTGCCTTCCCGTCAAATCGCGGAATAACAGTTTTGCAGTTTTTATTTTAGGCTTTCCAACAGTATAAAACGCATGAAAATCTGTTCAGTAATTTTCACATGGCAAAGATTACAAAATTGTTTTTTTCCTTCGGGGTCGTCACAGTACCTACCCTTATACCCATCCTATCCTGAGCATTTTTTTCTCGGACCATGTCAATGATGTACAGACACAGTTTTATAATAGTATAGAATAGAAGACTTTGTATTTAGGGAACTTTTCGTAGCTAAAGATCGTTGATGTCTTTTATTCATAGTTTTGTAGCCGGCGCCGGGGCGCCTAGGCCTAGACAGCTTTTTCGTAGTACCGTAGCGTTGTTGTCTTTTATATTATCGTAGGCATTCCAGCCCCCCTAGACAAGTGACATTCTATTGGCGTAGACGCTAGTAGAAAATGACAGAATGTATGGATTTGACATTAACGATCAAAACATTTAGACGATCGTAACATTTTGACTCGTAGGCTGGTTAGCTATCCCGTTGATGTCCTTTATTAATAGTTTTGTACCCGGCGTAGACGCAGGCTAGCATTTTCGTAGTAGCGTAGCATTTATATCTTTTATTAGTAGTTTTGTAGCCGGCGTAGACACAAGCTAACTTTTTCGTAGTATCGAATCATTGATGGTATCATAGGAATTCCAGGCTAGCTGTCACGTTGATGTCTTTTATTAATAGTTTTTAAGGCCTGATTTTTCGTAGTATCATAGGATTGGTGTCTTTTATCCTATCCTACTAAAAACTTCACGTAAAAACTACTGAATGGATTGTAATGAAATTTGGTACACAGATAGAATATGATCTGGATTAACACATAGGATACTCTTTTAAGGTCTACGCAGACGGAGTCGCGGGCAATAGCTAGTAGTGTTATAATTGTAATTGATATCGAAGCCACCGTCGTCGAAATAGAGTCTCGTACATAAATGTACAGCGCCATAGTCGTAGTAGTCATGCCGAAGGTTAAAATCATAAGTTCACTTTTATGTTAAAACAGAATCAAAGATTTTATTTTAACATAAAAGTCATAAATGTAAAATTATCGATAGCGAATACTAAATACATCAACATCACTAAATACATCATAAGGCGACGTCGTACCCCACACAGCGTCACATTTATTGATGGACTTTGGAAGTTTTCAATATTATGGCTACTTTACATATCATACGGACAGTTTTATTACGATTTCGCATTTGCCGCCCGATGGGTGAAACAGTTTGAACCCTCTAAGTGGGGTGTTGGATTCGAACTGTAATTTGAAGAAAGTCTACTAATATTTTGGTAACTTTGATATTATATTAGATACCTAACAGTTTATTTTTCTAAGATGTAAAAAAAGAGTTTGGAAATCGCTTGTAAAATATGTATATACTGAATAAGCAATTTAGAATATCTCTGACTACCATAGCACAGCATAGCATATGCTCACGACTATATTCCCCGAGGGGGTAGTCAGAGATATTCTGAAACCTTAGAACATCCACGTTTCACCAGTAGTACCGAAACTCTGTCGAGTGTGACGGGGGTGAGCCCGTCCCCACTTATAATGGACAGTGGGTACAATACATGCCTCGAAATTGAAGCATGCAGGTTTCCTCACGATGTTTTTCCTTCACCGAAAAGCCAGTGGTGTTACAAATCGTACATAAATTCCGAAAAAGTCATTGGTACGAGTCGACCTGGACGGGGATCGAACCATCGCCTCCTGCACGGCAGGCAAGGTTACTCGCCACTGGACCACCACGGCTTCTCTGACTACCCCCTCGGGAATTATAGTCCTGGGAATAATATACGTGCATGCATGTAAATGAAACACTTTCCTAAAATCTTCAACCAGCATCAACAGCTATAACTAGCATAGATTAGCTGATCATTACGTAAATTTTTTTCTGCGACTTTGTCTGCTTGAAACTTTTAGTGTCTATGTCCTTCCTCAAGATCTATACCAAATTTAATCCGTTCAGCTGACTTAAAAACGAAACAGAGAAACAGATTTCAAATTAAAAAAATTGGCATGGATTTAACACTATAAAGGGTGTAACGAAAAGTATCATTACCCTTTAAACGACATACTCTAACCATCAAACTGAATAACTTTTACTATAGGAGCAAACCTGTCAGCGCAAAAAAAAAAACAGCTGTTCCATACTAAACTGCAATGCCTACCCGACTAAAATGTATGAGACAGCAGATTTTGTTGCTATTCTGACAGGTTTGATCCCATAGTAAAAGTTGTTCAGTTTGATGGCTAGAGTATGTGGTTTGAAGGTTAATGATACTTTTCCTTACACCCCTGTGACGACAAATACACGTGAAATTTTATTCATGATTTTGTCATTTTTCGTGATTGATTCATGAATTCATAACACACAACAAATAAACAATATCTTTAATAATATAATTTAAGACACATTATTTCTCTGAAAGAAATAAGAGCCTCTACTTATCATATCTGAACAGACAAACTCGCCCCATTTTTTGTATCCAAACCGCGACATCGAAGAAACCGTATGTCATTTTTATGTGGCCACTTTTCGACAATATATTCCTTTCCATTGTCGCAAAGGTGCTCATATAGGGATAAGGGCCTTAATATACGATTATAGGTGGCACTCACTATTGTGCTTGACCTATTCGTTGAATTATTACCCTTAACGTTAGTGAGAGCAAGGTTTTTGAGAATCGCTCGTTAAATAAAATAAATAATTCGGATTATAGTTTTAATATTCTACTATGAGTTAAAATGTAGTTGTTTTTAAAGGTTTAATTAAATGGAAAACATCGTGAGGAAACCTGCATGCTTCAATTTCGAGGCATGTATTGTACCCACTGTCCATTATGTGGCGACGAGCTCACCCCCCGTCACACTGGACAGAGTTTCGGTACTACTGGTGAAACGTGGATGTTTCGAGTTTCAGAATATCTCTGACTACCCCCTCGGGGAATAAAGTCGTGAGCATATGCTATGCTAATTAAATAGAATGGTATCTTTTTTGTGAAGCAAAGCATTAGGTAGAGACCGTGAGGAGAAAAACGAAAGACCACAAATGCTTTAGTATGATTAGGTATATCAAGAGGTATATCACAAGATTGAGAAAGATGGCATTGAATGAAGGAGGCTTACCTACACCATTGCGGTACTTCTTTGTAGATACGTTAATTTTATGCAGGGTGCAGTAAACAGTTGCATTACTTTAAGGGGTGATTGTACTCCTGATACTAAACAACTTTCCCAAAAAAACATTTTTTGGACTTTTCATACTAATGCAATAAGCTAATCGAACGTTCCCCGTCCCCGTTCTGGGTCGTTTCTGGTGCAGAGGCTAGCGATTGCAATTCAGCGTGGCAAAGCTGCTAGCGTTTTGGGCTCCTTTGCGCCAGGTTCGACAAGGGGCGGGTATTTTGACTGAGCGTGTTTTTCAATGTTTTGACGAAGCTTGTTGCTGATTTATGTCTGTTTATTTGTGTATCTGTGTTATTAACGACGCTTGTGCTGACCACTATATTTTTGTGATTGATGTGTTTACTTATCTAATGAAATAAATGGCATATTGCTATGTTAAGCAATCGAACGTTTGTATGAAAAGTTGAAAATTTGTTTTGCAAATTTCCGCATCTTGCTTTGGGAAAGTTGTTCAGTATCATGAGTAAAATCACCTATTAAAGTAATGCAACTGTATATACCCTAACACCCTGTATAGGTGTAGTTACTATCATGTTTTGCTGTCTATCTAATCCTTTAATGACCGAGGTCCTGCCATGGTCGAATAAGTAAGCAACAACTATGTAACGGTCAATGACACGAGTACCTAAAAATCGAAAGCACTCCTTCATTATGTTTCTAGACTATACATCTACCAGATTTTATGACTCAACATTATTAATATATAAGAGGGTCATGATCCTTCTCTTCCAGACATGTTTTATAGTGCCCCAGTTACTGTACGAATGCCATCAAATACAGAGAGTAAAAGTGGACACAAAAATATAGACCAAGCTGTAAGAAGCGACTCGCGACTCGAAACTTCTTAAAAATATCCTTATCCAAAGAACACATAAAAAGCAGACATCGTTTTTCTTTTAAAAAACTCTCTCATTTGCCTATCAATAGTGGTTGAGGCAGATCTGACCGTAATAAATGTCATATTTTATGGCACTTAGGAAAAAATGCAAGGGAGCCATTTTACATTTTAGCCGGTGACCGGGGACCGCTATGTCGAATTACGAATTTCGAGTAGCCATTTCCTCGGGGCATTTTTAAATTTTCTTCGTCTGCCAACATTCTGATTTTTGTTGCTTTGGGGCGTTCAGAAATGAATTATCGACTTGAATGTTACAAATAATTCTAAGTCATCAAGAATTCGGAGGGAGAAACGAATTCATTTTTTGAACTATTGAATTCAACAATATTTAATAATATTTTGTTAGGATGTTATCCAATTAGAGTTGGTGTGCAGTAAGACTGTTATTAACTGCTACTTCTATAGTGAAAATTGCGTTTCATAGATCTACGAAAATATATTTTTTTATTAAGTACTAATAAAAACTAAGTGAACATTCTCCTGTAAAATCTTAGCAATTTTTTTTTCGAATGTTATGAACATGTTATGTACATTGACTAATTATTATAAGGACTAGCCTTGCGGTAGCATTTCCCCTCTGCCACGGTATAAGCACAATTAATCTTGTGCATTTACATTCAATTTTACATCTTACTCGTATCACTAAACGAGACAGCCTATAATTGCGAAATAATAACTTCGAACTTAGAACGATCTAATCTAAAGTTATGGGGAATAAAATCCAAAGTTGCGGATTTCATGTTACCTCGCCTCCCGCAAAAAGTGGCAGAAATGTTTGTTAGTAGAATTACATGCGTAACCAGTCCACATATAAATAGTCAAAGGTTATGTAGCAAGGTAGCGCGATACTAATATATTATGTATGTAGTCAAATTAAAAAGAAGCGCTCGTTGGCGTCGTGGAGTTTCGGTATTGGAAACGATCACTGAAGTTAAGCAACGTCAGTCTTTGGATGGGTGACCGTTTAGTGGTATTTCATCTCGAGCGTTTCCGTCCTTCGGAAGGCACGTTAAGCAGTTGGTCTTGAACAGTTCCGTCAGATGGTATTGTAACTATTCGTTAAGCCAGGTCAGAGGCCTATTAAGGCGGCTTGAAAATTCTCCGACAGCAAGTTGACCACTAACTTGCCTCCACCAACACGCACTGGGCCCGCGTGGTGGAGTATGGCCCACTCCCTCTCACCCTTATTCGTGAGAGGAGGCCTTTGCTCTGCAGTGGGATTCTACAGGCTATAACTTACTTTTATGTATGTAATTGTATTCAGATGTTCAATTGAGTCTACTTTTGGTACGGATTCCGAAAAACTACTCTATTTGTTCGAGGTACATCGCTTATAAAACTTGGAAACTAGTGACCATCAGAATGGCTTGGAGCGGAGCGGAGCTTGGACTAAGAGCACTAATCATAATCAGTAGTTCGAGCGTGGTCTAATGGTTAAGAGCATTGGGTTCTTGACATGGAGGTCGTGGGTTCGATTCCCACTGGGGACATCTAATGAAATGTCTCTTTGTGCGTTTTTCCCCAGTTGGTTAAGACATTGCAGGCCGAATCACCTGATTGACTGAAAAGAAAGATGAAAGTTGATTCCGTGCTTTGGAGAGCACGTTAAGCCGTTGGTCTCGGCTACTATCTGTGATGGTAGTAGTCGTTACATAAAAACCAGGTCAGAGGCCGTAAGACGGTCTGAAAAACTCTGACACCAGGGCTTGCTGCCCACACGATAAGAAAGAAAGTAAGTCGAGTGCAAATTTTCTAGCCTTCTATGTAATTGTCATCGATAAATCGATGTCTTCTATGTAAAGAATACAATCAATCAAATATACTTCAGTACTAAACTCTACTACAATCTCTACAGTATGTAACTAAAACAATTAGCTATTGGGAAAAAGATACGAGACCCCATTTCTCAGCAGACTATCAAGCTGATGATGATGAGGGAACAGGATAACAATTATCTCATACCTAATCCTTTCTTACAGACCTATACCTACTTATTAGATTTAACTTCAGAAGATGATAAAAATCCAGTGTGACGGGGGGTGAGCCCGTCGCCACTTGTATTGGATAGTGGGTACAATACATGCCTCTAAATTGAAGCATGCAGGTTTCCTCACGATCCAGTCCAGGACGATTCGTTCCAATAAGTTTTTCGAAATTTATGTACGATTTGTAAAACCACTGGCTTTTCGGTGAAGGAAAACATCGTGAGGAACCCTGCATGTTTCAATTTCGAGATTGTACCCACTGTCCATTACAAGCGGCGATGGGCTCTCTCCCCCTCACACTGGACAGAGTTTCGGTACTAGTGAAACGTGGATGTTCTGAATTTTCAGAATATCTCTGACTACCCCCTCGGGGAATATAGTCGTGAGCATATGCTATGCTATCTAATAAGTATCTACATAATATAATACCTTAGTTATTCCATCAAGCTTATGCACAGTCGCGCTTTAAATTGCACATTTGACAAAAGAGGTTAAGAAGCACGGAGGCTGGAGTCAGATTACCTCGTACAATATTTGGTTGGCGCGAGTGCGGGTGCCAGATAAAAATATTCTATTTATTACGAGACCGACGTACATTCAGAGCGTGTCACGCGTTGACATCCGACTTGAACGCGTTTTCGAACCCGTCTTCGAACTTTATGTAGGGTTGAACAAAAATCTACAAATCATATTTGATTTTTATCGGATTTTGGCAGGATTATGTGCGAAGTTTTCAGAAGTTTATAATATAACTATCTGGCGTAAACTTTAATTCTTTTTAAATATATTAGATTAGGTATAGCTAGAAAGTAACAATCTGAAATTTTATAAACACACGAAAGGAGCTGTCGGCCGTGATCAAGCAAGAGAGGATTAGCCGTCCATCAGCCAGCACGTGAAGTACGACGAGGGTCAGTCTTCGGGTAATCAGTGGACTATCGTGACTTTTATCTTGCTCAGATGAGCGCAAAGAAGAAAATATCGTACACAGATAATATTCTGAACTGTAATTGAGACACTGAGAGCGAGAAGAGCGAATCCGAATGAATTTTATCTATTGATCCTCGACTGACATAAAATTTTAACTCAGTGAACAAAATATATGAAAGATGAAAATGATAATAGACGATCAGAAATATTGTGGAACCCGGCTAGGTCCTTGTACATCATGGAATGGAATGGAATTGGTAATTTATCAAGGTGTTGGTACATAATTACCAGAAAACTACTAATCAAATAAAAGTAGTACTGTTAAGAAAATGAAGCATCTGTTGTATACACGGAAGGAAAAAATCAATGAAAACCAACTACCTATATATTGGTATCTACC
This sequence comes from Agonopterix alstromeriana, assembly GCA_963924505.1. Taxonomy (NCBI): domain Eukaryota; kingdom Metazoa; phylum Arthropoda; class Insecta; order Lepidoptera; family Depressariidae; genus Agonopterix; species Agonopterix alstromeriana. The sequence goes on from OZ004670.1 coordinate 10,990,033, forward strand.
TATGACAAGAGTTTTCGCAACTTTATAGTGATTCTGTTTTGAAATATTTAAAAACGTGGACATTATTCGTTTCACAACCCTACTCACATTTCGCGGGCTCACGCGCCCTTGTCAATATAGGTATGAAGTCAATAAGCGAGAGTGTGAATAATTTTTCATCTATTGCCATTATGTGTCGTCAGCTTACTGCCGTATCAGCTAGTTCAACGATACAGCTACGGGGTACGGATATGCACAAGTGTTTGGCACGCGTTTAGTTTGCTGATTATTGACGCGATACGACAGGCAATTGTAACTGTGATTTTGTGATAAATGTTGATACCTAGATATACAACGTGTTAATAAATTAACGCAAAACTAGAAAGTAGTTTGCTTAGAATCGAGAGCAGAATCGAATTATCATGGTTTAAAAATATGATATTTTTTTTCAAAATATTAAATAATTTTATAGCACAGTGTGACCTAAACCCGCACTTTACGCACGTTTTTCCGGGACCTAAGTTGTCTATTTCTGCACGGTGCGTAAATGAATCGACTACCTTCACATATGTAAAAAAAAATGAAACAAATCTCTTTGAAATGTCGTTTGAAGCTTGGAAATGCACAGGAAACAAATGACAAGAAGGGGATAGGTTAGCGATTCTCCTGCAAGAACCTTCCTGTTGTAGAAAAAGTGACAGCGACGAAATCAAAGAAAAACGCTGACTTAGTTCGTTTGGCGAAAATTGTAACTTTCGAGCAGCAATGGACTGTTCGAGCAGTGAATTTAGCGACGATGAGAACACCGAAATTGTTCCGGACGCGATCAAAGAAATGGCGAAAACGGTGACACTGAATTTGTTGCCCACAAAATCAAAAAATTTCAGTTCATTTTTATTTTCATTTTCGGTATCAAAAAATCATTTCAATGTTTCTTTTAAAATAGCAATCTAAACCACACGATAAGAAGAAGATATATGCTGGTGCTAAGGCACTCATTAGCGTAGGGTAGTGGAACTTCGGTACTAGAAACGATCACCGAAGTCGCCTGAAGTTAAACAACGTCAGGTAGCGTATCCGAACTACGGGAGGCACGTTAAACACTTGGTCCCGGATAGTTCCATCAGATGGCGCCGGCGTTCTTATTCGTTAAGACAGTAGAGGCTTATTAAGGCTGATTGAAAATTCTCTGCCAGAAATTTACCACTAAAAATCACCCCACTAACTTCAATTATTCGTAACTTCGATATTTCGTAAACCACAATTTACTTATGTCTATACTAATCAGCACTGGGTATGCGTGGTGGAGTATGGTCTACTCTCCTCAACCTTATTAGTGAGAGCAGGCATTTGCTCAGCAGTGGGATCCCACAGGCTATAATTTACTACTTATATGGTGCGTGCTCCTTTTCTAAGTTTCTATAGACATCACAAAAGTATTTTATATTAGTTTGGTAGTCGACTGCTCATTATCTGCACTAATATTATAAAAGAATCTTTCCTAGATTTGATTGTTAGTTTGTTTGTATTGAATAGGCTCCGAAACTACTGGACCGATTTGAATAATTCTTTCACCATTGAATGCTACATTATCCGTGATGAACATAAGCTATATTTTATATATCTAACCATTCGAAGCCGGGGCGGACCGCTAGTGATATTTATAAAAGAAATGCTAGCATAAAGGACGTCCAAGCTACCCCCGGGACTTTTTCCAAATAAACAGAATTTTTTACTCACAATCTCTACGAGACTATTCAGCGTAAAAGTATCATTCATTCTACACTGCGGTCACCAGCAACTAAGCCGCCCGCAAAGTCAAAAGAGCTTTGACTTCAAAGCATCGGGGAAATGGCAACACCAAGAGAATGCAAAATAAACTGGCAACACCAAGCCGTGAGTGCAAAATAAATGCAGCGACAGCGCATTACACAGCCACTGATTCAAAACACAGACGGGGCGTGAAGTGATGAAAACTGGAAAAAATAATAAAGGTTTATACAAGTGTGAGGACGTTCCTATTCTGGGATCTAGAGTAGGTGACCGACTGACCGCTCCGCTCTGTATTAAGAAAGAAGCTACTACCTGCATAGAAAAAGTATACTAAGTCAGTACATTTTTAATACCTACGGGCATGTTTTAAGGTTCCGTACCCAAAACCGGTCCCTACCAATAAGTCTACGTTGTCCGTTCGTTTGTTCGTCCGTCTATCCTGCCTATAAAGGGCTGTATAATATACAATATATAGTAGCTAGAGGGTTGAAATGTTTATATAATATGCGTTATTATGACGGATTTGCTGACAAATAAAAAAAACACTATAATATTAAGGGGGCACTATAATATTTCATAGTTTTTTCCAACATTTTTTTGTCTCTATCGTAAAAATGGTAATACATTTTGTAAAATCATCAAAGTTAGTGTTATAATAGTACAAACGGGTCCCGGAGAAACAAAATTTTGTTGGTAAGTAAATTATACTCGTATTACGTGGTGATACGGAACCCTCTTCGATGTGCTCGTAGTTCGACTCGCACTCGCACTTGGCTGGTTTTTTATTCTAAATAATTTTCTTTCATGACAATGTATATTATTATGGCAGTATATGTGGTGGAGGCTCACGAAAAACTAAGCAAGTTATAGTCTGACTGACCACAAGGTCTTAGGCCCAGATTCAGAGACGATTTTTAAGTCATAGTTCGAACTCCCGTATAGCCTAAGGCGGAGATTCAGAGACGATTTTTTAGTCTTAGCTCGAGTTAAGCAAGGCGAAAATTTATATGGATTTTGACATACGGGAGTTCGAACTATGACTTAAAAATCGTCTCTGAATCTCTGCATTAGACTTTCGCAGTGGCTAGGTACATGGTTTGTACGTCATATGCACGTATTAGGTAAAATATCTAGATCTCTGTCGCACCCAATGAGCGGTACAGCTTTTTTGGTCAGACTATAGTCAAATATTTCCAACAAAACTCTTTTCAAAGAATTCTGTAGTCTAACCTAACCACACCTAACGTAGAGCGTCGTTTTAGTAAAAAACCAGGACCACAATTTTCAAAGAGTAACGGAATAAGCTTTCAACGGTGTATCGTGTGCTTGCTAGGCCGTGTCAATATTGGTAGACTTGTTTGCGGAGACGGATGATTTTTACATCAAAAGGAAAACCACACTCAAAGTGCGAATGAATCTCACTTCGTAAACACGACAGTTAAATGGTTGCACGAGTCAAACTGGGGTGAAAATGTAAGCATAAGTGATGGTGGTGTTAGTTTTGAAGTTGGTAAAAAGGTGTTAGTATTAACACGGATGAAAATAAACCAGTTAAAACAATACCATGACCATGTTGTTGTTGCTGAGGGACAGTTAAGGTGGTTGTAGAGTTGTCAATTTCATACAAAAGTTTGACGCAGTATACGCGTAATTACGTAGATGTAAAGCTTTGAAATTTTCTATGAATAATTTCAAAGCTTTGTATCTTCGTAATTATATTATAAATTACAAGTGTAATTTGTGACGCGGCATCTAGATTTTCTAAACTATTTCTGCAAAACAGCAGGCTGACATATGAAGATTGCATTCATTCGAAAAAGTCGACATCGGCAAATGGAATCGGACTCTGATATGGAAACAGTCGGGGCACTTGGTCAGAATATGAGATTATGGTCGAAGACAACGACGACTGGGGAGGAGGTGATATAGGGTCCTTAATATGCTGACGATTTTTTAAGGGGAGGATCAAACTAAACAATTTTCTCTATGGCACCAACATCGAAATCGCGAAAAAATTAATCAGCTGCCCCATACATTTGGCTCGAGTAGGTTTGCAGTTTTGTATCGAGCATTTTTTCGCGATTTCCATGTTGGTGCCATAGAGAAAACTATTCAGTTTGACGGTCTGATCAGAGAGGTTTTCGCGAAAAGCAATGTAAACTTATAGAGATGCTTATACAACGTGTTAATGAATAAGCGCAAAACCTCATACACCCTAACTGGTTTATAACAAAATAATTAGATTGAAACAATAATTTCATTATTTTGATAGTTCAAATTTAAAGTTATTCACATTTTAAGTTTTGAGGCAAAAACGATTTGTTATCATTTCAGCAATGAATGAAAGCGCTTACGTGCTCATGTATACATTTTAAGAATCAAACAGATTTTGTGGTGTTTAAATGTGTTAATCATATACAAGGTGTTATAAAAATACAAATATATATTTAAGGGGATGGTTTAGAACATCAAACTGAACAACTTTCACTATGGGACCAATATCGAAATCGCGAAAAAAAACGGATGATACAGACTAAACTACAAATCTACTCGACCTAAATGAATGGGACAGTTGATTTTTTTTCGCAATTTCGATGTTGGTACCATAGTGAAAGTTGTTCAGTTAAATGGTCTAAAAGTCTTAAATGTTTAACACTTTTACTTTTGTAACACCTTGTAGATAGAAACAAATTTTGGTGTTAGTTCTCTACATTCATCAGTATGTACCTAATTATTATAACGAAATTGTATCAAACTAAAATAAGCGATAATTGTAGTACTTATTAATTTATTATGTAGTATGTACTGTTTGCACAATAAAACGTTTGTCATTTCATTAGCAGTTGAATTTATCGAATCAAAACAGTTCTAATCTTGAACTTATACAACGTTACGTATTCGTTTTGAAACATACTAGATATGCGATGAATGTAAATTTTCCACAAAGCACTAGCATGTCGGTCCGAAAGGAAATTAGTAAACAGTATAAATTATCGAGAGCGGGGTGCCACCTTACATTGTGCACAAATTTAATTTCATAGTTCACCAGCACTAAATGCACGTAACATGGGCCTGGCTGCATTTTTTGCAAAACTAGTACATGTTAAGCGCTGAATCATATTAGGATATGTAACGTCTTTCGCCCTTGAGAACGAAAACTACGAGAACGTACCGTTATTTGAGATGGTTCATCAGAACTAGTTCAGAAACATGTCATCAACTAATGCAACAACATTTTATATGTATGTATGTATGTATGTATATGCTCACGACTATATTCCCCGAGGGGGTAGTCAGAGACATTCTGTAATCTCAGAGCATCCACGTTTCACCAGTAGTACCGAAACTCTGTCCAGTGTGACATTTATAAACATTTCATATTCTAATCCATGGTGTTACGGTTGAGGCGTGACAGTAGATCTAACGTAATACATTTATGGGTATTTGTTAGGATTTAAAAAAAAAACAATATTAAAGTTAAACGGCATCTAAATTATTATTTAAAACATGGTAGGTAATTTGACTAATATTGTTTGATAATACTTAAATCTTTCTCTTTATTGACTCTTGTGAAAGGGGAGGAGAGGGCTTTATCTAACATACAATTTACATTTTTACAAGACACTCGTACATTTTGAAGTGCTTTTCTTTTCCCAGTTGCGACGTTGCCTTATACATTTTTTAGCTACAAAAGTGTGATGGTTTCAGTGACATCTCTAAGTACCTACATTATAATAAAATACGCATCCCGATTCAGTGGGTAGGGGAGTCAGTGCGCCGGTTGCATTATTTACTGCACTTTGGAAGCTTGCAGCCAAAAGCATTGTAATTCGGTTATTGCCAGTGGTTTTCTCCTGACTTAGTGGTTTTTATCAAATGAATAAATTTGAATTTGGAACAAAGGCTTCGATGATAGACCAAAAAATTTACCTATGGACTTACTTATGCAAGCATGCAATGCATCAAGCCTTTTTTAGCATTGTGACTGACAAATATTTTTCAAAACGATGTTTAGAACATAAAAATAGGGTTGGTACTCTGAAGTACTATGTCCACCGTTTAGAATTCAATAATTGTCATCTGTCGTGTTATTTTGATCCATATATAGGTATCGTCCTTAGATAAAGTATATGTCTATAGATAGAGCTTCACGCTTCTAAAGCTTCGCGTATAAAGCAATAGCTCCCATAGTTGTTCAGTTTGATGGGTAGACTCTTAATTTAAAAGGATTAAAATCAAATTTTCTAAATACTACATTTTATCAGCAATTAATCAAAATTTACGAAACAATGTCAAAAAATAGGATGCTAATGATATCAATATCACCCTGTAGAATCTTATAAGTAATGTTAATTCATTTGTAAGCTCATAACCGTTTTCTTTTTCGGGTGTGGTCATGTGGTGGTAACAACTACCAACCATATCCTTTAGTCTATTTAGGTTTATACAAGAGGTTTTTTTACAAAGAAATAACAGTCATCTTAAGTGGTGATAGGATCGCTTCCTTGTGACCCTTCACCCACAAATTTGCAAAAGATATCCTAAAGTCAAAAATGGCAATGTTACTTTAAATATAATATTTTTGTAATACATGGTGTAGCAAAACACAAACACCCTAATAATACTTAAGGGGTTGCTACAGACCATCAAATTGAATAACTTTCACTATGGAGCCAAAAAATCAGCTGTCTCATACGAAGTTGCAGTATCGACTCGATTCAAATGTATGGGACGGCAGATTTTTATTTATTATTCTGGATGTTGGCTCCATAGTGAAAGTTGTTCATTTTGATGGTTTGGAGCAACCCCTTAAGTATTACTAGGGTCTTTTGTTACACCCTTTAAAATAGATAACTCACGACAACTTGGTGGCCCATGCCAATTTAACAAAAAAAGAACTTCGATGTACACACGGCGACACATCAAAATACGCAAATCTAAAATAAGCTGTCTACGCGTAGGTAGAGTAATGTATAACGTCGCGCGGCCAGCTTATATTAGTTTTAATTGGTAGCTTTGTTTGCTGTATCAGAGGTTCTGCTCTATAGATTAAGGATAAGGAGGTTATGAGATCGAGTTAATGTATGTTAATAGAAATATTCGATAAATATGACTCGAAATGATAAAGACTCGCACGCTAGCCACTGTGGATTAAATTTACCAACACAATACACGTTGAACTATAGGACTACCAATATATAGGGTCCTTCTTTATATGCTGACACTTTTTAATTTTTAAGGGGTTGATCGGACCGTCAAACTGAACAACTTTCTCAATGGCACCAACATCGAAATCGCAAAAAAAAATCTGCTGTCCCATACATTTGGCTCGAGTAGGTTTGAATGGAAGGGCTGATTTTTTTTTCGCGATTTCGATGTTGGTGCCATAGAGAAAGTTGTTCAATGTCATGGTCTAATCATCCACCTAAAAAAGTGTTAGCATATTAAGAAGGACCCTGTATATCTGAAAATTTCATAGGTTTAATCATTGTTTTAACCGAAAAGTCTCATTTTCTCTGCAACTGTGGTAGAATTTTACCGTTTTTAGGAACGTCGAAAATGTTTCATGACGGGGGATTACAGTCGGTCGCCCGCGCCCGTGCCCGCGCCCGCGCCGCGCCGGTCCAAAGTTACGGGTTTAATATAAAAATAAAGTTTAACGAGTGAGCGCAGTGTGTTGCAGCCCAGGCTGCAACTAGGGCTGTGGTTCCGGGTTCCGGGAATTATTGGGAAACTAATTTGATATCTAGAAATTAACCAACTCGGTAACACAAAACAACTTAGTAATATTTAAAGGGGTGGTTTGACCATCAAACTGAATCTAAAATCAAGATATAATTTAAAAATGTGTTGTTTCATTCAAAACTGCAGTCAAATGTATGGGACTGCTGACTTTTTTATTGTTTATTGACGTTGTCTAGGTACATAGTGAAAGTTGTTCAGTTTGATGGCCTAACTAAACCATCCCTTTAAATATGATTAGGGTGTTATGCTACACCCTGTATAGGTACAGAGTCTTTCTTAATTTTAGGTGTAACGGGACCATCAAATTGAACAACTTTCTCTATGCGACTAATCACATTATTTTGGGCTACTACTATAAGACTAGTATTATATAAAATCTTAGAAAAATTTTGTCCGAATTGACACAATAACCCCATACAAATCAAGTATGCATGCTGTTGGGTGGCACTAATACCACATGTATTTAATTAATAAACTTACTGCCAGTTGCACGTACGTTTATTAAAATTAATCCTCCATTAAGTCTCTTGCTAGCTTTTACTACGTCAACAAGACAAGACGTCAGGAGATTTAATGGAGGATTAACTTTAATGAACGGACGTGCAACTGACCGTTAGTCGTATTATTTATGTTTACTGTTTGCTAGTTGACCAAATAGCTCTTTAGTAGTTCTTTTGTCTCTGAAATTTTTGAAGCGTTGATTGTTTATCTAGTTATAAATATCAATTGGCTATAATTAATTTAATTAAAATGTTTATAAACGTCGATCGATCAAATAAGATTATCAACGTAACTGAAGCTTTGCTCAACACAATAGGTAAGTCAATTAATTAATGTTCTCAGAAACTTCGGGGTGGTCAGAAACGTTACTTACTACAGAAAGAGATTACAGTCAGGCCTGTATGAATGTATAACTAAATAATTTTTCATTATCAATCAAAATTCGTAACTTTTCCCGAGTCCCGGGAACTTAAAAATCCCGGGAAAGCGGGAACCCTACCCGCTGCCGACCAATGTTGAGCTCGATTTATTGCTCTCAAATGCCATCCATTTCCGATACTTTTTGTGGCTATCCTACTGAAACCGTATTTTATTTTTGTGCCTTTTTTAAATATGCATAGCTCAATTATTGCATTATTGCCAGTTTGGTACCTGACGTCAAATCTGGTGGTTAAAAAATTTGAAAAGCGTGTTAGATATATGAGTGCATAAATTCCCCTATTCGTATATAGGTATAGGGTCCTCCTTAATATGCTGACACTTTTTAAGGGGATGATCAGACCGTCAAACTGAACAACTTTTTCTATGGGACCAACATCGAAATCGCGAAAAAAACAGCTGTTCCATACTTTTAACTGAAATCTTACTCGACCCAATTGTAGGGGACAGCTGATTTCTTTTTCGCGATTTCGACATTGGCGCCATAGAGAAAGTTGTTCAGTTTGATGGTCTGATCATCCCCTTAAAAACTGTCAGTATATTAAGTTGGACCTTGTATGTAGGTGCTAAGCTTAGAGAAGTTTATTCCAAATGTGTAAATGCGCGCTGCATACAAACGAAGTCTGGTGATATTTTTAATACTAACCAATTAACTCCAATGAAACTTTTCAGAAAACATCTTTAAATTAATTTCTACGTTTGTATTTGGTCAGATTTTCGTAAAAATATAAACTTAGTGCTAGGATTCATTTAAGATTTGTATGATAATCTTTGAGGCACTGTAACTTTAAAACTATACATTTTAACGAAAATCTGATATAGAGATTAATTTCTAGATTATTTCAGTGGTTCTTCATTACAGTATTTAAGATACCTCAATAAAAAAATATATTTAAAAAAGTACTAAACGTATTACAAAATCTTTCAAGCTATTTTATTTCATAAAAAACTTAAATAGGTCGAGCTTTATTTTTAATATATTTCGATCCGTGATCTCGAAATGCAAAAAGTCGCGAGAACATTTTTCAAACTCCATGGAGAAAACCTTTGCAATTTGCATAGATAAATTAAGTAATTTGCTGTATGATGGATGACCAATAAAGATAAATTAAATTTTTAAATACAATGGTCTTCTCTTTCTAATTCATCGCTTTCTATTATAATGGGACCAAGAACGTTATCGCGATAAAAATTTGCTGTTCCATACAAAACTGCAAACCTACTTGAGCCAAATATATGGGATAGCAGATTTTTTTTCGCGATTTCGATGTTGGTCCCATAGGAGAAAGTTCAGGTTCATGGTCTGATTATTCCGTTAAAGAACTGTCAGCATATTAAGAAGGACCCTGTATATATTTTTTATTGGTCAGTTATTTTAAGTTTACCATGGAGTTCACGAAGCACCGAGTGACGTCACTCAGTCACTTGAAAACGACTTTTAAAAAAAAAAATTTAATCCTTTCATTTTATTTCATTCAATCTCTAGCATTGAAAATATTGTTATTGAGCTTTGATTAAATTAATATAGGAAGATAGGCGACGTTCTTGAATTACGAACTCGAAAAATGGACCTGCTTTTCATGTCTCTTACGGGTGAAAAGTAATGCCGTGTGATTGGTTTTTTATTTATGAATGATTTGTACAATGAGTAAAAGCACACGAAGGCACTGTAGTACCTTTATTCTGCCTGAAATAAATAAAGTTTCTCAATCATGCAATGCCACTCATATTGCGAGGAAATTAGGCGACGGGGGCTCAATTTATGCGGTCCATGCGCTGTAGGCCAGTCAACTATCTTCTTGTTTTAATTTAATCAAAGTTATTGACACAAATTAAAGTAACTAACCTAAAAAATAAAAAATTGATTTATGTTAAGCACGTTAAATTATGATCAGATATTTTCTAGGTCATTTTGGTGTTTTATGTAAAAAGAGTAGGTAAGTACTTACTAAAAATAAATTTACAGCAAGTTAACTTGTGAAATCTCAATGTTAGTAGATAACAAGTGGCTAAGTACAGTTAATTTGTTTGTCAGTGATAATGTGAACTGGAGATTATCTGGCAGGTGAAATATTCCGTTTTTATACACATATTGTAGTTAAGGCGAAGTGTTCTTAAAATAACTTTGAATATTAAAAAACATAATTATGTACAAAAACCTTAGACCATATAACTAGGGACCAGCCTTGCGGTAGCATTTTCCCTCTGCCACGTTACAAAGTCAAATAATCATGTACATTTAAATACAATTTTATACCTTATCACGAAATGAGACAGCCTATAATTGCGGAACAATAACTTCAAACTAGTCGTGTTCGGGGTCGGGAGACTATTTTTAACAATAAGAATTCGAATCTAAAGTAATGGAATAAATCCCAGAGTTGCGTATTTTCATGCTACCTCGTCTCCCGCAAAAAGTATCAGAAAAGTTTGGTAGTAGAATTAAACGCGTAACTCGTCCATAGTTGTATTGTCTAAGACTAAAACGCACTTACCTTGAGGGTTATGGAGCATCTACTGACTGTTTCTTGCTGTGAACAAATTGAATGGACAAATAGGACATCATGATGTCTCCCCCTGAATAAGGTACAACAAAATTAGCTGAAACTATTTTAAGGGGATGATCAGACAATCACACTGAACAACTTTTTCTATGGGACCAACATAGATAATAGTAAAATGCATCAACGTTCCCATTTATTCGGGTCTAGTTATATTTATATTTGCAAAATAATTATGGTTATTTTTTTTTTGCTTTTTCAAAATTTTTCCTGCATAGAAAGTTGTTCAGTTTGATGGTTTGATCATCTCCTTAAAATAGTTTTAGTTAATTTGTTTGAACCTTATACAGGGTGTAAAATAAAATGCGTTACATACTTAAGGGGTGCTTCAGACCATCAAACTAAACAACTTTCACTATGTGACCAAAATATAAATCGCGAGAAAAAAAATGAACTGTTCCATAGAAAACGTCAATCGCTGCTCGACCCAAATTTATGGGAAAGCAGATTTTTTTTTCTCGATTTCAGTGTTGGTTCCATAGAGAAAGTTGTTCAGTTTGGTGGTCTGAAGCACCCCCTTTCATATGTAATGCATTTAAATTGGACACCCTGTAATGTGTTTTATTTCATAATTTAGATCACGAATATGGGTTGTGCCGTATTTTCAAATTAAATTTCATTACAATTGGCTTTAACGAATTGCAAAAAAACATCATCATAAATGTGTTTGTTTAATTTTAAAACTATTGAAGTAAATCATCTAAGTACCAGCCGATGTCAATAGCACAGGCAAGTTGTACCGGCCTTTTGATGATGTCAGCTGTATCTAACAATATTATGATCTATACGCATAGTCTACCAATAGTAGGTACCTAAATAGTCAATAGTATCTAATTCATAATGTAAAATGGTTTTTCTTATGTGAATTTAGATAAATATTATTATTATATTATATTTTTACCTAAAGACAGCTGCACTTATAGCAATAATATTAATCATAAGTAATACGATAAAAAATACGTGAACATCGTTTAAAATGTTGTATTCATCTTAACAGCACCATCAGATTAGTAAACTAAGTACTTGCAAAGATTTTGAGCTGTTATGAATTAGTGTTTCAGTAAATACAGATAAGAATGTTCTTTATTTTTAACTACCCGTTTAAACACTCTTATGACACTTTGTATCTTTGAAATATGATTGATCATCAGCGAAAAAGCATACATCTTAAGATCTGGTTCAATAAAGAACGATACAATTTAGGTTAATAAATTAACCATTAATTAAAAAATCATTGTCTAATTTATAAATTATTTTTAAAAGCTTGAAGAAATATACAGCTTAATATGCTAACGGTTATATAACGTTTTTAATGAAGAAAAACATAATTCGATTGAAACCATAATTTCATTATTTTTATAGTTAAAATTGAAAGTTATTCGCATTTTAAGTTTTGATGCAAAAATGATTTGTTATCATTTCAGCAATGAATGAAAGCGCTAACGTGCTCATGGATACATTTTAAGGGGATATAATTCGGAGCGCGCTCCATACAATCGTACTTTGGTGATATTTTCTTTACTAACCAATTAAACTCAATGAAATTTTGCTGAAACAATCTTGTAACAAATATCTATGCTTGTATGGAGTCAGATTTTCGTTAATATATACAGTTTTAATGCTAGGATTAATTTAAGATTCGTATGAAAATCTTTGAGGCACTGTAACTTTAAAATTATATAGTTTAACGAAAATCTGAATTTATACAAGCATAGAAATTTGTTTTTAGATTGATCCTGACAAATTTCATTGAGTTTAATTGGTTAGTATTGAAAATATCACTATAGTACGTTTGTATGGAGCGCGCTCCGAATTATATCCTATTAAGATCTGGTTCAATAAAGAACGATAAAATTTAGGTTAATAAATTAACCATTAATTAAAAAATAATTGTCTAATTCAAAAATAATTTTTAAAGCTTGAAGAAATATACAGCTTAATATGCTGATGGTTATACAACGTGGTACAAAATAATTTGATTGAAACTATAATTTCATTATTTTGATAGTTAAAAATTTAAAGTTATTCGCATTTTAAGTTTTGAGGCAAAAATGTTTTGTTAACATTTCAGCAACGAATGAAAGCGCTAACGTGCTCTTGAATACATTTTAAGAATCTTGTTTTGGTAGTAAGTATGGTGAGTGTGCCTGTGCGGTGGGTTGAGATCAAGTTCAGTTAGTTTTAAATTTATAAACAAATTATTTAATATTTTGTAAAAAAATTACCTATGTTGAAACCTTGATAATTCGATACTGCTCTCGATTCTAAACAAACTACTTTCTAGTTTTGCGTTTATAAGAGGATGATCAGACTATCAATATAAACAACTTTATCTATGGGACCAACATCAAAATCGCGAAAAAAAAATTAACTACCTACCTACTAAATTAATGTGTGACAATGTCCAAGATATTAATTATAATTATTAATTACAACTTTGTAATACTCGGCTCGATATTACTTTGAATGCTGCCAATGAGTCTCTCCCATATAAGTCTAAGGGATTGTTTCACCACTTCTGGATAAGTCATTGTTAGCTTATTTGACAGATCGTTTGACATATTTCGTATGAAAGATATGTCATATAAGCTAACAAGAACTTATCCAGAAGTGGAGAAAAAGACCCTTAGGGCCTGTTTCACCACTTCCGATTAAGTTCTTGTTAGCGTATCCAAAAGTGGTGAAACAGGCCCTTAGGCCGAGATTCAGAGACATTTACATACATTTTCGCCTTGCTTAGCTCGAACTAAGACTAAAAAATCTTCTCTGAATCTCGGCCTTAGTCTCCCTGCAAACTTAATAACAAACTTTTCTTTAAGTTGCCACACAGTTGCCACTACACGAAACAAAAGAAAACGAAAAATAAAACAACGTTTGCAGAGCACTCAAAATGTCACAAGACATTCATATTCAAAACAATACTTATTCTTAGTTATTTTCTCAAATAATCATTGAAAAACATCCCGAACAAAGGTTCTTCAAGTAGCAAACTTATCTAAGCAGTTGCCAAAATTCATCATCGCCCTTATTGTGTATGAATAAAGGCTAAGTTCGAGTAGCGGTTTGAATGTAGGATGTATTCATAGGTTTGGCAACGGAAACGGAACCTATTCAAGTGGCTTTCGGGAGTTTCGCGAAGTTGTTGAACACCACTGAGATCGCTATTGTTTCGACACTTTTAACCCCATTGTATTGTAATGAGTATCTTCAAATAAAATTATTTATAACCAACGTATATCTACGCCATAGTATTCACAATAACACTTAAAATGTATTGGTATTTGTTTAAATTAATTGAAAAATACAGGGTCCTTCTTAATAAGCTGACCCTTTTTAAGGGGATGCCGATCAACTTCCTCTATGGGACCAACATCTAAATCGCGAAAAAAAATCAGATGTCTCATACATTTGGCTGAAGTAGGTTTGCAGTTTTGTAAGGAACAGTAGATATTTTTTTTGCGCGATTTGATTTTGATTCCATAGAGAAAGTTGTTCAGTTTGATGGTCTCATCCTCTTAAAATGTGTCAGCATATTAAGAAGGACCCTATATAAAGCAATACCTAGTCTAACATTAAAAATTAAAGTAATGATTCTAAATGATGAAATTAAGTAATATTATTTAAAGTTTATTCGTCTGAAATGAATGCTACAGTACCTTGAAATCTTAAAAATGTATTCTTAATGTCCTGTCTGTGCTTAAAGTCAGAATTTGTAGGGTAAATGTACCAATAGTTGTCATTGAACTATAGAAAATGGACACCCAAGCCAAGTTGTAGCCCGACATGGGAAGCCAAACTATTAATGAGTACATACGAACCTATATAAATATTCTAACTTGTTTATTTCAACTTTTTATGGTATTCATTCAATTATATTAGTTAAGTATCTGCCGTATATTCCAATCTAAATAAGATTGTAGGTACTCACTTATTTTTAGTTCTAGTATTTGTAAGAAGAAACAAATTGATGATACGTATTAATATCATGTCATTATTAAAGAATCTTTATTTCTGTCATGCTCATTTTCATTAATGGAGATTGTCTATAAGTAGAGCAGCTATAGTTATCTATAGGTAAATACAAAATGGTATATATACTACTACTACTACCAGCTGCCAATTAATACTACTTAATATTTTTGTGCAGTCATTCATAGCTGGATGTAAACAATCAGGAAGTTGGAGAATAATCTTCTGTGGTTGTTGTTTGCACAACTATATAATTATCTGTAAATAATTACCCTATTCAACTCATAGTCTATCTATACAAAACGAGCAATGTATATCCGCAATTAATAACATATAAAGAATAACTTCAATGTGTGTACAGTACACAGAGTTGTTTTGGGAGAGACAGCACGCGCGGTCTTTCCGCGGCGGCATCTAGACTCATATTGATTGCCGGTGACATTCTTATCAATACATCCCCCGGCGCGCGGCCACACCACACGACACCCAAAAGAAACAGGACCGTTTCTTCGCGCGCTCGCAACGCAACGAAAAAAGGGCGGAGACTCCGCGGCGACGTCGTTATCCAATCGAATTAAACTTGCAACGCCAGTTGACCAATCAGACGACGCCGCCGGGGCGGGCGCGCGCACGCGGCCGCGCCCTCGTTTCGCTCCGGCTTTTTATTTATTGTTGCGCGGAACAGCGCGCACGACGGGTGTGTGATGCGTGCGTAGTTTAATCTTTCGAGCATGGAGTCCACCGTGGACTCAGCGTCGACAGCGAGCGAGGTGAGCGGCTCCTCCGGGGGCTCGCCTAGAGTGAAGGCGGCATCGCCGGTGCGGGGGCTCAGCCCGCCGCAGCTGTTGGCGCCGAGGCTGCCGCTGCCGCCGCCGGGACTAGGCCTGCTGGGCTCGCTGCAGATGATGCACCACTCGCCACTGGAGCTGATGGCGGCGGCGCACCACCACGGCCCTCCTCGCTACGGTAGCCCGCCGCCAATCTCCACGTCGGACCCTTCGGCCAACGAGTGCAAGCTTGTCGACTACCGCGGTCAAAAGGTTGCAGCGTTCATCATCCAAGGGGACACGATGTTGTGTCTACCACAGGCCTTCGAACTATTTCTGAAGCATTTAGTTGGTGGACTGCACACAGTGTATACTAAACTAAAAAGACTGGACATAGTGCCGCTGGTGTGCAATGTGGAACAGGTGCGAATCCTGCGCGGGCTCGGCGCCATCCAGCCGGGCGTCAACCGCTGCAAGCTGCTCTCCTGTAAAGACTTCGACGTGCTCTACCGGGACTGCACCACGGCAAGGTACGTTTCCATAACCAACATAAAATCCTTACCTACATGTGAATGTGATTGTTGACACCAGTTTATCATAACCCCGACTCTACCCGCGTTCAGGATTCAAGCAACAGCTACCGTCGACGTAATTCAGTGTTTTATTTTTTATGCTATGCAATTTTTAGTTATTTAAATATTGTTTATGCTTTTTATCTTGTCTCGTCTACCTCTACCCTATCGGAATGTTCAAAATGTCCATGAACCTCAGAAACAAGGTGAATAGAGCACTAATTACTGCACAGGCAACGGAACAATTTTTTATTTTCGGGTATATTATTATTTTATTAAAATACGTTCATATATTATAATTAGAAACAGCATGTAAGACATTCAAAATGAGTACAAAAGAAAATATATCGGCAATAATTAATAATTTGAAAACGTAAAGACTAGGTCAATGTAAATGTACTACATAATATACCTATAGGCTAAGACATTACGATTTAGGAAGTGCATCACTCAATGATAAAATAAAATGAAGAATTGTTGACGGTCATCATATTATTCGGAATGTAATAAAGCAGAGTTACCGTGAGAGTTGCAACTCCTCTCCAGTCGGCCGTGCGTCCATTAATTTTTCACATTTTAATACGCGCCAAATATTTCCACCGTGTTAAATATTAAAGTGAGCTTCGGCGACGGAAGGGTTAAATCTCTGTTAATTAGCGGCTGGGGCTTAAATTTTTAAATAGTAATTTTTACAAACGCTAAAGTTAGATTAAAAAATCTTGTTTTGTTGTGGGAGCGCGCATCGCTCGTTGTAGGCCTATATTAGCGTTGCTTTAGCCGGAGTTGCCTGAATGCGATTTTAAAAATGTAATGTTGGCGGGAAGTGTGCGTTTGGGACGCGTAAAGTTTAATTTTTGGCTCGTATTGACGCTTTGTGTTTGTAATATTAAAGGGATTGTTTATTGGTGGTGGAAACGGACGATGCTTGTCCCGGGCACGGCGTCAGCGCTGCTCTGACTCATTTACCTTATGTTTGTCTTTATGAAATCATGCATTTTTTTTCATCAAGCTGATGATATCATCACAGATTTACTGTTTTCATATTTTTAGGTACTTACTAGTAACAATCTGAATTCAATACAATAAACCTTAAAAGAAGTTTTGGAAATGTACCAAAAGCAGCAAATAAATTTTATTTTAATTTTAGATATACTAAAGAAAATAACCAAAATTATAGGCACACATGTTTAATTAATTATAAGTTATGTGCATTGTAACATGATTGTTGTTAGGTATTTGCTGGTATGTGCCATTAATGGTCACTCTACCTTATTTTGTTTACAAACTGTGTATCATAGGTATCTACTATTTATGTACTACGTATTAAAATGCTCAAAAGAATCGATTCAATTCAATTCAATTATACTTTATTGCTCACCAAAACAGAAAATACCTACATTTGAATTCAGAAAAATAATTTCAAGTAGGTGCAAATAATGCGGTCTTATCGCTAAAAAGCGATTTCTTCCATACAACCTTAGGGTAGAAGAATTAAGAAACGAAAAAAAGAGGAAGGCGGTGTAGCTTACAAATAAAATAAAATAATCTATAATAAATACATACAAAATAAAAATAATATCGATCAATAACAAAATAGGTACTCGTAGTTGTATAATTAAAAATAGGAGAAGTTATAAAGAAACATTTTTACAATTTCTTTTTTTTTTTTCAAAATAAATTTTTATGTTTTATGAAAGAAAACATAGGTATTATATTATGACATTAAATTGGTAGGCATCACATTAAAAGTAAGTACCTACTCAAAAATGTTTCTACATTTAGTGTTATCAGTTTTTATAATAACAAAAAATTGTATGGCAAGATCCGGCGGGCAATGGATCAAGCTAATCTGTATTGACACGTTTCCACCATTACGATTTCACTAATTCCAACCGTCGAGGAATCTTGTTTCTTTTATACAAATATCATGTTTTTATTCATCTTTTATTTTTTTGTTATTCAACTGACATGTTTTATCTTTTATGTTATTATAAAGTAAAATATTTGCGGCATCATCACGTAAATGTAACATGCCTATCAGTCATACAATATTTGATTAAATCGAGACTATTTTGTAGGTTTAGTGGGGGGTGTTGTAATACCTGCCTACAAGTCCTACGTTGACATTATTATGAAGGATTACAAGAAAAGTTATTTTATATTATTGCTATCCATTCAATGGATTTTTTAACAATGTGGTTTTCAATACTTTAGTTACATTGTTTCATAAAATATCACAGATAATTTAAACAAGGTAAATAGAAAATCAAGATTAAATAATATTTTGTTTAATCTAATTTATTGTACCTATTTGGGCACTTCCTTACAGCATCTAAAGAGCTTACAGGTAAATCAGGCCGGCAGGCTATAGTGAAAATATCTATTTAATTATCTTAAATCTGCTATTTAATCAAATTTTAAAACTAAAATAGCATGAACGAATTTAAAGATCTTTAAAACCTTTAGTAAGTTTGTTAATGCACTTAAAAATTTACATCTAGATACACATGGCGACAAATCAAGTTATACAAAACTAACATAAGCTGGCCACGAGTATGATGAATGACGTATAACGTCGCGCGGCCAGCTTATGTTGGTTTTGTATAGCTTGATGTGTCGCCGTGTGTACAATACACACTACATTACTTATAGGAAATGCGATATTTTTCAAAAAACGGAACGCCCGCATTACAAAACGCCTTGTAAATAATAGGATGGCGTTCCTTTTTACGCTTCAATAATTGCTCGACAGCAGATAAACGAATGCAGATCGGGTTACCATTCGACCGGGATACGATGGATCCGTGGGGTGTTGTGATGTGACTTCAATCCTTTAACTCTTTTATTAGTTCTGATATTTTTAATGATGACCATTATTCGTTAACTGGTTTATATTTGAAATGGGAAAAATAACGGTTTTATAGAATACAAACTTACGTATAATCACGATGGTAATCCCTTCAGGGGTGGTCAGAAACTTAACTGTAACGATCATCAACACACACACACAGATGGAGAAAAATATTTAATATACTCAATTTCAAATAGCAACGAAATTTTGAAGCTATTTTGAATTACAGAAACAGAGATTCGAAACACTTCCTCTCAGTTATTCTTAGAACAGCTTTAGTAACGTCCGAGATATGTCGGATAGTATATATTTCTGATAAATAAATTATATTTGCAAATCAGAATTGGCCAGAAAGCTATATAGGAAACGGAAAATCTTTTCGTCCTTATTTGAAATGAAGTATAGGGTAGTATAGTGACAACTATTTATTTTAGGAGACTTTACTAGAAAAAATAGCAGACCAGATTTGTTGTTATAAATAGAATTATTGTAGATTTAACAAATTCGGCTTATAAAAAAAATGTAGAGAAGTCTGCTAAAGTAAATAGTTGTCACATACACACTAGATATTTTTCTCTGTGGGCAATGCTCACTTTTAGCACTTAGTGCGAATTTGAAACTCATACGTTGAACTCTGCACTAAAAAATGACAAAATTACTATGGAGGTATGCATCTTTCTACTGCTGATTTGACTTTCATAAATCACAATCCAGGATTGCTATTTTGGATAGTCAAATTAGCAGTAGAAAGATACATATCTCTATAGTAATTTTGACATTTTCTACTGCTGAGTTCAAAAGTATGAGTTTCCAAAATCGCACTCCAGGTCTCCACCGAATTACCGAGATATTACCTTAATTTTATATATCATTTTTACTATAATTACGCCATAAGTGGTCGCCTGGTGGTTCGAAATGATTTATATATTTAAATTATTTCCCTATTCTGGACACCAGTCTCTATTTTATAAGCAACTCAATTTTTTGCTTGTGAAGGGAAATAAATGATTTTCATTTATTTATTTAATCTAAGGTTTCCAAATGGAATGAAGCGTGAAGTCGTCGAAGTGAAGTTTTTTGTAAGGTGTCAAATTTTCACCTTACAAAAACCTCACGACCATAATCCCTTTCGGGGTAGACAGAGAGACACAACAACACCATATATCGAGGCGTGTCAAATAATTATAACAAATCATTAGGATCCTTAAGTCCTTTACAATTTAAAAAAATATTTAACCACAATTAAATTAATTACTCAATATCAAATTTTCAATTAAAACTTTTATCCTAAACTTTTTCTAATCAATGGTTTCAAAGCAAAGGGTTCCGTCCATTGTCTCTGCTACAAAGAGCCGAGGTTCAATTACGGAGGTCATTAACACGACTTTTTATGGAAATTTCAGCTTTACGACTCATTTTGATGGTCCGCCTTCAAAAGGAGTGATATTTTGTAAATAAACAAAACTCTGAAATAACTGCCTCATTACCTTTGTAGAGCCGATACGGTACCCGGTAGGTGTTTCGGAAGCTCCCAACCATTTTTGTTCTCAGTTTTCTAACCTGACTGATGATTTTGTAACAAGATCTTTACAGTTTTATTAACAGAGTTAAGATATTGAATTCTGAATCGTAATATTTCATATTTAGTTAGTAGTAGGAAGTTATTTCATTAAAATTATAATAAAAGCTAATAATCTTATATATAAACTAATGTTACAAATGTGAAAGTTTGTGACGAAGTTTGTATTTTTGTGGCTCAATCACGCATAAACTGCTGAACCGATTTGGATGGAATTTTTTACACAGTTAAAATATGTTCTCTGTTCGGTCTCTGCATATGTTATATGTCTTATGTTCGGGATTAACACATTGAATACATTTTAAAGTCAACACAGACAAAGTCGCGGGCAAAAGCTGGTCAGTAATAAAACATAAGGGACACTAACTAACTACTAACTGTACTAACTTGAAGTTTTGATACATTTGATCCTGTCATTTAGAACTTAAATTCTGTTTTGTATCAGTGTTAAAATTACAGTACAGAACGCAAGTTTTAACACTGCAAAGATAATGTTACAGAATAACTTCATCACTGAATCAATTTCTAATTCTGATAGATATTCATTGAAGTAATGATTACATTTGTTTGATATTTGGTTTCTTTCAATACTACAATTTTTATATTTGTGTAAAAGAATGTAGTATTAATATTTAAAGGGGTGATTTAGACCACGAAACTGAACAACTTTCTTCCTGATGTTCCATATAAAAATGCAGTACTAACTCGTCTCAAATGTATGGCTTAGCAGAATTTTATCGCGATTTCAATGTTAACTCCCATACTCATCGTGAAAGTTGTTTAGTTTGATGGTCTGAACCACCCCATTCAATATTATTTCCCCCTCCTGTTACACCCTGTATATCTTCAATTCATTTTATTTTAAAAGATATATATTTGCAATGCAATGCGTATATAATTTCACGACTGACCGGGGAGTAGAGTCTACAAGATAGAGTTCATTAGTAAAGTTGTTGACTACACCCAATCAAAATCTTTGCAATATTGTACCTGTATAAAATGCCTAGTCTTAGGTCAAGAGTTTGTTATTAATTATAGAATTTCCGTAGATATATCGTCTCATCTCATCTTACTAAAATTATAAATATTAATAGTGAACACTCATCTCGAGTGTGTGATTGTTTGTGGCGAAATTTAGATGTTTGTGGCTCAATCACGCCGCTGAACGATTTTGGATGCAATTTGGAACAAAAAATCGGCCGTCCCATACATTCGGCTCTAGTAGGTTTGCAGTTTTGTATTGAACAGGAGATTTTTTTCGCGATTTCGACGTTGGTGCCATAGAGAAAGTTGTTCAGTTGGATGGTCTGATCATCCCCTTAAAAAGTGTCAGCATATAAGAAGGAAACTATATGCGATGCTGTAGGTGTATTAAATAAACGTGAACTTTTGCTTCAATATGTTCCATTTAATTTGTAACTTACCTATTTACTGAATAAAATCACAAACATGGATATTTATAGGTATAATAAAACTGGTTGTAACAGCATGTAGTAATATAATTATGAATGTGTCGGTCCGGAATACGGACCCCGGATCCGGACTGGCGTTGGTCCAAGCGTTGGTTCTCATTGAAATATTAAACCAAGACGCCGCAATGCAGTGTCTGAGACATGTGCCAGAACATTCACATATATCTTGTTGATATTAATAAAGGGTTCCAACAGTGTTTCATATTTGGCTGATTCTATTCAGTTATCATTATAACCCACTGTATGTTGCAAAAGACTTAAAAAGGGGTTTACAGGCTCCTGCAATATCTACGTGTAAGAAAGAAAAATTATTTTGGTCTAAGT
Organism: Agonopterix alstromeriana; assembly: GCA_963924505.1. NCBI lineage: Eukaryota > Metazoa > Arthropoda > Insecta > Lepidoptera > Depressariidae > Agonopterix > Agonopterix alstromeriana. Next base: position 11,012,564 of record OZ004670.1, read on the forward strand.
ATTAATTTAGAGTAATTTCATGTCCATGTAGAGATTTTGTTAATGTACCATTCTAACTATTGATGATTACAAAAGTTTCATTTAATTACTAACCTACGTGATAAATTAATCGAAATAATAACTATATTGTAAGTATATTATGTTTATGTCAGAAACGAAGATAAAAATAGAAGATAATTAAATCATCCACTTATTGTTTTTTAGGTAGAGATTCAAATGAAATCAAATATACTTTATTTTACACCAAAACATGAGCAGTAAAATATAATATATGTAACATTACATAAATATAATATACATATATATATATTTATGTAATGATACAAGGTAGAAAAGATTCAATAGGTAGGTATATAGATTTACTATCTAAATCTAAAAGAATACAAATCTCAACTTTTCAACTGTTTGATGCTTGTTATTTCGACAAAACCATCTTCAATTTAGCAATATATCAATTACTAAATTATTTATTTCTTGATTCCTTTTATTACATTTTAAAAATCAACAGAAAGTATGCAGTAATGCAGTTTTTGGCTAAATGTTTCGTGATGGGTGAATTTTAGGATTTCAGCTTTATAAATGCAATCGATGCGATTGTACAACACAGATGGCACTCTAGCTTGTATATTATGAATCAATTACTATCGAGATAAAGCGAATTGGTAGTTGCTGTACATTCAAGATGACTTTAATAAAAATGTTAAATTCTATGAGTGTTAGTTTTTACGTTAGACTGACACGGTGTCCCGCAGGGCGCGAGCTTGGGGCATCGGCTTTAGAATAGCTATCGTTCCGCTCACCTCACGGCTGGCTGGCTTATCGACTATCGAAACAGACACCCACGCGAGTGCTTACTTTCTAGATTTCCGCGTATCGATTGGCACATTCTATTTGTGGATTTAGACTCAACTATACTGTAACTGTACGGTATTGCACCTCCACTCAATTTACATTCAAATTTTTATTCGAATATTTTTATAAATACCCAATTTCATTCGCTCATGAGCGTATTGTCTTTCAGGTTTTGAGCGTCAAAAACTTTACTACAACTACCAAATAGGTACCTTTTTAAGAAGTTGAATTTCATTACTTGAATACAAAGACAGAACATAATTTATAAAACATCACAATGTTCAAACACTTACAACATTTCCATTCAACGTTCCAAACACCGATTCACAGAACGACAAATAAATTCAAGAGACTCAAGGAAATACAATTTCCTCAAAGGCAGTAAAGCGACAAACTGTTCCACAATGGGAATATCATGGAGGCAATTTATTACGATTGATCAACAAGTAGCTGGGGAACTCCGGCCTCAGACGGAAAGAATAAGCGCCGAGTCGGAGTGCCACGAACACCGATAAAGGACCCTCCGAACACAAGCAAAGTGCACAGTTGAAACTCACGCCAACACTCGAAATCCTTCTGTACAATTTGAAAAACGAACGCACACAAGTGACACGAGGGAATCCCTCCGGCTAGACGGAATTATCTCGGCCTCTCTATTTCCGTTTCGCGTACTATTGAAATTGCGTCCCGTTCCCGCTCCTCGCTATGGCATTCGGTTGTCTCTTTCGCATTCAGTTCATTCATGACTGTGGATTTGAATGAATTCGGAACGTGCGTTTCCTTCCCGCAATTGCCACCACACTTGGGAACTCGGGTGGGCGACGACAGCACGCGTCCCGACGACTTCAAATTGAAATTGACAAAAATGCTGCCTATCATGTGAAGTTCTAAAGACAGTTACGGTCAACAAAACACAGCTTAGAGAAAAAGCAGGCGACAATGTAATAACGAGCGAATTTAATTAACATTAGCTTCCGTGTTGGTTATTGAATGGTTGATAGAAACTATCGCATGGCGTGTAGCGTAGAGCGCCGGTAGCCGTTGTAACGTCTTATAATTGCGGCTCACCATGTGTTGAGCTCTAATCATGTTTAATTACAGTAAGAAGAAGGAGTCATTGCCGTTTATCATGAGATGAACTGTTACAGACGTAGATATAAACGCCGCGAGAAAATGATGGATTAAACGATGCTCTAGTTAAGAAAGTACCGTCACCCTCGTAGACATTCAGATGGGAAAAATAAGTTTAAGCAACTTTGTGTCTTCGTTACCTGTATCCTAGGTTAAAGGTCTTTGAAAACTTCTTCTTACTAAGGTACCTAGTTTATTGTAGAATTTTATAAAAGCTACTTTCGAAAATCGACTGTACCTACGTATAGTTGATTGGCTACCAACTCCCAAAAGTTATGTTAAACAATTGCACTTGATTCAATGAATGTGCAGTAAATTTTTAGATTAACCTTTTGTAATTTATCGTGGTGTGTAATTTGATAATGTGTGGACATTTTTCATTAGATAGTCAGGAGCCAGACACAGTTTTTCAGACCATACACATACATACATCGTCATTAATCCAATGCAGATTAGTGCCAAGACAATAGGAGGCGGAAATGCATAAGAAAATAACGTTTTTGCACGACTCGCTCCACTCGGCATTGTGTGAATGAGACAAGCTTACTAATTGCCAGTAAAATTATACATATGGAGAGAAATAATATTATGAAAGGCGTGAAAATTTGTGTCAGAGTCACATTAAGATGAATAGTTGCACGGTACAAAAATACACACCGTGTCTCATAATAAAACATTGAACTCAGCTGAACTAAACAGTGTTTTGTTGACTTCATGAAGAGTTTTAATTTGAATTAAACTTTTTAAAAGTGAATTGAAGTCGGTTTCTGTTGAATTTGCATTTGGACATAATCAATAAACACTGTTAATAATTATAAGCAATTTCAATGTTTTGAAATCGTATATTAATAACATGAACCTGTCAATGATAAATCAAACTAAGTCTGCAATTATATCAATCAATTCAATCAACATCCGACCTTTTATAAAAAAACTTACAGAAGTTAGATCGTGACAAGATGGAGTTATTATATCCAAGAGAATACACAAGAAATGTATTCGCACAATTACTCTATTATATGATACCACTATGTATGATGGTTTTACAGAGCTATTCCCATGATACTTCAATTTACATACCAAATCATTAAACAATAATTAAATTGTTTGTTAACCGTAGGTGTTTTTAATTTTTAATTAACTTAAGCTTTAACGATGGAAATTATTGCAAATTAGCAATGATACGTGATTCCATACCATAAAATTAAAGTTGAATTTTAAATGGTTACATGAAACTTGCATGCGTGTATACATTCATAATCATATTTTATAGTGAGTGTGTAACATACAAATGGAATCGCTCTCAACAAAGCAACGGAATGAGATAAGGGCTACTTAAGTCCCGTCTTAACCCTCGTTAAAGTCTGATATACGGTTTATAATAAAACGTAATAAAACATTTGCAACAATTTAAGAGGGAATCGATAAAAAACTTAGTAGGAGAGTATCAAATATACTTCGGACGCAAGTTAAAACATAGTAAATTGCGTTTTATTACTAAAGGGTTTTATTTCCGATTAAAAATCAAGTGCTAATAATGTCGGAGTGAGGTTTTCTCATTTTTTTAATCCCATGTAAGTAGTAAAATTAATAGGAGACAACTATTCAAAAAAACTAATTACACACTAGTAATTTAAATCGTTCTTACCTGAAGTCATATTCATTTACCTATTTCATAAAATAAATAAGGAATTACATACACGTAGGTAAATGCATTGATAATATTTACTCAAGAAGTTCCAATTCTAGCACACTATATTGCCTGTTTTTTTATTTTAGTTTAATGCATTGAAAATATGCACAAAGTGGCTAATTTGGCCCTGTTGAAGTCATTAAGCGGCATCTACTGACCATCTTACTCCGATAAACGCAATTTACTGCGTAAATAAAATTTTTTGATTCCTCCTCGGACACATTTCGCATAATTATCGCAGTCGCTCTTAAATAACATTGTATATAGTTTTATGGGTTTCTTACTTATCTGCCAGAGTGCCAAGATTAGTACTTACCTATCTATTACCTACTTACTTGCAGTTTATGCCGATAAAACTAAACATTCACACAGGTACTCCTTCATCTGTGAACAAAGCAGGCTAATAAAAACGAATCGATTCCAAGAGAACGAGTGAAAAATCGATACCGGTCCAGATGCACAAAAATGGGGCAGAGAAATCGATTTGCCCCACATTTTGGCGGTCTAGCGGCGGACGCCGCGCCGGCGAGGGTAACGTTCGCGATAAGGGATAGTGCCCCCCCTCAGGGGCGGGGGTACTCTCCCTGTTCCCCTTGATAATATTTACCGCCCCCCGGCCATACTTACGCCCCTCAGTATTTACGGGTTGAGAAAAACAAGGGTACTCGAGCTTCGGAAGGTGCAACGTAGATTTTAATCCTTTCTGATGTTTTATGATTGATGGCGGATTTCGTGATCGGTGTTGCGCTGATGTTGATGGATTCTTTATGATTCCCGTTCGTATTGCTCTCACGGAGCGGGGACGGGCGACGATCGTGCTGGAGACTCCGTTTTTATGATTAGCCTCTAAACTGTGTATTTTTCTGATGATTGGCATACTGTCTCATCTATGTATTCAAATGAACTTGTTTTGACGTGAAGGTTTGCTGTACAGTGCAGTGCAGTCCTTGATAAAACGTGGCATCGCATACAGAACCAGTTCGTGTCGATGCACACTACTCTTTCATTTGTTATTCTAAACCTGGAAGCAAATAATATTCGTTGCTACTACAGGGTCCAACTTAATATGCTGACACTTTTTTAAGGAGATGATCATACCGTCAAACTGAACAACTTTCACTATGGGCACAACATCGAAATCGCAGAAAAGAATCAGAGATTTAGATGTTGGTCCCATATAGAAAGTTGTTCAGTTTGATGGTCTGATCATCCCCTTAAAAAGTGTCAGCATATTAAGAAGAACTCTGTATTGCGAGGGAAGTAAGAATTGTTTCTATAAGATAATATAGAGTGTAAGGTGACAGCTTGGCAAATACTGAAACGGTGAATTCAGACCATCAAGCTGAATAACTTTCACTATAAAGCCACCCTCAGGAAACGTGAAAAAATATCTGCTGTGTCATACATTTGAGTCGAGTAGGTACAGCTGTTTTGGTGTGGAACAGCTGTTTTTTTTGAGTTTCCCGAGGGTGGCTCCATAGTAAAAGTTGTTCAGTTTGATGGTCTGAATTCACCGTTTCAGTATTTGCCAGGCTGTCACTTACACCCTGTATGTACACCTACCTAGGATAGGTTTTCATTACCGCCCAATGTTCAAAAAGTTTCATTTATTATCTAAAAAGATCCTTAGGGTAATCAATTCACATTTCACGTGACGTATCCATTATAAATTGCCGCTAGCGCCATCTGTCAATCAAACAAGATTTCAATAGTCACAATAAAAAAAACGTAATTAGGCTGCTTTCAAAGACAGAGCTATATTAATAACCAATATAAACATGAGCATAGTGAAAGGCTATGGCTCAAACACATTGGCATTGTTGTAAAACTTTTAAGGTTCAAAATCCTAAGAGGGATTTGTTTAACGACAGCACAGTAAGGTTGTCATGCATAATGTGGTGATGGGTGAAGACGTCAGTCAAATATTGACGCGTGCCCAATAGCACAGTGGTTCCGCCGTACGCCGTCTATGCCAAGCCAAGCCAACAGACTAATTATTATTTTCATAGTCAGAATGACAGTTAACTTCGTTTCTTAGCTTGTTTAATTTCTTTCATTGCGTTCCATTAATAATATTATTTTTATTAAGAATTTTTGGTTAATCCTTTAGTTTCTTAACAGCATTTTAAATAATAGACAATTGTATTTACAACAAGTCCATTTAAGTACGAATAAATTTATTTAAAAAGCGTTATATTCGGTTAGATACACATTTGAATCGAAGGAAATTAAGTTTGGGGAATTGAAACTAGTCATTGTTCTTTTAATTGCGGTCAATTTGTGGCGTTCTGGAAGAAATGTGCCGATCATTGTGCGGCGAGGGAAGCTCGTGCTTCCAATGTTTGGAGGTAACACTGTCCGTACTTACGTTGTATCGATTGTTTTTACAAAAACAGTGTACTAGTTGTTAGTACAATGTGTACGCATGCGAGCTTTAAGCTGAGTTTCATATTACAGGATGTAAGGGACAGCCGCAGGCTGAAACGGTGAACTCAGACCATCAAACGGAAGAACTTTCACAGTGAAAAATAGTAGCTGTTTCATGCAAAACTGCTGTACCTAACCGACTCAAATATATGAGACAGATTTTTTTTCGCATTTCCTGAGGTAATCTTCATAGTGAAAGTTGTTCAGTTTGATGGTCTGAGTTCACGGTTTCAGTTTGCGGAGGGCTGTCCCTTACACCCTGTATTTAATTATAAGTTATGACATTAACTAAGATGTTTCATTAATTCTACTGTTTTCAGGCAGGCTTACATAAAAATTTTGCAAAATTCAAATAATTCTTTATTAGAATTTACAATATTTGTACGTAGTCTGTGCAAGCCTACCTGAAAACAGTGGAATTAATGGAATATGTCGTGTAAATAATGATGAGTTATTTATTAAGGAAAACAGAAAGCGTAATTTTGCTTACTCACCAAATCTTTTAACTTTGGAAAATGTATGAAATCCATTGGGTTTATAATTTCGCTCAAAGCAAAGAAACACTAATAAATATTCGTAGCTAATAACATTAACTGTTTAAAAAAAATCGATAATCTCTACAGACTATTTCGCATCTCTACTTCTATATTTAAAACACAACATTAATAATTTCATTCGAAATATCATTATAGATATCAAAGAAAGGGTTGCACAGTGGGCCGACTGCGCGCTGACTCGCACAAAACGCTCTATCTGCATATGCCCTCTGATTGATGTGCTCTGTAATTATTTAGACGCGTTAATAACACCACCGACGACGGCCGCACTTTGGTTCTGACGACTTAAGACGAATGAAATGAGAAATTCTATCGGACTCTTTAATAGAGCTTATTGCCTTCTGATGTTTTGTTGATTAAACGAACGTAAATTATTATTAACTTTACGTTTACTTTTTGGGATGCGAATTTTAATTATTACGAGTTTTGATTACAAAATCATTAACGTTTCAAGTTTGAAAATAAATTAACACACGTAAATCTGAGCACAGTGGATGAAACAAAGTATTTCCCGGTCAAAACCACACCCAAACAAAAATGTAAATACTACTACGGGCCACTCCCGTTTTGTACGCATTTTCATAATAGCATAGTATCGTGGATTTATTTACATAAATGGCCACCACATACAGATTGTCTTTATGTTTTCTGTGCGTGCGACCCTCGCTCAAACGAATCAGAATATTAACGTAAATAGTAATGGCGGTAAAAAAAGCTATTATGCAAATGAAACATTTTGAGGTAAATAGAAACTGACGTAATACGATGCTAAGAAAGGAATAATAAATCGTTTTTGTCGGTGGGTTTATTAGATTATGTTTTACTTATAACGTTCTAAGTTTGTGTGCGTGACTTGATTGGATTTATATTCGTAAATATACTATGTACGTTACTTCGTCTTGCTTAGTGCTTCATTTTACATAGGATACCTAATCAAACTTGAACTCAAACCATAGATTAATTATTAGGTACCCAAAAAACGCAATATTAAATGAATCTATCAAAAAATCTGATTGTCATGCTTTTTACTGCGCAAGCCATTATGGTAACACAAATACAAAAAAAATACGCAGAGTATAAATTTCGTGAATCAAAATAAATGGTATTGGCACATCCATTGAGATCCTAGATATGAATACGTTATGATATACATTATTACATTTAATAACAAACGGTTGTAGAGTGTCGAATATGCTTACGTCACATTTGAACGGGAACCGAATAATAGAGTTCGCTTCAAACGTTTAGCGAACCCTCGAAAATTGAAATAAAAAAAGGAACCATTCGAGATGTAACAGCGATATGATTTTGCACTTTTTTATTTTTTTAGTTCTATGTTCGTGCGTGTTTTCAACACTGGGCGGGCAGAGCTGCGAATCGATTGGACACATCGAAATTACTAAGTTTAGTGTGACGCAAAGTTTGTCGCTTCCATCGATAATTTGAATTGATTCGGTCAGACAGAACTTCCTTAATTCAAATGTAGGGATGCCTATTTCCTATCAATCTGGACCATATAAGCTTCTTCCTAGCAAGGAAGTCAGAACTATTTAGATCTTATCGCGAAAATGTTAACTTTATTAGGAGTCCATTTTGTAACGTGTGTGTGTGGGTCAGTGCCAATAAGAAAAAGAAAAAGCATGCGAAGATATGTATGCTAGAATAAGATAGATATACTCTCGGCGTGATATTTACACGTTATGAACAGCAGCCTAGAATTCAGGTTATGAACTATCTCTAAATGACATCATGCTAGATGTACGGGGAGTTCGGCCAAATTGTGGTATGCATGTATGCATGCATGCATAGCATAGCTTATATATAATAGTTTATATATACGCATTGTAATATAGACTAATATGATTAAAATACAAACTATTTGCAATAATAGCCACAAAAATTTGGGGTGTATATAGAACTAGCTTTTGTCCGCGGTGTCGCGTGGAGAAAACCTCTTTAGGGTCGTTTTACGAAAAATTCCTTCTTATTGCACCCCACATCCTCTATAAAATATTTATATCCCAAGTTTCATAGTTTTATCCTCTGTAATTTAGGCTGTGCCTTGTCTGTCAGTCAGCCACGGAACTGTTTTATAAGTGTAGATGTAGATTCTAACAATAAAGTCGAGAACTTTCTCAGTTTCTAAATATAGATATTGGATAAAATTAATGTAATTTCTTTGTTCATTAATGTTTAACTTTGGTACCAAAATTATTTAATTGGGGCATGTCTAAATGTTCTTCGCTCTATAATGCGCCCCTATTTTTGTCAGCCTAAACATAATTACAAGTGAGATTGTTGCAAAGTGACTCGTAATTTGAACCCTTTCCAGAATACTATTTTTAATATCCCATATCAATAGAAACATAACAATCAATGTTGTATAGTGGATAATACAGGTTTGAGAAATAAGTATGTTATAGGTAGGTACTTATGTATGTTCTTAGTAACATTGTACAAATTGGCAATATCTACATACATCTATACTTATACAGGATCCTTCTTAATATACTGAAACTTTTTTAAAGGGATGACCAGATCGTCAAACTGAACAACTTTCTCTATGGCAACAACATCATAATCGCGAAAAAAAATCAGCTCTTCCATACAAGCCTGCAAACCTTCTCGAGCCAAATGTATGGGACAGCAGATTTTTTAATGCGATTTCGATGTTGGTGCCGTAGAGAAAGTTGTTCAGTTTGTTGGTTGGATCATCCCCTTAAAAAAGTGTCAGGATATTAAGAAGGACCCTGTATAAAAGTAAACCTATTAAACACCTATTGTTCATAAAGCATCCTAGTAATATTTAAAATATATCTACGATTTCATTTTATATCAAAAAATCACATTATTCTCAGAGCTCGAATTTTTATCCAGTCGATAAGTTCTCAAAAACGGTTCTATTGCCTCGAGTAACGTATCTCTTTCTATGATAAGTGATGCCGCTAGGTACATCTCGCTCTCTCAGCTGTCAGTCTCTTTATTCCTGTTAAGTATAGTAACTTTATTCCCTGTACATAAATTCACAACCGCTTTCAGGCTGGGTAGAAACCCTGCTACAACTACCAACCTTTTAAGAGAAGTTTATTCAGAAAACGCTATTGCGCTCTGCATACAATCGAAGTATGGTTATATTTTCAATACTAACCATTTAAAGTCAATGAAACTTTGCAGTAACAATCTAGAAACTAATCTTTATGCTTGTATGTTGTCCAATTTTCGTTAAAATATACAATTTCAATGCTAGGATTAATTTAAGTTTTAAATGGAAATCTTTGAGGCACTGTAACTTTAAAACTATTCAATTATCGAAAATCTGACAACATACAAGCATAGAGATTAGTTTTAGATTGTGCCTGAAAAATTTCATTGACTTTAATTGGTTAGTATTGAAAATATAACTTACTTAAGCAAACAGAAGTTTCATAAAGATTCGATTAAAAGTCAAGATTCACCTCCGAGTATAATACGAGTATATTCAAATTCAAATCCAATTTTGTTTTTGAGTAGCTACGTACTCGCTTAAAGAACTCCAAATATTCGGACATTCGGACGCGGGCCCCCAATCGTAAGAATGTGATTAATTAAATAAATGTACAGACCCGGAAAGAAATTCGCCAACCCTTAGCTTTCCATTTTTTATAACGGACATAGCTCATTTTGTTTGGCAGGGGGGTGTAATTGACTGGTTGTTAATTTAATATTTTGTTCAAAGATTTTTCTCTGTGATTTGTAAAAATACTCAATTTTGGAGAAAATAAGCTTAGATTGAATAATCTAGAGCTGCCTTTGATCGATAAGTCTGAGAACTCGAATGCTGTTTTAAACTACAGCGGCCATAGCATGATGCGTGCGATGAGGCTATATTACGTCTTTTATCTCGTTCGTTTGCGTGCAAATTCAAAGAAAGTTAGGGCGCAATAGCTTTATATTGCGTTTCCATGCTATTGTCTCTGGTCTAATTTACAAAGCCAGCAACCTATCATCACTTTATATTGTCTCAAATAAAAACAAATATATTTTCTCGAATCCGTATCGAATCGTAGTTGGGGCAATGTGTCTGACCACCATGAATGATCCATAAGGGATTGTTATCCGTAAGTTTATGTATACAGGGTGTAACAAAACACCCTAGTAATACTTAAGGGGTTGGTTTATACCATAAAACTGAAAAACTTTTACTATGGAGCCAAAAGAGAAAAAATAAAAAAATGTGCTTTCCCATACATTTTAGTTGAGTCGGTACTGCAGTTTTGTATGGGATAGCAGATTTATTTTCTCGATGTTGGCTGATTTTGATCGATAAAAGAAGCATGCTTCAGAGCCTAACAACTTAAGCCAACGGTCCACTGAACGACAAAAAATAAAAATATCTATCCTACTTTATCAAACTTTTTACTTGAAACAAATAGATAATTGCGCGTCGTTACAAATGTAAATCGATGGTCATAAAGTATACAATATCTAATCTGCGATCTAGCGAAGACAGGATAGAAACTACGCTAAATCATAACAAGGCAACATTGCAACTCATATTTCCAATTAAAATTCCTATACATATGCATTGTTACGAATCAGATATCTCTATTGTCCACTGAACATCGCACACATACAATTGCATTATGCGATTCTAGCAATAGATGGCTGTCGCATGGAAACAGTTACTTACCTATCCATTTGATACGTAGGTACCAACAATAATATTGCCTACAAGAACACGAAACATAATAACTAATAAGTTCACATATTTTTCGTGTAAAAGGACTTAGTTAGCCTGTTAAGTCCCAATACAGGGCAAATACATCCTCTCACAAATAAAGATGAGGGAGTTGTGCAAACTTGATACTCCACATGCTCATTTTCCACGTTTTTTATAACAAACATGAATTGACTCAAAAGTAATGTATCACGGCATAATTATGGCTAATGAATGTCAATAATATTCGTTACATTAGTAACAATTTTTCCATAGAATACCGGTTTCTTCCTAATATGCTGACACTTAATAAGAAGAACCCTGTATATTAGTACTATTACATACATAAATCTCATTTCATTTCATATCTCGTGTATGTCGTCATTAATAATACTATCTCACACCTCATCCTTTTGCAGTAACTACACCTAAATCTTTGGCATTCAACGAAATTTTCAAAATCCTATTACATACATCTATATCATTGCGATCGAAAGTCTCTATAATTATTTAAATTTTTTTACTGTCAAATAAATAATTTCGTTTAATACGTTTATAAATATACATACCTACTCATAATCAGTAATTGTGTCGGCCTTTTTAATCTCACGTCATAGGTACATTAACATTGTTGTATAGTGTACTTATATGGAATATTTGATGAAAGATGACGAGGTAAGTTGTATTTATGATAGATTACTGATGAATCTAGCTTTATCCTAGAAGATATTGGTGTTCAAACCTTCACATAAACCAAGTAAAGTAGCAAGACCAGTAATAAGACGTAAACACATACTCCACGGTTCTCAGCAAACAAGATTACTTACGTACTTACACTTCCTGCAATCCCGGTGGCCTAATCCGTGAGCCTTATCATTTATAGGGAGATATTTATGAATAGTGCCCCTGTTATAATCGCTGTTTGTTAAAAACAAAGGAACCGGTAGTTTGCCCTTTTCAGAAAATTTATATCAGGGCTCTATTTTTATAAGTTCGTTGACCCAAATGTGTGAATATTCGTTAATACTAATATTCCGTGTTGTAATACAAACTTAAACAATGTCAAGATTAAAACTGCATTACAAATAATGCATCTGTAAGTATATGTACTTACTTATCTCGTAACTTCAAAACAAAACACAGTTGTAATTGTTTATACCATGTTTCCATTCATAATTTCATAGATAAGCATTACACAATAGCATCTGAGAAACTGCAGTTGCACCCATTTCAAACTGATATTATGTTACACACAGTATTAGTATAAACTGGGATTACTGTCCAGGGGACTGTGACAAGGTTCTACAACGAAGTGCAGTTGTTTGATTAAGAAATACTTTGATACGGTAATTCAACTTCCGTAAGATTGTGCAGGAGTCGCCTTGTCTACTATGGATTCTTCTCACATTGCTTAAGCTTTATTATGTTGTATTTTATCATTGAGACGTTTACAGTGTTATATCTACTATTGTTTTTTAGTAATGGTAAAATTATCTATAGTTTTTTTCATTTTCTCCAACACTACTCATACATTGACTCAATGTTTTGATATCATCAAGGTGTAGAGTCGTTGGACTGCTTACAGCGGCGGACACACGATTTTTTTGAAGTCCCTTCTTTCATGTCAGCATGATGTCGCATAACAATTACTCATGTTGTAGTAATAAGATTAGCCAGTCAGCAATAGTCGTATCGAGGCTGACTGCCCAGGGTGCGCCAGGCGAACATAGGTTTCGTCATTCGGGGCAGCTCTTTCCTTGTACTCGTCCTCTCTTTCCACATTTCGAGTACCTTTGAAGTTCAAATGATACTATGTATATTAGCAAAGTAGATAAAGTTTAAAATGTAACGCTACTCGCCACTTCGCTGCTGGCTCCGTCCTCGGTGTGAATGAAGCCTAAGATGCAATAGAGCTGAAATTAAATTGGTAAAATATTCATTAAACAAAAGATCAATATGAGAAAGTTTGAAATCCTCTGGTCACGTTCGATCTGATTGAAATAATGGATTTAAATTCCTCAAGTGCACCGTGGCGCCTTTCTAATGCCAAGCATAAAATACTTTAAAAAATATATTTTTTTTTAAATTAACAAATCTACGTCTGATAGAATGTGAGAAACACCATGTAACTTTTTAAATCGAACATTTCTACAGTTTGTTGGCCTCTTGCTTCAATGGTAATGTACCTAACATTACCATTGAAGCAAGAGGCCAAAGCGCTGCAATCACAAGGTAGTGCAAAACCTAATTATAATTCGAGAAAAAAAAAATTAATCGGAAGTTATAAATCTGACATTTATCGTACATCTAGGAAAAATGTTTAAATTTTTTAGAGTGATAGATATAAGATATAAAATAAATAAATCATACCTAAGTAATAATTATTACATAAAATAAATAATAAGCATGCTATTGATAACGAGCAGCAATAGTGCACTAGTTATGTTGTGCTATGCACCACACTGTAGTGGAGTGTAGTAACACAGTAGGAAATGCAATTAGCCGGTTCAACCGCGATGCCCAAGTCACTCAGCCATGTAACTCCTTATCTCTCTTGCATGTTTTTTCAATATGCAATCCCACACAATCGTGCCAGTTTATCTGGCAATCAGAATTCTCAGCTATTTTTTCATACTAACTTTTAATTATTGTGCAGTTTCGTAACTGGCCAGTGGCTCTTCGTGTCAATTCAATATGATACTTACTGCCCGATTGTTTGGCGACTAATTTGATTAAATTCTAAATGATTTATGATATCAATTGTCCATTAGCTTAAAATATACCACCTTATTTCTACCTGTAGATGTCGTATGAGGATATATAAAACCATCATAAGACCTGTCGTCATGTATGGCTCGGAGTGTTGGGCCGTTAAAGTGACGGATGAAAAACGACTGCATGCAGCAGAGATACGAATGTTGAGATGGATGTGTGGGGGATGACATGTGTAAAAAAGGTGTGTGCGCTGAAATCACGGCTAAAAGAGATGAATGGAGGAAGACGACATATTGCGCCGACCCCAAATAATGGGATAAGGGCAGGAAGAAGAAGAAGATGTCGTATGAGGATATCTTATCCTATAAGATAAGAAATATTAATTAGAAATACAGTGTTTTTGTGGACGAAAGCCTAGTCTAGTCACATAGTAAAGTATCCAGCAACCAACGTTAAAATGTGCTAATAGTGAGCCTTTGCTACAACTGTAGGTACTCTAAAAGATAGTTGGTGTTGTAACAAAGTTTCCGACCATCCCGAATAGAATTTGGGTCGTATGTATGATGTAATGATATCAAATGAAATAATATTAGCTTCCTTGTAATTTTTTTTTTAAATAGTTACCAAATTCCTGAGATTTTACATACTACTACATCTTGTGGTTGTAGGTAAATTCGTCAGTCTTAAAGTCAGTGTGTATGTTGTTACGTTGTTACAATTTTTTGCTGGTTAGATAGTTGTTAACTCGCCTCGTTTCAGACGGAATTGCTTGAATGTTTCGCGTTTATTCTCTAATTAATTAGTAATTTTTACTGATTGAAATATTGTCTGTCAAACAATGTGTGACGATTACGAGTATTAATCAAGATTGAAAAAATAACGACGCGGATTATAAGAAAATCGTAATAAAAGAATGTTTAGGAATTTGTTTGTTTTAATTACAGAGCATAAGCATAAGCATATGCTCACGACTATATTCCCCGAGGGGGTAGTCAGAGATATTCTAAAACCACAGAATATCCATGATTCACCAGTTGCACCGAAACTCACACAACAGAGCAATAACACAATACAACAACAAACTTAAGTTTTTATCTACTTATTATTTGATTTCACCACATAAGAACACATCGGGAGTGCTTAATTTAGATTTATAATTCAAAACCAGAACTTTCTAAGAGTTTCCGGTTGCATCTTCTCTACCACGTAACACCTTCCGACGCGGTGATAGAGTCATATCAACGAAATGACATCAAAAAGTTATCTATGTGATATCATGAGTTATTTTTAAATAGGTTATAAACCAATAACTAAAACGAGGATAAATCATATTGTATTTCTTTCCACCGTCTACGATTTGCTGAATAACACAAAGTGAGGTGTGTTTCTTCCCCTCGTTTTGTTTTGATATCTTAATCATATCGTCCGAATGATGTATGCACTCCGGAAATACGAGTTGGCAGTGAAAATATATATGCGGATAAACAGACTAATTCACACGTATTTGATGTGAGTGTTTGATTATTGGAACGAGGAATTTCTTTTTTTTTAGTCTTTAAAGTATTGTACTTGTTTGTTCGCTTCGCTCTGTTATTTTGTGTTTTAAGTATTGCAGATAATTTATATTTATGTTTGGTGCCATAAAGCTTTTTGTTATTTATTCAGCAAATTCACAAATAAACACCTAAATTAAATTGTCTATAAAAGAAGAGTGAAACTTTCTACCCCAGTCAAAAGTAGCGTATATTTTAGCTTAGACTTTAGCCTGTTAAACATGATAACCAAATCAAAATCTGTCCAGTAGTTTTCAAGACTTCAGAGGACACACATATGTGCATTCATACATTATGATATACAGTTTTAAATCGGTTAAAAAGTCGGTCTTAAGTAGCACCTGAGGACAGCTCTTTTTTATATTCAGTTTATAAACACATCTTTTTAATTGTTTTATTATAAATATAATTCGTAACTTACCGCCATTAACGTCAAGATTGTTAGAAACAGTGGCATTTTTTATCAGTTCATGAGATAGAAGTAAGTGTAACATTAATTGTTTTGCACGTTAACAATAATTCAGCATTTAGTACCACATCCTATGTTCCTCACTGGTTTGCGTGATCGAACAAACTTAGTATGAAGAAAAATAGTTGGCAGTTCTTTTAACAACGTAATTCTGTTTTATGATCGCCGTTTACTCTATCAGCTTGTGTGTGAGTTGCGATGGTTTAAAATTCACCATATCTAGTTATTTATCATACATTGTTGGTTCATATTAAACTGCTAGGCATTTATAATGGTAACCTAGTTAAGATTTTTAGTTTTATTGATGTTTTATATATTTTAGATTATTTTATGATATAATAGGGAATTTTCAAAAAGAGAAGATATAGGTTTTAGTTGGATTAAGTATATATAGAGGTAACTTCTATCGAAGAAGTAATGAATTAACGGTCAGTTGCACGTACGTTTATTAAAGTTAATCTTCCATTAAATCTCTTGCTAGCTTTTACTACGTCAACAAGACAAAAAGTGGCAGCAAGAGATTTAATGGAGGATTAACTTGAATGAACGTACGTGCAACTGGCAGTTAGAGAACCAAATATTTTAGCCATCTCTAACAAATTGATTGATTAGGGTCCTTCTTAATACGCTGACTGCTTGTAAAGGGGATGATCAAACTGAATAACTTTCACTATAGGACCAAATTGAAATCATGAAAAAAATCAACGCTGTCCCATACAAAACAGCAGACCTACACAATGCAAATATATGTGATTGCTGTTTTTTCCCGATTTTTATGTCGCTCCCATCGAGAATGTTGTTCAGTTTGATGAAACCGTTCGCATATTAAGGATGGACGCATTTCTATCCGCGGTGAAGGAGCCGAAGGAGGCGAACAAAACGAATTTGCTTTTAATTCTTCTGACGATTCGTCCGATTCGACGCGGATAAGTGTGCGAGGTGTCAAACAAATTCTAAAATTTGATTCTTTCGCCTCCTTCGGCTCGTTCGCCGCTAGTAAATATGCGTCCACCTTTAAAAGGACCCTGTATCAATATAATCCGCGAGTTTCCAACTATTCAAATTAACAACTCTTTATCAAATGTCAAAACGCGTGCTTTGTATAAAATATTGTACTAAAAAGTGAATAGTGACGTCATTGTTTTTCGGCGTCGTTTTGATACTTTTTATAGTTTATCCAGTTATTAAAAATAGTATTCAAGCAACAGCATTACTGAAAATGTGAGTTTAGCGTTATATTCAAACTGTTTATTTACTGAGCAGGTAAAACTAAAATATATTTTATGTAGTCAACTTGTAACTAGTACTATTATAATAGTTTTTAGGCGATAGGCTAGCTAGCCTCCTATCATTACTTTACACTAAATATGCTAAAAGTGAGCCTTGTTACAACTGTATGAAAGACATCTGTAACAAGTTGTAGCAATGTTTCTGATCACCTTGAATGGAATTATGATCGTGATTTTAAATAATGGAAGTCGCTAGATGCTACAAAAATTATTCAAATCATATTTATGGACATCAAAATACAACTAATTTTAAAAGTAACTTTAATCTTAGATCTATTTCGTGAAATGTATATAATTGTCGTAACTGTGTTGTAAAATCCATCCATATTTCTTTGTTAATCGTTTTTCTAAAATTTTCTATTTCTAATATTTATTAATATGACGCCTCATACAATATAGGTAACTAATGTAAATTTAACTTTACAAATGATAAATATATTTTTAAAAACATTTAAAGATTTGTTAGTAGGTATTCTGACGATTTCAAACTCTCGTAGGCATATAGCTACGACAGTGTATAAGACATCAACGAATCAACTTTTTTTTCGCTCTGTGTTACGTAAAATGAATAACAAAATAAAGCAATACAAGCATTATGAAATGAAAACAGTTTCATAAAGCAACAGTTTCCAATCATTTCCGATAGAAACTGGTTCCAGCCCTAGACAAGCATCTTCCTTAAACAGTTCAGACTTCACTGTGTTGCGATACTCTTGCCAAACTAACAGAGTCTATTGCCAAAGGAATCTTGACTTTATGAGCTCAGGTATTCGGTTTTTGAAGACTGAACATTATGATACTCTATAAGATGCTCTTACCAATTTATATTTGCACCTATAAAACTGATTGCTGAGCGGAATTAGTCTTTGAGAACTAGGGATTAGGTTTCTACGTTTGATGTTAGATGGTGAATTAAAATAAGGCTAGATGCACAATAAATCGTGACCACGCGAGTGCGTGGAGGCACTCGAAGCTGCCTCGAGCTAATCGCTCCCGTTGCTTTTCTGCCTTTTGATGTTTTAAGGCCTAAATGCACTTACGATCTTTTACGTTTCACTTTGTTTTGACGATTGATTTAATTTGGACTTATCTGGTTTTTAGAATTATTTTATATCTAATTTCTTTCTTATTTTTCCGATTAGCTTTGTAAGTAAATATATTGCTTTTATTAGGGTCGGGTTTTTGTTATAGATGTAGAATCATAAGAATTATAAGAAATAAAACGACACATTAGACCACTGCGACTGTAACAAAATGTTTGCGTAATAAATAAATTAATATCTTGGACATTAACACACAAATTATCTAGTAACATTTAAAGTAAGTATCAGAATCTAGTCTGGACTATAAACAACGATATAGAATATATAATATAATGGTGACTATAGACAACGATATAGAATACATATTGTATAGATTCAAACATCAATTCAAGTATTTTCCCCTTACGGGATTCGAACCCGCGACCCTGGGCACAGCAGGCAGGTTCACTACCGAATGAGCTATCGGGCCGAATTTACCACCGCAAAAATATTATTATTACTGAAATATTATATATTTTTAATAGGCGGTCAACCTTTCTTTTTATGTATAGCCAAGTACTTACATTAATTTGTAACAACAAACGTTACAAAAATATGTATTGCTTCCCTATACTAATAATAAGGCGATTAGTGACATGTTTCTGTAAGGTTATCTAGAATATTATTCCACATGACTGTACCACAATATAGATAGATTTTCCGAGTAATAGAAGTTTTATTATGATACACATTATACTTAGTTGTGTATTAAATTTAATCAATTACCAATTATTTTAACCGTAATTATTGAAGATGAACCATTTTCTATTTGGTATCAGTTAAAAAATTTAATTAAAAGTTGAGTATTTTTTCCACGAATAGATAACATTTTCATTACCATATGGAAATGAGTTAAAGTGCAGTAAAAAGGCGTGTATAATGAATTTATGACATTTATGCAGCCATGCGGGATTACTTGTAATTGCTTTTAACAACCATTATTTCACTGAGTCAATATATATGTCATTATTTTGGTTTATTCTGACTAAATCCTGTAAATATTAATTAAAAAGTTTCAACGTTCCAACTCAAAAAAAGAAAAAAGTGGATATAAATTATGTACCTAGATAAAATATTATCGTATCTACTTCAATGCGCAGTAAACAAAGAAATTGTCCCGATTAATCATTTAAGGAAAAAGTTACCCTTTTAATTAGCGGTGGGAGAACATTTTAATCTGAAGTCGGGATTATAAGCACGGAGCAAGGACTTAAACGATTCAGAAATAATAATTCTTTGGAGTGTTATAAATATGAAAAATACAGGATGTCCTGCGCTCAAGAAAAGGGGAAAATTTATGAGGAACCGGCTGTACCGCAAGCGATAAGATACCTGTGCGATAAATTACGTAGGTACACTGCCACCCAGTATGAAATTATAGATTTAGTTTTTGTTTCAGATCAACGTTGCAATGTCATCGATTTAAAACATGATGTAAACGGTGTAGACCTAATTAGTGTGTTGATGACAGTTAATGTCGGTGAATTTACTCCAAAAGGTGACTTTATTCTTTCAATAAAAATTGGCCTGCGACTTTTCATGCTTACTGACATTATTAAATTATATAGCAATTTGCGGCATCACTCTCCGCATTAAAGTTACACGCACCTCTGAAAGATCCGACTTAATATTACCATAGTAAATACCATAATTACCTACGTGATGGTCACGGCTGCCTCGTTTTTTACTCTTGTCTTAATTTACCGGTGCTTAACCAATGTGTTAGGATAGGTTTTATAAATTATTAAATAGTTCAGTTGAGTTCATTGTAATTTACTTTAAATGGTTTTTGAGTTTATTCGATTCTAATTAGTTGTACATTAATTAGTAGCAATTCGTGTATACGATATTACTCCAATTTTCATTAATATTTTTCTTGTCTATACATTATAGCAATCAATTGGTTTTTCTCCTTGACATCCTGATTTGATATGAGACAGATTTTTTTCTTTTAAATAATCAATCATAATTATCTGGCCCCATTGATCCACTGCTGGGCATAGTCCTCCTTTCTTTCTTTAATTGAGATCTGTAATTTTATTGTATTTCTTTTTTTCTCTATGTCCTCTGCGTTTATTACAATTTTTATATAAGATTATTCCTCATTTGTTATCCGGTCAAGCTTTTAGCATTTTATGGAACCATAAATCAAATTATTGAAGTAAGACAAATAGATAATGGTAAATAAATGTTTCGTCTCAGGTTCTTCGTTGCTTTTAGTGTGCGATAGGGTTAACCGGACGCAGATCCGTGTTTAAGTAGGAAGTAATGTACTAATTGGGCTGTTTCCCTGGCCGAATCGCGGGTGAAGGGAAATTAATGCCCTCAGGAGGATAAATGTGCAATTATTTTTCCGGAAAAATGTTTGTAACGTTCGTGTCAAAAGTTTGTTTTGAGGGCAGGTGCGGCGGAAGAGTTACCGGTGGCGGTAGATGCCCAGCTTTGTTTATGATGTTTTCTTATTTTTATGGTCTAACTTCAGTGCTATTATCTCGGTTGGTTTGCCAATCATCGAAGGCCAACTCGATTGTCAGTTTGTACTTCAGTGTGTGCTATTACCATTAAGAGGTACATTATTTTATTTTTCTTTGGAAGACCAACAGCTGTTGACACGAAACAAATATGGATGGCTAACAGAAAGCCAATTATAGGTCTCCGCTGATAGAAACAGAATTTACAAAAAACAATGCAGATCTTAGACTAAAAATATAAAATGGATAGCAAAAAGATAACGAACGTAATCGAGTTACAACAATCGACTGAATAAGAAACAGTCTTCCTCACAATAAAATAAGTTACAAAGCAATATCATTAAGCAAACATTAACAACAATAAAGCCTCATTCCTTGCTAAAAATCTTCGATTTAGCGCATTCCTCGCTGATGATGACGCGACGCTGGTACAGAAGATATCAAAGTCAAAATCTCTAGATATAATGTTAAAGTTGTTGCCCGCTCGTATATATACAATAGGAAGACAGTTATCAACATCGTTTCCACGTACTTCTTCTACTTGTGGTGCCATCTCTTGGAGGTTCGCTATCATTAGGGATATTTGGAAAATCTAATCTTATAATAGTAATCTCTATTTTCATATTGACGGCCCGATATCACAGTCTGTAGTGAACCTGCCTGCTGTGCCGAGGGTCGCGGGTTCGAATCCCGTATATTTTTTTTAATTTTATAGATTTATTTGCTGTATCTTTCATTTTATGAACATCCGAGTTCATGGGTTAACATTACGTTAACAATTCAAAAGATTGATATGCTTAGAACTTTTGGAAATGGGAACACAAAAATTCTTATCACGTTATCACACACAAAAAAGATGGTTTTTATGGAAAATTAAAAAAAAATCATGTCTGTTTGTAAATGATACATAATACCTACTGTAGTTAGTTGTAATTTCTGTTGGGAACAGTTTTCAGGTATTGTGCATGTTATTGAACATGTTGAATTGTAACAAAGGCTATTGTTGTAAGTAATAAAGTACTGAGTACGATGTCCTTTTCAGAGAGAGTCCGATTTTGGGCGTAGATTTAAATATTTTTAATTTCATCAATCCAATAATTTTTGAGAATTAATCTCAAAATGTTTAATAAAGAAGCTTACCAAGCACTTAGATACACAGGAGGGACAGCCACTCGTATTTACATTATTAATTTGATTTACAAGTGGGGTGGATGTCGGTAATAATTATTTCTGCGTTTTAATTAAGAGCTATGAAATTTCGAAGTTCTTGAGTAGATCATTGCTAGAATGGAAACTTGATTATTATTCATTCATAAATTAACATTTGTTTGAAATATAACAATCATGCCTCAGATCTAAAATTGTTTCTAAAGTCATTCACAATATTTAGGCTACAAAAGATGTATGGGAAACTTCAAGTATTAAGTAGTGAATATAAAATTACAGCCTTAAATAGGTTGGTAGACCCCCTACATCCCGACACATCACTATCAATTGAATGTTTAGCCTAGAACGAATCAATCTAATTCTAGGACCTGTCAAATGTAATTTATTTATCGTGGCCGTTTTTGAGACTAACATAAAAGAATGTCAAATATCTGGTTGATAAAATTACTATGCAAAATATGCACCGAAATCATTCAATCTCAATTAATATCGTTGATTACATTAAGAATGAAACCACTAGTTAAATAATCAGTTTGATTTATAAGAGTCAATAGTGCGAATTAATGGAGCTTGAAAATATTGCAATGCACCAAAACACATTAATATCGAAGTCTCGTGGACGCCACATCAAAAGAAATTGTCCGAAATGTTTGTGGTCAATTTATTTACTAGTGATTCGTTACGGTTTGGGCGGATACTTGGTCCGATGATAAATTGTATACAGTCGCTCATTTTCTTCGGGTACCAAGCTAACAAATAAACAATATACATCTTTCTGCTAGTTGATATAAGAATGAAAATCATTCAATCGGCTTCGGAGATGGTTCCCAACATCTAGATTGAGATGAATTTGAATTTGAACTTTAAAAGAAAGCGGCTTTAAGTCATTTTACAGTGATCGTAGATCGTAATTTTTCTGTGGGATTTCGAATGACACTGCGGATTGACAAATGATTACCAGTCACAGTTCAACAGTTAATTTGTATGTAAATATGGTATTGTTTATTTTTTGGAATTCTTTCATTTTAATTTGAGTTTTTTGGACCACAGTCAAGTCAGGAAAGGAAAGTTCGTTCGTTCGTTGAATAGATGTTTTAATGCAGTTAACAATAACAAATATTGAATAGAATGGAAAATAAACGCTAAATTGCACTCATTTACTGGGTCGGGACGATCAATCATGGCGACCAAGTCATCAGCCAGTTCAAATGTCAAACGAACCTAGGGTGGCAATAAAAAAGAAAAAACTGAGTCGCTATTATTAAAAAAGTGACTGTGACTTTATTTCCATTGTCGATTGCCGATTCGGGATTATTAACTGACTTGCATATTTTTTGTGTTCTAATATTGATAGATTGGTTTTTTCGAGTAGGTGACTTTGCGTGTATGATGTATAAGTGCCGGTTACACTATCTAGGAGAAATATATTTGTGTCAAAATAGCGCAAAATGATAGTCATCGCTAGTCGTCCACACGCAAAGTGAAATGTTTTGTCTGTAGCGGTAGAGCGGGTAGACCATTTTATTCTTTACACGATTCTATTTATTAATTTTGTTTCGGCGATTATTCGACTGACATTCTAATTATTGCACGTAAAGGGTAAAATCGTATTGAGGTATTCGGCACACAAAATGAATAAACTTATTTTCGATGCCCTTTTGTTTTGCACGATTGAATACTGAGGGAAAGAATCTAATTTAATGCAATTGATTTCCTTTAATTTTACGATTTCGTTTGCGTGATCTCGTCCAGTAATAATCTAATAAATTCGTCCTTTGGGAGGGGCGCACATCACTATACCGTAATGACTCTATATTAATCGGTTTTTATTGGTCAATTCGTTGATACATTTCGTTTTCCATTACTGTTTTATAGATATGTTCGTGTTTGGTTAGTTATATCAAAATTGATTGTGACTTTTATTATTAAAATTATGATTGATTGAGTAATTCTCAAACGAAACAATTTTAATTTCTTTAAATCTTTTATATTGTTCCCATATTCAACTTCTCATAGCTGATACAGTTTGATTTGGTTGAGCTTTATTAAAGAAGCCGTGGTTATTTAACATATCTGATTAATAAATCGGAATCGAATAGTAACATTATTGTGCGCAGTGTAAATGTGCCAGTGCGCGATGGGAATGCGCGTTGCCAGCGAGCGAGATCGCGTGCGAGCGCACAATATCGTCGGAGTCAAGCGGCTCGACGCTACCCCATATTTTAACAACTGTCCTAATACATCTTGCAATGTTGTTTTTAACTGTTTTTGCCACATTATTGTTTGTTCTTTTGTTGCCAAGTTTACTTTTAATTTTTGTATTCCATTTTTTGTTGCCAGTAATTTGAAAAAATTGTTGTTTGTTGTGATTGATTGTTCACCAGAAATATACATCTGTTATTTTTATATTATTTTACATGTTATTGATATTATTGATACACCATAGGTTTAGAATAAGTTTAATAAAGTGAATGTTAATTTAAGTGTTTAGCTTTCAAATACACCTAAAAAGTTAATTGCATGTAAATTTATCTGTGTTACCCTCCATGCCAAAATTTTGAAAGTTTTCAACGAATTGGATCGATTTTTTTCTTCATTTCAGGTGCCTGTCAATGAAAGCGCCCGACAGGTATGTTGGTATCTCGCTCGCGCCGCGCGTTCGGTATCGTTCGGCCGGGTTCGGTAGCGTTCGGAAACGTTCGGCGGCTCGGCCGGCCGGCCGTCGGCCGTCACTCGCAAGCCTGGGGTAGCCTGGATGACCACACGACACACCCGCAACGCAGGATTAATACAGTATTATTTTTCCAACAAAATTGCTTATCGATGTGTTTTATTTCTTTTACAATTTGGTTTGAACCGCAAAATTCCGCCTTTTAAGGTAGGTCCCATTTCATCTGCCATTGGAATTTAAATTTGATCGATAATTTTACTCAATCATTTTTATGCTTGATTGGATCGTGACTCAGTCTATATTCATTTGATTGCAAGTGTTTAAGTGGTGTGAGTATTTACTGTATTAAATGTAATTGGAATTGTGGGTGAATTGTTAGTTGTCGTTATTTTGGTTCCAGGTTACACCCTTGTCATTCTATACCTAAAACAGTCCCCTACGAATCACAGATAAATTTACAAACCGTAGTATCGAATGTATGCATTAGTTTGTTTAGTTTTTAGCATGATTGTGACTTTATTTGTTTTATCAGCGGAAAAGGTGTGATCGTCTTCGGGTAAGTAAAAAACCTTTTAACCAAAATTAGATCAAAACACTTCAAAGAGTATCCAAAAACTACTAAATAGGACGAATTTCTATAAATGTTACTATTACAACACGCATGACCAGCGACGTGTACCAAACCGATCCTGTGACAAATGTGTCATCATCATCATCAAATCGTAAAGGATTTAACGCCTCCGTTGGCACGCTCCTTTTGTTGGCTGCATAAAGCCGACCATTAACATGTTTGATAAAACGTTGGCACAAAAAGAGACTGTGGAGCTACCGTAGGCGCCCCGCCGAGAGGCCACGGTGCCTGCTGTGGTACTTATAATGGAACACAAAGGAACTGCATGTTACGCCGTATAGTTTTGGTTCATCATTGCGGATCTTGAGTGGTCTTGTTAGCGTTGGGTTGTAGGACAGATTAATATTTGGCGGTTTGTCATTGATGTAGATTGCAAATAACTAAACGTTTTGCTAGCATGCTATTTGTATTGCGTAATCTAATCGACCTAGATACCCAACTATTTTGTTTTAATCGTAATAAATGGAAGAAAAAAATTGGCTGTTCGATCGAAATATCCTGCTAAGCACTGCGTGAATTTTTAATTATCTTGAGGCCTAACAATTTTGTAGACATACTTATCGACTGAATGACTTTAATGGTTTAAAAGAAGTATAAATGACTGCTCTGTGTATAATACTAAGACATTATTTCTTTTGTCATTCTCAGCATAAACTTTTTAAACAGATCTGTGTCATATCAGTGCATAACTATGAATATTAATCCTGAACAGTAGCTCCTTTAAGGGTATTAAGATAAGTAGAAATGTCATTTAAAATTCATATCACTAAATATAAATTGATTTCGTCTTTCTTGCTACCGAAGAGATCACTGGTCACGGAGCGTTCGAATAATGTGGAATTATAATAAGATATTCTGTAAACAGCCTTTGCCCGAAAGACAATCGTTGGTAGTTACCAGAAATAAAGATTCTTTTCCAAATTATTTTATGGCCTACACTCAGTTTTAAAACATTTTTTTAATTTATTATCGATATCTAAGTATTTCATCTATGCTATCAGTAGAGCTATTTTGAACAGTATTTTTTAAAAGTGATTCGCATATTATGAAATGACTGACCGACTTTCATTAAATTGAATCAGGAAAATTAATTATTTCGGACTAGAATAGGTCCACTCGAGTGGATCTTATTTTGTTTTTACATGCGAACTAATTACAAACGTTCAATTAAACTCCAACTATTTCACATAAATTCAATTGATATAGAGCTAATAGACAAAAAAGACAAAAGGCCGAATATTTTGTAACACAAAAAGAAGAAAATTTAATAAAACATGAATACGACGTGAACCCTTCCAAATGTTTTCACTTTTCAGCAAAGCAAACGGCAATCACAACAAAGGATCCGTTTACATTCTAACGCCTTTTAAACTAACAAAGGCGGGATTCAAATAAACACTGAATCGTTAACCCTTTGCTTTGACCGTCGGTGGGCAATTTTCACGGAAAACGGAATGGAAATGATTTTGTAAAGGGTCCCAAGTCCCGACACCTCGGCGCTGTGGTTCTGACAATGGACTTATTATCAAATCACATTATTACTTGTGGGTAGACTTCACGGTTATGCATCAGAATTTCTTCTTCAGCGTATATACGAGTTTCCTCACTACGTTTTTCTTCATCGTCTGAAAATTTTCAATATTACGACAATTTATAATCTGCTTTATGGTATGCACGCGTATGGTGGAGTTTATCTTTAACCTCTTTGAGGGTAGGCCTGTGTCCTGCAGTGGGACGTATATAGATACGTTGATGATGACGATTATTACTTTTTAAAACCTAAATCAAATTACCTAATTGCGAAAATATAATTGCGAATAAATTGTATGTTATCTTCTTTTTCTTCCTTCATTATAGGCTATTAGGGTATGGGAATTAGACCAAGGGCTACATCAATTTGAATAGATATATATCTTTTGTCATCATTTATGTCAGCATTGAAGCGAACATTCGATTAATTATACAAGTCCATACTAGATCTATAGATAAATCTGTATGATAATATCCTTGATATTTATTTATTTATTACAAGTACGTATTCTTCTTCTATCGAGTAGATGGCATGTCATTCTAAATCTTTCAAGCCCAGTATTCAGAGTAATAACAAAATTTTCCAAAGTCTTTAATCTAATTTGTTTTGTGTTATTGAGTTGATAATTTGGAGTCCAAATTTTCCATAGTCAGCATAGCATAAGCATATGCTAACGACTATATATTCCCCGAAGAGTCAGAGATATTCTGAAACCTCAGAACATCCACGTTTCACTAGTAGTACCGAAACTCTGTCCAGGGCTGCAATCGCGGTAAATATTCGGTGATTGAACCGTGACTGGACTACTTACGAACCATACATTTTGACACATTTGGTATTGCGCTAATCGCGGTATAGCTCATAACAGCCGTTAGAGCTGTTTTGACAGATCGCCCAGACTGCTTAAAGGCAGTGAAGTTACATAGAGTTTAGCGCGATGCGGAATTCAGCACATTTGAATAGTAATTGGATTGCAATGTGATTAGAACTGAAATTGGATAATAATAGAACTTCGATGTTTTATATTAGCGCAATCGGTCTCCAGTGTGACGGGGAGTGAGCCCGTCGACACTTATAATGGACAGCAGTGGTACATGGTATTTTCCATAATTGTTCCTTCCAAATAGTTTCACAAGTGATTGATATCGAGTGGTATCTAAATAGCACCTTTCTTCACGTCTCACGAGCAGCGCTTGTATCACGGAGGTGTCCATTTGTGCAACACGCTTCGTTTAATCTGGCTCTTTGTGTACAAATGTGCAGACATCTTATTTCATCCAAGTATCTGAAAGACAGCAGGCTTGTTGCTGTGAATTCACACGAATTGCTGAAGTTAGAAAAACAATATGCTCGTTTCAGATCAAATTATATAAACTTAATTTTATACTAGTTTACTAGTTTAGTGTACTACAACCCACCAAAGTTTCATCACAATCGGACGAACTGTTTATTTAAATGTACACACGGCGACACATCAAGCTACACAAAACCAACATAAGCTGGCCCCGCGGATGTTGCATAACGTATAACGCCGCGCGGCCAGTTTATTTTGGTACATATAAAAAATAGGAGATTAATAATATTTACTCGTGCAGAAAAAAATTTATCCGTATTACTTAAATTTAAACTTTACAAGTTGTCAAAATTTTACATTCGAATATGAAAGCTAACATGCAGCATAATTTCATTGCAGTGCAAAAAATTGCGTATCTTGCTTTTAGTTACGAATTTAACAAAGAACAATTATTTTGACTAAGTTTACTACCAATATTAACAGCTAAATAATAACAACTAAAATACCGTAGTCGTATCCACATTAGCTTAGCTAGCTAAGGTGTGGTCACATCTCAGCTCAATGTCAACCCGCTTTGATCTCCGCCGCCCTCCTCGCCCCCGCGATCACGCCACGCCGCCTGAACAATGGCTATTCTCTTAACACCTTGTTTGACCACTTTATTGTTTTAATGTTAATAGTTTCTCCATTTGTCTCTTTTATTAAGCTTCTACGTGTAGGTTAAATAAGAGGAAGCACAAAGAAGTTGACTTGCTCTTAAGGAAAGGATTAAGGAATGGATCAACACCAGAAACTTTAAAAAATTTTTACTTTTATTTATACACCGTGGAATGAAGCTGGAACAGGGTGCTTCAGACGGTCAAACTGAACAACTTTTGCTATTGGACCACCTTTGAAATTGCTTAAACCAGCTGTTTCACACATTATTGTCCAGAAGCTATTGACATTTGTTATTTGATAGCAGATATTTTTTCGTGATTTTGATTTTGGCTCCACAGTGAAAGTTGTTCACTTTGATGGTCTGAAGCACCTGTTCCGACTTCATAACAACCCCAATTCTATGGTGTATATGACAAATCGAGCATTGACATTCTGTAAATGGAGGTAACAGTTCGAGGAAACAAAAACGTTTCAATAACTGTTGCCAAAAACATGTAAAACCAAATATTGAAAATCCGCTACGATACGATGACGGTATGCCTTTAATTTCATATCACACTGATTCTAATACCTACCTAAAGTAACTTAACGCAACATTCGCGTTTGTATGAAGATTGTCGTGGTGGCTAGTAACTCCACTTATCGTGTAGTCGCACAATACCAATATCGGTGTAATCCCAGTCTGGGTTAGACTTATTTGTACCAATGTATTTTTTTTGAATTTGTGTACAATTTGTAACGACACACCACTAAAGAAAAACATCGAGAGAAATCTTGCATATGTTGAAGAAGTAATGCTGGGCACGCTTCGTAGACTAAAGCTGATGCATCCTCACAATGAGGACGTAAACAGGCATATAATGATGCTATTAATTAACAGCAACATTAGATACTGACGATATCTACACAGTGTTATTTTAAGTTCTCTTTCCATGTTGAACTTTTAGGAATCCAGTTGTGCTTAAGTAATTTGAATAAAACATAATTTCTAATAAAGCTAAACGTAGTGGTTATTGTAACTATTGTCCTTGGTTAAAAACGAATAACCTAATTCGATAAGGTAGGCATACTCATTGAAATGTGATTGGTCGAAGCGTCGTTAATTCAATTGTCGATTCATTACAGTGCGCGGTGCCTACACAATTGAAGGTTATTTGGTAGTATTCTACTTCAACCAAAATGCCTATCCAATGAATTGCTTGATAGAAATCTGTACAATATCTAAATGGCTCGAGGCGTCTTACTTAGTATTTACTGTTTCATTAAAAAAATTGAATGCCGATAGAATTACAACTGCTACTAATCATAAACCCGCCTTCTTGAAACTCTAGCTTTACCTTTCGTTACAAGATTAATGTAGTAGCGCAAACAGAACAGTTATTATTGTTTCATTGCCCACTGCCTACCCTCCGGAGGTGCTAACATGTGCATCATGTGAGAATTCTTGTGTTCATTGAGGCCTTCTGCCAATTATGTCATGAATGGCCGGTGCGTTGCTCTGGCCGCTAACCGCACTCACCCACTTGTGCGCAGAGGCGTGATGAGAAACGGAACGTGAACTTTCCCTCTCGTCACTATACCCCAACTCCATGTCCCGGTCACTCTAGTAGACAACGCTCCACGTGGGAGCAAGAGGCTAAACCAAAAAGACGTGATAAGGGTGGTCATTGGTCATCCAGTTCACAGTCACGCGTCATCTACTGCTTTGGGTACGATGCGATGGACATTTAAGTCCTAAAGGCTTATCAATTCTTCTTTTCTTTTACCTAAATTCAGAGAGACTTCAGTTACTTGAAACTGAATAAAGTTTGAGATGCACCGACGAAAATCAAATTCAGTACAACATTTACAGCATATTTCAAAGCGTCTAAGACAAATGAATCTATAAAATTAATTGGACAAGTAATCGAAAACTCAGAAAGAATTTCTTCATCTCTGCTGTAGGGGAGCGGGAAACAAATGAGGGGCGGACATTGAATAATTCGATTTCCTTATTTGCACCAATCAATATCTTATAAGGGAATTCGATATCCTGCTAAAGCAAAACTTATTTGATTGATATTTAGGCATTGATACTTATTTAACTTCGTGCCATATTAAGAATATCCAACAAAAAAAATTCTTTTAATGGGATCAAGGAAAATCGTGTGTTTGCTTATGTTACTTGACTCAAAATTGAAAAGTAAACTCAGGTGCAAGAGCATTATAACTAAATTTCAAGTGATCCCCTCAAACAGTTAAAGGGTGGCGTAGCTGGAAGCAGTGCGGTGGAGACGGGTGGTCGCAGACGGCATATTACTTGATATAATTGCATTTGCTACCAACCTCGCTGACGTTTCCGCCAGCTATCTAACGCTGGATCTTATAGACAATCGAGTTAACAACACAAACCACCCTCTGGAATAAGACACCACTGATGAGAACATTTAGCTTTCTGATTGGTTTCTTAACCACAGCAGCAAGACGTCAGCGCAGCAAAATCTTGAGGAATCTGTTTAAAAGTCAACTTTAAACCCAATAAGCGAAGCACAGTATCTGATTAATTAAGGAGCAACTTTGCTAAAAATAAGCTCATATTAAATTTTGTCCGTAATACTGTCGGCTACTTATTTAATTCCGGATATAAAATTTCTGTGATTGAGCCCCAGCGGGTGGGGCTGAGGGGCGTGAATTCCAACAAAATTAGCACCAGGGGTCGAAATAAAAAAGCGAAGGAAAAATTTAATGAACAGGAAAATGCTCCTTTTTGCAGCTATTCCATCTATTTATCTACATCGGGATGCCCATTACCTTGCTAAGAGAAAAGTTTACATTTTTAATTTAATGATTCCACTTTGTGGAAGTTGGGCGGGTTTCGGCGAGATCTTAATTTGGGGATTTCTGAGGCGTCTCGTTTTGTAAATATTATTCCTTTAATAAGACCTCACGTCGAGGGGTGCTCGCTTCGTCTCCGTGATTACGACTCTCTTTGCGAGCTTCATTTTGGACCTCGTCATTTTGATTGGCGCTAATGAAATTTTTCCTACTCCTCGCCATTTTCTTGTTCTTGACAGAATAATTTTCGACATGAAACATTTCGTGTAATGTCACTAACACACCCTCTAAACATTTACTGGAGGTAATTTCGCGACATCTGAGACGTTTTTTCATCTTCATTTTTGCTAATGCAATTTGTTACTTATCTCTTTCCCGAGTGCGTGTCCCATCTGTAGTAAAATTTCTAAATCGCCAAGTCTCAGCTGTGTTTGCGATGGCGATGACGTTTCGCTTTTAGCGGCTGTTTTAAAATTGAATATTTGATGCCGCACTCCCTTATGACGAATCCGCAGCGGGCGGTAAGTACCCGATTCCGTGGCAGATAATTTTTTGAATGTCTACTAACGGCTGCCAACCATTACCCTTAGTCCCCGTGTGCTCGTAACACTTGACAATGTTCATTTGTTTTGATATTAGTTATGTTACGTTACACTGCTGACTTTACTTTCTAGTGATGAATTTTCTATAGATGGCTTTCTCTTTGCTTTCCGTATACTGTTATTATGGACATATTTTCTTAATAATATAATTGTTTATTGCTTTGCACTGCACTCTACAGTTAGCGATGATTTCACACGGACTGACAGACACAATTATTAGCGAACTATCTTCTATCCGATTACGTGACTTGATAACGAATAGCGAAAGATGGATAACTTTAACGGTAATTGAAATGCTCTTTCATTTTATTGAAAAATTTTATTCAAATGAAGAATATTTGCTACTGTTTTATTTTATGTGAGTGTTTTTGAATAAAATACATTCCCATTACCACCGTCCTTATCAAATATCAGTGAATGGTACTCAAAGGTATCCATTATAAATATAAATGGTAACAGCTCAGTTCCTTTCTAATTACATAGATAAACGACTTCAATAACAGTTGGCTTATCACATTCATATGTTTGGAATCTAATTGGAATTTTGCATGTTGATATGCGGACTCTTTATTGGTCGATATTATGTTTGCTTTCAGATATTGATAGTTGTATTTCATATTGTATCAGATGAGTAATGATAAAATAGTGATTGTATTGTGCAACATTGATTGTAATTACCTACATGTTCGCTATAATATATATTGTGATGCCGTGTAGTTTCAGTTTGTAATAGAATACCTCATTTCATCTCGTGGGTATCATACGGGACGACTTAGGACTAGCCTACTACACACATGATATACACATGACGATACGACTTCATTCCATCCTGAAATACTTTATATGCTAAAGGTACATCCCTTGGGTGGCAAAGTTTGAGAACACCTAGAAAAGGATTGTGGTCGTGAATTTAAAAAAATGTACACGTTTTGCATATTAGGTTTCTATGTTTGTATTTCAAATGGAATATTATTCTTTTTCGGACATGTTTTTTTGTCTTTATCAGTAGGTGCGTCTAGAACAAATTAAAGTTTAATGCAAGGTAAACAAAACGTGATATCATTCCTTATCTCATATAGACGCCAAAGAAAAACAAGTTGATTTATATAGCACCAATGCCAGCGAGCAAAAGTACGAAGTTTAATCAAGAATATAAAATGATATTTATGAAGTTATCATTTCAATATCATTAATTATTCCCTTTCCTAACATACTGATGATGAATGACTTCATTAAACGATTACTTCAAATTGAAATTATATAACACCTGTCCAAATGTGGACTAACAGCGCAACCACAAATTAATTCTTTGACACGAACTCTGCTCCAATTTGTCAAAACTATGATCGTATTAATACGTCAGAATGCCAAATTTGCATTTAAATATTTATGATAGAAAGATAATTTAGGAAATTACAGTTATTTTAATAGAAATTATAGCTGCAGAGGTCGGGTCGATAGGGGTCGGTTTTTTACGAAAACATCTGTTGTGGAGATCGTATGAGTTTTTTGTTATTTTAAAAGGAGACATGATGGATCAGTTTCAACACGTATTCGTCGGTTCCTTTGTTGCTTGGTTTATGGCTTTGTAATGTGTTTCTTTGTTTGTTCAGTACGTGTTACAGTTGCTTCCAAAGTTTGTGAAAAAATATCGTCTTGCCGTCTCACTGATCTGAATGATTTTGCCTCTAAAGGTGGATTTAGTCCAAACAAAACAAATACAGAGTTAGGCTAGAGCATATATGTAGTACCCTTATTGCAAAAACCAACTATCTGCAACCAACTATCTTGATTTTTCTATCAAATCTAGTCAGTTTTCTTCAATTATTATCCTGTTTAAAGAAACTAGAATAATTCCATATTTATAAATAACCATGAATATATAAAATAAACGTTATTATAATATATTTTTGTGTCGTCAAGCTTTCAAGTGCTTAAATCTCAAAAAACATTTTGGTTAAATTTTGGGTGCAGATAATTGGTTTTTGCAATAAGGGTACGATTTGTTTGATTGAACAGAGAGCTAGAACGGGAACCAGAGCATTATTTTGTAATCTTTTAGTCAAAATGAAAAATTGTTGAGTCTTGTAAAAAATTAAGGGAACTAGAAAATAAAGAAACTAGTTCTTATAAATATTTCTTCTTGTCGCTTTGTCGTAAAAATTGTAATATATAAAAACGTGGAATCTGGTACGATTATAATACAAACTCTAATAACAGTATAACAACAAATAATAAAAACCCGTCAAGTTAGTGTCGGGCGTGCGCTATAGATCCCGGAGAAAACACATTTTTTAGGTAATATTGTATGGTGCTACGGAACCCTCCGTGCGCGAGTTCGACTCGCACTTGGCCGGTTTTTTAATAACACTCAATGGTAAAAAATCAAAGTGTTTAATTCTACCTTATTACTAATATTCTCTGTTTAAATATAATAAAAGGGGTTTCAACACGAAATTCAATTACAACCAGATTAAAGGACAAAAAGTGACATTGTGCAAAACATCAGCAAAAACCTAAGACATCTTAGCGACACATCTTTTGTATAAGTGTGGGAGTGTTTCAATATTTCAAGAGTGTCCTTTAAAAACCACCGTTGCGTGTTTCTAAAATAGGATTTAGTGCAGATTGCCGGTGGAGTAAAGGTTACATAATCTTATCTTTTAAGTAAAAAAGGATCAGTTTGTCGTTTGAGATTTCTTTTAAATTCCATTACAGAACCACACGTGTGATGTTCAAAGGATTTCAGACTTTAGGATTTTGCTGCTAGACTTGTTTTTCTTCTTAATCGTATTAGTTTATTGTTAACTTATGTTTTTTGTGTTGAGTTATCTGTCGACATGCAAAGCTTTTATTTTTAGCCCATAGACTCGACATTTGGCATTTCTCTTTCGGTGTTGACAGTAAAGTTGTACTTTAAAATCATCATTAATATGTATTTACTATGTTTTTATAACTATATTACCACTATTGTTTACACTTAGCTAATTAGACACAGGCCTTTTTGACACTTATGAATTAATGATTAGTAACGACAAAAATCGGGAACAAAATCCATCAAACTAAGTAATTTAATTCAAAACGTATCCATTTCTTTTTTGCAAACAAAATAATAAAGGCACATTTATAGCGGTTACAGAGAGGCGAAAGTATACTGCAATGAAGTATAGAAAAAAAAAGAAACGAGCAAGAGTTTTGATTGATCACCGACTCCGAGCAGTTTTTTGTGTGAAATTAAAAACATGGACTGGGCATGCGTTGGATTAAAGAGGAATTTCAGTGCACCAATAAATAGGGACCCAGCCCTTTGTTATCCAAAACAAATTAAAAAAATTATTTTTCTTTTTCAAAGACGCAATTTGACATTGATTTCGCATTATGAGTCTAAGTAATCAACGTTTATATTAATGAGGAAAAAGCTATTCGAATAGAGAAACATTTCATGAAAGCTGTTCTAAGCTCTATTCAATCAACACATAACACAACTAAATTTGAAAGCAACAGAAACGAATATCAACATAGGAACCGCAATACAACCGCAAACGAGTAATTAAAGCATCTATAATATATTAACATTATGCATACTAAATTCATGGGAGACTTAGTGGAAATGTTAACAGGAATGGTTAGGGAGATGTGTAACACCCAATACCGCAAAGGTAAAGCGTAATAATAGGACCTATTTGGAGCTTTATGAACGATCAAAATTGCAGGAGCACGTGTATAAAATACACTTTGCAAAGTAGATTTAAATTTTAATACGAAGCTCTCAGTCGAGGGTTGTAAGTAATGTCTTGGCGTTGGAATTGAGTGGAAGTGCCTCTTTCTCTTCGCAGTCCGCTCCTTGGTTACAGTTTTGTATTGGTCTCAAGTCTTAAAAGAAAATGAAAAGGAATTTACGTTTCTGCAATTAGGAAATTATTGAGAATTGAAGATGTTTCGGATTTAAAATCGATAAAATACATCTATATCTAAATTTGCCTTTAATATGAGGACAGCAGGTAAGTACTAAGATACCGTTAGCACTATGCTGGAGATTGAGTGGAAGAAATTTGTGTTTTTAAAATATCGCAGTCAGTGCCCGCGCCCGCGACCCTCGCGAGGGATATCCACGCTAAGTGTTCGGACTCTGAGACTCAGGTGTCGACTGCGGCCGATTTCACAAGACAATGCTTAATAATTTCATTTCGCCATTACGGGCGGCCATCTTTGCCAGTCGCACAGTTAGAGGGCATCGCCGCACCCCTCCACGGCAATTTGCATTGTAACTCGGACCACGTAGAAGGCCCTAACTGCCATACCACCACCTCCTAACTCTTGAATATATAATTTTGTAGCTTTTATTAACAGCAACTTTGCGTGGGAATTGACGATAGCCTTCCGCGGCGACTGTTTATTGTGGACGATAACTTGCTAGATTTATTTTATAGATCGACTAGAGAAATTGTCCTGGACGTAAGGGTTGGTTCACGGTTCGCTCGGACGCTTTTATACTGCCAATAAAGAGGGCCGATGCATGGAGGGCCATTAAAATATTTGTTGGATTTATTTGGCAGCGAGCTTGTTTTGTTGAAATGTTTATTGGATCCCAATAACTACAATGTTGCGTAAATTAATTAACTACTTAATCATGCGTGTTATAATTTTTTATCTAATTGAATTCATTTTGAAGGTATAATTTTAGAATCGATTAGCATACAATAAAGTCAATGGAAATGTAACGGAAATAAAAGGTAGTTATCAAACGACTCGGTGTGGATGTAACCATAATTGCTTTCCCGACCCGGGCCTTAATGTAAAAGTTTGCAAGACTTAAAAGTTTGTTTTGGTGCCTATAAATTAATGTGTTTGTATGTCTCCGCTCCCGTTTAAGATCATTTTACAACTTACGGTATGTTTGGACTTTTCGATTGAGTCGTTAATTTGTTTCTTTATTTATTTCGATCATTATAGTCTTTATTGAGCCGTGGTGGTCCAGTGGCGAGTAACCTTGCCTTCCGTGCAGGAGTACGATTTGTAACACCACTGGCTTTTCGGTGAAGGAAAACATCGTGAGGAAACCTGCATGCTTCAATTTCGAAGCATGTATTGTACCCACTGTCGATTATGTGGCTACGGGCTCACTCCCCGTCACACTGGACAGGGTTTCGGTACTACTGGTGAAACGTGGATGTTCTGAGGTTTCAGAATGACTCTGACTACCCCCTCGGGCAATATAGTCGTGAGCATATGCTATTATGCTATTACGGTCTTTGAAACAAATCTTTTTTCTGCAGGAAGTTAATGTGATAAGTGTGAAAAGGACTCTCTCTCTTCTCTCTAAGTATATAGAGGGTGAAATTGATATCAATAGCATCCTTTTAAACTAAGAGTCTACCTATCAAACTGAACAACTTTTACTATTGGAGCAAACCGATCGGAGCGAAAAAATATATCTGCTATTCCATACTAAACTGCAACGCCTACTCGACTCAAATGTATGCAACTGCTGTTTTTTTGTTGTTGCTTTGATCAGTTTGCTCCCATAGTAAAAGTTGTTCAGTTTGATGGGTAGACTCTTAGTTTAAAAGGATGCTAATGATATCAATTTCACCTCGTATATTCTGTGCCTCGTTTATCTAAGTTGTAATGTCAACATCATCATCAGCGTATCATCTTTATTGCCGAACAAATGCATCTCCCATGGCGTGATACAAAGATATCGTCGACCTTCCTCATCCAGCCTGTTACAAAATATACTATCAAACAAATAAAAGAAATCGAAGCAGTTAGTCGGTTCGGAAGTCGTAATTTATAAACCAGTGAACCCAGAACGAGGAAACGCGGAAATATTGAGCCCCGGTGCCGAATAAATTGTGCTTCTAATTCTTATGGCGACTTTTAGGGGAATGTATAATTCCATTTCGTGTTTCCAACTCTTTAGGGGGTCGGAATATCGACATTAATCGGTTTTGAAAGGTTTCTTGTAAAGGAAATGTCTTAATGCTTTTCTTTGTTCTTGCGGCTGCAAGAGTTTTGGTGGTGTAGCATAGTGGGGTACGTCGAGTAAAGAATTCAATTTACTAACTTTTATGTCGCCGACGTTTATCTTTCTTCTTTATTCATTTCATCAAGATGTACCTAAATTGGATAAGTAAGTACATACAGGGTGTTAGGGTAAACAGTTGCATTACTTACTTGCAGTTGCATTAGTAGTTTATTCCGAATGCGTAAATGTGTGCTGCAAACAAACGAAGTGACATTTTCAATACTAACCAATTAAAATCAATGAAATTTTTCAGAAACAATCTAAAAACTAATCTCTATGTTTGTATGAAGATAGGTTTTCTTTAAAATATACAGTGCTAGGATTAATTTAAGATAGAGTATGTAAATATAATAGTATGGAAATCTTTGAGGCACTTTATCTTTAAAAATATAAATTTTTACGCAAATCTGACTTTATACAAACAGAGATTAGTTTCTAGATTGTTTCTGAAAAACTTAATTGACTTTAATTGGTTAGTATTGAAAATATCACCAGACTTCGTTCCCTAAGAATTCTATAGCAAATTCGCAAAAAAAATTGTTGGACTTTCCGTACTAAATACACTAATCGAACGTTTGTATGAAATGTCGACATTTTTTAAGCGAATATCCCTTATGTTCCTTTGGGAAAGTATTCAGTATCACGAGTACAATCACCCATTAAAGCAACTGTCTACTCCAGCACCCTGTATAAAACCTGAAATACTAAACATTTATTATTGATACAGTGTTTATAGTTTTGATAGCATCTAGCAAAACGGAGTTTTTCGATTTTCAACACAATTTATTAACTGGAACATAACTGGCATTCCCACACAAGTAATGAAGTGCCATTGTATAGAATAAAGTGCTGGCGTCATAGGGGCATCTTATCCATGGAGGATATTGACACTCTTCTCCTCGAAGGCCTTTGTTTCACCACGTGTTGGATTACTTGCACGTGTGGACTGCGCTTTATGTATTGTTCCTGTTAATTATTAAGCTGTTGATTTCATTGAAGAGAGTAAACGGGGGTGGTATTTCTTATCAGAGTTTCGAGGTCAAAAAATGTTGTTCATATCTTCGGTACGAATGTGCCATGACGTTAATACAACATGTTAATGAATTAACGCAAATCTAGAAAGTAGTTTGTTTACAATCGAGAGCAGAATCGGTATTTTGTTTTTCAAAATATTAAATAATTAGATCGTAAATTTTAAAATTTACTGAACTCGATCTCAAGCACCAGCACACTCACCCTACTTACTACCAAAACAAGATTCTTAATATGTATATAAGAGCACGTTAGCGTTTTCATTCATTGCTGAAATGATAACAAATCATTTTTGCCTGAAAACTTAAAATGCGAATAACTTTAAATGTTAACTATCAAAATAATGAAATTATTGTTTCAATCTAATGATTTTGTTGCAAATCAGTTGGGGTGTATGAGGTTTTGCGCTTATTCTTTAACACGTTGTATAAGCATAAGCTCACGACTATATTTAACCATAACACAATCATAGAAATATTAATTACTAATATAATACGATTCCTACGAGTTATTATACCATCATATTCTTATACATAAAGGTACCTACATTTTGACTCATTTTTGTTTAAACCAAAATTGAAGTAAAAGGCCATGTAGCAAGTCCAAAACGATTACGTTTTTAAATCAACTCTTTGAGTTACAAACTAAAAGTTTACTAATCAATTGCGAGTAGGATTGTGTCGCGAATTCGCGACAAAGTTGAAAGCTAATCGCGCGGGAGTCGTTGGCGCGTTATAATTAGTACAAATCGACTGCGCGGAGCCGATCTGATGTAGAGCTTTCAACTTTTAGACACGAACTTTTTATTTATTGACTTTTTCTCTTCACAGGCGCATAAAATAATTTATGGTAGTTTAAATTGAATATCATTAGTTTATGTAACTTTTCTTTTTGTTTTGATAGGCTAACTGGTCTTTTGGTTACGAAAGCCACATAATATAAAAAACGGGTAGGCTCTATCAGGAAACTAGCCGCGGTGGAATACGTGAAACGTTTTGTACCGAGTAATGGCTTCTATCCTCTAAATGATGGTAATAAAATAATACCGGTTGTTGCTATACTTCCAAAGAAGTAAGAGATCTTGTCATAATATATTTCGTTACTTACTGACCAAAATGAAAGACATTTGGCGCTAATTTAAAAAAATCTTAACAAAACAATATTTAGCATTTAGTTTGATTACTAAAGAACTAACGAACTTTAACTTTGACAAAGTATTATTGATTGGTTTGATTGATTGATAACTTATTGTAAATTACTACAACGGTCATATCTAAAGCTTCAAACATCTATAGCAGAGGCATGGAATCCGTAATCTCGCAAGTTAATAGATTCTATAATTCATCGAGACGCGTCTGAATCGATACGAACGATTGATGGCGCCTGTATCGAGTTGAGACTGACGAGATACGGGACTTGATTCGGGACGCGATGGGTTGCGGGACTTACGCATACAATAACTACAGCGGAAGGATAACATAAATGTGTAGCTGTGCTCTGAAAGACTAAGAGTTTTAGGTATTTTAAAACATTTGTTTCAACAGTCACTTGTTCACCTTATTTAGTTTCAAGCACTTTAACAACTAATTTTAGAGTATTAATAAAATGTGCAATGGCCTAGCTTTTGCTTTTTACAAACCGCATTTGATATTTCACTATCGTCGGAGGTCCGTCCTGGTTGCAGCCTGACACTATGAGAGAGGAGGATGGGGTCTAGACAGGAGCTCAAAATCATTTCTTCTTCTTAGAAGAAGAAGAAGAAAATCATTTCAATGGTGGCGGACAAAAGTAGATCGCTATCGAAAACAGCGGCAGTGGTCCAATAATCTCTTAGGTTATCTTTTGTAAAAAATGTGTTTAATTTGTATTTAACTACACTTATTTTGAACTCTCTGGAAAAAACGCGAATTAAACAACTGTGTTTTTTATGTCACCTTCCTCATCGTACCTAATAAATCCTACGAGTTTTTAAGCAGTGCTTCGAAGCGATTATCCGCGCTTCAGTATTGTTAAAACTCCGATACACATTTTATAAGAAATATCCGTTTTATCCGTCCACTTCTTTGTGGTCACATTCCAATGATCGCTTCAGTGACGCCGCGTTACAACGGGTTGAATTGATTTTTTATTTAATTACGAAAGATACGCATTCAACAAGTCTATTTCATATCAATCAAATTGTCTATACTTTTACAATAGACACATTGCGTCGAATCATGCGATGCTTTGGTACAATTAATGTTCGCATTAATAAGGACTAACACTCGTATTCTTAGTTGCTTTCCTAGCTCGAGATTTCCTCCACTAGAGTTGACGTCCAACGGTCCAATTCGTCAAATTGTATATCAAAAATGTTGGAGGAGTTGTGATGCTATGAGTAAATTCATTCCCATCTGAAGTAAAATAGGCGCCTAAGATGTCGAGTTGCGGAAAATGAGCCCGCTCAATCAATACCAACTTCAAAAAAAGGTCTTCAACTCGAGAAATTCCCTCCGTCGAATCGAATAAGAGTGAAGGAAAGAAATCATATTCAAGGTACCTCGCGACCTACCTTAAGATCTCCTTCGCTAAAGCGTAGTTAAAATAGGAAACAAATAAAATTAATATCTTGGTAATTGCCATATAGATTATATTCTATAGAAAGTACCAGCATCTAGCCCGGTCTGATATGTATTATGATGACTGAATAACGATATAGAATGCATAATGTAGATACAAACATGCATGATTCATCATACAAATAATGGAACATAATAATAATTGTAGTTTACTTAATTTTAAACATCAACAAATTTTTATTTGACTTCCTTCCTCCTTCTATTACTGAAAAGGTATTCAGGTCAAACAACAACAAATACAACAGTGGAGGAACCTAGAGATTATGTCTGAAAATCATCAGATTTTGAGATGAATGGAGGAATTTTTAGACTGAGGTTGTTAGCAGTGAAAACAAATTATTCGGAATTTAAGCTGCCGGCTATTGCAGTGGTTCACCAAATGCGGAATAAACTTACCGTTACTAATTACAATCGAAAAAACTGTTGGAATTGAATCCAAACATTTGTCTCCTAACGAATCGTGTCGCGGCGGCTCCGGCTCAAAGCGGCGTGATTCGGCAGTTCTGTTCCATTTTCAAATGCGCGCTGCCCATTCGTTCCCTCGGCTACGCCTACCCAATAAATTAGATGCCTCGCGTAGCACACCGCATAGTTACAAACTAATGAAATCCTTAAAAGATCTCAACCCATTTTCTTAGCAACTTTTCCGAAAGAGCAAGCGCCTTCAAAGATTCTGCCCCGAGAAATAATTCCGCTAATAACGCTCAGCGCTCACACGGGTATGTTATGCAACCATAGGAATTTCATTAGATACACACGCGTCTGTTTGCTAAGGCGCTTTCCATTGCTAAAAGTTTCTTGAGGCGGGTATAATTCCTTTGTTTGTTGTTGGGGGTGGTACGCCCTCCTCCACCTACTACGTTTTCTAAGTCATCGGGTCCAATTATGCCCCTTTGTAGGTTTTGATATGTAAATTCGCGATTTTATTAAACAAACCGTGATGCCATTCGGGGGCAGCGAGCCGGATTAATAGCTTCTCCAGATTTGTGTAATCGCTTTCTCTTAAGACAACATCTTCGGTAGGTCGCGGGGGAGCGATTCTCTTTTAAGTGTGATACACTGGAAATGTTCGTGTTTGATGTTTCTATTACTGAAAAGGTATTC
This sequence comes from Agonopterix alstromeriana, assembly GCA_963924505.1. Classification (NCBI taxonomy): domain Eukaryota; kingdom Metazoa; phylum Arthropoda; class Insecta; order Lepidoptera; family Depressariidae; genus Agonopterix; species Agonopterix alstromeriana. Next base: position 11,055,651 of record OZ004670.1, read on the forward strand.
AGGTCAAACAACAACAGGTAGAAACATTTAAATTTTCTTCCGGTTTATTGTAACCCACGAATTTTCTAACTCGAGCTACTACAAGTTTAACTTTTCTAGCTCAGTCTACTACGAGATTTTCCACGAGGACTATTTACTGACGAAATATGTGCTGTACCATATTAAAATTGTATCAATCTTTACGATGTCAATACGCTCTAACTTTTAGTTCATCTACAGTTGTAGAAAATCATCGAAGTCATCGAGTCTATACAAGGACAAGACGATTTTCCGTTTCCTATCTCCTAATATTGGAAAGGCCTTTCTGGCCAATTCAGATTTGCAAATTGAATTTATTTATCAGAAAGTTATGTTGGACGTTACTAAAGCTGTTCTAAGCATAAGTGAGAGGAAGTGTTTTAAATCTCTGTTTCTGTAATTCAAAATAGCCTTACAATTTCTTTGCTATTTGAAATAGATTATAGGTATGTATTACTTAGTGAAATAATAGTAAATGTTGTTCGGTAACTACTATAATCCAGTGTTACGCATAATTCGATACAGAATAAACGCGAATCGACGAGCTGTCCGAAGTCATTGTCCTGCAAATTAATCTGCACATAGAAACATAAAACGAGCGTTACTGTCGAAACTACCCATTCGATTTAAGCTTAATTTTTGCCCCAGCACTATTAATAATTTACACTGGATAACGCCAGCGTTTGCGCCATATTACAGAGCATAAATTAATAATGTCGCCCGCTTGTTTAACTGCGAATCAGATGAGTTTTATTGACAATTTTGTTGGGAAAGAGCAATTTGCGGAATGACCACCCAGTGCCGCCAAGTGGTCAAACAGGGGGAGAGGGGAACTATCCGATGGCAATTGTCAACTTATCCTTTCATTTATATTGATAGTAATTTTATATTAGCAATGATAGTTCAAAAGTCATCGATACGTTCCTGATTCAAACGATAATCATAGCGATTTATATTTCAAAAACTAAAAACATTGAAATTTTTACCTCTCTATTAGCACTCCCTAGGCGAACTATCACTGCATAGATGCAAATGTTTCCATCGCATTACTGTAACTCAATACTGCACGAATGTACACAATTGCATTTGGGGTTGCATTGAGGTGCTGCCACACTGTATTATTGCGCAAACAGGGGCTTCCGTTACGTGTGCATTGCGCTTTATGCTGGCACCGTTTATTAGAGTGGCGTTTCAGGTTATGGTTTGATGTGATTATTATTGCAGAGAAGATTATGATGTTAATGTTTTGGTTTATTTCAGAATCCTGTCTCTTGCTAATTATGTTGTGGTCATAATAAAACATTATTATACCTAATCATTAAGTTTCTGCTGTAATTAGTGAAGACAGACTAGAGTGGGCTTACGCAGGCCAGATCCTAGATTATGGTGAACCAGCAGTGGACAGAATTTTTGACCTGGTTTCATGAAAAACAGCCTTTATCGACCTCGAATGAGAGTGAAAAACGCTTGTGCGTAATTAATCATTAAAGCGTTGGCATCTGTTTCGGAAAAATATATGATGTTTTTGTATGTGTTGTAGATAAAGGTTCAAGGTCTTAAGACACTAAAAAAAAATTTGCATTGCACATTCCAGTTTCTCTATCGTAAGCGCAAAACGCGCTGTCGCCTCAAATTAACAAGCTTTTGTTATCATTCAATTTGATTCTGCCGCCGGCTGTTTTATTATTTTAATGAGCCTCAATTTTCAGCGATAATTGAATGGACGTCGCTTCGATATTATTCCATTCGATACCTACAGGTTGCTGTCATAGTTCGTTACAAATGCGAAATGCGATAAACAGCATACGTCTTTTGTTTCGATTTTAATAGCTTCTGTTCGTACCTGTTTTACAAATGAACGCCATAAAACTTAAATGTCAGTTACGACTTTACATACTACCATAACTGGTACTTAACGTTTTGTGTAAGGAAATGATTTGACCAATCTATCAACTTTGAATTCAACTTAACATCTTTAATATTCAAAGCTTAAGATTAAAACTTAGTGATAAAGCCATAAAAGTTGACTAATAGATATTTTAATGTAACCAAATTACTAATGGCGCCAATACATACGCTATTCGTGTGTCGCCTCGGCCGTACAGCCGCTAGTTGAGCCCCCCTACGAGTATAAACACGGGACAATCACGTGAGTAAATTATACGTGCCTTTTGGTAACTAGCAGCTGACTAGTTTTGCCTATAGTAAAGTTGACTTAGTGCCCATTTAATTAGAGGGGGCCGTTTTGATTTGTAGTTGGCATAGTGTGCCTTTTATAAAAGTTTAATGAAAATTTCAGTACCTTTTTGTTTTACATTGTACTAATCGTAGCCACAAAAGATTTCTGATAACTTTAATATCATTTGAGATTATTGAAGTGAAAAATTTTAAGCTTATTCTTTTCATAATTTAAGAGACGAAGGACAGGCATGTTTTGTCCAAAATAAGCAAAATGGTCTATGAAATCGTTTAGTTATCAGTAGTTTAGATTTTCAATTTTACAATATATTAGTAAGTTTCTAGCTAGATAGCGTTGTAACCTGGCCGCCAAATGAGACGGGCTATAGTGGAATGAACCGCAGACCACAGCACGCGACGTCTGGTTTTATTCTAGAGCGGCCATAATGCGCTAAATACTGGACTATTACTGAATAGCACTTCATATACAATACTGTTTGAAAAACAATTAATTTAAAGAAAAGTGTCAATCAGTCACTAATTCGTAATTTACCATACATCCCGAGGTACTTAGAGGTATTCTAAATATTCCAATTTCTCAAACTAGTTCAGTGTCTCAATAAATCAATCAAATCAGCCTACATCCATCCACTGTTGGCATATGCCTCCTCTTTATTGCGAATGTGTCACCGGTCCGCTCATTAGGAAATGCCATTACCTTATTAGGTCCTATTGGAAACTATTGGTTTGAATCCATCATTTCATTTGTAATTAAAATCTAAAAAAAATCATTAGATGCTAACCATGCAAAGTGAGAGCTTCAATTTTGACAGCTCTCATCGCGTGACCGACCAGCTTAATATGTTTTTTGCTCTTATACTCAAGTTTCGAGCAAATTGATTACGTCTATTAACATGTTTCTCAAATTTGACAGCCCTAGCCATTAGACGGACGATGTTTAATTCCGTTTTGAATTTCGGAAATAGCTAATTAAAATTATGTAGGATGTGTTATTATTATTTAGTTTTAATTACCTTTCTTTGTTATCAGATTCTTCAATATTTTCGATCCCTATTTGGAATTAGATTTACATAAAAAATTCGTGCATTAAATTCTGTTACAAGCTTCAGTAAGTTACTCGTGGCTTGACGTAGATTAAAGTAAACATTAATTTAAAGAATAATTTGTTATTTGATTTAGATAAGCTCCTAGAAGCTGGGAACGGAAGTTGGTAGCAGTGACAAGCCGTCAAGTACGGGAGATAAAACTCTACGGTACGATTGAACAAATATTTCAACCAGTAATTCATGTTACATTATTTCTTCTTTAAATGAATACGTGTTGAGTTTAATAGCGTTCACACCGGTAAAATTTTCACTGAATATTACGCTGCGTTGTTTCGTTCATGGGAAATAAGGAGATCTATACCGATATACGGGGTCCCGATTCCCATTTTGCCTCGATAGTCAATACTGACACGCTCAAAAACTGACAGAGGCGAAAGTGTATCGCGCCATCTCTCTGATAGTAAACATATCAATTCGGACAATTTGCTATGATTTTACGTGACCAACTCATACTTCATTCCGATTCATATAATTTGTTGTTATACCTACTGTAGAGTTTGTTCTATAATCACACTAAGTTTGACGCTTGTATACAAGGTCCTTCTTAATATGCTGACACTTTTTTAAGGGGATGATAAGAAAACAAATCAGCTTTTCAAATGTATGGGACACCTGATTTTTTTTTCGCGATTTCGATGTTGGTCCCATAGATAAAGTTGTTCAGTTTGACGGTTTGATCATCCCCTTAAAAAGTGTCAACATATTAAGAAGGACCCTGTATATATGACAGTTTTTACTATAGAGCGAGAAGAAAAAAATTTTGATTTAAACTTTCTTGTATGAGGACCCCCTCTTAATTTTAAAACTTTTTATTATTTGTTAGCAAATCCGCCATTATAACGCAGAATAACTGTCTAGCTATTACATTCAAAAGTTACAGCACTAAATAGGCAGGACAGACGGACGGACGGACAGCGTAGGCTTATGAATAGGGTCCCGTTTTCACCCTTTGCGAACGGAATACTAAAAAGCTCTAAGCCGACATAATAAGTTTCAAATAAAGTCCCAAAGAGTCAATCATAACCCGGATGTACAACACAATAGAATGATTCCCACATGCCTCCGACAAAACAAAACAAGGTTTAAACATCTAAACACTGAAATAACAAACCGATTACGCCATGATCTGTGTCTGATTTGGTTTAAGTCAAGGGCGAGAAAGCTTTCAACAACTTATCCATTTACACCTCTATTATATTATATGTCAAACAATCTAAAGAAATGTGAGACTTATTTCGAAATAATTTGATGACTTTTATCAAAAAATCCATTCTGTGTTTTTATTATGGATTTTCACTTACGCCTAATATCACATAAACGTGCTTTTAAAATACAGTAAATGAAAAAAGAGCTAATACAATCGCTTCCGCCGATCATTTATGAATTGAGCTGAAAACGTGAAAACAGTAGCTTGGGTAGTCTCACTCAGCGATTCAATATTTAATAGTTTTATGATGTATTATCAAAACAAATCTCAGACAGTTACTATGAACAACTGCCAGTACGTTTCGGCTGCGATTCATCTCTATTTTAAATCTTGATACTTTAAACTTTTATTCATAATTTCAGAATTAACCCTAATTTAGTTAATAATTATTTACTTGATAAGCCGTGGTGGCCCAGTGTCAAATAACCTTGCCTGCCGTGCAGGAGGCGATGGTTCGATTCCCGTCCAGGCCGACTCGTACCAATGAGTTTTTCGGAATTTATGTATGATTTGTATCACCACTGGCTTTTCGGTGAAGGAAAACATCGTGAGGAAACCTGCAGGCATGTATTGTACCCACTGTCCATTATAAGTGTCGACGGGCTCACTCCCCGTCATACTGGACAGAGATTCGGTACTACTAGTGAAACGTGGATGTTCTGAGTTTTCAGAATATCTCTGTCTACCCCCTCGGGGAATATAGTCGTGAGCATATGCATATAGTTATTTATTTAAATCATTGACTCCACTATAGTATTTGTTATAATTCTAATAACACGCAACAATTTTAAAATTACTAACAAAACTTGTCATTTCGATGTTTATATTCTCTTTACATTAACAAATATCAAACCCACATGTATTTAGTTCTACTTTTAACTGTCACAAGTCACAACTAAACAATGCTGATATTCTTTTAATTATTTTTACTAAAAGATAAAAGGGTAAGTACAGTACATTTCAGTGGTAATTGACATAATAGCGTACAGTTAGCCTGCGCGCTTCATAATAATTAGGTTAACTCCCAACTATACAGGTTGTTAAACAATGTTAATATTGGTGGACACGGATGGGTAATGCTTAGCATTAATGCAGTAATAACCCCAGCGATTAGAAAAACATGTTCAGGTTAACCAACCGTTTAAAAAGGCATCTAGAATTATTGTTAAGCTAAACAGTCTCAGCATTTTGACATCACTATTTTTCTTGGTTGTAAACCGAAAAAACCACAAAACTTTTAGAGAGGATATTAAACTGGTATGAAACGACAGACGTTTGGCATTTAGTGAAACGATGTTCAGATGCGAACATTATTCATGTCTGCTAATTGTAATACATTATAATAAATGCAATTAGCGTATTACGAGCATGCCCTTACGATGCATGTCTGCGTTTTTTCTTCTGCCTCATTTAACGGTGCCCATTGATTGGCAAAGATCAAACGATAAAGATTAACCATCGACAACGTAGCCTCATTTATATTTATGCGTTATGGCTTATACTTCAACGTTTAAAAGTTCTCAAGTATCAAGATATTCCGCACGTAGTTTTAAACAGATATAAGCGGTCGAATACAATAGGACTTGAAATATTTTTTCTTCATATTTTATTATGAACTTCTTTACAGTATCCAGATGTTACAGACTGATCAAACAAAAGATTTTTCAGATGTACCCATGTAACGTCAGAATGTAACTATTACATACTGATTTATGAATAATTGCTGTTTACTTTAAAATTCTTAGCATTATTTCTGAATCCGATCATATCCTTCGATTTAATTTATTAATCACTAGAGTTTGCCCGCGACTGCGTCCGCACCGGTTCCCGTCATCGTATAGCGAGATAAAAATAAACTTACAAGTATAAGTTTTCCAACTCAACAAGTTTCATACAAATAGGTCCAGTAGATTTTGCTCGATGCCCGAACAACAACAAAAATAGACAAATAAAAAAAATTGGTAATTGGAATCAGGAACACCTAAAAACCATAATCGTTATCTTTTTTTGTAGATGTTGATAAAAGTATGCATAAACGTAAACTTTATACATGTCTAAATAATTACATATTTATTGTTGTAAACATTGCTTACAAATTTTTTTTTCTTTTATTAGTCAGATATAAATGCAATGAAATAATTGTCACTATCCTTACCTACTTTTCTATAACCTATACTTCATTCCAAATAAGTACGACGAGATTTTCCGATTCCTCTTTAGCTTTCTGGCTAATTCTGATTACCAAATGTAATTAATTTATTGGATACATATACTATCCGACATATCTTGGACTTTACTAAAGCTATTCTAAGAATAAGTGAGAGGAAGTGTTTCAGATCTCTGTTTCTGTAATGCAAAATAGCCTTAAAATTTCGTTGTTATTTTGAATAGTAAATACACCGAATACAGATTCACGCTTCACCATTTTTTATAGTTTATTTCCTAACTGTCGACAACATCAATGTTTTCCAAATAACCTCTGTTTAACAAAATCATAACGTTTATTTTCGTTCGACACTGAACTATCACATGTCCGGAGTCTATTCTATTCTGTTTCTAATCTTTACACTTGTTTGTTTTCATATTTCGTTAAATCGCTGGTTAAACAATTTATTCGAGATTCGTTTTCATTCAGGGTTATAGAGAAAAAAAACTGTAGGTAGTTAAAAGGATGGCTAAAAGTAGTAGGCTAATAGTTAAAAGCTCCCTCCTCTTAACTACCTCGTTTTAGACGATAAACATTAGATTAGATGATATTTAATGGATGATCTGATAGAAGCCAACTTCCTGTATAATTGATACGACCCTGCAATAAGTAGAAACAGATATAACCTTGTAATAATTCATGTTGGTTTTTTTCTAGTTATTTCTTTATGGCGATATACCTAAGAGCAATTTCACACATGCTTTTTTTGAGCATAGGTGTATTGGCGGAACGACATCGTCGCGATCTTAGAAAAAGTATTCGTCTAAAATGAGCCTAACGCTTCTACCGTATAAAGCAAAACGGGCCAATTTTCTTAGGTTGGTGCGCGTGAGGGGTCATACAAATTATTTCTGTGTGCGTGTATATGGATAGGGTTTAGAGTACTGGTTGCAATTTTTTTCGACGCAATCTGTTTCTTAGCTTCGACTGTTAGCTTAGTTGCGACGTCGTTACGGTGCAGTCCCGAAATCGCCTACGAGCTACGCTCAAAAATAGCTTTTGTGATATGACTCTATATATTATAGTCGACTGAAACGTCGAAGCGGTGCGCGCTTTTCAATCAAATATCACCCTAGGCTGGGTTTCCTTCCACCAACAACTTGCTTGGATATTCTGGTGCAAGCTGAGCAAGCTGTTGGTGGATTTTTTCCTCACTCACAGCCTCGCTACCTCCCACAGCTCCAGTCGAAAGCCTACGTTATGCTGATGGCTAAATCCTAGATTAATGATTTTCCATTCCGGCTTAGTGTGATCCTGTGTCGATAGATTCGAGGACATCTTCATACGAAGCGTTTCTATTCTTGGTATGTGTATCCTTTACCATAATTCTATAACAAATTCTAAATACGAATGCGTTTATCTTTCAAGTGTCTCTCTAATGGCGGTCGTTGAAAAACACATTTTTTCAATACACATTTTTTCGGAAGCCCCTAATGGATGACATATGACTCGACAATATTAACCACCAGAATTAGAAGAAATTAATTAGGAACTAACGAAACATGCCTGTTACTGATTGGCCAGGTAGCTTTTTTCCTTTTTTAAGGTCAACAAAAGAACGTTTTAAAGAAAAAATATAAGCGGCGGGAACGGTAGCAAAACTTTTCAATTATTTTCAATGAAGCGTATCAGTATAAATAGAAAACTATTAAATATCTAAAAGCCAACGAAATTGTATTGCATCCGTCATGGACCCAACATTTTTTTTAACAAATAACGAAAATAGGTACATATATGATTGGCGCCAGTAGCAAAAACTTGCAGATTTTAACAATTTGCAGAATGACGTTCAAGTTTGAGTGTTGAATGAGCCAAAATAAGAAAAACATTTCATCAAATCTTCATTAATATCCTCTTGGTCGCACCCCTTAATCGTGATTTTAATTTAGAGTCGAATAGCTTAGGGCGTGTCCACTCAGGAACACGGTCCAGGCAACGGGCAGCCTGGTCACCCGTCCGCAAATTGTACAATTTTACACAACAAAACAATTCTGCAATGAATAGCCTTGTCCGAACCAACACCCGTCAACGATTGCCAACAAAACGTGCCAAACCCACTCATCTCCACTGCTACTGAATCAATTGAAAAGTGCAAAGTGAAAAACGCTTACAAAGGGAAAAATCATTAACAATTTTGTATGGTATTCAATTGTACGTATAACATGTAACTATTTAGATACCTACGTCAAATACAGGACAAAGAGACAAATTGCTCAAAGGATAAAGTAACAAGGATTCTCTTTTGTAAAACTTAATCAAGATCATAACAAAGTCTGCCTATCCTATGCAAAATGCAGACGTTACTTTAATAAAATCCTTAGACAGGTAACAGTCAAAAAGGGAATTTCATAGCGACTCGAGAAATGAAATAAAACGATAATATGTCGGGAGCTATTACGGACGACAATGGGAGGACAAAGGGAAATTCTGAGACGGCTCTTCGACGAACACGATAAAGTTACATTGACGACGACGAAACAGTCACTATAAGGATGATACTTACATCTATAGCAGTAATACTCATCTGCAAAAGGTAGTAAAAGAAAAATTGTAAAATTGGTCGATAAATTAATTAAATATATTCTCAACGCGATCAACAATCCTTTGACATCAAACAAAGAAAAGATCCCGAAGCCAGTTTCAAACGAATTCTTACCGAATAGAAACAAAATGCTAGTCTTTCTGGGGATGACGTCTCTTTCAGCAGTCATCGAGTTTCCTTTGTAATTAAATATTGAAATTAAGAAATGAACAGCGCTAATTACAAGAGGTTGTCCCTCGGGGGCTGATTATGCTGCCCTAGCAGTCGCAGAAAGGGATGCGGGGACGAAAACCGCTCCTGTTACAATTAATATTTAAGATTTTAATATAACCGCTACTCTGTTAGTCATGTCCCATTTGTAGAAAACAGTTGTATAGTGTTTTAACTTATTGTTAGAAGCATAATTCAGTTTACCAACTTACTAAACGCTAGATTTTTAAATTATTTAATACGAAATCTTTTTGTAGTTTCTATTTTCATTTTACATCTGTACTTACTTGTTTTATAAGTCTGCGATGTAAACCTATACACTTGAGATCCTTACAGAGCGACATGGCCTCAGGCCAGGCCAATAAAGATAAAAAACACAATTATGGTAGAAATAAATAATTCAAAATTCCGAGCAGCGGCACCTGTGTAAAATTTCATAGTTTAACACTTACCTTGTGTTAGCACCTAAAGCTTCAGATTTACTTCAGATTTTTAAACTCAGTGCCTACTATTATGTTAAAGTCCCGTCTTTTGCTTCCTAATATCGTTAATATCTTACCTTGTTATGTTACTTTGTAGGATTTAATACGCCCCTTTATTCCCAAAGCCTTTGCTTTACCATGTTAGTTAGATATTACAGTGGTATATTACATGATCTAAATACAATCGTTTTAACCAACTTATTACAAGTTGTTTAAATGATAATTATTATAAGAGGTGTCAATTAAAATAATCTTAGACCAATAGGAAGCACGTCCGATAGAGGTAATAAAAAATAAATAGAGCCACAGTAGCAACATAAATTCAGTGTTTGGACATTTCAATTATCCAGACCACGTGGCGTGCCGACAATGATGTTCGTGCCAACAGCAATAAAAATTAAAAAAAAGGAAAAATGCGATCCTAAAAAACATTATAGATCAAATACTCTATATCTTCCATTAGACATTTTTTTGTTTGCGCTTGATTAACAAGTACAGTCACAATCGGAAAAAGATAAACAAAATTACACGTGACGTAATAACATTTCTTCATAATGAAACGATCAGATCTCCGATGAAATAGGTTCTGATCTTAAATACGTTTGGAATGTCTTTATTAACTGTCAACGAATCAAGAGAGCACCGGGAGCTGTTTAATACCCTATCAGACAAACGTAATTAGTTTTGTAAATAAAATGCCTCGGAGAAATTGAAACGTACCAGCTACCTGACTGTTGCTGTTGAGGTGACTTGCTACATTAACTTACGACGGTAGGTACAGTCCACTTCAAAAGTGTTCTCGAAGACCACTTTTTATTAACTACAGGGAGTAATTGAAATGACTCGACAAATTTTTAGGGATGTTCAGACCACCAAACTGAACAGATTTTACTATGGAAGCAAACCTGAAAAAGAAAAAAAATCTGCTGTTCATTTGAGTCGAGTAGACATTGCAGTTTAGTGTGATTTCATGTTTGCTCCCATAAAAAAATTTGTTTAATTTGATGGTCTGAACAACCCTGAAAATAGTAGATACATTTCAATCACACGCTGTAGTAAATACTTAAAAATTTAATAAAAAATTGTTTTTTTTTCGACGAGTAAAACCATCGATTACTCTTTTGTTATTGATTAAGAATAAAAGAAACATGTAAATTAAAAACAGTTTTGTTGATCATTGTATCCTTTCAAATATTAGATTTATATCAGTGTTATTTTTATCTAAATTACTTCTAACTGTTCTTATAATTCGTACTTTGTGCTACTATATAAATTTTATTGCTACAACCTGCTGAACTTAGGAAATTATACTGAAAATTATTTTATAAGCATTAAATTCCCGCGTTCGGTGTCCTCGGGGACAGGTAACATTAGGAGAGCATCTTGCTTCGGACTCCCAACATGAAATAATTGTAAAGCAGAATTACGGTCGCTAAACTTTTCCACCCCCGAGCATTTTTTATTTAATTTTTATTTTTATGACACGATTAAACGCGGCTTTGCTTTCACTTTTTATTGTTACTGTCTATGTGCCCTCTAATTTTTGGCTTCAATTACATTTTTCCTCTGCTGTTTTATTAAAACATTGTTTTTAATGATCAAAAGTTCATCTGGCTGACAGAGAACAATATCAACGCAGATGCTTTTATTTTTAATTTCGAGATACATTATCTTAGTTGTGAAGTAGTACTGTCTCTACTCAGTAGTTTTATTTTTTGAAAATCAGATAAGGTGAATAACCTAGACCTCTCTTCTTCCTCAGGTACTTCTCAAGGTGAATAGGTATTTCTATTCAAGAAAAGAATCCTTCTTGCACCGACCGCGACCGGAACTCGTTAAGAAAAATACACCAACGGTTTTTATAACCGAAATCATTTATCATGTTTGAACTGAACCCAAGACAAACTGCTACTGCGTTTTAGTTTATCGTAGATAAGATTACGTGCGTTTGTTTTACCTTGTCGACCGATTCGTGGGCCATTTTGAAGAGAGCTTCATTGTTTGGTGTAATATACTTAAACACGCCGTATCCGAGGGCATGGACATTTTGAAAAGGAAATAAGGTGTTTGTAGCGAGTTGAAGAACCGTTTCCACATCCGCAAGCTCCTTGTTCTGATAATATTTTACTTAATTACGAATAAAGTATCTCCCACACCATTTTAAGATTCAAATTCATTTGATGTTTAAACATAAGAATATCAATATGCATAAGTAGTTCTACTAGTAGTCGTAATTCCATCAAAATAGAGCCAATCTATATAATCACAGAGAATTATAAATAACATATTGTATATAAATTGAAATAAACTATAGCCTACTGGACAGATTTACAAACGAACACAAATCATCAAACGTCACCGACAAAGAGGAAAATGTAACAACTTCAATGACACTGCCGTTAAAAGCTAAAGTTAAAAGCTATTATGCTTTTTCAAATAAGACTTTTAGAACATGACAAAAGATTCATTTTCATTTGAACCTAATACCCGGGCAGAGAGGATATTTTTGGAAGTAGAAAGAAACGGTTTAAAAGAGTTTAATTTAATATGTAAACATTCCCATACGGGTGTAGTGCCGTAACGTTATATGTAAATAATCGGACGTCCATGAAACAACAACAGAAAAAATATACAGATTATGACTATTAGCTTACGATAGGCTGTCAGCGAGATGCTTTTGGTCTCACTTTTAAACTCCCTCGTAGAATAGGAAGGATGTTTATTCCACGTGGACATTATGATTTACTGTCAGTAATTGGTAGTGAGTGTGAACACGTCCACTAAGAGTTGAGAATAGTAAATACAAATATAATAACAAAGACTCCCGGTCTATTCTTAGTGCGTTGCTCGGTAGCTTTGACTTTGTTTATGTTCTTAGCAGCTTCACGTGGCGTTTAGGATCATAGCGACTTTTTATGAAGTACTTGATATTTTAGGGTTAATCTGATTCCAAAGTCCATTGTTATAATCACGTATCAGTATTATAATACTACTGAAAGTATTAGTTTTACCTCATTTCTAGCATCGATCAGGATTTGCGTGGTATGTTTGTGAAACTATCTATCAGGGGTATATCTGTCAGAAATATCTGGGGACTCCTTTGTGGATGCTATTTGATCAGTGACACGGGCGGTGAGTGATGAATATTGCCAGGCAAATATAACAAAAAGCAAAACTATCGGCGGTGTTAGTTTCACTGGGGTTGGTCTGTGAAAAGAGTGGTGTGCAGAGTGGAATGTGCTTTGTAGTTTGTGACTTTTTTTCTAAAACATTGGACTACTTTACTCCATTCCAAATAGCAACGACATTTTAAGGCTATTTTGAATTACAGAAACGGAGATTTGAAACTCTTCTTCTCACTTATTATTAGAACAAGCGTTAGTAACGTCCAAGATATGTCTGATAGTATATCTTTCTCATAAATAAATCATATTTGTTAATCAGATGGGGCCAGAATGCTACACAGGAATCGGAATATCTTTTCGTTCTTATTTGGAATGAAGTATAGGTTACAATCTTACAATAACATAAACACAAATATTATTTATTTGCACACCACGAATAGACAATTACAAGACAAATACAATCAACAGTTTACATATAAATATTTGGTTAGATTTCATGGTCTTCTTCTTTCATGTCAGCATGAGCTACATCGCATGACAATCCAAATGCTGTAGTGGAAAAATTAGCCAGTCATTATGGTAGTTTCGAAGGTAGCGACATTTTATGGTTATCCAAATATATTTAAATAGTCTGGTTTACCTATGTCTCTCTTAGATTAATTATCATTCATTATCTTTACCGCATTCCGTGTGCTAATACTACCTTTTTTATGTATCATATTTAATGCTGTTTCTACTTCTACCTAGTTGTTTTATCAGAGTAGAGAGATGTGCAGATACTGTATGTAGTCTCTCGCTTTCTCGGAATCCATTTATCTTGGTCGAATTGGGCTAATTTTAATCTGACATTTTCTAATAACATCCCCAATCTGATCTATTATAATTATGCCCTCTTAGGCCTGTCTTTACCTAGTTATTTCCTTTCACACTCGCCTTATATAGAGTCCTTCTTTATATACTACAACTTTTTGAAGGGGATGATCAGACCGTCAAACTGAACAACTTTAACTATGGAACCGCAAAAAAAAAATCTGCTGTTTCATACAAAACTGCAAATAGGCTCGAGTCAAATGTAAGGGACAGCAGACTTTTTTTCGCGATTTCGTTGATGGTTCCATAGAGAAAGTTGTTCAGTTTGATGGTCTGGTCATCCCCTTAAAAAAACTTTAAGTAAGAAGGACCCTATATATTAGTTTCGTATATCGACTTTCATTCTGCTTCTCTTATATTGATATTTAATTTCTTGCTTACTATATCTATGTTGTATTCCATTCCATCGCATGTACCCTCTGCCTCTTTACTCTTGATTTCTCACCCAAGTATAAATCGTTCGGAAATCGTTCGGTAATAAATCGAATGCTTTTTAATGGCAGTTTATCGGAGTGAGCTTTGCGGTATTCAGATTACGGGTATGGGCTAAGTGGCGGCAAGGGAGCGGCACGTGCTCTCCTTATCTCTGTCCCTCGACACTTTCAATATTCGATTTCGTCGCGGTCGCGGTTTTGTTTAGTTTTTTACGCTCCTGACTGTACTTGCATGAAATAAAAATAAACTATTGTTCTTTTTTGGTCCATCTCTTTGAAGGTCATTGACGCTTTTTCGTGTATTAGAAATAACAGAAATCGATTTAAAGAAAATAAATGCTTTTTGTTAAATCCTTACTACAGGGTGAAATTGATATCATTAGCAGCCTTTTAAACTAAGAGTCTACCCATCAAACTGAACATCCCTTACCTACGGAAGCAAACCAATAGGAGCAAAAAAAAAATCTTTTGCTCCATACTAAACTGCAATGCATACTTGACTCAAATGTAATGCAATAGCTGATTTTATTTTGCCCCAATCGGTTTGCTCTCCTTGTAAAAGTTGGGTAGACTTAGAGTATAATTAAACAGTTCCAAAGGTAAAAGGAGGAAGAAGTAGTCTTTACGAGCATGTCACATTTTACAAATTAGCCTCTACAGTTTTCCATGACGGACGTTCAAACATTCTATAGAAGACAGACTAGAGATACCTAAAGACGTACAAGTACTTACAAGTAATAAGAAGCCCATCCAAAACAAAACCCTTTATCACTCCACCGCAACGAAGGAAAAATCGTCATAACATACAATCGCACCCCAAAGCGTAACCGAAAACGAGACTCACCGCAATCCAAGCTAATGGAGTGTCTCATAATGACGGTTGCTGACATAAAAATAAATAGGCTAGAGTCAGTTTCTGCGTAAGCCGATACTATGATAACAGCATCGCTCCCCCGATAATTGTCGAACTTGGCCGACGCCTGCTACCCAGTAATAGTGCGGATTAGTTGGTACCAGTGTAATTGATCTTCTTGATGCCAATTAATTGCTGTGCTCTGTGGACAGCGGAATAGTCATCATTTACCTCATATCTCATTGCATAACTTTCACATGATTCTAATTGTGTATTCATAGTCTTTCATAAACCAATTTCAAAGCCCTGTTTTAGTTTTGCTCAGAATTCTTGCCGCATGTTTCATTTTAATTTTAACACTCTGTATTATATTGACACTTTTGATTAGATATTTATTTTGGTTTCTATACTTACGGTACACAGTGCTGTCAATGTTAACGTCTATGAATTTAAAATACCGGCCCCAAGGGTCAGTTGTTATAAAATGATAGTGATTAATTTATTGCATCTAATTTTAATATTACTACCTTTTTACAACTCAAAGTTTTTGCAATAACGACTGCTGTTGAGTGACAGTGTGATGACAATAAAATGCAAGGGTGTTATTTAAGTAAATAGCGTTAAACATAATAAAAAGCCGTTTATTCACCTCAAAAGAAGGGTTTATTTAATATAACAAGGTGATGGTAAACTTTTAAGGTTCACTCCTATGGCCCTACACCGCAATAGGCTTAAGGGTAAAGATTTAGGTGACAAACTTTATTGCGGCCAAGAATATAGTGTTGTCTATTACGCGAACATAAATCACGGATGGGAAAACAATAAGCGTGAAATTGTGGAAACTGCGGCCGACGTCTTCTGGTATTAAATCTTGGGGGAGTGAAATAAATAAAAATAAATCTGTAGCCGCCCTTACGCGAGACTTTGATTTATTGGATACGCAAGAAACCTATGGGAAGCTCACCATTAAAGAAGTAATTGAATTTAATTAGTAATTGCGTTATTGTTCCATTTTTGCCTGGTAATGGTATCTACTGTAGCATCAACTATTAATGCGGTGCAATGCGATTGTGTGAAGTGTGATGGATGGCAAATTATCATGACAACTCTCACGACTTCGGTATTGCACTACATTGCGTGAAAGTATATATCATATTGGATCCATTCCTTGCATCATTGACTTCATTAACATCAATAAATAAGTCAGCTATATTCAATATATTAGGGATAAATCCAACGTGTTAATGAATAAACGCAAAAGTAGAAAGTAGTTTGTTTAGAATCGAGAGCAGAATCGAATTAACATGGTTTCAACATAGGTAATTTTTTTTTAATTTTTAATAATTTGTTTGTAAAATTAAAAAATTGTTTCAGTTTGATATCAACCCACCGCACAGGTACACACACCTACTTACTACCAAACAAGATTCTTAAAATGTATCCATGAGCACGCTAGCGCTTGCATTAATTGCTGAAATGATAACAAACCATTTTTGCTGAAAACTTAAAATGCGAATAACTTTAAATTGTAAGTATCAAAATGAAATTATTGTTTCAATCGAATTATTTTGTTATAAATCAGTTGGGGTGTACGAGGTTTTGTGCTTATTCATTAACACGTTGTATAGGTGTTCAATATCTTAATGAAATAGTTTCGATGTTGAATTAATATTTATTTTGTTAGAAAAAATAAGGTAATGTCTTGGAAACATGAACGATTTTTCAATCAAAATGTATGAAATATTTTTTTTTTTTTGCTATTATATTTTTCTTCTCTTCGTGTCAGCATGAGTTAAATCAAATGAGACTCATTTTGTAGTGAAAAAATGAGCCAGCTAGCAATGGACCCAGATAGATAATTGATTTTCAAATCATTTAAAAGTCACACTCTCATTAAAAAAAATTGGTATGTCAAGTTTTTTTTTTGTCTTCATTTTATATTTTAACGGATATATCACATTATTTTAAGAAACCAATTAATTTTTTATTGCCATTCATCGAGTTTATCAATATAAATTTAATTTTTTAATTACTTTGATCTGTAATCTCTAAATGCAAAAATGGTGGAGAGAAAATAATTCGAACTCCATGGAGAAAAACTACTTACTGATTTATTAAAAAAAATACCTGCCTTCTCTTTCTAACTCTATGCTGGAAACAGAAACGGCAAAATGTCAAATTCTGACATTGCGAATGTTTTTTTTTTTTCATAATGGCCAGTTATTTTAAGTTAATTTTAAGTTTACCTAGGAGTTCACAGGTTTTCCAGTGACGTCACTGGATGGACCGAAAAACGCAGTTATTTTATTAAAATATCTGTTCCTTCATTTAAAATCTCTGACATTGAAAATACTGTTATTGAGACACTTATCTCGAAATGGTTGTCGATTCAGCCCTCCAAAAAAAAAACATGACATACCGAATTGCGAAATAAAAAGTGATCTAAGTATTATTTCAGATGGCTTTTATAAGTGTAAACGCCTGTATAGCGTAAGTGTACCGCCTTAAACGGCAGTAACGTGCTACTATGTCCACAGCTCCAGGCCGGGTCGACCTCCGAAGCGTGCTTCAGGAGTGGGACTCTCACTGGCTGCCACGCAGTTCCCTGGACATCCCTTCAAGAAGCACCGTCTTGAGAATGGCGACTACTCACCTTACGAGAATGGACACATGAGTGGTAAGTGTTAACCATTGCTTTTTTTCTCTTCGATTCGAAAAGTAAACACAACTTTTATTAAACTAGTTTCTAGAAAAAAAAAAGTTGTTACAAACAAATAGACTTGGTTTGTTACGAACAATCGCGAATTTCTGTCACGAGTGCAAATGGCTTTCAGGGTTTGAGTTTATTTTTAATACCATACGATACCTGTTAGGACATAACGCGTTTAAGACATTTTGCGTTTAGGACATTCCGCGTTTAGGACATTTTGAGATTAGGACATTATAAGTTTCAATCATTTCGCGTTGACAAATTAGGTCATTATGTGTCGACACCATTAAAAAGAATAATATTTTTTAAAACAGGCTTAACTCCGTTGAAGTCCGTTGTGAATAAGTTTAGACTATAAACATAGTTGGGTCCTTAATATATTATTTGTCTAAACTAACCGTACAATTACGAATGTACCTATATGTGATAATAATATCACTCGTTATAAATTAAGCGATTCCAAATGTTTTCTATTTAATCGAGTCGAATACATAAATAAGAATTATGAAATCTAAAATGCAGCTCACGAACATAGAACGAGAAAAAAAACGCTAGGAGCAGACGGTTTTGATGGATTTAGAAATGTTGACAAATAACGTTCGAATAATGTAGATGATGATTAGGAACGCGAGTATAGTCACGATTATGATTGGATATTCGTGATTTAAATTAGGTGTAGAAGAGGTCACATCAAAACAAATTGTTCTCTTTATTGTTAGAATTAAACTGTGATATATGTATTTGTATATCATGACGGGGCCCTTTATATGTAAAAATAATTGTTGTTATAATTCTTATGAATAAATTCTACCATGTAAATACACCCCCATTTTTTAATTACCAACAAAATTTAAAGGGTTTTTTTATATACAACGTTTTAATGAATTAACGCAAAACTAGAAAGTAGTTAGTTTAGAATCGAGAGCAGAATCGAATTATCATGGTTTCAACATAGGTAATTTTTTTCAAAATACTAAATAATTTGTTACTAAAATTTTCAATTTACTGAACTCGATCTCAACCCACCGCACGGGCACTCTCACCCTACTTACTACCAAAACAAGATTCTTAAAATGTATCCATGAGCACGCTAGCGCTTTCATTAATTGCTGAAATGATAACAAATCATTTTTGCCTCAAAACTTAAAATGGGAATAACTATATTTTAATCGATCAAAATAATGAAATTATTGCTTCAATCTAATTATTTTGTTGTAAATCAGTTGGGGTGTATGAGGTTTTGCGCTTATTCATTAACACGTTGTATATATATAATGAAACTAAACAACTTTTCCTTAGGAACATGGGTCAAATAACGAGAAAATTTAATGGACACCCATAGAAAATTTATCGGTTGATCCGCTTTTGTATGGAAGCTCCAAAGATTTTTCTCGATTTTCGACCCATGCTCTTTGGGGAGCATTGTTTAGTTTACGATAATTCGTAAATATGGGTATGTAGGCCGTAGCTATTGGTAGGTAGTTATAATTTACTAGTAATAAAGAATAGTAGTTCAACAAATGACCCATTTTTTTTATCAAAATCTTTCATGAAGTACACGTAATGTTTGCTTCATTGATAAGCAATCCACGTAACAATATAATGGCAACTCGATTAAAATACTACATTAACAAGATCCTGACAACATTGTTGCAACTATCAGTAATAAATAGGTAATTATTCATCATGACCCTCATAAATTAGTGTTTGAATTTGAAATTATCGGAGATAAGTATCTGGATAATATTCTCAATTACTTTTTCCTGCCACTGTTGCAATTAAAAACTTATAGTCTTAAAATTAGCTGCATTTAACTTAATCGGGCTTTAATATGAAATGGTATTAGAACGCAAATGGTGGCATGATATGAGATAACATCAAACTCGGGTTTGTTAAGCACGGGGAAGGCGCCGGATATGAAGCTACGTCTCCACCGGAGGTATGCCTCCTCATTTCGTATACAAATTACACAAATACAAAATTATCCCAACACAAACGGAGAAAAGGGAATAAAGTGATTAAATAGAGCTCAGCGCAAGAAGGCTAGCAATCAATCATTTTTGTCGCTTACGACGTTGTTTACTTTTCTCTCTCGTTTCTCTGTTACTCGTAAATGTTTTGTATGTTGTGTCTCGTTCCAACGTGAAGTGTCGTGCCAGACAAGGGAGCAATTACATTCGTGATCTTGCATAAGCGGCACTTGCTTATCGCGCACTGCCGCATTTGACTTTTGAGTGTAGTTTGTTCGCTTTTTTCCCTAAAATTTGCAATTCGAAACACTCTGGAAAGGTTGTTTTGAATTGTACTTGTTGGTGCAATTTTGATGAGTGAAAGAATAAAACTGTATTTTGATTTTAGACCCGACTCTGGTAACTTACCTACACTTACTTGCTCTACATTACTTATGCCAATGCAATAATTGATTCTAACCACTTTACAGTCTCTATCTCTATTTGTATAATACATTTCTTTGTTATTATTGTAAACAGATATGTGTCCGTCTACGCTTAGTTGGTTTTAATTATTTTACAATTAGAGAGAAGATGGATGGGTCCCGTAAGGGGTTTATTTCGAGATTTGAAGCTTACGATCAATCTTAACATCTAACTACCAAGTGCGTTTGTATGAAATAAAATAATCTTGATCCTTGCAAATTTAATAACACAACGTTAAAATTTCCTGGTTTTGTTTTAACTTAGTATGAAAAACTCATTAAATTCCCCACGCGTGACAATAATTAAAAACAAGCTCCATGTATCCTTATTTCTGATGTATAATTTTCCATTATGATATTAAAGCCTTTCTAATTAAATTCGTGCACGTATCAAGTTTCTATGTTCCATCTGCGAACAGGATCCTGCGTTAAGCCAATATTATTTTGACGAGTCGTTGACAGTGGTTTACAGTTGATGAAACAGACGCACACACGTATAGATATCCTGGGAAGGTGCACTCATACTAGTATAATTTACGTGTCAGTACATCACACATGTGAGCGAAGGGTGTCACTTTTGAGTGAGTGAGTGAGGGAGCGGGTGGCCCATTTTCACCCCGTGAAATAATAGGATACGAAAACATCGGAGGCAGAACATAATCCTCCTACGAAGGTTGAACGGAATGGAAATAGGAATATGAAATGCGTGAAAGGGACGCGTCGGTCCACGTGCTCGCTGGAAGGGTTACCGATGTTTATCTTTGGGCGGTAAATCAAAATCGATGTACATTTTGTGTTGCGTCTAAGATTTGCGATTAGGTTAGTGGAAAGATAGAGCGAAGAATACTTTTTCGAACTTTCCAAATAAAACTTCACAGTTTCAATGACAACCCTAATAATTTGGGAGACGGCATGAAAATGACGTGTTGATAATAATTGCAGGTTCCGTACAATGTAGCCGCGACTCGGATATTCGGTACTCGGGGGGATAATACACGCATTATAACATTTCTCGCCGGGGTATAAAGCTTTACATTCTGATTGAATTCTGCGACTGAAATTAAGTAAGGATTTGCCTGTTTATGTTAAGGGTGGGGGATGCGGATCAGTCAATTTGCGATCCGTCTATTCACGCTTTTATTCCATGATCTTAACACGCTGTGAGATTGTTTACACGATTATCATTAAGACGTTTTTGTTTGATTAATTAATCAACTAAAACGATTGAAATGGAGTAAACATTCACAGACATCGTAACTATTTAACGCTTGTTAATGTTTATCGCAACACGCATCTTATTAATCAAATCAATTTTAATAGGTTCGCCATTTCCTCGTTTGTAACGCTATTGCTACAATTACATTCCATATCTTGGCATTAACAAACTAGTATTACTACTAAGCTTTTTTCCTACTAGTAACACTGTTTACTATTTATCTAACAGCAAAAAAGCTACTCGTATAGGCTGCACAATCACTGAATCGAGAGTTGATTGTTTTTATTTCCGCACTCTACATACGTAAAACGGACGATAGGCGATAAATAGTAGTCGAGACGGCAATCATAGCAATTTCTTGCTATCCACGGCCGCGTTTACAATTTTAATGGTTAAAACATCAACTGGCGATTGTGGGTAATCAAACAAATTGCCGTTGCGCCTTATAAGGAGATCGCAACAATCAACGCGGTGGCAGCAATAATTAAACGCCGAAGTGATGCGAGACGACTGTTTTACTGTTTTAGTATTGGAACTGTTTGTAGACTAAATACTGGTGATGTATGATTACTAGACATATTGAATGATGGCTGATCTTCTTGGGCAAGCCCTGGCTGGTGTTAACTGATAGTATTCGTAAAACATAAGACTAGCGAGCATCTCCTGGGTAGCCAGCTTCTCTTACGGATTTAAAAAGATTTTACCCATCACGAAAGAATTGAATAAACTCGCCTAAAGGACTGAATTCAAAATAACCCATTTTGGGTTCTCCTGCAAGAACCAATTTCCTGATATTGATACGATTATTCTAGTCTAGATGCTGATATAAGTATTTTTTGTTTATATCTACTTCTGCCATTAAAGTAATGTCACACGAGGTCATTGGGGATACCGTTTTTACAATGTAGTCTACCCTAAAAGGATAGGCACTTAATGCTACTATGCACGTCTCCACTGTCACACCCCATGTCCTTTGGTGTCTCTCGTATTCCATTCTTAAATAAACTTTAATTGGGCTAAGTGAACTTTGCCACAACTTCACACTTAAGGTTGTTGTTAAGGTTCTGACCACACCGCCAGGGAATATGGTCGTGAACTTTATTTAATTTATTTTACATTGATAATCTCGATGAATCGAAAAAAAATGAAATTCGTTTCATAAAATTATGTGTACTATCCATACAAATCTATACATAATAATAATACAATTCTAAACTTGGCGTCGATGTACCTAACACGGTACATGCTCTAGCTCTACAAAACCAAAATAAGCTGGCCGCACGTAGGTCGAGTACATAAAACGTCGCGCGGCCTGCTTATGTTGGTTTTGTATAGCTTGATGTGTCTTGTGTACATTGAAAATATTTGCAAAAAAAAATATTGAGGGCGTTTAAAATACGTAATGGAATGCACTGAGGCTATTTTTAGAATCGCGCGTAAATTCTAAACGACTGAACCGATTTGGATGGAGTTTTCACAGAAGCATAGGGCTTCTCCCATCTGCGCCTACGGAGTCGCTTCCGCCGCTAGTATAAAATATATACAAAAAAACATGACATACCGAATTGAAGAAAAACATTACTACATTTTATAACAGAAGTCAGGTGTTAAAAACATTCATACATTGACAGGTCTAATTACAAGTAGTCAAGGAGTAGTGTGCTGTGTGACAGTTTATTTCTAGCCAATTACACTTAAATTGACCTCTTCTAGCCTAAAGCCATTCCGGCACCTGTTTCTGGGTTCGAAAACTTTACTATTGATTGTTGACAATTACTGGTCATAAAGAAAATGAAAGGGAATGAAAACGTTGCTGAATTAAGGGTACCTGTTGCAATAAAATATGTCTTAGGGCTATTGGATAATTTGGAGATCAGTTAAGAGAATGAAACATCTTTTCAACTCGACTGTTTTCTTTCAATCTGGTTTTACATGGAAACGTACACACGGCGATACATAAAACTACGCAAAACCAAAATAAGCTGGCCCCGCGTAGGTAGAGTAATGTATAATGTCGCGCGGCCAGCTTATGTTTGTTTTGCGTAGCTTGATGTGTCGCCGTGTGTACATGCGTGTACACGAAATGGTATTCATCAGAAATATTGCTACAACTACCGTCAACCGTACTTTTCATACATTATTCGTTCAGCTGATTGCATTTTAGTATGGCAAGCACACTTTTTTTTGCTAGTTTCTTATTGTTCCTTGGGGAAAGTTCATCAGTATTATTATAGGTACAATCACTATTTAAAAAAGTGTAGACACACTTACACCCTGTATTATTTATACTATAAATAATAATCTATAAGTAAATCGATAAGCTAAAAGTCTTATAGCATGGCTTTGTGCGTAATTATTGGAAAATGAAAAATGCAAGATTATTTTTTATAACTATCAAATTTTGGAAACCACTAAAAGCCTTTGACTATTTATATGTGGACTGGTTACGCGTGTAATTCTGCTAACAAACATTTCTGCAACTTTTTGCGGGGGGCGAGGTAACATGAAATCCGCAACTTTGGAATTTATTCCCGATAACTTTAGATTCTAATTTTGAATGTTAAAAATCATGAAAAGTAGTCTCGTGTGAACCCCAAACGTTCTAAGTTCGAAGTTATTATTTCGCAATTATAAGCTGTCTCGTTTAGTGATAAGGTGTAAAATTGAATGTAAATGCAAAAGATCAATTGTGCTTATACAGTGGCAGAGGGGAAATGCTACCGCAAGGCTAGTCCTTGTAATAATTAGTCAAAGCTAAAAGCTAACAAAAGGGTTAACATTTAATAATAAAGGTATTACTGTATGGTACATACTTTAAATGATTACCAGGACGGTGATTGCGCTAATTTTAAAACATCCCAGTTCAATCCTAATCCAATTTCAGTTCTAATTTCAGTTAGGTACTATTCAACAGTGTTTAATTCCGTATCGCGCTAAACTTGACTTATTTACTATTGGGACTGACTGTCAATAATACCGAATGTGTTAAAAGTTGTGGTTCGCACGTGGTCAAGTCATGGTTCGATTGCGATTTTTTAAGCACTATTGCTCTCCAGGGGTCCTCAATACAAGCAAAGCTTGAAATTTGAGGAATCAATATCAATTTAATTTAATTTATCGTCATTTTTTTTCTTAATGTGGATTTTTTAATATTGTATATTTAGCTAGGTACTCTCTGATCTCCTCCTTAGGGAATAAAGTAGTGAGAATATGCGTATATTATATTGTTTGCTTATCAAAAAAATGTAAATCATACGGAAATCAACAAACCAAAAAAACCAAAAGGAAACCAATTTTCGATTGAAGGATCCTCCTTAAAGAGCATAAAATGGACTGGCTCAATCCACCTGCGCTTTTAAACGTCGCGTGCGCAGCGACAAACGCTTATTACGACTTACGATCGATAAGAGTATAATATCGTATAAATTCAATAAGAGAAACTCTCAAATAAAATGGCGATTGCCATTTTATTTGTTATAACTCGTTCTGAGCTCAGTTAATTGCCGTGAAGACGTCTGTTGGAAGACAAGTTGCTTGTTATAATTACTGGCTGTATAAGCTGTTAATACTAATTACATCTTAGTTTTACATTATTTTATTACAATCAATAAGCACATTGGTTAATTTAATTGTATTTAATTTTACGTTTGTTTCTCTTTGAAACAATTAGCTATTGTTTTAAGTCTAGTTATTGGACAAAGACCTTTTCATATTTTACTACCTCTCCCGGGGTCGATTGCACTTAATAAATGGCCACTGAATTGTCACCGACCCGCTAACGAATCATAACTTTTTGGGAGTACATTCGGTATCTGACAGACATTTGAGTTGTCTATCGGCAATCACATAGTCAATACCTCAAGTTTAACGCGTTTTTTTTAGTATGTCTGATGTAAATCGTACAACAACGGCTCAGCATAATAACATCCATGAACCGCTCTGGTTTGGCAGTCCACCTTGGTAACCATTTCATATACTAGGTCATCCTATAACATGAATTTAATTTTCTATTTCTCTAAAGTATCATCGTCTTGCTGTTGAATATACATTAGGTAGGAAAATGTTCGGGA
Source organism: Agonopterix alstromeriana (assembly GCA_963924505.1). Lineage (NCBI taxonomy): Eukaryota > Metazoa > Arthropoda > Insecta > Lepidoptera > Depressariidae > Agonopterix > Agonopterix alstromeriana. Next base: position 11,081,333 of record OZ004670.1, read on the forward strand.
CACAAAGAGTCAACGTATTTGGTTTTCATTTGCACACTGTAACATAAAGTGGGTTAAAGCAAATATGTAACCCGTCAAAATTCACAATTTATATTGCGTATCGGCACGGGCCTACCCGCATTCTGGTTCTTTGCTCTGTGTCGTTCCCAATGTTTCGAATTCCAAACATTCGAATCGTGCATTGAATTGGGTATGTGAATTATTTCCTTTATACTTTATGGTGTATTTTAGCATTATTATCTAACAAATAGTTTCATCTCGAATAAAACAACTGTGAATTAAAAATTAAACAAACATTGAAAAGACGAATGTTTTTGAAATTAAACTTAGAATATAATTATAAATGAAAATTATTTTGGACATTGGCACACAAATTATCCAGTCACATTTAAAGTACTAGAATCTAGCCTGGACTTGTATAAAGATGACCAGACAACGATATAGTATACCACGTATTATGTAGAGTCATACCTCGGGTACAAATATTCATATGTTTCATACAAATATTTGCCCCTTACGGGATTAGAACCCGCGACCCTTGGCACAGCAGGTAGGATCACTGTAGACTGAGCTATCAGGCCATCTAATAAAAAACTAAACCAATTAAGATTCTTCTTGATAGGATTATTCAAATCAAATAGCACCTATAATGCAACGAATTTAGAGTTCCTTTTCTAGTACTTATAGCAAAGAAAATGATTTGCTATCGTCATTGGTATGCTAATAAAATTACGTTAAATAAATTCTATAACGAACTAACTCTATTAGCGTGAGTACAGACAACAAGCGAAATAAGTTTTTCTTGTAATAAACATTTCTCGTCTGTCATAATAATGTTCATAGCTAGTGTATTTCCATACAGACATTAGCTATGAAGTGTTTAATTCCCATCGTTTTGTGTGTCGTGTGGAACGACTCTTACAATTATAATGCTGTTTTGCTACCCACTTATGACATTACTCACACCTGAAGTCATCGTGTGGATTCATTTGTTTTTTGCCCGGGGAAAGGCAAAGCGGAGGAATTTCTTTTAATTAGCAACACACCGGTGTTTGTACGGTGGTGGCGGCAACATTGTTAAGATAATTTTAAATGTTATGTTTTTATTAAATGTGCACTCCGTTTTTCGCTGTGTCGTTTTTTAATTAGTGTTAATATGTCAAGAACTTCAGATTTAATGTTCCTGCATTTCTTTATTTAAAGGCAACTTATGTTGCTATTTCAAATATTACGGCCATGTTGTGCTATTTAAATTCAAATTAAAGATAGAAAAATTAAGTCTCGGGCGGGACTTGAACCCGCACTCTTCCAAACCGGGGAATTGCGTTTTCCAATTGGGTAGTGGGCTCGGTGGTAAATTCAATCATTTATTTAATTTATGTTGATATCATTACCGATACAATAAAGTATGAACAAAAAATTATATGCAAGGCCAACAAAACATTCTAGTAATATTAAGAGGTAGTTTAGACCAACAAACAGAAAAATGTTCACTATGGAGACAACAAAGTAGAAACAGATCTGCTGTCCCATTTTAGAGTATGTATTGTCCCATTCATTTGAGTTGAGTAATTACTGCAGTTTTGTATAAAACATCTTACATTTTTTATATTTTTCTCTTTGTAGGCTCTACAGAGTGTTCGGGCAAAAGTTGCATTACTTTATGGGGTGGTTGTACCGTTGATACTGAACAACTTTTCCTAAGAATCCCATAGGAAATTCCCAAAAAAAAAAACATTTCATACAAATTTTCGATCAGCAGATTGCATTTAGAATGGAAAGTCCAAAAAATTGTTTTCGAATTTCCTATAGGTTAGGGAAAGTTGTTCAGTATCATGGGTAAAATAACCCCTGAAAGTAGTGAAACTATTTACCCTAACACCCTAGTGAAAGTTGTCTAATAAATATTACTAAAGTACTTTCTTACACATTGAATATATATTTTTAGTAATCGTAATCCTTCTCGAGGTGGTCAGATTCTTTGCTATTGCACTATCAAACAACTTTTAACCACGCAGTTGTAGCAAGATTTGCTTTAAGCATTCTTAATTAGAGCAAAAAACAGGATTCTTTTAATCCAGTAGCTATATTTTAAGAAGACAATAACATGATATCTGATCGACATGTCAAGTCTAATAACAGATTTATAAGTCACTTAACAGCAAATGGTTGATATTGCCCCAAAGCTATTACGTATTCATCCTAAATTTAAATCGATCAATCAAGTCAAAACTAAATTACAGGTCTGTATTCGGTTTGTTATCGAATCGACGACATGAAATAACCCGCTATTACTGTGTCGAAGAAACAACGTGTCATCTTCATGTTTTACCAATAAAGATTGATTTGGCAATTAAAATCGTATTGGCTACAATTCGAAAAGTGAAATGATCTTTTGTACCAATTACGCAATATTTTCATGTTGACTGGCGAAGTTATACAGGGTGTTACAAAACACTCCAGTGTCTTTCGCTTCGGAGGTCCTTCACTTACTATGAATTGGTACTATATAAGGTCTAACAAAAGTAGATGAAACTATTTTAAGGGGATGATCAAACCATCAAACTGAACAAATTTCTCTATGGGACAAACATCAAAATAGCGAAAAAAAAATCTGCAGTCGGATCCATTTAGGTCCAGTAGGTTTGTATGGAGCAGCAAATTTTTTTTCGTGATTTCGATAATGGTCCCATAAAGAATGTTGTTAAGTTTGATGGTCTGATCATCCCCTTAAAATAGTTTCAGCTAATTTTTCTAGACCTTATATACAACAAGAGTTTCTCTTAAATCGATAGTTCAAAAAAATTTTAATACACTTTGTAACTTTTTGAAATTCACCAAAAACATCCATGACTTTCCAAGTAAATTGGCAGAGTTAGCTTTTCAGTGTTCTGTATAATATTTTTCATTACATAATATGCAAAATAAGTGTATAACTACTTAAATTATAGATTTAAATATTTATACGTACCTACCTGTATCTCTTTAAAATTTTTATAAAAGTAGATTGTATAATATTACATAGGTAACTGTATCAATTCAAACGGCAGCTGCTGCTAAAACCACCGACAGATAATCTCTCTTTTGTGCAAAGTTATTAATAAAAATATGGTTCGATATGTCTGTCTGTATCTTTGGTAGTTATTATGTAACAATGCTTACGATTCTTTTGTTAATATTCGCGGATGAGTTGATTCATATTGTATGGTCGAGAGCTATTTTGTCAAGAGCCAAAGTTTGAACAGTTTTTTGGTGAATGATATATTTCGTTTGATTTCAATTATCAATTTGTGTTAAATTTTTAACGTTCGTTGTGTACTTATACTTATAAACATTATACAGGGTAACAAAACACCCCAGCAAAACTTAAGGGGGTGGGTTCAGACCATCAAACTGATCAACTTTTACTATGGAGCCAACATCGAGAAAAAATAAAAAATCTGCTACCCCATACATTTTAGTTGAGTCGGTACTGCAGTTTTATGTGGGACAACGTATTTTTTAAATGTTTTCTCTATGTTGGCTTCATAGTGAAAGTTGTTCAGTTTGATGGTATGAAGCAGCCCCTTAAGTATTGCTACGGTGTTTTATTACACCATGTATAGGTAACACACATAATTATGAACTTAACGTCATGTAGGACTTTGTTGGAGTATCAAATATACAGGGTATTTCCTGTTGACGGTTTTTAAGGGGATGATCAGACCAACAAACTTAACAACTTTCACGATGGGTCTAACTTTGAAATCGCAAAAAAATCTGCTGTTCAAAACAAAACTGCAATCCTAACTCGATGCAAATGTATCGGACAGCAGATTTTTTCCCGATTTCGAGATTGGTCCCATAGAGACAGTTGATTAGTTTGATACGTAGGCCATGCATACCGCTGCATTTTGTAGAGTGTCAATGATATATTATTCCAAAATAATTTTCCTAACTAATTCCAAACTTCATTCAGACGTCGTCAAACGAAAGCCATCATAATAACATGTATGACACATCGTAATCCCCTCACATTTATTTATCCGGGATAAAACTGTAACCCGGTCAATTTACGAGTAATTAAGTCTGACCCTCTTTTGCAGGGAGAAGTTTTATTTGGTTCGTGGAAATAGTCCGCAAAACTCGTTTCCCATTGGCCGGTATCGCGTAAAGATTTCCCGGTTTTCCGGGATCTTGATTAATGTCCGTTTTGGTGTGAATAGCGACATCGCTTTGGGTGTCATTTTGTTTATTTTGGGATTTCAATGGGCAATAATAGTGTTAAAATATTTTTAACACTTTGTTAAACTATGTCAATAGTTTTGGCTTATGGCAATAATTTGTATGGGTATTCAAAAATATTTACAGAAACAACTTGCAAAGAGCGTGAGGATGTCCTGTAATTTATGTTTCAATTTGTTACACACTTCTATTTTTTTACTATTTTTAAATTTTTAAGGGTATACAGGGTCCAACTTAATATGCTGGCAGTTTTTTAGGAGGATGATCAGACCATCAAACTGAACAACTTTCTCTATGGGACCAAAGACGAAATAAAAAAAACAACTGTCCCATACAATTTGGTCGAGTAAGATTTCAGTTTAGTATGGAGCAGCTGATTTTCTTTTTGCAATTTAGACATTGGTCCCATAGAGAAAGTTGTTCAGTTTTGATTGTCTGATCATCCCCTTAAAAAGTGTCAGCATATTAAGAAGGACCCTATATACAGATAATGAAACTAAACAACTTTCCCTAAGGAGAAAACTTTTTGGACCTCTCATAGTACATCGATCAGCTGATCTGCACTTTTGTATGGAAGGTCCAACAATTTTTGTAACTTTTTGACCCATATTCCAACTGAAAGTTATTTAGTTTCATTATCTGAAAACACCCTTAACATTTTTCTAGTAATTAAAAAATAGGGTATCACTCTAACAAATAAAACGTTAAAGTAGGTACACATTTCTGTCTTACAGGATAAAAGCCCCTCACTGCAGCCTATAACTTCTCAAATTGCGTTCATAAGTAAGGGAGTCGGATTAGCGTGTGCTAGGGCAAATATTTTATTACAGTCCAAATCTCCAGCCCTCAACGTTTTATTGTTCATAAGGCTCGTCCGAGCCAAATGAAAGAGTTTATGGCGAAGACATAAGTCTGACGGTGTTGCCACTACGGGGGAGATTACCCTGTTTTTGGGGTAAAAGTAATTTTTAGTTTCTAACATCTGTATTCTGTTGACAGTATACTTTGGGGAAGTTAGATTCTTTGTTATGTATCCTAAAAAAATGTATAATCAATTAATTTGTTTCTTCTTCGAATTGTTACCAAATAAATGATGGAACGGATAATCTTTTCAGCATTGTTAAACTCACAAACAGATTTTCTTTGAAACAAATAAACCTATTTACTGTCCATAACATATAATTGGCACGTTCTATTTTAAGGTGTAGTAACACCGTCTGCCGGACAGTCTTGTTGACTCAAGTTATTGACCGTTCGCATTTTGTCGGCGATTGTGTATTACTGTTATTGATTGTAGTTCGCGCGTGACTTGTGTACATGATTGTACTAGTCTTTATGGCGGGACGTTTTTGCGAGTTGTGCATGTACAACGTGCTTAGGAAGTAGCTAGGGCGGATGTTTTAAAAGCTAGTTTAAAAGTCATTCAACGTTTATTCAATCCTGATATACCAACGTATAAGTAAGAACTTAGATCTAAGTAGATAGGTGAGCTATATTATACAGGATCCTTTTTAATATGCTTACAGTTTTTAAGAGGATGATCAGACTATCAAACTGAACAAATTTCCCTATTATGGGACTAACATCTAAATCGCGAAAAAAATTTTGCTAACATACATTTGGGTCGAGTAGGAGTGCAGTTTTGTATGGAACATGTATGGAACAGCAGATTTTTATCGCGATTTCGATGTTGGTGCCATAGAGAAAGATGTTCGGTTTGACTGTCTGATCATCCCCTTAAAAAAGTGTCAGCATATTAAGAAGGACCCTGTATATCGCCTCGACTTCGTACGCGCATTACCACTAAATCAAGGAAACCTACTTGAAAACTTTAAATGCTCATAACATTTGTTTGAATCCGCTGAAACTCAAAAAGTTCCCCAGGAAAAGCTCTAAAAATGTTCACCTAAAACTCCATCTAAATCGAATCAGTAGTTTTTGCGTGATGCGTGCACAAAACAGATTTCCATATGTACACACAAACCAATGATGTTTATAAATCAATCAATAAGTAAGACACACAGATAAAAATCCAGAAATGATTTCAATACATGCATGGGATAGCAGATTTTTTTTTTCTTGATTTCGACGTTGGTCCCATAGAGAAAGTTGTTCAGTTTGATGGTCTGATCATCCCCTTAGATAAGTGTCAGCATATTAAGAAGGACCCTGTATAGTACAGAACTAAGTATTTGTCCTCGTACAGATACAAATTATCTCATCTAAGGCTTTCTCTTGTTGTTTACTTTGCCGATTGCTTACAAGACAAACCAAATAACAGCACTCTAGCATTATTGACAGGACTATTGACGACAATCACTCAATGTCCAACAAATTGGGTAGAATATTGTAAGTCCAGGATTTCTATATTTTTAAGCGACTGGTTTAAGATGATTTGAGAAAAATTTATTTGAGATATGAATGATAAAAGAATGTATTGAAATTATTTCTGGAATTTTTATCTGTTTGTCTCATTTACTTATTGATTGATATATAAACATTATTGGTTTGTCTGTACATATGGAAATCTGTTTTGTGTACGCATCACGCAAAAACTACTGATTCGACTTAGATGGAGTTTTAGGTGAACATTTCTAGAGCTTTTCCTGGGGAACTTTTTGAGTTTCAGCGGATTCAAACCAAAGTTATGAGCATTTAAAGTTTTCAAGTAGGTTTCCATGATTTAGTGGTCATGCGCGTACGAAGTCGAGGGCGATATACAGGGTCCTTCTTAATATGCTGACACTTTTTTGAGGGGATGATCAGACCATCAAACTGAACAACTTTCTCTATGGGACCAACGTCGAAATCAAGAAAAAAAAATCTGCTATCCCATACGAGTATGTTTGCAGTTTTGTATGGAACAGCTGATTTATTTTTCGCGATTTCGATGTTGTTGCCAATGAGAAAGTTGTTCAGTTTGATGGTCTGATCATCCCCTTGAAAAAGTGTCAGCATATTAAGAAGGACCCCATATTTCTATTTTAATAAGGGATTAATGATATGCCGACACCAAATTGGTATCGAACGATCAACTGCATCTTTCATCAACGCATCGTAAGTGATCTTGTTGCTTCTTACATCTGTAATTCTTTTATAATGATATATCAAGCAATAGGCTTCCTTTCAAATCGCTTACGTGTTGCATACGATGTCATTCTCGTCAGTACAAACCATTTATCGTCCGAACTACAGTCCGTTATTTTGGCCAATAGCATATGCCATTCGTAAGCTTACCGTACAATTATGTGTTTATTGTAAACGCTACGATTGCCGGCCGACTGTAATTTGCTTTTAATTCGCCTTGTTTCGTATCATTTTCGAGTTTCTTCGTTTTGCAGGCCGTTGGAGATTTGTGGGGTTGAATTTCGTCATACTGACGGAGACGGTGTTCATTGTAAATACTTTGTAGAATTATGGAACTGCACAGGAGTGAGATTTTTGAAAGTCATACATTCAAGTCAGCAGTAGAAAATGTTAAAATTACTATGGAGAAAATGCATCATCCGATCATAATTTTGAAAGTGCGAGATTCAAAAACAACGCTCTAGGTTGATAGGTACATTTTTTAGCGTAAATTTAGCTTAAGCTTAAGGTAGCCCGCATTGTGACCTACCTATACAACATGTTAATAAATTAACGCAAAACTAGAAAGTAGTTTGTTTAGAATCGAGAGCAGAATCTAATTATCATGTTTTCAAAATAGGTCATATTTTTCAAAATATTAAATAATTTATTTGTAAAATTTAAAATTCACTCAACTCGATCTCAACCCACCGCTGGGGCACTCTCACCCTACTTGCTACTAAAACAAGATTCTTAAAATGTATCTACGAGCACGCTAGCGCTTTCATTCATTGCTGAAATAATAACAAATCATTTTTGCCTGAAAACTTATAATGCGAATAACTTTAAATGTTAACTATCAAAATAATGAAATTATTGTTTCAATCTAATTATTTTGTTATAAATCAGTTGGGGTGTATGAGGTTTGGCGCTTATTCATTAACACGTTGTGTACAGGGTCTTTCTTATTATGCCACGGCTGATGTTTATGAAATTTAGTACCCTGTAGTATTTAGTTTATTTATTTAGTAACCCTGAGAAAGGACAGGCATAAAAATTCCACGCAGAAGAAGTCGCGAGAATCAACTAGTAACAATATAATAACAATGTATTATATGTATTATCCTCATATTTATTCTCAGATACTAAATGCATCTAATAATTTATTCGCGTGATTTACAAGCCATTAAGGATTTCTAAAGGTTTCCAGATAATCCAACGAGATATAAAATCTAGAAGGAATACATTTACGATAAATATTTCCTATTTTACGACAGCAACAAAACTTTAATAAAATATGCGTGTTTGCTTTATTTTTGAGTAGTTGCTCCACGGTTTTCTCTGTCCAAGGGTCGCATACTCGACGTTTATGAACTTGCAACGTTAAAAAGATGTTTAATACATAAAATGAAGCGTTAAAATTATTGAAATAAGTGACTCAAATCAAGAAGAGTCTGGGAATGGTTATTGAATTAAATGTAGGTTTATGATTGCGGAGGTAATTAATTACTAGCTTTTAAAATGTAAGCGAAACCTTTTAATTATGAGCAGATGGTTTAAAACTGTTTCATGGCTAATCCAGTTCTGTAGGGCTAGCATGCCACAGGCGACAAAACGTTGAAACGAGAAAAACTCAAGCACGCTCATTTCGGCATTCGGCAGTCGTCGTAAATAACAGTAATAAAGCACTTCTCGATTTTACTCGTTTTTTCGGGGGTTGCATACTAGGCCTGCTAAACGTTGGAATCAGAATGTAGTTCTCACAGTTCCCAACAAGCGACAAGGAAGAATACAATGTCAGTCAAGGTGCTCGTTCTTTTCGCTTTATAGCCAATCATTTATGCTGCTCGTTTGGTCATTTTGTAATCTGGCCGTAATAAAACTCAATGGTTATTATGTCTGTTCCATTATCTTTGTACCTGCGAATGTTAAGGTCTTTCACAATTTGTTATTTTTAAATTAATTTGTTGCAACACTGTGTGGTTTGCTGTATTTTGGAAACAAGCTACTGTTTTAGTTTTGTAAAAAACAAAACAAACTGCTTAGTCGACAGTCTGAAACACCTTTTTTTAAGAAAAAAAAACGTTTGGTCCTTAAAGGTTTGCGGTTATGATTGCGTTTATCCCAACCTCCTTTAAACACATAAGTGATATAATTGGGGTCCCGATTCTATCGATTCTAATTCTAAATAATGGCCGGTAATTTGGTACGATCATTTGTCGAGGACAGTCGATATTCGATCAATAAATCGATGAAAATCGATATAATGGCGGTTCGAAATCGACGTTTCATTTCTTTAAATGCCTGATCAGTGGATTGGCTTAATAATAGTCATAATGGTAAACGATGAACATTTTTGTCGGTTGCGGGGAGCATTTGTGAAGGATCAAAGCGTTTCATTTTGATTTCTAGTTTTTTTCGTTGTCATAATGATACAAATAAACAACAGCACAAAAGTAGTTTAATTACAAAATATTAAAGTAAAGTTTACTCAGCAATTTGAGTCGAAAGTGGTCCTAATTCTAACTTCAAAAGCGTTGTTTCACCTGCAAACCAACTTGGAACAACTGACCGATAACCTAATCGAAAAGAGATGCCACTATACAGATTCAACATTGTAAGACAGAGAAATATAGAAAAGGGTTGTTTTAACCGCAGGTTATAGCGAGATTTAACACGTATTTAGTTAATTAGTAAGTGTGGTTGACCGGTGCGGTTGTCGGGCTCTACTTTATAACCGGGGGATTTGTAAATATTATTTTTGGTTTAGTGACCTTATTGTGGTTTTTGGGTGGACCGTTCTAATCTGTAGTAAACATCCATGTCAGGTAACTTTAGTATGAAAAGAGAGACTGTATCATTTTATCATCGAACATTTTATCACAACATTTTTCTTTCTCCTGGTTTAATTAATGAAATATAGTTAATGTCCTAACGAGACATTTAACAGATTATTAAAGTTTTGCTCTAATTAAATAAGACACAAGCCAGCTCGAGTTTACACTGAAAAAAATTGTTTTGTTAAATGTAACCAAACTTTAGTGATTGATTATGTGCTACAAAATAGTTCACGCAAGTCACTAAAGTTTAGTCAGTATAGTTATCAAAACTTTTTTTTTCAGTGTAAACGATTAGGTTAGATATACTAAGAATATCGAATGCTGCAAAATCATGCATTCATTGAATGGATTGATTTAAGAGAAGTTTATTCAGCAGACTTCGTTTGTATGGAGCGCACGAACAGTAATATACTTTAAGTTGTAAAAAGAAACCGTGTGAATCCGGTTTAGAATAAGTCATCCCATTTCTTCCCGTGGGTATCGTACGAGGCGACTAAGGGATAAGGTTTTTTATTAAATTATTATGTGGGTAAAAGGCTAGCCACCTCTTACCACTTTACACGTCAATACATCCTGTAACTTAAATTGCCAAAAATGAGGGCATTGCTACAACTACATTCTTAAACAGAAAGTTGGTAGTTGTAGCAATGTTTCAGACCACCCCGCAATGGATTATGGTCGTTAGTTTATGTATGTATTAATTAATATGTAAAAAGAAACATTTCAATACGCCTGTAAACTCCCGCTGAAGTCGAGTATAACGCACTCAACGAAAGCTGGCACCAATATTATTATTTTGTGGAACTTTCATGTTAGGTTATCCCTTAATATTATTAAGTCAGTTTGCTTTTGATGTGTACTTAATAAAAAAAATTACTGGAACACAATGTACCAAGCCTTTTACAATATAACATACGTATAACCAAACATGTAAACTTCATAACAATGTATGAATTGGCATATAAATACAAAGTAAAGCGGACTCGTATGGCTGAGAAGATAACCGAGTCGGTTAACAAGAGTAAATACACCCTACCAATTAATGCAGGGTCCATTGGTCATAATGTTTGTTTGTTGGCAACTTAGTAACCCCACGATTGTTTGTTCAGCTTTAAACTGTCGGATATTTTTGTTAATGGTTAAGTTTGGGCATAGTGGAATAAAACTAATAGCGGTGAAACTCAGCGGTCGCTGCGGGTATAGCTCGAATTGAATTTGTATTAAGGGTACGCGCGGAGGAGTGCGATTTTCACATAAAAGTCACACGTTCAAAATCGTGGTCAAATGACGCATAATTTCCTTAGTAATAATGATTTGAACGAGTGACTTTCACAAATGGCACCCGAGGCAGGGGCATGCTCCTCCCGGCTACCGCATCTCGATTGACCTGTCACGACCACTGAGCTTCACCACTGTTAGTTTTTATTACACTATGGTTTGGGTCTGATAAACTAAAGAATATGTCTCATAGAATTGAGCAACATTTTACATTTTAATCTGATATGATATGAGTGAGATAGTCACATCATGCGGGTATAAATAGAAACGAATGCTCGGAAAATTATAATCTGTGTAATGGTATTTTGGAATTAATTTTACATGATTAAAATTGATCGAACCGTACCTAATCGCGTTACAAAACAACACATATTTAATACTCAGCAATCCCAAAATCCTTTGTAAAACGCTTCCACAATGGAAAAGGGTGTTTTCCTTTAACGGTCCAAACGTTAATTCGTGTTTAATTCGACACCTTGTTAATTGTTTCCGACGCCCCAGTCCGTTTGGTGACCTCAGGTAGGAGGTGGGAGGTCATGGGCAACAGAAGACCTCCCTGTGCCCCTAAAAACACCCTCTCAGGGGGTCATTTTAAGAATATTTGCGAAACACCCTCTAATGTTTACACAGGTTGTTTGTGGTACCCAGAAAACAATAGTCTGGAAATTCATTGCTCATTTTATTATTGTTTGTACACCGTTTTACGGGCGATTCGATTATTGGAACGAGTAATTAAATAATAATACCGGGCATTAATTGGATTTTACCTGAGTACGTGATACCATTTAAGTGCTATTTTATTAAAGATTGCGCCGAATTGGAAATTTGAAATTATTGTCAATCAATATTGATATACTTGATATGCCGTGGTGGTCCAGTGGCGAGTAACCTTGCCTGCCATGCAGGAGGCGATGGTTCGATCCCCGTCCAGGACGACTCGTACCAATGAGTTTTTCGGAATTTATGCACGACTGGCTTTTCGCTGAAGGAAAACATCGTGAGGAAACCTGCATGCTTCAATTTCGAGGCATGTATTGTACCCACTGTCCATTACAAGTGGCGACGGGCTCACTCTCCGTCACACTGGACAGAGTTTCGTTACTACTAGTGATACGTGGATGTTCTGAGTTTTCAGAATATCTCTGACTACCAGTCGTAGACATATGCATGCATGCAACATTGATATCTCTACTTATCAAACAGTTCCGTGACGGAATGACTGACTGATTGACAAACAACGCACAGCCTAAACCGCTGAAGATAGTACCATGCAATTTGGAATACATATTCTTCCAAACATGTAGGGTGCACTAAGAAAGGATTTTTCGAAAATCCCTAATCCACGCAGACGAAGTCGCAGGCAAAAGCTATAGCTCAAAAATATCAAAACCAAAAGTGCTCCTAAAGAACTCTTTTGCCAACTAGCTGATAGGAAACATACCACTAAGTTTATTAATCAAATATTCGTGCCACCCAACATCATGAATACATGGATATGGAAATGCATGGATAAAACAAAATTATATTTATCGGAGACTTGGAATCTAGTCTAGTATATAAGGTTTACATTCCTAGACTTGGTCACTTTGTTCCCCATCTCATCTTTGTATTTTGTTATAGAAATGGCCCGCATGGAGAAGTCTCCGCTGCTGGCGAATGGGTACAACGCGCCCCCGACCCACCTGGGACCCATGGGCTTCATGCACCAGCACGCGCTCATGTCCCCAGGAATGACGCACCACGGCGTGCCCAGACCTGACGGCTCCATCATCAAGGGTCAGCCTATGCACAACATGGAGGCGCTGGCAAGGTAGGATTTAATTTTAAAATTACTAGTTCTTGGCTCGTTCCTGAAAGGAATCCTTTTAATATCTAAAAGTAGTTTTCACTGAAATATGAGTGACATTAACTAATCTTACTTGTACCCCTATTTTTTAATTACTAGAAAATGTTAACGGATATACGAGTATTCAAAAAAATGAATCAAAACTACTTTTTTAAGGAATATGAGTTGAAAAAGAGAAACATTATTGGACCTCTCCTAGAAAATCGTACGGCTGATGCATACTTTTGTATCAGACTCTAGCAATTTTTTTCGTTTTTTGGGACATTGACGTGGAACATCAAAAGGGAAAGTTGTTCAGTTTCATCATCTTACTACGAGTACATCCTTAAATTTTTAAAGGAATAAAAAAAATAGGGGTATTTGTATGAAGGATTTCAAACCAGTTTGTTACCAACTTCAGATAATCAACTGGTCATAATGATCAATTTAGTTATAACTGAATTTACTTTGATTGAAATATTATTATTTGTCGTAAGAAAGAATTTGATTTCTTGTAAGCAGCATTGTTCTAAAAACCAACTAACGCCACCTATCAGCATTATCGTGTACTAACAGTTCTTACAAGAAACTGGAAAAGTTTATTTTACAATTTCATATGCATACTGATCGAATGATTCTACAATCTGAATACGATCTAATTAAATGAGTAGGCACATCACTACTGAAGTTATCTAATTAGACATAGAGGAGTAAACACAACATTTATAGATTTACCAGTTTGTTGTTCAGTCGTATAATTTAACTACATAATTTAACTCCGGTAATCTTTGAACGGAAATTGGTTATAATTATAACAGCTTACAAACATAAATGAACACGAATTAATTTTGTAACGTGTATGGGCCAGTTTTTTCATGGCTCGGTGACTAGTTGTCATAACTATTGTCGTAAAAAGTCGTAAGTTATTTTAGGTTTATTGATTGAAAGATAAACTTTTCATATTTATACTGGATAGTTTCAACGCTGGGGGAAACAATTTGGGTCTTTAAATAAAATTCAACATCCTGTTGATCCTGTGTCTTGTTAAGTGTCTTTTCTTTAATAAATATACTGGGTGTTATATACAGTTGCATTATTTAAGGGGTGATTGAATATAAGATATTTGATAGAAACCTTCCATACAAAAGTGCGGGTTGGCCGATCGATTTTCAATGAGAGGTTCACAAAAAAATCTCGTTTTCCGACACATGTTCTTTAGGGAAAGTTGTTAAGTTTCGTGGTCTGATTACACCCTTAAAGTTATGTTAGTTATTAAAAACTAGTGGTGTCTATTTATCAATTTTGTAAATTAAGCTCGTGAAATCTAGAGGCGATATTCTTCATAATTGTTGTTATTCCAATTAGATAACTAACAATGTTTAAGTATGATGAAAAGCGTCGATGACGCGTTGCGGAGAGATATGATAAACATTAAATTTGAGGGTCCAGGTTCGAATCCGCACGGACGACATGCCATGTGCCAATGAGTTTTTCTAACTTATGTACGTTTTACCGACTGCTCTCAAACGGTGAAGGAAAACATCTTGCGGAAACCTGCAATATGCTGAAGAATATAATATGAAATATGATCATTATGATCAACAAAACAAGATCTTTTACAAAGTCGACTATAGTGCGTCTTTGATTCGGTGACTGCGTTAGCATAGAAATGCCTGTTTCGTCCAAAAACGAATTCTTCAAGCCAATTATGACTTCACGGTTCGACGTTACTCTGAAAGCAATTCGTCTAGCAAGTTACCTACATTCATCAACATTCTCTTTTTACCATCACAACAAACCGGGTCGCTTTACAAATGCTGACATCGTCAAGAACATAGGTAATCTATACAGCACGACAAACTAATTAATAATTGTTTCGCATGGTTACCTTAACTAACATTCACTTTGGTATCATAAAATTTAATCTTGACAACGTAAACGGCTTAAGTAAGCATTAAAAAGTCAAAAAGAAACCCACAAACAGGTCAGAAGGTAACAGGTTAAATGTCTAAGTTAATCCAGTTAGATAAGTACAAACACTGAATGCCCCCACTTCCGTTGAAGACCCACAATGCTGACGTACCCCACTGTCTTACTGCCACCCATGTAATATAACACAAGTGTGTCTCCGCCTTAGCCTGACGTATGCTATAACTGACGGCAATCGATAGAGACAAATACGAAAGAACGGATTTGAGCCGTAAATCGAACTATTTAATTTTTTTCTAAACTATAGAAATTCGAGATTAAAATTAAAAACGTTTTATAGCAAATGTTATCAGCTTTCTTTGTAACAATAGGGTCCTTCTTAATATGCAGCCACTTTTTTAAGGGCACGATCAGACATTCAAACTGAACAATTTCTTTATGACACTAAAATGATGAGTGAGATGTTGGTCCCATAGAGAAATTTGTTCAGTTTGATGGTCTGATCATCTCCTTAAAAAAATGTCAGCATATTATGTTGGACTCTGTACAGTACAAAATTAAACCCTTTTACGAGTCATTTTTATTTCGAAAGTATATCTTGTGGACCTACTTAAAAGTTATTGCAATTTGAAAAGTGTGATACTTAGTTTTGCAGGCCAGTGTAGATACTAATTCTTCGACTACTACTTCGGTTAATGATTCAAATCCGATCCATTCGTTGGTTAGTATTGGAATTTTTATTCATCATTCGAATTTTAAGTCAGTATTGGAATTATTTATTTTGAATGATTTGAATTTCATTGCAGTGTGAATTATTTTGACTAAGTAATAATGTTCGATAGAAATATTCAGTCAATCAAACAATTCTGGTCCAAATCACAGGAAAAATCATTCGAACACCTACCTGTTTCTCGTAACCTGATATTTAATCTTAAAAATTACTAGAATATATCATTACAATAATGCCCACTACTAACATATAAATGGTAAAATAACGCAATGTAACAATTACACGATTATTAAGGGCAATTATCAGAATATTGTTTGTGAATTGTTTACATGACTACATTAATAATTCATACTTAGGTACATATCGATTATCCAGAAGTATATATTCAACTTGTTTTTCTAACTAGAATTAAAGAAATATCTGCCAAACAATGACTGCTTTGTAACATTCAGTTATAAAGTTCTCTAACAAATGTCGAAGAAAAGTTTAATGAAAAACAAAGAGCTAAAGTAATCGAGAAACAATTTCAACGATCACGCATGAGCTGCTACGGCACAAATAAAAGCGATTGTTTTTAAAACATAATTAATTTCTTCGACCCCTCGCTCATCCTAACGGAACATTTAATATTGAGTGCTCATAATTATTCCTTTTACATTCAAACCCTTTTTTTCATTTTAAACTTTCCTCTCAAACACTTTGAGAAAAAATTGTTTCAGATTTTTGTCTCTCTATCGAATTCATTAAGCTAGGATTTTTATCAGGAGGAAAAATGTCTTATTAAAAGTTAGAAAATTTTTGTTTCTCACAAATTTATCATCTCACCTTCATGATTATCTTAGTTTTCTAATTGAATCATTTTATTCTGTACCCCTTTTCTTCGTTTTTTCTTATTTTATTTTTCTTTGTCTACAGATCTGGTATTTGGGAGAATTGTAGAGCGGCATACGAGGACATCGTTAAACATCTTGAAAGGTAAGCACTTACCTTCGTAGTGACTCAGAGTACCACCAATATGACTCGGACAAAACTAGAGTCTCCTAAACATGTATTTCGACAATAAAACAAACAAGAACAAGATCAGGTACCAGAGTCGTTATTCACTCAATCATTGTTAAAGAATCAAGCTCAGATTATACAATAATTGGTTGACACTTCGATAAGTTATTTCCGGACGTTTCTTCTTCTTTATTTTTATCTCTTTTTTTTTTGTACTTTTAATTTGACTGTCTCATCACCATCAAACGAATTAACATATTTATTCATTTATCTGGCACTCTAGAATAAATAGAGGGAAATTTAAATCAAAGCAAGTTCATTTAAAACAGAGAAAAAAGTTGGTTAATTTAAACGAGGCGTAGATATCACAGGGGGTTGTGAAATTAGAGGAGACAATTAGATCCATGGATCGGGTGTATTTTTAACAAATGACCGCTTGCAGAGCCAGCGCTCGCGGGGTGTGAACAATTCATCAAACTCATTCAGGGGCTAATCTCGATTCGAGGAAAAAGCGGCTCTCATGTAAATTGGGCCGATTCGAGGGCCAATCGTTGGGGGAAAGCACTTTTCTTTTCTTGTTTAATGGATGGTGATTGATCGGTGTACCCGCATTGAACGATACTCGCGGTTTTGACTTCATTTTGAAGTGGTACGATTGAATGTTTCGATCGGAATTAGATTGAAGGCGACCCTCGGGGGCGGGCACCAATATTTAGATTACCTAGCTTTTTTTTTAAATAAACATAATTCCTAATACTAGACCTCGGTTGGTATTGCCTGTGGACGTTTAATATTCCCACGGATGTTTTTAGATTTAGTACGAAAATACTTCTAGTTTTTTCGTACTACATACTTAGTTAAATTTCTAGTTGGAAAGCGTAATTAGGATTTTGAATATTTCGTCTATATAGGTAAATTATGTACTTTATGAGAAGAGCAACTTTTATTTTAGTTATAAATTAAATGGAATTTTGCTTGTAGTGTCTAACGCTGCATTTCTGCCAATGTCGAATGAGTTTTGAGAGTATAGTAATCTCAAGGATTGTTCAAATAAAAAATAGCGGAGCGTCGTGGTAAGCCAAAAATTACGTGATGTACGACCGCCTACAAACAGATTTAAAACTGCCCAAAAGAGAATAGAAAAGTCATTAGAAGTCACAGAATTCCGAAATCCTAATTAATGTTGTATCTGTAGACTGTAAAAAATAAAAAGTGATGCTGTAGGTTTCTGTGTGTGCGGGGTACGGGGTACGGGATAGAATTACAGTCGGACAGCGGGCCTTGTACCGATGTGTCACTGTCATCCGACGATCGCCCGGCTCGGCCCCGGGATTAGAGACCTTTTTAAACATATTACCAAGCCAAATACTCATTAAAACATTATGTTTAAGCACAACTTAATTTCATAACATTAAAAAGTTTCTATAGTTGGAAAGTGTGGTTATCATTACGCCATCATCAGGCAACAAAAAATACACACGCATTTTTTGCTTTCAAAAAATGTAAACCATGATTTAAATTTTCTTAAAAAATGTTATGCACATTATCAAAATTTTGTTACGTGCTTCAAAATAGTCACCAAAGTTTGGTTATATTTAACAAACCACCACCTACCACCAACCAACCCACGTCTTACCATGTAATTATTTTTGATATCAATAAACATATTTTCAACAAAAAGTTTGTTGTAGGTTTTTAGTCCGTACATTGTATCAAATACCAAAGTGCTAAACGAAACAAAGACAAGGTATTCTTCTAAAGCCACAATCAGAATATTCATGGTCGGGTCGACAGCCTCAATAAGTTCAGGAGTAGGCTTAAACTATTCTACTATAAACGTTATACATGGTGTAATCTTATTCTGCGTTACTTTCTTGATAAAAATGTTATTCATTCTTATAGGAACAACTTTAAAATCGCGAAAAAAATCAGCTGTTCCACACATTTGGGTCGATATTGACACTTTCTATGAAACAACCATTTTATTTTTAATATTTGTCCCATCGTAAAAGTTGTTCTGTGTGATCTGAATCACCCCCTTAAGTATGTAATTCATTTAAGTTGACATCTTGTATAGGTACTACACTTAGTATTAGTATCTATTTAGTGCATCTGGGAACAGTGCTAGGTATATTTACTAATCTATTTAGGTGTGAATATCGGCATTAACACGGTAAAGTCATATTAATGTCCTCGTCAGCAAGCCTCTTCCACATTATCTTGGTTCGTTTAATTCGCGCATGCTCCGCGACCGGTTCTCAATGCTAAGTCCAATTAATTGACAGGATTATCTCTGATTTAATATAATTTGTGCTGTTTGTTTTGTTCTCTCTTAAGTGCCACTTGATCATGTTTCATTAACTAACAATCTCTTTGTTTCATTAAACATCTTTGGGAATTAAATTATTAATTAGCTTATTTGTTTTGTCAAATATTGATTTCTAGATCCATTTCCTGTTGAATAAACACTTCTTTGTAAATAAAAAGCATTAATCTTCCAATAACGTTTTATTCAGAACGTTTATGTTTGAAATACTACTTGTCAACAAAGGCTGTTCTTCGCTTGAAAATAAACCAAATTTGTTTGTATTGTACCTACTTTATGTTAAGGAAAGAAGGTTAAAAGATTTTGTCAAACATCAGCAGTGACAATTTTGTCACTAAATCAAACAGACTAAATGATCAGTCAACAAATCGCAGGGATCAATGCATTCGTCCGGTTTAATTCCGTTTCAGTTCGAATTAGCTGCGATTAATCGCCGAGCGGCGGGTTAAGCCGGACGGGAGGGCCGTGCCGGATGCCCGGATGCCGGATCGGCACACATCGCTGTGACGTCGATCGTTATTCATCCCCGTGCCCCTTGTGGAAGATAGCTTTGTTTGTTGAACCCTTAATTCGGTTCTTTTAAATTCGATATTCATGAACATTTTCCGTAAATTTTTAAGTATTTAGTTTTAAAACAATGCATTGAAAATAATAGGCTACAATTTTATATTTTATTGCTAACTAGAAAGAGCAGCGTGGGTAGGCTCCCCTCAAGGTGGACTGGCGACCAGGTGCCTATTTCATAAACGTGACAATGTCATTTACGGTGACAAAATGAGATACATTACTGAGAATGTTAGTACACATGTTGTTTAACGCCGCAACTAACCAGCAATGTATCTTGAATTGTCATCGTAAATGACAATTGTCTCGTTTATGAAATAGACCCCTGGTCAAGGCGGCGAGAGCCCGTTGGATGAGGGCAGCGCTGAACCGGACATTGTGACGATCCTTGGCTGGCTAGGCTGAGATGATGATGATGATGATATAATATGTTGTAGAATCATGGTATATTGAGATTAGAAACAAAGATTTTGAATGCAAACATGATAAAATTACTATGGGCGAAACGGTATGATTCGCGGCGTCAAGTCAACATTTGCGTGATTGAATCCTCTACCATTAATTTCAGTGAAGATCAAACGAAGACCGAGGGTGATATTTATCAAGGATATTGCGAATTATTTTAATCAAATCAAATTCCCTTCGTTGTAAACAAATGCTTTTGATTAATGAGACGCGCGACAGAGTCTCGCAGCCTGTGATAAAACACCGAGGAAAAGGCAAAATTAATGGTCATAAAATGAACTCTGCTATCCGAAAGATAAAGATGCTCAATGCTTTGAATCTTAAAGTGATTTTTCTTCACTTCCTATTTGAAGGATGATTCCGCGGATCGCATCTGGTGATTGTGTACATTTATTTCGGAGCTTTAGAATTAGCAGGGAGTAATTTGGGCGATTAGTGCATAACTTTAGCAGGGCTTTCTGAGATATTTAGATTGTCATGACGTGGAATCATTAATAATAGAGACTTTTGATTTTCAGCGAGCTAATATGCAAAGGGCGCTGTGTAAAGGGTGCGGAGTCATGATGGCTGTACCCTCGGAATACCTTCCGAGTTTGTCACTGATGCGGTCGTACTGGAATTTTATGTAGCTCTTTGTACTTTGCCCTTTTATAGTGAAAACTATTTGGTTAGTGTTGTTGGTGAACCCAACTATTCATTGCGAGAGCTTTGATGTTTAAAATTTGAAATTGTTATTCTTAGATTAGGTTAGATTCCGACACAAATCTGTTTAAACTAACGGGGTTCTAAGATAATCCTCAAAGTCCAAGATATTTATCGTGAATCTCTCAATTTCTCATTCTGTTTTCAATTCCAAATGTCTCAACCAAGCTAGATAGTGCGTAGCAAATTTTTCAAGTACCTAGATAATAGGTTATATAGATCAAACCAAAACGACACAAACATAGGTAGACCGTCACGTGATCGGGGAGGGAGGGGAGGCTACTGTCATAACGCAAGTTGCAGCGTCAGCCTATATTAATCTGGATCCGGCGCCCGACAGCACAAGTCAAATTTCTCATCAAAAATAAGAATTAATGCTGTTCCCCATTAATCATCACTTCGCAAACGGCACGAGGTGTCTGTATCCCATTATTTTGCATTACTAATGATATGTACACACCGATAAGGGATGATTTTGAGGAAAAAAATTCAAAGTCATCTCCCTCAATTGCTGTTTTGTCACTGGAAAGATAATTTTATGAAGATTGTTGTTTGTTATTTTGATTCCAGAGATGAAACTGGTTTCTTCAAAGATCTAAAGGGTCCAACTTAATATGCTGACGTTTTTTAAGGGGATGATCAGACCATCAAGCTGAACAAGTTTTTCTATGAGACCACAATCGACATCGCGAAAAAAAAATCTGCTGATCCATACATTTGGGTGGAGTAGGACTGCAGTTTTGTATGAACCAGCTGATTTTCTTTACGCGATTTCGATGTTGGGCCCATAGAGAAAGTTGCTCAGTTTGATGGTCTGATCATCCCCTTAAAAAACCGTAATTATATTAAGAAGGAAGGTAGGTACTCTATAGTACGAGCTAGATCGTCTATCTCAGAATGTCAATGATAAATTATCATGGAAACAAACGACAAATTTACTTTCAGGTCTACGTTATACAGGTTTGATATTCTAACAGCTGGTTATGCTAATTGCAAATGATATTTTATGCGGCAGCGCGTGCCGGGCGCGGGCGTGGTGGTGAGAAGATTCATTATTCCATCCTTCATTTGGTGTCACTCTCAGAGGGCCGAAAAACACTGACTCGAATCTATCATGCTTTTTAAGGATTAGCCGCTTCGTAAATTTAATTTTCCTTTTTATTTGTATCAACCTTTGTGATTGCGAATCGCTTTAACAATTTTAATAAATTCGCTTTTTATCTAAACAACAACAGAAACTATTAAACATTCATAGAAGAAATTGATAAATGTGTTCGTTTCCAGTGAATATCGAATTAATTCTTTAACAAAGTTGACTAATGGCATTCGATTTTGAAATATGCAATTAACGTAGGTTTCTACAGAGAAAATAGACGTAAAATATAAACTTACGTTAGTTACCGAAGTGTGACGGGACAAGCAATCAATTAGCTGCCTTCACTCAATAATTTTTAATAAGTTTGCACTAATCACTTCCTCTCCAAAAGGCGTGACTGTTCTATTTCTAGGATAGGCAGAGCCTATGACTATGCTGTCATTGACAGAAGATGTCACTTTTCCTTTAATTACACCGCGGCCTCATTTCTTCGCGCCCTATTAGTACGCATCAATCAATGTTGCCAATACCTATTTTTTACCCTCGACTGTTTTTTCCCTTGGTCCGTTTTTGTTTACGGAGATTTTTTAAGTGGGGAATAATTTGATGAGGTCCGCCACCCGACTGTGTTGGATCGGAGCGATGCTCATTTGTCATCGTCTTGTCATTTCTGCGTTTCTTTTGAACAGTTGAATCGCTAAAGTAATTATGTAAGTTTTTAGTTGATTTTTTTATTCTTCTGTCTCGTGAACACTGCATTGGATCAACGGATCACAAACTTATCGAATAATTCTGTTGTCAATATTATTTATAAAATACATAACCGGTCAGTTGTCTGCAATATTTCACGCATGGCTTCATATATTAATCAGGCTTTAAATCAGACCGCCCAGAAAGCTCTTGAATTGCACCTATATTAGAGTGGTAGACTCCCGACCTCCGGATTTACAGGAACTATGTGTATACATTTATTTACAAGAATTTCTGCTATAGAACCTACAGTATCAAATCTGAATAAAATCATCTCATCTTTTTTCATTAAACATTCATCATGTTATTGCTAACGCGTTCTTTTTCCATAATTAATTTGTGCAAAACAAACGAACACCGCAGAAACTATGAATACGAAATGTAGGTGTCAAATTAATACAGACGAACATCGACGGGCTAAATCAAATATGTGAATCCACAGATCAAAAGAATTCATTACAGTGTGTAAATCACAATTTGCATGTGGCGCTGGCTAACCATGAATATGCATCTCTGACGCCTGAGTTTGAGCATTCCGTGCTCTGTTCAAACGTTTTATATCTATGACATATCTATTGCCCGATATAATTATGTTGGATTTACGAACAAACAATAAAGAAAACCCCTTTCAAGAAACAAGCTTTTTTCTACGTTATTTAAAAATTATTAAAAAAAAATGATTTGGTCTAGCGCTAAGGATACAGGAGAAAACACTGCGCGAGTCCGACTCGTTCTTGGCAGGTATAAAATAGTTTATTCAAATGTAGGAAATACATAATTACTTCGTGTTATACTCGTATTGATTGCATATCAATACGAGTAGATTACAGGTAACTAATTACCTACAATGATTTAGCTAATCTACCATATTCTAATCAGGAAATCTCGAATCGGATGTAATTAATAATTGTTAAAACTATTTTAGCAATTATGCCTTACGAGTTTGCCACTGATGCTACGACCGCAAGACACTTTATGTATCACTTTGTACTTTGCCCTTTTATGGTGCAAACTATTTGGTTAGTTCTTAGTTTCCCTAAGGTTATAAAGTCAACGTTTTTTCTTTAGCTGTTCATTTCATACCTAGCCAGAACATTCGCAACTACTTATAAACATTTAATACCTGCCCATTAATAGTTCCTCATAGAACAGGTAGTGACATCTGGCAGACACGTTGACCTATTCAACTCGTCATTCAAGTGAAATGTCGAGTCTAAACGAGCTCGCCGTCATCCAACATCGCTGACTGGGCATCAAACCGGACACTTGCCATTCCGTTCGCTTCCTGACCTTTTCCCGTTTTGTTATGCAAATCCCAGTTCCCGGGGGAATTACACAACGCGAATAAAAAGTATTCAGTTGTTTACATGCTGACTTCGCCGAGTGCGAGTCGAGTGTGAGTGCGCATAAATCGGTGGAAAGCGCGCATGTAAACATTAGTCGGCGAATAAATGTTTTAAATTGTATTCTTTTCATTTAAAGGACGTTTCATACATTTGTGGTCCAAATGTGAAAGTGCCGGCCAACAAAAACTAATGCTACATTCTGTTGGAACTTGTCCTTCTGAGCATTTATTGTTACGACATGAAAACTGTAGCTGTAAGTTTATTAAATTTTTTAAACATAAATAAAAAAAAAGGTAAATGGCCCTACAGTGTTGATGCTTTGCTAATAAATGCTGAGACGGAATTTCTGACAGAATGTAGCTAATTTCATCGAAAATGTATGAAAAAAAGAAGATATTTCGAACCCAAATAAAACCAAGGACAATGCCACATTACTACAGCTTTGGTGCTTTAATAATAAATATGCTTATATTGACAAGTTCTAACAGAAACCGCATTACTTTGTTGGCAGGCACTTTCACATTTTGGATCGAATTAGTTAATGTTTTTTATTACGAACTGATACTGATGATTTTACTTATCATCATCAACTTATTTGAGAGCTACGCTTTTTTCGGTAGAGTATTTTGCCAATCCTGTTTCTTTTCCTCTAGTTTCTTGAGTTGTTGATACAATATGAATCTTTTCCTTCACATGGTCAAGATAACTCTGTCTAGGTCTTCCTCTGCCTCTCTTGCCCTCTATATACCCTTCCAATACAGTTTTAAAGGAATTGTCGTTTCGTATCAAGTGCTCAATCATTTTTCCTCTCTAGTTTACTATTTTTTTTAGAATATTTCTTTTATAAACACCTCTACTCCGATTCTATACTCTGCTTACAATAAAAGGAAAATGATAACTTACACCAACGAGACGCCAGAAAGCTGGAAATAGGTATTGTCTATACATAGAGTACAGACTGCCTTACAAGTGTCGAAACATGAAAATACTCCTTGGCGGTCGGTAATGTTCAACCTTCTTTCGTACGTTTTCATCATCATTTTTGGTTTGTCCCTTTCAAATCCAACAAAGAACAATAAAAAAAGAGTTTTTATTTAATTTTTGTTCTGACAGAAAGGGACAAACCTAAAGTTTGAAACATCAATACGAAAGAAGGTTGAACATTACTGACTGCCACGTCACTACCACGTTTCCATGCTTGTACGGAGGATTGGTATCCTCTTGGTTGGTATGGATATAGAAAGGGAGAAACGTAAAATCAGAAACATCGACGACGTACGCATACGAAAGAAGTACGAAAGGAGGACGAAAGTTACCGACCACCACAGTCAATAGTCGTGTTTCCATGCTTGTAAGGAGGTTATGGATCAATTGGTTATAAATCCATGTTTAAACATGTTTAAGCCTAAATACTTATTGGTGCAAGCTACCCTTAGGCTGCCTTGCTCCAAAAAAATTAGCAATCGCTGTCTCTCACACTGTTCAATCGAATGACAGTAAGAGCATCATATTTAAACAGGTTCAACCCCTCATATGTTGCAATTTGAACCAGATCTGCGTCTAAATAGACCGGAGGTTATGCCAAAATACTTTTTGGTGCCAGCCAACCGAAGTCTCGAAAAGAATAAACAAAATAATATAAACAGATCAATCAAATTCTCTCTATACTCCTATCACAAGCTTCAAATTGAGTGAAATTATTAGCGATAAATACAACGCAAGCAGGGCCAGGGGTCATCAAACGGAGTCAACCATGGAATGGCTAAATAACCGCGTCCAACCCTACGCCGGCCACAAATCAAATGTTTTGATAGCACCGTGGTATTAACGAGACAATTTGATTGCGGAGGTATCCGCGCCAAATTGCTTCTAAATTATATTTTCTGTTTACTTTCTGCCAAACTCCCCGTTTCGATATGTGACGTATGTTAACAGATGCTCGCTTGTTTCTGTTACGTTAATTATCCAATTTGTTTGCTCGCTTTTTTGAATTTTCAATAACTCGCTATGAACACATTTCTGATACCTATTAATAATTCGTAACATTGTGTTTTGGATTATTGACAAATTAATCGGGTCCATGTTTTATTGGTCTGATTTTATCAATTCTTATCTAAACGATCAATCTGTCGTTACTAAACACTATCTAGCTTATTAAATGAGACGAATTAATTATCTTGATATTTTTTTTAATTAGGTGACCTCTAGTTACCATGGTCTATAGACAAACTGCCTATACTCCCACGTAGAAACTTTAATTATATTTTAATAAGCGAAAGTTAGATTTTATCTTCGCGTTATTCAGATTTTTATCTACGATACAACACTAGTGTTACCCGTATGTGCTAATTATAATTTATTGCTATTACGTGCTACTACGTTACCTAATTCTTTCCTAGTCATTGATTTTTGCTACGTGGGTGTATGTAATACAGTAAATACATGACAGGAATTATAAACGTTATTGAATAATACATCTAACTAAATAATCTGACATTTTAGTTGAGGAATTATAAGTACAGAAAATTTTATAAAAAAAAAATTAAATCGGAACAGATGTCTTCATTAAAACAAACACAGTCATTGGTTATCTAAGGAGAGATGTTAGTTTTATCAAGTGAACAAAACTGATCGATGTGGCACATAGTCCAACTCTGTTTAAAGATAAATCGACACTGATACTGAGTTTGTCGATCCGATAGTATCTTTTAAGAGACAGGCGTTTGAATGTTGAGATAGACTAACATCTATCCGAAGATGTAGAGGTGAGCTATAAGTGCATTCCGATTACCGCTGTAAATAAAAGTTACCTATGTAACCACGTACAAATCTATAAAATTCTATATTACTACCGCAGAAAATATAAGGCGCGTCGATATACCATTATCGTCTCGTTCGAAACATGTTGCGGTCAACGCGAGCGATCACTTCGATCACAATCATTACCCATACATTTGATCCGTGCCCGTGCGCACTCAGCGGCTTCAAACGATGCACAATATCAAAAGTCCAGACAGGAATATTTATGGGAATCGACGAGCTAGATCAAGCCGCTGGAGAAGGAAGGGTTTGTCACGACACATTATCCAAGGAATCGAATTTGAAGTGTGCCGATGGATGTGAATTTTCTGCGGTCGCTCCATAGTCCATATGCATGTGCATTGAAGCCATATTTATGCAATCGGCGGTCACTGAATTGTTCGTATAAAATTACAGTAAAATCTCTCCAGATCTAACCTAATAACGTTGAATAATAGAGTTTAAAATGACAAAAAACAGACTAATATAATGGGGTGATTCAACTCTCATTTCCCTAATAATCGTACACTGAAATTCAGCATTATCAAAACTCAGTGCCATTACAGATAATGGTAATGCCCCTAAAAAGTCGGGGACTACGAATCGTAGAAGCAATTTTGCATAATTATCCAACATTGTGCCGGGAGACAGGCGTCGCTCTGGCGCTTAAATCCTAATAACATCGCGGCCCGATCGGAATCTCGTTACGCTACTGTAATCTGCTGCGAACAAATAGCTTGTTATTCTGTTAGATGTTGGTTGTACTACATCCACATTTTCCTTTCCCATATGCCAGTATGACGATCTACCTGATATCTAGTAAAAGTTCAGTATTTCTTTTCAATCAATACATAATTTACCATATTTCTAAGTTCTATCTGAGTCGAATTCACGAACCGAGCAGTTTTAAAATACCATCTTCCCAAATCGTCCATCTTCGCAGCTTCCCCGAAGACAACTTAAATCTTCTCACGTAGTTCTAATATCGTAATGAGCTCGGAAGCTTCAAAAGACATATTTTATTTTCCTCCAAACACATTTTATATTTCATTTCACGTTTCATAAGCGAAATTTGCATGTCCCTCTCTGCATTTGGAAAGCGTAATGCCCGGGTCGCTTAGTGCACTTTTATTACGGTATTAAGTGATGTAATTTTTTTCATATTATATTATTCAAATTTAAATAACTGTCTCCGGTTTCCCCCGCGGAGGTCCCACTTTCTTTTGTCGCCCTCGAATTTGGTTACTTTGGTTAGACATTTCCGCTTTGGAACATAACGTTTGTAGAGATGCTCTTTGCAATTGTTATAAAACAGAGCATTTGAAATAATAATAATGCATTTACAATCATAGATTATAAATCAAAAGCCCACATATTTCTATCATAATTGTCAATTTCAAATAGAATTGTAGTTATTTCAGTATGAATGTTTGAAAATTTCGATTCCATCCGTATTTGTCCGCTCCACGCAGGCCCTGTTCCAAAATTGGAGAAGTTAGAAGGCCGCAATTTTTACAAATGACATCGTGACGTTTATGCGAAGGGTGCGCCCGCCGACAAGTCATCATGTTACTTCTTTCCTATTATTTCTGCGTTCCGCTATCTTTCTTTCGCCCTAAGTGTTTCTTCGTTGTCTTACATCCATTGCTTTGTTTTCGACGATTTCAGATTTTATACTGATTTATAGAAAGCTATCACGAAGTATTTTTTTTAAATTTAAATCTAGAAGACTATGGTAGCGACAAACGTGGGTCGCTTTCTTTATGTGTGCTAATTATTTATTGAGCAAATAGCGATAGTAAATAAAATACAAATCTTTTATCGAAACGAATGTAGGTATGATTTGTAAATTGTAGTTATTCATAAACTTTACATAATTTCTTATCGTACAGCTATTCAGATTCTTCACTAATTTTTGATTTGATACAACAAGCCAACAAGTCAATGTAAATTCTTAGATCCACTTTATCATACTATACATGTGACTCTATACACAAAATGATATTTCGCGTTATTACTCGGCAATATTGCCTTTACATCATTTCAAAGGCAAAACACTGCGTTATCTGCATATGTTTGGAACTTTTTACTCATAACAACAGCCCCTTTGCTACTTGTATTTTCTTTATAATTTATTCCATTCCTCCCCCATACATTGGCATCGTCCGCTGATATTTTTTATTCGATTAGTAAACCCCTAAGGTGTTTTTAGCCTTTTTTCGGTCGATTTTCTTCGAAGCTTTTGTTGACTGTTTGGGGGGTTGCAATGCTCATTTCTTTTGGATGAGCAAGCTTATTTATTCTTTTAAGATTACCTCCTACTTTCACGCTACATAAGTCTGTTTATTTCGTTTTGTTTATTTGATACGGAAGAAAATGTTATTTTTGAGAAGATCATATTTCTGATAAGAATTAATTAAGAATATAATTTCTAATTTTAAAATGTTAACCTTGTTGAAGAGAATCCTTGTTGACGAAATTTACCTAATAAATTAACTCGGATTTGTTACACGTGTACCGAAAACAGGAAACAATTAAATACGAATTCTTCGCTAAACCATATACTCCCATTTCCTCAAACCGCGATACTTACACACTCGATTTGTGTCGTAGAGGGGAAGCGGGGGAATGTGAGGAAACTTTTTGATGGATCGGACGGAGTTTGTTTTGCATGTGAGTGATATGTCTGAAATAATAAATGTTGAGGCGTCGACGCTTCCCCAACCTCCCCCTACGAGGGTGAGTTAAAACGATTTTTGATTTGGGTGTCAAGCAAATGTTTTACGCAGTGACGCTCCAACAGGATTTGATTTTCTTAATCGATTCTTGAGAATGCAAATTCGGTAAATTAGTTTTGTATATTCCACCTAGTAAAACGGATAGAGCATTTGGAAGGATTCAATCGACATGGCAGTTTTAGCATGGTTATGTAAATGACAACAGCGCCGAAAGCTTTGTTTAGTACTTACGCTAATCAGATTATGTATACAAGAACGGTTTGGTACGGTGCGAGGTTATGCGAACGGTTCAGCATTAACTAATCAGCGTACATTGGCTTTGGTGGTAGATTGCAATGCATTGTCCGCGCTCGTGCCCCCGGAATATCTGTTTAGGCCACTGGCCATTCTGTAATGGCCTTAGTTAACGTTAGCTAACTCAGTTAACCCTCATAATATGGAATCATATCGTTACACTTTCATGTCTAAACTGAAACTACTGAATAGGGTTCAGCGTAGCTTATTGAGTTTGTATCTTTATGTGGACAATTATAATCTGTCCTTTTACAGTAAAATTGTATCTGTTTATTTATGGAAAATAAGGCAATAGTAAAGAGAAAGATTTCATTTTACTCTTATAGTTCTCTAATGCCTATGTTAAAGATGATATGATAACTGCTCGTATTATTTTAAACAAATCTTAAGAATTGTATTTTAGTATCCAAATAAAGAAGATATTCATTCTTTAGGTGTATATCTTCCCTCAGAAAATTCTAAAAATTGGATTCCCATAAACAAGACGAGGTTTTTTCGCTCTCCTTCGCAGTGATTCGCCAATTTACTTTATGACAAGCGAATGAATAACATTATTTCATTTCTAGAGTGATGATGGCTGGCACTGACAGCTTGTTGGGGGCTGTTAATTTATCTGTACCTAATTACTGTTTCAACTTATCAAGCTATGTACTGTTTTAATGGAGATGATCGTTGCCAAATCTTGCCACTATAGGCTCTAGAGCGGCGCCAGTGTCAACTTTTTTTTAAACTATATAGATTCAAGCGCAACGAGTAATAGTCCATCTCTTGCTTGTGTGTTAGCACTGCATTTTCGCCAGTATCAAGTGGTTTGTGGGAGGGAGAGTATCTATCCAATCTCAAGGATTGGTTTTAGTGCACTGTTTTTATTCATAGGACCGAAATTGAGATTACAATACTTCTAAAATCCACTTGACATTGGCAAAAATGCAGTATTTAGACACAGGCAAAAGGCCATTATTTATAAATAAGCAATAATAATTTCATCGATTCTAAACCACGGCATTAGTTGTTTGTGGTATTATTTTTATATTACCTACTTATGTTTACATTTGATGCATCCCAAAGCTCAAAAATATCTAACAGAATCCTTATTAAAATGAAAGAAACCTCATCAATCAAAATAACACATTTAGAGAGATAAAATGGTAGACCAATTTATTATTTTACTTATTGATATGGGCGTTATCTTTTGTCCGATCGGGTGGGTGATGATTCGTTCATTTCCGTTCCAATTCGTTAGGCATTATGAGACTGATATCAATTATGTAAAATGTTTCTTTAAACCTGTACCTGTGTTCCACTTTTCTGCGTATTTAGGACTATTCCGTATCCCTCCGCTTCCCTTTCAGGGGAGGAAAAATCATCCCTGAGAATCCTCCGTGGTATATTAAAAAAAAATTCTGGAAAACTCTTGACTCATTAAGACTCTACACTAGTATGTAAACCCTTTCCAAATGTATAGTGATGGTTCAGACCATAAAACTGAAAAACCTTTACTATGGGAGAAAACCTGAAATCGTTAATCTTTCATTCTCTTTTTTAAGGTTAGCTGGAATAGTAAAAGTATTTCAGTTTGATGATCTGAAATACCCCTGAAAATTTCAACCAGATCACCTAGTATAAACTTGTAGTTAGGTAATCTTAATTTTCACAGGGGAATATCCTGTTTAAAATCTTGCCGCGAAATTAAATTGAATTTTGATATAACATAAAGCTAGTTTTTTCCCTACTGCTGGACATTCTAAACTCCTTCCTTTATCTAAATAAAACGTTTCAATTTTTTCGGTTAAAACGGTCATTTCCTATCTTAGATAAAGTACAAAAGAATGAAACTTATTAAACTTTGTGAATCTTCTGAATTCGTACGATCAAAGGAATATAAGGTATAAAGAATTATTAACATATTAATGGTGGCGGAAATGAAAAATATATTAAATTCAAACGGAGCTCCGTGACTCGTCAGTAAAGTAAAGTACCAAACGACTCCATTTCGAGGGTTCGCACACAGAGTAGAGAGGACTCAGAGCTTTCTAGTCATTGTTACTCCATACTTTGACATTGCATTAATACACTGCATTTAGATAATAATATGTCAATAATATTGAAGTTTACTGTTGATAGATGTTTGTTTAAAAGCGAATTTTTAAATTATTAGCAGTCGATGGGTGAACCATATCATATGCAAATAATTCTGTATGAGGCCTTCAATTGAAGAAATAGCAACTGCTCTGCAGGCTCATAAACCACTGAGCCCAGTTTTTGATTGTTTGATATCGGTTCATGAATAATCTGCGATCCCGATATATCGGTATTATTACATAGACTATGTATTATTGTATACATAACTTTAGCGTAAGAATTTATATTGTAATAGTTATTAAGTCGTGTTATGTTGTAGAGTTTCTGGCCGCATCTTCTCTACAGCGACAACACGTTCCGACGCGGTGGTAGCTTTAAAAAAGATTTGACGTTTGATAAGTGTGCTGTAAGCTCCTATATTGAATAAATTATATTGACTTTGACTTTGACTTTGACTTACATACCTAATTTAGATATTATACAGTTATAGTTCAACACTAACTTGCCTCTATCAATCCGCACTGGGCCCGCTTGGTGGAGTATGGCCCATTCCCATTATCTCACCCTTATTCGCGAGAGGAGGCCTTTGCCCTGCAGTGTGTCCTACAGGTTATAGCTCAAACTACAATCTAACATTTTAACGGGGTTTTACCGCGTTTTCTTGCGCTATAACTTACTTTATTATGAATAAAAATTACCCAAAAAGTCCCAACTTAACTAACTGTTTGTATTTGATTCTAAGTAATTATAAAGTTTTTAATCACACAATTCTTAATGACGCATGTCTTAGGTACAAGTAATTATGAATTAAATGTGAACCTCTATTTCGCCAGCTACTCTGTAATCCACAAAAGGGTTCCGCGAACGCTTAAAACAGCCACTTATTATGTATGTAACATTTCACTTTCAGACGTCATTTATATTCAAATGCTCAAAAGGCATTACTGAGCAAAAATTGCAGAATTAACCCTTTGAAATGAGTCAAATTGGTTTCCGAGGACTTAATTTTTCTGTGATTTCGTAGATACCTACTTTATTTGCTGAGAACAGCATCACAGCTTTGATAATTTAACATTTATTTTATTACTATTGGATTATCATGAAATAAATAGAAATATTTAGTTTTATTTGACATAATTTTTCTATAAAAGTACACTTTGTATCTTGACGAAAATTATATTTCTATCCCATGAATACATTTTCTTATCGTATCGCCATTGTTTAGAATGCGAAAATTCTGAACGATTCAAGCACCGCCTCTTTTATCCTTAAATGAAACTAAAAATTACCAGACGTATCTCATGAGATACGATGTTGGTACGATAGAATAAACTCGTAACTACTTGTGCCACTGTTTCAAGAGTTATACAGAAATAGAAGCAAGAGCATTGATGTACAAAAATTCTACAACAGAAACTAATTAAAATGAACAAAGGTATCGATTGATCGGAAACATCAATACAAAGGATATTGATGAGCAAAAAATTTAATAAGTAAATATCAATAAAAAAGAATACAAACGGTAGCATCATAAGTCCAATAATTCACAATCAAAAAGGACCCAAGGAATTAGGGTAGCGGTACACGACGGCATTCGGCAGTAGGCACACAAAATGATTACATATACCGTCTTCATCCGCTCACAAAGAATCCCAGCGGGGTTCTACAATATTATACTTTGCCTTTGTGGTAGCTACACGACTCAGTGGGAAGCATGCTTTATGGTTTCAAATGATAAAACTGTTTGTCAGTAGCTTTGTTCGGATTCATTTCGCCGGGTACCGTGGATGATTTTTGATGTTCTTAACGAGATATTGACATGTGATTCCGTTTGATACAAACTTTTATAAATAGACGTCATGGATCTGTTGTTAATCAGTTTGCTAATCGTTCTAGTTTCTTGACTTAAACTGCTTCCTAAGTTTGATACTTTTGGAAACTATTAATGCTCTTTATCTTCAATGAAGTGAATCTTAGTATTTTAAGTTTGATTATATACTGTGTGAACATATTGATACCTTGTTGCAGGTTGCGTGATGAGCGAGGGGACATGGAGCGAGTCATGGCGATGGATAAAGCTCGTGAAGGTTCGCATAACGGTAAGATGCCTGAATTTATGTCATCGACTTGTTACAAAAAGTATACAGGGTCCTTCTTAATATCCCAAAACCGGGAGATCTTAGGGTTTTTCCTCTCAATGGTATTGCCTCCTTCATTTACCATGTATTTGAAGGGTGAAGAAAGCAAAAAGTATTGGGACTAACATAGAAGATCCCAGTGGGTCGAAGTATTGCTGGCTTACCAGCCCCCAAAACAAGATAAGATAAGAATATGCTGACACTTTTTTAAGGGGATAATCAGACCGTCAAACTGAACACCAAACAATATGTCAAGTACTACTACATGTGATCGAAAATATTATCATGTACTACGCTTGAAGAGACCCAAAAGAATGTGATTGTGAAGTAGCGAAAGTGATACGTTTTACAAAAGTTATGTGTGATCTCCGGTTTCCTTATCAACGATATAGTATTATGAGAATGCCAATCACCAAAATAGACATCCGACATCTAATTTGAAATCGATCGGTCAATCATAGGTTCATCACCCGGCCACAGTCCTGTGCTCAACCTCTCCAAGTCCGGGTCCGGGGACCGCGACCGGCCGGACCGGGGCGACCGGGAGCGCGACCGCGACCGCGGGGAGAGAGGCGACGGCTCCGCCAGCGGCCGAAGCTCCACCGGCTCTCGCCGCACACCCCAACCCCCGCGGATGCCCTCGGCTGCTACCGCTGCTGCATCACCCAGGTCGCATACAGATGAGAGCGACGCGGCGCTGTCTGATCAGGATGACCATAATGTTAAAGATGAAGATGACGGTGAGTGAACCTTCTCTTGAGGTCTACCCTTAACAGGCAGGGACAAATTCGGAGCAGCAATTTGCTGCTTGTTATACTATATTATTTTGTTAAGAGGACATAATTCGGAGCACGCTCCATCCAAACGAAGTCTGGTTATATTTTGAATACGAACCAATTAAAGTCAATGACATTTTTAGAAACAATCTAGAAACTAATCTCTGTGCTTGTATGTTGTCCGATTTTTGTTAAAATGTATTATGTATTAGTTTCTAAATTGTTTCTGAAAAATTTTATTAGTTAGTATTGAAAATATAACCAGACTTCGTTCGAATGGAACGCGCTTCGAAGTATATCCCCTTAAATAGCGTTTGATAAGCGAAAAAAATATTTGCAAAGACAGAATTGTGAAAATTAGAGCTAGGGACCGGTTTCTGAGTTGCTGACGTTTTAGCAGAGATTCAGAATCCTATATATTACACAAAATAAACCTTTCATTAATTTATAACTGATTCCAATGGGGTTATAAAAACACTTTGCTTTAACTACCAACCACCTTTTAGGCGTGCAGCTGTAGTGAGATCACTCTAAGCGTAAATGCTTAAATACTCGTATATTTATATAATTTTAAAGTAACGTAACGTGGGAATAAGTGGTTAGCCTAACGTCCTCATAAACATCATCTCTCCCATTTATATTCATCCCAATTGACTAAAAAAAGAGTGTAGAAAGGAACAATTTTAAACTTAGTTATAAGGTGGCGGTGAAACACAATCCCGTTTCGCATAAATTCCAAGTGTCGATATTAATAAGTCCTCTTCCCGATGTAATCACGGCTAGGCATGACAAGAAAGTGTCCGTGTTGCATTAACAGCAAGTGGTATCACCCGTTCAATATACTCGGCATGTAATGCTCAGCGAAATTACCCAGTAATAGCTCTCCAACCTTCTGCATTCATAGTTCGGAAATTATCAGCCATAAAACCACCTTCCTTTTATTTTAGAAACTGGAAACACTTATAGTAATAAGTGTAAAATGACTACTCCGCACGTATACATTGTAAGACGATACTTATAATTATTTTATGCCAAACACACGATACGGAATCGAGTTGGTTTTAACAAGCAAATAGCATAGATACTTCCGTAGTTAAATGTATGGTGAATAGGGTTGAATACAAGGTATGTAATCATGGTTATGTATCAATAGATTGTGCGGATCGCGGCGGACGATTAGCGAATGATCATGCGCATGCGGCTGCGTTCCCATACGTTTTCCCATCTTGATCCCTAGACACCGCACGTTTACTTGTAATGGTCCGATATAATAAAATCTTATTACGAGTATCGCCGCAATCAGCCCCAATGGTGTATGAATAGTGCTTAAAAGGACCCAATTCAATATTCCACGTCAAGATTGCGATCTTGAATTTTTAACGATCTTTTTATTATTATAATTTGCAATAAAATTTGTTATTACAGGGTTGTGTTTTCAATGTTGGCTTCATTGTGAAAAATGTTCACCTCGATGGTCTAAAGCACCATCTTTAATTTGTAACACATCCTGTAAGCTAGTCACTTACCTATATAGCTACGTACCTACGTTTCATTATTGAGTAGACTCCACATACGTATTACGACTAATTATCATCCTACATCAACACACAACCTCTGGGAAAGTTCTTATAGATTGGCTACTACATGGAACTATTAAGACTATTAATAAACTCATTTGATGGATGGTATGACAATTTCCTCGACGGCGTACTAAGTTTCGTTTTATCTACAAGCTTTTTGTTCATTGAACCTATTGCAGCACTAAATATTTTAATCAATTTAGTACTATCTCCGTCCGGATCATCAATCAACCGTAAACTAGTTGTTAGGCGTACGTCACTAACTCACAAACGCAATTATAGCTATTTATAATACAATCTGTAAATCATGGGACGATACCTTCTTAAGTCAATAGTATTTCAAACAGTTAACCAGAGAATATAGCATCGATTCAGATAATTTTTTTATGACAATTCCAGTTGAACCTCTTGGAAACAAAACCAGAATACCTAAGAAATATAGTTTGAGGCAAGTTTTTAGAAAAATATCTGTATTGAGAAAAACCATAACTATCATAATAAACTATAATTATACTATTATTTTAGGTATTACGATACCACTTTTTTTTAAAGACACTACTTTATAAAAATAATAGGACTAAAATAACAGTCAATTTCTGTTCTGTTTTTGAGAAATTCTATACAATTGAAAATGAAAAACGAACAATAATAAAATTAACTATAATTTATTTACAACAATATACAATAAAATAAACAAAACCAACTAATTAAGAGAAACAAAAGAAAACAACCACAAACAAACATAATGAAATTAGCTGTGATAGATGTGAGAATTTGTACTTTTCAGAAGTGGTCTCAGTAATGAACAATTTCAATAGCAAATAGGTAGAAACTTCACCGGTACTGCATGCGACGGGCGCCAATCAAAACAATTGATCGACAAATGTAAATAGTTTGAACGTACAATAGCTAAATTAAGTGAAACAATAAGGATTGTGTATTGTAGTTATTGCAGGTTACACACAAAATGCTCGGAGAGCGTGGGAACGGATGGCTGCCAACGATTATAGAAAATGCTCACTTTGCCACGATTTTACGGGATGAGCCTCGGGAAATTTGTGCAAACAATGGATTTGAGGACAGTACTGACGGAAAAAATAAATTCAAAAACATCAGAGACTTTTTCAATCCGTTCACATAGTAAAAGCATTCCAAAAACATGCAAATATAGATCGTTACCAAATTGGATCCTTTTGAAATCAATCGTATATTTATTTAACGATTTATTCAGCCAATACGTGATTCACGCTCATCACGATTACCGAAGCCTCATTATCAGAATGTTTTTTTCTGAACCGTGTCATTCAACTTTGATCTTTGTCCATTTAATATTACCTCTTTCTTTCAATCATCCGTCTGACTTTGGACCTGATTTTGAATTAAGTCCTCTGTAACTGTTAAGATGCCAATCGATTTTGTGGCTTTTTGTTTTATACTTTAAAGTTTAAATTTCTTTTAGAGTTTTGGTTAGGTTTCTGTTAATTGGCCTTATTAGGGAGATGGTGTTGTGACAACTTGAGAGTGCTATCGTGCGCATCTACAATGACGAAACGATGTTGTCTTCATTATTTGATGAGCGTTCACTATCTTGTCAGTTAAATTAAATGTATCGATAGATTATTTTGGACCGTGAGAGACGCCGATCAAATCACTTTCTTTTTTATGTGTGCGGTCCGTTATTGACATAACACTTATATTACTGTAATTATCTAGTCAGCTTTGTTAAAATAATAAAGGCTTTGATATGCAATTAAAATTTACAATATAACAATTCAATATTGGAGACTGAGCCAGGATAAACGGACTATTTATAAATGTAAAGTTAAATGGATAATTATAAAATAATCAAGGCGAAGCAGATTCGAACTGAGTAAAACAAGTACAAACCAAGGCATAGTGCAGCGGGCCATATAAATCGGTTAGAGACAGCCCATTCGGTGTCGAATGGCTTCTCGGTGTCCTTATTCAGATTGCTGGTTGCGTAAACCATTCGATTTATATGGCAAAGACAGTTAGCGAATGCATCATATCACATAGGTAACGCCTGACCAGGAAAATAAAACACCCCGTCATATTGCGGATAATAATTGAAACTAATTTTTGTACATGAAATATTATCATTAAAGGTTATAATTGTTCGTAGCGCCCCCAAAGCAGGTTTTTTATTTTTCTGGGTAGGCTTTAATTCCTTTTTATTTCCGTTCTGTCATCTTGGTTCTGTCAAAAAAATCCTTACGTACCTGAAACCAAATAAAACAATTGTACTAATTTGGTTTCCTAAAGGCTTTTGGCATTAAATAATACTATCAATTTAAACATCGTTAAAACTAAATGAGATGCTTGATCGTTTATTCCCAATTTTGTAATCTTCGCTATTTTAATTTCTAGTATCTATCGTTACTTGGTAGTAAAGTTAAATTTGGATGTTTATACGGAGGGTCACTTATTCTCGAGTAAGGCCGAAATTGGAATACGCATCCTCGGCACACCGTACTCCGGACTTCATCAAAGCTCCGCCGATATCCACGCGATATCGTTGTTCATCGCAACAGTAATTGCGAAGCGAATGATACATGCACGCGATTCACAAATAACACCGTTTGTCGGTTACTTGCTTGTACTTTTTATTTGTATATTCCTTTTAGGGCTTCTTATGAAGCCGTTATTGGTTTGATTTATAATAATTATGAGCCAGGAAAAGCATTGATCTCTGCATGTTTCTGGACATTACATAAATAAAATAAAAATAAAATAAAAAAGCCTTTATTTATATTCCATATCATATGGTTACTACATTTCAAATGTTGTTAGTACTGTTAGTATCTACACTTTTTAGGTTGTTAGTATGATTATTTTTCTTCTATGTTTGAGATATGGACCCCACTTTGGGTAAAGGCCTTTTATTCAGTACATTACATGAAATGCAGTAAGGGAATTACATAAAACAATGACTGCTCGATGTTTGTATATTTGATACGTAAATAACTATGATATACTACCTATGAAATAAACGAGTTATCTATCTATAGATCTGACTATGTATGTAGAAAAGGATGCACTGCAATGTCTACGTAACCTAAACTATTAAGTTCTAAAATTATGCAATTTGTCCACGAATTAAGCAAGATGCCGCCGTTGGGAAACGATTTCCTCAAAAACACACTGTAACGGGTAACAACATAAATTTTCCTATATATATGTTAGTAAAATCTTTAAAAATAACTATAATTAATCAGTTAGTACGTTTTAGCGATCCTTGGGGGAGGCCTATGCTATGTCCAGCAGTGGATGTCCATCGGCTGAGATGATGATGATGAGGACGGTTGAATGATCTGTCACTGTCTTGTCTCTTTAATTGCGATTATAAATTTAATGCAGAGTTCAGTTACCTAGTCATTTACTAAACGTTATTTAATTACCTACTGGTTAAAGAAAAATTAAAGTTAATTATTGTACTTACATAAGTATGAAACCTTCATTCATTAATAGTGACAAAGTGTAGTGATATTTAAAAAAAAACGTCATCGTCAGGTATT
This sequence comes from Agonopterix alstromeriana, assembly GCA_963924505.1. Lineage (NCBI taxonomy): Eukaryota > Metazoa > Arthropoda > Insecta > Lepidoptera > Depressariidae > Agonopterix > Agonopterix alstromeriana. The sequence continues at coordinate 11,121,416 of OZ004670.1, forward strand.
ATAACGTGTGACAGACGAAGGCTTAGCTTTATTGGGCACGAGCAAATAGGTAACGTCATTGTTACTGAACCGCGTCACAGTAAACAGGGTCCTTCTTAATATGCTGACACTTTTTAAGGGGATGATCAGACCTTCAAACTGAACAACTTTTTCGATGGGACCAGCATCGAAATCGCTGAAAACTATCAAACAAATCAAAGATTGAAAAATTACGTCTCGGGCGAGACTTGAACCCGCACACAATACACAACACACACAACTAATTACACTATGTTGTTGTTTTAATTAAAAACATGCTTTGTACAATCGTTCTGCGAAAAATGGGAGTATTTTATTCTGTATGCCACATGCTCGTACCTATTATAAATTTGATTATAGGCAGCACATGAATTTAAAATATATCTATATATCACTTGATTGGTAGAGAAAGGATAATTATGCAAGTTAGTCTTTTAGCCGAATAGACACATTGTTCAAATAACCCGCGGCGTTTGAATGCAATTATTCAAAATAGATGCATTTTAGAATTAGGGATTGTATATTTTCAACCATGCTTATTCCGAACAAAATGGTCTACCCATTGGGGTCTTCATCTTGAACATCTAAAATGTTTTAAATATTAAATTCGACCTAAAATTTGGATCGTTTGTCGCCCAAATATTTGATTATTAGATTACATTATTTTATAACATAGGAATAATAATGATAATTGATTGTCACACAAACCACCACATTTCTCTATGTTTGCCAATAACTTTAAAATAACCGTTAAAACTAAATATGCTAAACAATTTAAATAACCTAATGTCGAACTAAATTATAGTTGTAGCGAAGATACTGACAACACGAAAGGGAATAAAGGTTTTGAGTTATTTGTATTGTATCTAAATTTACCAAAGATTCTGACCGGTCGTTGTGGGAGGAGGCCTTTGTCCAGCAGTGGGCATCCATATCGCCTGAGATATCGATAACAAAGTTACTAATAGATTGAGAAAACTTATTCTTATTACCTAATTATTAAAACATGCCTCAAATCCAACACTATCGCCTACTAGATTAACTTAGTTCGTAAATCCTTCTATCCAGGAGCAGACCTTAGTGACGGTGAACGTGAGCTACCAGCATCCACCTCACCGGCGCCTGTCAGTTACGCCGCACCAGCCGGCACACCCCCCTCGGTCCCCGTCGACCCCACCGCTGACACCCTGGTCTCCTCCACGGAGACGCTACTCAGAAACATCCAGGGTCTTCTGAAGGTGGCAGCTGATAACGCGCGCCAGCAGGAACGGCAAATCAGTTACGAAAAAGGTAGGTTGAACTGCATATCTTGTCGATTACAGAGGACTGTCTTTTTGGCATGTTACTTAACTTCAACAGGTCCATTCCTGGTACTATTGCAACTACTATTGAATCGAAAGCGTTAGCTCAAGATAACTTAACAGAAAGGCCAAGCCCAGGGTTTTAACTCCCTAATTGTCTGTACTCTAGAATTAGGGAAACTTGAATAAGGACAGACTATAACAATAGTTAGGTTTTGTTCTTAGTTTTGGTACTAGAAACAGTATACAGAGTCCTTCTTCATATGCTGACAGTTTTTAAGCGTATGATCAGACCACAGAAATATTATGGGACCAACATCGAAATTATGAAAAAAATACACGTGTCAGTTTCTACACGCGCTAGAAGTGAAACTTTCAGAAACTATTTAGTGTTGCTTTTTCGTTTCATCGAGTTTCAAATCATAACGGTGCAAAGAAATTTCACTTCAAAAATCGGCTATTCCATACATTTGGGCCGAGTAGGTTTGCAGTTTTGTATGGAACTGCGATAGAGAAATTACACGCTTGGAAACAGCTGATATGTTTTTTCGTGATTTCGTGTTGGTCTCATAGAGAATGTTGTTCAGTTGGATGGTCTGATCATCCCCTTAAAAAACCGTCAGCATATTAATAAGGACCCTAGCCAAGGGCCTAACTATACCTAGGGTCCGTGGGTATGTAGTAATACTAGATGTTAATAATGTACAATTTATAAACATATGTTTTCTCGTAATAGAGGTTTGCACCCCAACCATGGAACCGATATTAGATCTACCAAGAAGCTATAAAGACGATGCGCACCAATTTCTTAGAAACCAAACGTCCCGTTTCTGAATTAACATACAAAATTATCATAGATTATAATACGGAGACACTGCAGGAAGGCTTCTCGATGTAAATGTTATAATCGATATTAGTCAACATCTCGCGCCAATCGATTCTGCGTAATCCGACGTATAAGTAACACTGATTAACTGCTCTTAGGATCTATGAGCACGTATAGTTTCAGCTAGCTAGCTCCATATTCTCGTATTCAGCACGTTTTATAACGACACACGATTCATTTGCATCGCATTATATGTTGCCCATTTATTGCGCTATTACGCAAAATTATTGAAATTAGAAAATAGTCGGTAAATAGCAGTTTTGTTGCAATTTATAGGTAGTCTCTTATGGTATTTGTGCGTTTTGATCGCATATGGAAACGCCTCGGGCTATCGATGTCGTTTACATTTATGTTTTAATGATGGCTTTATTTATGAATGTTATGTTTCATTCTCTAACTATTCTTTACATTTTTCTAAATTAATTTCAAGAGAAAAAAAAACGCATTTTCAATAGTTCTACCGATGCCGTTGCCGTGCTTAATAAAGACTGCAGTAAGTATTTCTCAGCTTTATATCGTTCATATTATATCCATTCATTTGTACCTCTTCCAAATGAGATAAGTATTACAATGAGGATCAAAGTTTCATTACAGAGCTCGTCATGATGATCAAGGAAACGCATACAACTCAACCCCGTGAACAACATACTTATTGCAGTCTTGATAAGCATGGCAGAGTGATTCTGCTAACACTACCTATAGGTTAAGTCAATTAATATGTTATTTTGCTGAATGAAAATTACGCTATCTTTTTACACCAGGGCCAATTATTACAAATGATGGTGTCATCGTCGATGCCTAGGTAGTATAGGAGGCCCTGAGTTCAGAGACAGGTCTGTTTGAAGCATGCGAGCCCGGCGCTCGCGCATGTCGTGCCTTTTGCAAATAGCCGTAGAACAGATGCGCCTGAGTTATAGCCCGGCCCACTATCATTACACACGATTCCATTCGGACAGCATAATTGTTTAATTGATATTTCTGCGAGTTATTTATTCACGTCATTCCGTTTTCCCCATGAGAATTTCTCCGTGCGCTATGGCTTTGCTTGTTTAAATTGCCGGATAGCGATTCTTATGAGAAATCTATGACATGGTTTTCACATGAGGATTATTTTGAACAAAATATTATACAGGTTGTAAAATTTTATGCGTTTCATATTGAGTAGGGTGCTTCATACCATCAAACTAAACAACTTACACAATGGAGCCAACAACGAAATCGCGACAAAAATCATCTGGTGTAGGTACCATTTAGGTCCAGTAGCCATTGACGTTTTTCGCGATATTAATGTTGGGTCCACAGTGAAAGTTGTTCAGTTTGATGGTCTAAAGAAAGCACCCCCTTTGATATGTAACGCATTTAATATCATACCCTTTATAATTATCGAAACGTAAATTATTTTCAAGATGGTAGGTATATTTTCTATTATAGGCACTAAATCAAAACAAAGCCAAGTGATCCAAAATAATTAAATTTGATTTCCCTATTACTTATCAAATTTCCAAGAATCTTTCTTAAACAGATCCCGACAAATATTATAATTTTGTAAAACATTATTCAATTCAGTGATGCCTAAACAAAAGGAAAGAAACGCAATTGTTATAAAACCCATAAAAATACAGAGAGGTCGGGGAGAAAACTCGCGGCGAGTCATCATCAAACTTGAATATCAATATTGCGCCTCGAGCCAATTGTATTAATAAACAAAACAAAATGAGAAATAATAATGCTATAGGCCAACAAAAGGTTCCATTTCTCCCCCTGATATGTAAGTAAACGCTGCAGGAATAACTCCCTAAACCGTTGAGATTAAGAGTGGAAATCGTGTAAAAACACAACCCGTAATTTTGTTATTACGATAATAAAATTATTGTTGATGAAACATTTTTTCGAATCGATGTGTCTGGCGAACTTTACTGTTGGATTTTTATAGAAATTACAGCAATCACTCGGTTCGCCTCGGCTCAATTGATAGGTGTTACTGAGTGCGAGGCTTGCATTTTAGTTGGTTCGTTCGATTCGATCTTATGTGTACGTCTTTTGGGTGCTTATGTATTCAAAAGGGTTTTATGGATTCGCGTGTAGCTCGAGCTACATCACTAATTCACTAACATGCCTCGTCTTGTAGTTTTGTTATTTAGATTAAAAGCTGTACCTACTCTTTACTGTCTGCAGGAAGTTCCGTACTTGTCTACCAAAAAAAATAGGTAAACATAGGTCATCAAACCACCCCTCCATTCGCAAACAGCAGATCACTATCTAGGCACATTCGCTGACAATTTTTACACTACTGCAGAGTTGGGTACACAGACAAATGTGTCTCGCATTCACTGCGTTATCAGATAACCGCGGGAAGGGTTGTCTGAAAGGCCTTCACTTGTGATAAAACGGCGTCGATTTGTTCACGTATGTGGAGTAGCAATGAATCGGAAATTGGAGTCATAAATGTTGCCTATTCATACGAGTCCTGCGATAGTTGTCAATGTTCGAACCCTACTAGGTATAGTATAGTATACATAAACACCTTAAAAAAGCACACAATGCTCCGTCACTGTATCTACGCGTAGATACTAATATCAAAAGGCCACGCTAGCGCAAGAACATACATTTTTAGGATACAATGCCTCGTATATGCTGTGCTGTTACGGCAGAAAGACGTATACAATATTTTTTTTAATTTTAAAAGAAAAGTGCCCGGCATCGGCATTATCAGGCAGGCAGTGCAGTATTTGTTGAGCAGTAACGTATAAATAATCTGTGACAAAAATACCTACTTATCAAGCACCTAAGATTATTTCTTGCAATGGCTTTTAATAAACTGAACAATCGTTTATTCACTTAACTCAAATGTAACCTTTAAAGTAAAGCACGTCAGTATACCCGCGACCAATGTAACCAATCGACAAAATAAAACGCCGACGACACGCAGAAACGGTCCGATTGCGATCATCGCGACATAAATCTGGTTCGGCTACTCTTTTAAGCCTTTATCCCTGTTAATTCTTACCGCTTAGTTTATTTCTGGGCAAAATGGTCCGCTCTTGTTACCACCGTTTTGTTTTATTTACCTTTTTGTTTTACAACTATCAGTTTTTGTTAAGCTAAGTGCTGGTCAACGGACAAATGGCACGGAGAGATAGAGGGACTGTTTTATGGAGCGGAGCTTTAAAGGTAATTCCATTACAGAAAGTATTTAGCTAGAATTAGTTCTGGAATATGAAGCTACAAAGGTGCTACGCTTTCTGCTCTACTACGCGTGTGAAAGAAAACGACACCTAACGCCTCCTATCCATAAAGTAGAGAACTAATATTAAACGTAAACTTTATCAAATAGAGCATCAACAGTAAAGCCCACAGTTATCTCGAAAGTACATTTAATGGAAACATAATCATAAATACAAAACTGCAAATGGCATATTGAAACGCAAAAATAACGTTATTCTCTAAAAAAAGTGTACTGACTCTTATTTTCAAACCATAAAGTTATAATTTGATGAAAATCCTCATGAAAAATCGCAAATAGAGGTTGGTTCAGGGAAACAGCCCATCAATAACATGGAAGTGACCGATCGAACAAACATGAACTGGCCAATGATAAAAACTGATGAGCAAATAGACAGACACGACTTGTGTACTCAGCTAATGGATTCAATTGATATGAAAGCTTTTACAATGCAACGACGCGACATTATCGGCTCCAAGCGAAATTAATGTGAAATTCTTATTTACATTTGTAAAATTTTTAAACGAATTTTTATTCAACAGCTGTGAACGTTGGGTTAGCTGGTTTAGGTCCTGTTTAAAACATTTATTCAGAAAATATAACCAAGTAGCTACAGCTACTTAAATTAATGTGTTTTCTGATATTATTATACTAATTCGTATTGTTACGATTCTTATTCGTAATAAAAAATTCAAATGTATGAACATCAAGAATAGCAGATCTAAGAAGAAAAAATTTCTAAGTACTAAAAACAGAGAAAATTTGTGACATTTATAATTAGAAACAAGACACATTAAAAGAACGAATTTAGAAAAAAAAGGTACCTATGATGTGATACTTTATGAAAACTTATGAAATATATAGGAACTATCGTATGCTTGCACATAGACTGTCTTTATAGAGCTTTTTTCGGTCAATAAACTTCTATACATGGCATGCAGACTTTTATGATTTATTATTGTAAATTCTTTTAGCAAATAAGTGATTAAGTAAATCTAGTCGCAATCTACACAATATGACAAATAACTTAAATATTACCCTGCAGCAAAGAAATAAAATCATTTTAATAAATCACAGAGTCTTCCATAAGAAATCACTCGAAGCATTGTGATAGAATTTGTCAGTAAAGCTGTCCATCACGAAGCTCGGCCATAATTCAACTGTGGGCTAGGCTGCTTGCTCCCATCGCAGTACAAACAACCGCCCCCAGCGGCCTAACGAGCCACCGCTAGATGCGCCCGCGCCGATACACCCAACGACGCATTGTTGCCGCGCCGCGCCAGCTTTCGCACCATTGTGCAATGGAGGTGTGCTACAAAAATCGTTAACTTCAATCTTTGTTTGTTTACTTCAAGTCGTTGAGTTGAATTATGGGATCGTTGGACTTCGATTTAGTTGTGAGAGGTCTATGAATTGTCGATGGTCGGCTGGGTCTATATTTTTAGCAAGTTTTTTTGGAAATGACTCATTATTCTTATCAACCTTCATATTTCCCATACTGGACATAGGCCCAGCGCTGCACTGTGCCATTGAATCTTTTCTTTCTTTACACTAAACTATTTTTTCTACATCTTTTTCAATTTTTTTCAGTCAAATGATACTTTTTTGAGGAAGGGTCTTCAACTCTGCCATAAATGATCTCTGGAATTGGCTCTCTAATAGCCATGCTTTTTTTTATTACTGTCTCCCGTTTGCAAGGAGGGAAATCGAATATTTGTTTTTCTTACTCCTCCTATCTTCTTTGATTAAATTCATTACGGGTTCCAAGACAGATTAGAGTCATCCCCCTAGCTCGCTTCATTGTCTAGTGTTTGAATGGTCGCTGCTGTTGATCCTGGTTTACAGGAGTTACAGCGATGGGAATGTGTGGTGGGCTCAAGCTCGATATAAAGTCCGATGAGACTCGTACCTGCAAAGAGTTCTTAAGCATTTAGTTATCATAAAACACAATGTTCTCCCCATTGAGAGGGCATTAATTTTTATGTTTTGTTTCATGTTTTTGTGTTTTAATGTGCGTAGTTTGAGCAGAATCTGCAATTATTTCCGTTTCATTCGCCTGTTAAACTAAGTAAACAATAAGTGACATTAACGGGTAGATGTTAAAATGGCATTCCTGCAGCGTACCGATACGCGAGAGACATCGGTCAGCCATATTGGATTACTTGCGCGTGTCGCTCCGGTTTCATTGCGCACGCGACTCGACCACACGCGCGACATCTATTGTCCGTTCACCGCAAGTCCTGCGCTTTGCACGATTATCGTTTTAATTACGTAGGTAGATAAATTTATACAGGGGACTATTGGTGTAATGATAAATGAGAATTATTGGTTTTAAATAGTGGCTTCTATATGTGCAATGTAACACTTTAATAGGAACTAGCTGGCGGTCATATAGGTTTTAGGACTGAGTGACTCTATCGATCGCTTCAATGTATCATTATTAATAAAAAAATCGACATCGAAACAGCAATAAAAAATCGGTTGTTCCACACAAAACTGCAAACCTACTCAACCTAAATTTATGGGACAGTAGATATTTTTTCACGATTTCGATGATAGTGCCATAGAAAAAGTTGTTCAGTTTGATGGTCTGTTCATCCTCTTACAAATCCTCAGCAATTTATTAAGAAATTTCTATACTCTTGTTGTTTTCATTTCTTCTTAACATGCTGACACTTTTTTTTTAAGGAGATGACCATCAAACTGCACAACTTTCCCTATGGGACCAACATAGAAATCGCAAAATAAAAATTTGCTGTCCCATACATTTGGCTCGAGTAGGTTCGCAGTTTTGTATGGAAGAGCAGATTTTTTTTTGGCGATTTTGATATTGGTGCCATAGAGAAAGTTGTCGAGTTTGACGGTGTGATCATCCCTTTAAAAAGTGTCAGCATATTAAGAAGGTCCCTATATTATAAATTGTTCTTTTAGTACCCATATGTTGTAAATAGATTAAAATTATTGTTACATTACATTTTTATAAACAACGATGTTACGACAAAATTAAAAAAGAAATGACCTATATGGCAGAAGCAGAATTTTTCTCCTTAGTCAGACTTAAGTTTAACACAAATGAACGCAATGGCGTTTCTCTTAATCGATAGGCGATGTACCTGACGTGACCTATCGTTTTTTAAAGAAAATGCATACTTTTTGTACGTTATACTAATAAATCATAATATCTACTTGTAAGTGGACTTCGTTGGTTTCAAGTTTGTATAAAAAGCTGAAATAATGTCTACTTTATTTAGCTTCGAAAGGTTTGTAAACACCATCTTACAACTGCAAGCTTAAAATGAAAATATTAGTTAGATAGTTACTTCAACCGCCCCTGAATGGGATAACAGTCGTGAGTTAATATATGTGTACATCACAAAGAAATAAAGTCAATTATTGTTATTATAACACAAAATGCTTCTATCGTGTCTGTGTAAGGATAAATAATTATCTATATTTTCTTAGGGGAAACTTTGAGCGTGTTGCTCCCGCGGCGTTCTGCTCTAATATTAACAATGGAAATATTAAATTTCAATTCTACATCAAACATAAATCTATTATAGGTACTTACCGACCTATTTCATAAATTCATATATATGTTAAGGATAGTGATAGAATACATAAGTAGGTATGGTTTAGGCGTTGTACCGATAATAGGAAATAGAGGGTGTTAAATTAAATGCGTTACATACCTTAGGGGTGCTTCAGACCATCAAACAGGACATATTGTACTATCAGACTAATATCGAAGTCAAAAAAGAAAAATCTGCTGTTTCAGACATTTGGGCAGTTTTCGCAGTTTTCAATGTTAGTCCCTAGTGAAAGTTATTCAGCTTGATAGTCTAAGTACCTACGAGTATGTAACACATTTAAGTTTACACCCTGTATGTTAAATTATATTTACAAATTCAAAAGATAACATTCGTGAATGTAAATTAAAACAAGTGTTAATCGTATTTTCGCATCGCATGCGTGGAAAGGGTAGGGCAGAGTAGAAATCGCCCGCGGCAGCATCACAACAACTATTGGATTCATCAAGTCACTCGTGCGAGCTATTTCTGATCCGTTTACATTTACATTTCAATAACTATTCATTTTGAAATAACATTCGCTTGTTTTTTTTTGTTAACAATAAGTTCATCTCACTCAACGATAGGAACAAACAACTAGTTGTCAAACAAATCTATAGGGTTCTTCTTAATATGCAGAAATTTTTTTAAGGGGATGATTAGACCGTCAAATTGAACAACTTTCTCTAAGGCACCAACATCGAAATCGCGAAAAAAATATCAGCTGTTCTGTACAAACCTGCAAACCTACTTGAGCCAAATGTATGGGTCAGCTGATTTTCTTTTCGCGATTTCGATGTTAGTCCCATGAATTGAATTGAAACAGATTTATTGTCACAGTACAAAAAGTTCTACAACGTAATTCCATCGAAATATAAATGAATGAATATAAGCTTAAATATTTATAAGTAAGTAAGAATAGTAATAATAAGTTGTTCAGTTTGACGGGCTGATCATCCCCTTAAAAAGTGTCAGCATATTAAGAAGGACCCTGTATGGGTTTGTTCTAATGTTTCACAGTTTCACGGGTCTGCCACTTTTCCAATATTTATTTTACTACCAATCTGCACTGGCTACAATAGCTACTCAGCCCAAATGTACGGAACATCTGTTTTTCCGCGATTTCATTGTTGATCCCATAGTGAAAGTTATTGAGTTTGATGATCTAAACTTTAGATCATAAAAGCACTCTCTAAGATATGTAACATATTTAATTTTACACCCTGTATAAATAAACTTACCACGTTTGTTGACGTTAATAATTAATAGCGCTGCATTTGACTAATAATGCGTATAACTTTTTCTAGCTTTAATACTTAGGCTTTCATTACATTTTCCATTCATTTACAATAATTAATTATTTAGCTAGAGGCGTATGTTAGTAAAAAAGGTTAAAATTGTTTTAAAAAAAGACAATTAATGTTATATTGGTTTTGATACTTGGCTATTAAATTCATAACTAACAACCGTATCTATAAATTCTCAGACAGTAACTCAAATATGAATCCTGTTCCGCAACAAGCTAAGAAAGTCCCTAAGGATCTTAAGATCTAATGTAACATAACCTCCAAACTGAAGGGACTGCAACGGCATCCCTAACATTCGAAATTGAACTGTCGTACTTAGAAACAGCATCTAAATTTCTAAGTTAGATTGTGTCGCGTAGGTCGTTCGGGGTTGAGTGAGGGTTATAAAGGGGTAAAGTGAGACAATCGTAAAGTTTAATAATAATTACATTCTCAACTCTCCTCGCAGGTTGTGCACAATAATTAACCGCTCGGAATTACTTAGCCGAAATAATTTAATGTGATGTACACAATTCCTTGGATGTGTGCAATTGTTATGTTTTCATTGCACCATTTTATTCGAAGCAGATAGGTAAGTGCACTTAATATTTTTAATAGAATCATTTTAGAAAAATCTTAACTCTTAGTAGGGACTACGAAATTAAAAAAACCAGATACTCGTAACTACAACGTTTTTTAAAGCTTGTTATTGATGCTCCTTTGATTTAGTCATATCATAATACAGACGTAAATAAGAAATTGAAAAAGCGTTAAAACTGTTAAGAATCACCTAAATTATTGAATATGATATACCTACATGCAAGTTAAGCTAGATAAACACATGCTACCACCGTCTGACTGCGGTCTTAATATTTAAAACTGCTATAAACTAAGCTTTAGAGTGAACGAGTGACCAGCAAACTAAGATCTCTATCTCTACGTTAACTCTTCACTCACAAGGTTCTCAAGTTATTGGACACGAAACTGTCTCTATGGGGTGAAATGGGAACCCTTGTTCTAGTTACAATTTACATACGGAATTACAAGCCGGAATAATGTCGGTTTATACACATGTTTATGAGTACGATTTTGTGGAAAACATCTCATATCTCGGAGATTTTATTTATATGCAATATATCTATGAGATAATTGTTGATTTATTATTTTAATATGGTAGGTGGCCTATGGCCAGCGGTGAACATGATTTTTATCAAAATTGACAGTGGCAACTTTACAAATCGCTATTACATATGACAGTCAGATAATCACAAAGCTACAAGTTTCAGAGTTATTTCATGTCAAAGATTTATTTATCAGAGTGTAGTAACAAAACAAATTTATGTAGCTTTATAACCGACGCGGCGGTGTTAGGAAAGAATTTCTTAGTTATAGGTATCCTCTATCGATATAAATAGGCTGCGACACCACCTGTGTAAAAATTCAAGATCTTTCGAAGGGCCATAGGCGACTAATGTTCAAATCCGTTTGTAGTTTGGTGGTCAAATTGAACAACTTTTATTATGAGAGCAACACTTTAATTGCGAAAAAAAGAAAAATATTCTGTTCCATATCTATAGCAGAGCTATTATTGGTCGGTCACATATCGACATGTTTTATGAAACAGCGAATGTTTGCAACCGCAATGTTGATCTTAAATCATAGCGCATTTGTGATGATTTGTGATCCCAATATTACCGAGTAGACATGGCTTAATATTGGTTAATTATTTCGTATATCACTCTATATACCTACCGTTATATTTTCCATAAGACAATTCAATTATGCATAAAGATATAAAATTAGAATTGCACCTCTCGTGCATAAAGAATTCGCCCCATTACTTCTCATTAAAATGATTTCTCGTCTCTATTCTGTAAATGCAGGGAATGGAAACAAAATAAGTCATAGCCCGCACCTGCCTGTCCCACACCGGAGCATTAATATTCTTTATATGCAGTTAAATTTCACTACGCGCCCGAAACATCGGGAAGTTTGCACAAAAATGAAAAATTACCGGTCAGGGAGCGGCGACCGCAAAAACACCGCGTAAGAAACAACTAATGAAAGCTTAGAGCCATTCGCATAAATCTCCCTTACATTTTTAATACCAATATATCCGGCGAGGGGAGCTTCCACCGGGAAAAGAAAAATGTTGCCAAAAACAAAACATTCGCGGACTCTTGCGTTTATATCTTATTTAAATACCACCAGATGTTGTCCGCTTATAAATGTGGTTATTTTTAATCGGTGCCTTACCGGAGACAATAATGGTATCGGGCGATCTGCCGTCAGCTGGTATGTAGATGTACAGGAGTTTATCGTGTTCGGTGGCTAATTTAAAAATCCCTTCTCGGTGGAATATTAGTATAATAGTATTGGGGCGACTCCTATCATCTCGACGCGGCCGTGTGATATCTCTCTTGACCTGCATATTTTTGTTCGCTTCGTTACCTAAGCTTTTTCGTATCGTATCGCATCTCGAGGAGTCGTGTAGTCTCATTAAAATAATACAGGGCTACCGGATAATCTTATCCGGTGTGTTTCGATCGCAGATTGGGTGCGCGTGCGCCGATAACACCACGAGTTATTCCGACGGTGCACGTTCGATACGCTTCTCCTTTTTAATCTATTTTTGCGAAGACATCTTCATTATTTGTATATTTATTTTAGTACAGCTTCTATAATAACGCAACAAGTAATATACCTGAATTTACGAACTTTTATCACACCACCTAGTTAACTAACTCAACACACGACTTGCAAATCCCTTATAATATATTCATAAAATTATGTGTAGCATATGTATGACGAAATCTTCTCTCCAAATAAAGTGCTACTAGGCACCGTGTTTTTATGAAGACACTTCAGTAGCAGCCGTTATAAAAGTGTCCTTATTTCGGAAGGGGAGAGATGAGATTAGGCAGATAGAAAAATGGGCTACCAGAAATTTTTATGTTCTAAATTTCACACATAATAAAGGGAAGCAATTCTTATGATTATTAGCGTAGAGACTGCGGGAATAATCCACCGTGGTGACGGAACTGTGTGACATAAGCCGGAAAAATCTAATAACAATAAAATAAAATTGCTGCCGGTTTGTAAATTCAAAAAAGGCACAGGGAAGAAAATTCGTTTTCCGCGCCATGACAACCATTATCGTTACTCTGAATTTAACTTTTAAGGGCATCGTCAATCCAGCTAATCTATTTTACTGTTACGTTTTATTACTATACAGAGCTACTATGATCTTTTATAAAACCATGTTCAATGATAAACCAATATAGTTGTAATCACTCTGCCAGTAAGGCAGTTTGTAATATATTTTGTCGCCCTAAGTTGTTTTCACCGACTCGTAAGTATGTCCCACTCTATCTTACCTTTTCATGAAAAGGAGGTATTTGCCCTGCAATGGGAATCTTCTTCTCCTTTTTGAATCGTTCCAATGGCATTGTTCTTAAATTTTAATCCAACTAAAAGCTTATCAGATAAATCAAATTCCTCCTCGTTTAACTTGAAAAGTGCTTAAATCAACAATATTCCTAAGTAATATTTCCTTACGCTATTACTATTAAAATTTCACCTTAAGACCGCCCGGGACTTCCTCTGAATCCTTCGTGTTCAAAACGACCAAACACAATACGAAGGGAGATTCTGAATTCTTACTTTTGTTTCCCTCGTGAAAGACCCATTTCGGTTGCTTTCACCTCATCGCCCGTTTGAATTATTTTGCCAGTTTTGAGTCGTAAATTTTGGGCTGACTTTAATTGTTATTTTAACTGCAAGCTCAACTAAGTCTCCAACGATGTTTGGGGGGCGTGAAAATATGTCTTAATTCGTTCTCACTATGACTTATGTTTCATTGAAATTAAATTGTTCTGTCGTTTGTATCTTTACGAATAAATGATTTAGTTTAGCTTTTGACGCTTTTAGCGCTAAATCTGAATCTAATAACAGTTCAGAACAATGATATCAAATCAACACACTATAGATGGAGACTGGAGACTGTTAGGGGAGAGTATCTTTACATTATTGGATATTTCTCAAAAGAGTTATTTCAAAATTTAAATAAGTACGATCCCACTCGATCTCATTGTACAACTCTCTAAGGGAGTCACATTCGAAATTTAAATATTATTGTTGGTTTTGCTGAGTGCACGAAATTGAAGAGAAATAGAATTTTCTCCACGACCCTCCAGAGTCGGCACATCAAATTTAGCTGCTCCTGTAAAAAAAACAAAAAGTACTTTTTGACTTACGATATTCGTACATAATCTTACGCATGGGAGTTTAAAAGAATCGATTACGATATCAGCTAATTACCCTTGAACATTAAATTGCGTAACCCAAATCGATTCTTTTGTTTATGGGTCTCGATCCTTTCAATCATCTATCGGCCATTGAGTTTCGGTATCATAATAATTGTCCATAATTATATATTCCCTTGAATCGAGCGCATCATTTTTATTGTTATTTTATTTATAAAGTAATAATTTTTTCGACGGACTCAACTCGATCAGGTTTTAAATTTGATTGATCCGATATAAAGATCGATTTAATAATAATCGAGTATTCCGTTTAACGTTTGGGTTTTCTCTTATGTTTTTGTCGATAAACGTTTTCATTGGATCGATATTATGTTCTGTCTACTTAGTGTCTGGGTTTCAATGATTTATTAGTCTCTAATTTTGATTTAATTCGTTCTTATTCCGAGGAAGATAATTTAATATTATTATCTTAATAAACACTAGGATCATGTGAAGTTTAATGGTAGATAGCAAATACGTGATTGGAAGATGCTGCTGATGTTTGCAAAGTTTATGTTTAGCTCATCAGATAACTAAGTGTATTGATCTACGGCTATAGCACATACAATACGGAGCTTGTATCGCTACTAAGTACGCAAAGACCACCGGGAGCACCTTTTGTTAAGGCGCCTCTACTCGCAAATCGCGAGATGTTAAGATACGCCGCATACCGACGCGGACCCTTAATGGGCATCCCTCGGCGTAGGTAATTTACGTCTCATGTGCGAAACCACTCTTAACTAAAAGCCTTCTAAATTATAGTATACACCGGGATTGATTCGAAATTAATCTTGCGAGCGCTGCCCTAAGATTGACTCTTTTCTTTTTTGAAAAAAAAGACGTATAATAAACTTCTGATAGTAATCTTTACAATGTTGAAAGTGTCTGATGAACTTATATTATAGATACATATATTTTTAAACCTTTAAATCACAATCACACTTTACTTAAATTAGTTTGGATATCCAACGGCGTAATGCCGCAAGCGTCATGGGCTCGTTTAGAACAGAAACAAACCGCGACGGATTTTTAGAATAGTTAAGATTTTTATATAAATTCGTGTTTTTTTGCTATTACTACTAACTACAAGCACTGTCGTTCCCTTAAATAAAATATATTTTTCATTTGGATATAGGTTCACTTTTAAAAACATTTGTAAAGCACAAAATGTCACCTGTGTAATATATGTTTTAATCACGAATTTGGCCTGAGTGGGTATCAAACTTTATCTTACAATCCCTATTAGATTAATTAGATTTTAAAATGTTATCTGTTTAATTTGTTACCATGTAAGTTCACTGACTATGACCAAAAACAAAAGAAAGCAAGCATAAAAACAACAAACAGTACGTTCAACGTTTCAATTTACAAGATCACAGATCCAGATAGCTCGCTCTGATACTCCTTTATTCCGCAGCCTTATTATAAGCACAAGTTAACTTGTCTCCATTTTATCGCCAAGATTTTCGTATGTCGATACGCAACATGAGCAACAAACTATCTTTACTTTGCTGCTTTACTCATATCATGAGTTTAAAGATTAACATCGTAATAAGACGTTTTGACGCCTTTTAGTTGCCTTCGTTATAATATGTTAATTTTATTATTATTGCAGTTCCCTTTCAGCTTCTTTACGAATACCTAAAACGTGATTTGATTACCATTTTCATAAACTCAGGGTACCTACATAGATACAGTGTCCTTCTTAATGTAATGTTTTTTCGCGATTTCAATGTTGGTCCCATAGATAAAGTTGTTTTGTTTGATGTTGATGGTCTGATAGTCCCCTAAAAAGACAATGTTTAGCTCATTAGAAAAAAAAGATAAACGTTGCAAATAACTCAATACGACCTCTGACTGACGTCAAAGCATGCGAAAGTTATTGTAATTGTCCGAATATTAGGACCACATATCAGAAAATATAAGTAAGTACCAACTTGATTACATTTAAGTTGAATTCAACGCCAGCCATTGCCTGCATAAACAACGCTCTTGCTGCTATTTACTTCTCATATTCAGTGTAATTAGACTCAGTATTTGCATTGCTGACTATACTGAAGTCTATCCCAATAGATCGTTACCGTTTATTGAATATGCTGAAATAATTAAAACGCTAACTGAACTATTAAGTGAAACAATCCTCGTTGTATTGAACAAGATAGTTGCGGGCCCGCTCCAATCCCTATCCGATTGAGGCGTTTCTATTTCATAAGTATCATTTAGAAAGTTGTTCCTTCTTTTTTACTTTCTTTTATTAAGCTTATGTTATCTTGCCCTCTTTTGTGGTGAATAACGAAAGGTTATAAAATTTGGGACCAAAAGAAGTTCATTAAATTTTTCGGCAATCAATAGGTTAGGTTCATATGTTAGGTTAGGTTACTGAATTTGTCTTTCAAGTTATACGTATTGATTTTGCCGTTTTTACAAACCTGTCAAAAGAGAATTACTTACGTCACATTCTTAACTATAATGGGGCAACACTCGTCTTGACCCTATCTCAATTAATACAATGCTTAGATGAAGTCAACAAATGTTTGCTCTCAACCAAAAAAATCCAAAGCATTTTGCATTGAATTAAAATAATTCAAGATATACACACCTAGATACCTCCACCGTAGGTGGTAACAACGCAAGTTAATCAGCCTGATCCCCTTACGACCTCCATTAGATAGACGCGACTTAGGTACCTAATTGAATAAGGGACCAAATTAAACTGTGAACGGGCATGACCTCTTTCTATTCAAATTTGACTCGTTCGTGCCTTTACTTATACGTATGGCTGTTCTAAGTGCCTAATAGAGGGGTTTGGTAACTAAATCGATTGAAGATTAAAGGTTGATTGAAAGTTAAGGGTTAGTTTACTTCGTAGCATCGACTGTATTTTATGAAAAAGAAGTAGAGGTAAAAATAATGTTGAAACTCATTGATTCAAGGGATTGAGGGTTAGACGAGTATATTTGTTGAATTATTAAAACACTCATGTTTCTAAATTCAGTTAAGCATCTCGGAACATACCCGAATCGGAAGTTCCTCCCCCGATCATTTCCGTCAGGTTAGATTTAATTGAAAGTTATGCAAATCTCTCAATACGACTCCTTCACAATAGTCTCGGGATTCCGAATGAGTTAATCCGTGTTTATGTTCCTAATCGGCCCCTTGCTTACGGCCTTGTTACCGGTTTAGCTCACTGTTAAATTTATACAATGCCTTTTGTGCACAATGAACCATTTATTTAACTTAAAATGTTATTTACGTTTCAATATGTTGCAATTTCTTAGGCGATGAGATCAGTTCTTGTTAAAATAAGTAAATGGTAACTTTATAACGTTATTAAGAAAATCTCTTGTTGCAGCTGAACTCAAGATGGACGTGTTAAGAGAACGGGAGGTGAAAGACAACCTAGAAAGGCAACTCCTGGATGAACAGAAAATGAGAGGTAAGTTTGTAATAGAACAATTACGCATAAATCTAAAAACATATTCTAATTCTGACATCATAAAACAGGATGAAACAGAATAATTATTAAAAACGTTAAGAATTCATATTACACAAGATCCTCCACATTTAATATTAGACGTAGACAGCGATCTGGGAGAGCTTTGAAAAGAACAAATAGGGTGTAATTTCAATGCCTCCATAAATCTCGGATCACAGGCTCGCTCCGCATTCGCCACAATTAACAGGAGATCTTGTTACACGACCATTGTCTTCTTCCTCGGCGCGTTATTTATTTCTAACATTAAATCTATTATTTTCTCATATTACGGCGACTAGTGCCTTATGTTGCCAATTTCCTTTCCGTGCCACCGACTCATCGCCGCCTTCCACAGTTATTGTCTATACCACAATGTGCTGTGGGTGTTCAATTAATACTATTTTTATGATCGTATTCACACGTTACGACCTCACGTTGGTTCTTGTTGCTAATGTTATCTGTTTGTTTCTATACTTTCCCAAGACACGGCTCGCGTGTTCGAGCGTTTTCTTCAATTTATAGGTTCATTGATAGTTTTATGGGCCGGTTTGACGTCTGTGTAATCACCATAATTACGCTATTTATTAAGACAATTTTGCTTCGCTCCGTTGAAGGCTTCGTTTCGCGTGTTGTATGTTACGGGTCAACGTTACCATGTTTGGCGTTTGTATAAACAAACATTATTTTGATAGATTACCTACTGCACTGCCTAGAAATAACAGGCAAGCGTTCCTAATGGAATAACGATATTTTGATGATTGTGTGCGTCACTTACCGTCTTAGAAAATTATTTGATTGCTGTAAATTCAGTTATCGACTCACAATGTTCAGAATTAAAATCGAATTAATAAATAAAATAAATATTTCAAAAATTATGACGATCGATTTCCTTGTAATAAATACTTACCTCATTTCAACATCTTACTAATGTTTGAGTTCGTATTGACTCTCGGTACGTAATTTTCGTTCACTCAATTCTTATGTTCCCTGAACGAATGCTCCCTTAGGAAAATCTGATGCAACCCCCAATAAATGCAAAGGTTAATTCGTCCACAATACAATACCACCCTTTTCTTCGCCAATAAAACATTACGTCACCAAGAAAAGAAAATATATAGAATGGAGGTAACCTTTGTACAAATGTCAAGCGACATGACAGCGGTGACCTAACGCCTTGAGACAAAGGGTTTAATTCTATTGAAAACGACAGCATCGACTCAAAATTCAACTCTATCTCTTTAATGACAACGTCGTATTTGAATAGACAGAACGAGGATATTTAACATGTCACTGACGATATAAAGGTGCTGTAGATATTTTATCGAGGTAGTTTCTCTTGTGCGAATGTAATATAAATTTAAATGTTAATAAAGGGACGACAGGTCGCAGTGAGCTTGTCGCGGCGTATAATGGAAATAATTATTGCTTTGAAACATGTGTTATAATTATATGTAAGTAAATGTACGTACAAGTATCGTAACTTTGCAAAGACTAAATATTGTAATTCCAAGTGTGTCAGTGGGCTTGTATGTGACCATTAGTAGTAAATTAAAAATGTATGCCTTAGGTTATAAACGGTAATTCTATGCCGGACTCATGTCTGCTTTATTACTTTGTATGTCCCTGTAATGGATTTTCATACAAGATAATTCAGCTGTTCTATAAATGAAATTAGTGACTATTCTCTAATGAGAAACCGGACCAAAGACGGTATTGTTCCGATTGATAATCAGGCATTACCTATGTTGAAACCATGATAATTCGATTCTACTCTCGATTCTAAACAAACTACTTTCTAGTTTTGCGTTAATTCATTAACACGTTGTATAATGCCACCAAGCAAAGCACTGCAGTCCTTCAATTACATTGTGCATTTAGTTGTTTCATGAAGAATACGTTTTATGGTCTAATGCGGTAATTTTCAAAGACAAGCCGATAGGAAACAGATTATATGAACCTTTGGCATCTGCTGTTCAGTTATTAGGTTTAAAAGCTTTTTGACAACTCATTTCAGTCCAACCAACTAACACGTTCTATCTTCCGATTTCTTGTTTAAGTTCTTGATGTTTACCTACCTTTTAAACTAGTAAGTAGGGTATAATAACATAGGCCAACGTTGCTGCAGGGCATATTAACACAATTCATGCTAGAAATGACCCACAATTCGTTACGGATAACAAACAAACAGTTATTATCGCGTAGTGCAATATTCATAGGCACATCGATGCAACAAAGAGGGAATCCGAGGTTCCATACATATTTCATACGGTGAATGAACCGGATTGCGACGTGAGCAATACTGTTAATTGCCAAAAACCAATCATCAGATAGCGCTCTATGCGTCGGCGCTGTGAAATACAACTTTAGTTACAAAAGCTCACACAATAACCACTGTCCTGAAATTTAACTGACCGCTCAATAACTGATTCTGAAAAATGCATCGGTTTTGTGAACAAAGCTATCATTCATCAACGTGAAAACTAACAAGGAAGGCGCATATTGAGGGTCTTTTTAACGAATACTTACTCTATGACACCTGTCGAAATTTCAAATTATAGTTATTTTGAAGAAAATATTCCGATCCCTCATTGATGCCCATTAAAATTCGGCTCGATCGTTTTAAAATTCAAAACTGCGGCCGAGACTGAAAAACATCGCCTCTGGATCGGAGAACTGTTTATAACGAAATATTGTAAAAATATTAAAGATCAATAACCCAGATAGCTCGGATTACAAAATGAAGATATTTTTAATACCTAAGATATTTTTGGTTTTTGTTGCTTTCAAAGAAATTGTACATTAGTTTCTGAATAATCAAATATGTATATAGAGCCTCTAGAATACAGGTAAATTGACATAAAAGAGCAACTAAGGCATTTATTATTTACTAGCTGTTGCTCGCGACTCCGTTCAGCCGTTTATGCCTGATTTAGTGACAAATATCTATACACCCAAACTTTGAAATTTATAATTTTAGTGAGACTAGTTTTATCTCGCGTCTTCGTCCGCACCAGCTCCCGTCACCGTAGCGAGATAAAGTATTATAAACCAGACTTTAAGAGAAGTTTATTCCAAGAGCGCTAATGCGCGCTGCATACAAACGAAGTCTGGTGAAATTTTTAATACTAA
This sequence comes from Agonopterix alstromeriana, assembly GCA_963924505.1. Classification (NCBI taxonomy): domain Eukaryota; kingdom Metazoa; phylum Arthropoda; class Insecta; order Lepidoptera; family Depressariidae; genus Agonopterix; species Agonopterix alstromeriana. Next base: position 11,142,604 of record OZ004670.1, read on the forward strand.
CCAATTAATGTCAGTAAAAGTTTTCAGAATCAATCTAGAACCTAATCTCTATGCTTGTATGAAGTCAGATTTTTGTTAAAATTTACAGATTTAATGCTAGGTTTAATTTAAGATTTGTATGGAAATCTTTGAAGCACTGTAACTTTAAAACTATACATTTTAACAAAAATCTGACTTCATACAAGCATAGAGATTAGTTTCGAGATTTCATTGACTTTAATTCGTTAGTATTGAAAATATGACCAGACTTCATTTGTATGGAGCGCGCTCCGAATTATATTCCCTTAAATCTAATCATAAGTTTCATTTAAACTGAACACAATAAGATTCAAAAATATTGGCAGAGTAGTTTTTGCATGATGCTTGAACAAACAAACGTGATTTTGGGGGTTAGTTCTAAACACCATATTGTACCATTTTTTGCAGTTTTATAATAGTGCAGATGTCATGAACCGAAATTTCCATAGGCTAAACCTGAAACTTTCGGGTGATCTTCATCCCATATACCGGGCAAATAGTCCCGCGACCATAACAATCAATCAGGGAGGCGGATCGGAGTCCGGCATGAAAATTGGAATAGAGCCCGAGCCTAATCAACGTCCGCGGAGCACACCGCCATTCATAATAGATATTGTATTGAATAGTCCACTATCGAATAGTGATCTAGTGCTTTCGCAATGTACAGGCTCCTATTTAAATAGCGATGATACCAGAACTGTTTCAGAGTAATTAATTGATAAGTTTTCAATATGAGTTCCGTAAGATCTTCATTGAAATGAGCGAAACTGTATTTAGAATAATTGATATTTAAAGTTAGTTTTATTTTTTTGAATATACAGGAAATAGGGTAAACAGTAAGAAGTTATTGTACCCATGATACAGAACAACTTTCCCTAAGAAATCTATAGGAAATGGGCAAAAAAAAATACAGCTGATGGCATTTAGTATAGAAAGTCATCCAAATTTTGTTGCTTATTTCCTATAGGTTTCTTAGGGAAAGTTATTCAGTATCATGGGTACAATCACCCCTTAAAGTAATGCAACATGTTTACTGTAACATCCAGTATAGGGTCCTTCTTAATAAACTGACTGTATTTCAGGGGATGATCAGACCATAAAACTGAACAACTTTCTCAATGGGACCAAAATCGGAAAACAATACAACCTTACTCGACCTAAATGTAAGGGACAGCAGATTTTTCGCGATTTCGATGTTAATCCTGTACAGAAAGTTATTCAGTTTGATGGTCTGATCATGGCCTTAAAAAACCGTCAGCATATTGAAGGTGCAAGCAAGTGAATAAGGTTGTCTGGAAGAAATCGCTTTTTAGCGATAAGACTGCCTATTTTTGTACCGTCTGTATTTCCTGTTTATTTACTCTCTGTATACTATGTTTTTTGGTGTAAAATAAAGTATAATTGATTGATTGATTGATTAAAACAGATCACCTACTAGTTGTATTACATATAAAGTATTTTAGGTACTACTGAATGGGTCTATTATTACATATAAAGTATTCTACCTTCTACTGAAAGGGCTCCCTTAGCCCTTTTCCCTTATTTGTATCTTAGCTTTATTATAGTATGAAGATACATTTACTCAATCATTTTGATTTATTCGTTTATAATTGAGAAGGACTTACTCTTACAGTAAGGGACACCCTTCAAGGGTGCAGTTTCCTTCATTACCCAAAGGAAGTTATGAGAGTTAGTTTGAAGGGAGATTGCCAACAATTCCATAGTTCTCGCTCTGTGATTTTGAGACGTTCCGGTTATGCATTAACCTTTTGGAACAGAGACGGAATTCGAAATGGCACTAGTATTTTGACTAACATGCAAATATTTATTTGTAATCATTGCGAATAAATAAATCAATATGAAAGCACAAAGGCAAATTTATTTGGACATTTCTCCATTATTGCAGTCATGTATACAATTATTCTCACAACTACATGGAGTGGATGGAGTGGTGGCCCACTCCGTCTCACCACTTGTCTACGCGGGTGATTCTTCCTTGAGGAAACAATATCAGGAGAGCGATTTTTGAAACTCAGCAGTTGAAAATGTCAATACTACTATGTGTCAGTGTAGGTAACTGAATAATAAACCAGTCTAAACCGAACCGTGGTTTGAATTACACGTCACCTGTACCTTGACATGGCGCAGCCGGTAAAAAAGAGATTATATTGATAAAATAGTATGGTGTAGCATGTAACATACCTAAAGTGAACATTTCGAATAAAAAGTAAACATGGAAAGCGTATTAAAACCTCCAGCATCGTTTTGTTTCGCGGGTGATTCATCTGATGTATCGAGCGGGAACATAAGTGACGGTTGGATCAAGTGGAAAAAAAGTTATGATATCTATTGCAAAGCGTGTGAAATTAATAAAAAGTCGGCAGAAATACAGTTTAATATATTACTTCATGTAATTGGTGACCAGTGTAGGGAGATATTAGACCAGTTGCAAGATAAACAGACCACGGTTGAGGGTGTTTTGAAAAAGTTGGACGAGCATTTCAAATTGAAGAAAAATGTAACGGTAGAAAGGCACAAATTCTTTACGCGGGACCAGAAAGGAAATGAGACAATTGAACAGTATATATTTGAGTTGAGAAAGCTATCTCAAACATGTGAATTTGGCTCCTTGCGTGAAGAGCTTATAAAAGATAGATTGGTATGTGGTATCGGCAGCTCAGCTTTAAGAGAACGGTTACTACGCGAAGAGGATTTGGACCTAAACAAAGCGTCTCAAATCTGTCATGCAGCGATAGCATCGAGAGTACAGTCACAAAACATAAAACGAGAACACGACAGTAATGTGTACAACGTAGTCGGTAATGCGAGAGAGGAGGATGATCAAGAGGTATGGGTCGTCCGTCAGCGAGCGGCGACGTCGGCGTCGTCACGGGGCAGAGGTGGCGGTGCCAGGCCGAGCGGGTGGCGCGGTGGCCGTGGCGGCTGGGACCGGCGCGGCGCCGGCGCATACGGCTGGCGTACCGCGTCGAGCGCGCCGCCCCTGCCGCCGCCGCCGGCCGCCCCGCCACGCGTATGGAAACAAAGATTCGCAGCGGGCGTGAGGCAGTGCGGCTATTGTGGTACAGTGCATAAAAGAAATGAGTGTCCGGCATACGGAAAGAAATGTATGGCGTGTTCAAAAATGAACCATTTTGCGAAAGTGTGTGGTAGCATACATTACATTGAGGAATCCGATGAACAGGTAATATATTCAATTAATAAGTCACCAGACTGGAGTGCCGATTTAAAAATAAATAATAATATGGTAACATTTAAATTAGATACGGGCGCTGATGTTAACGTGTTACCACTATACCTCTTACCGAAACTTGGAATTTCTGAAAGTGATCTGATAAAGACAAATACAAAACTTAATGGATACTCGGGTGCTAAGATTTCGGTAGTGGGGAAAATCAACTTAAGGGTTTTTTTTAAAACAAAACTGTACGTTTTGGAGTTTAAAATTGCTGACGTAAAGTCTGTTCCCATACTGGGACGTTTCGCGTGTACAGAGTTGGATGTAGTTAGACGAGTACTGTCTTTACAGGAAACAATAAACTATAGTGAAGTTCCAAGTTTCGTAGAAGGCTTTGATGATGTGTTTTCAGGGATAGGGTGTTTGCCAAAGAAATATTCAATTAAATTAAAAAATGACGTTGTCCCGGTTGTCCACGCGCCGAGAAAATTACCGTTTGCGATTAGAGACGATGTAAAAAGGAAACTGGATGAGATGGAATCTCAGAACATAATAGCCAAGGTACAAGGTCCGTCTGATTGGGTCAGCAGTATAACAGTGGTCAAAAAACCTAACGGAGAGTTACGCATTTGTTTAGATCCAAAAGAGTTAAACGAAGCGATCAAAAGGGAACATTTCAGACTCCCGACCCTAGACGAGATAGTGTCAAAATTAGCAGGGGCGAAATATTTCAGCACCCTAGACGCCTCGTCAGGATTTTGGAATGTACCACTAGATGAAACCAGTGCTTACTGTACTTTCAATACTCCATTCGGCCGGTATAAGTTTCTGAGGATGCCGTATGGTATATGTTCAGCCTCGGAGGTGTTTCACAAGAGAATGTATGAATACTTTGATGACATAGAAGGGGTTTGCATGTATATTGATGATCTGCTTATTTATGCGAAAGATAGAGAGGAGCACAACAAAATATTAAAGAAAGTCTTGGAGAGGTGTAGAGAAATAAATCTAAAACTAAATAAAGGCAAGTGCAAGTTTTTACTGCAAGAAATAAAATATTTAGGGCATATTATATCAAAGAATGGCCTCAGTCCAGACAAGTCACACATCTCAGCAATAACAAATATGCCAACGCCACAGAACAAGAAAGATGTAGAAAGGTTATTAGGCCTCATCACATACGTCGGTACCTTCATACCCAATTTGTCGGAGAAAACCTCAGTGCTAAGGGAGTTATTAAGAAAAGAAACAGAATGGCATTGGGATAGAACACATGAAAAAAGTTTTGAAGATATTAAAAGTTGCCTTACAAACAGTCCTGTACTACAATATTACAATTTTAATATCCCTATTACAATATCGGTGGATGCCAGTAAAAGTGGCTTGGGTGCATGTCTCATGCAAAATGGGCTTCCTGTGTGCTATGCCTCTAGGTCACTAAATAAGGCTGAGCAAAGATACGCACAGATAGAAAAGGAGCTATACGCGTGTGTGTTTGCATGCGAACGTTTTTACGCATACATTTATGGCAGGACTGACATTACCATCGAAACAGACCATAAACCTCTGATCAGTATTATTAAAAAACCGATCGTAGATGCACCGGCCCGTTTGCAACGAATGTTACTAAGATTGCAAAAATACACATTTAAGCTAGTATACAAACCAGGTAAACATCTGTATATAGCAGATACGCTGTCCCGCGCGTACGAACCGGCCAGCGTGACTCACTCCAGCACCGACTCCATGCACGACGAAGTTTGTGCAATCACGCGCCGCTCCCCCGCGCTCCTTGCTTCCAACCTCACTGATATGCAATTCATACGTTTACAAAAACAAACTGAGATAGACAGTGAACTGCTGAAATTAAAAAAGTACATCGCTAGAGGATGGCCAGACCACAAGAACGAAACTAGTACAGAAGTAACACAATATTGGAATTATAAAGAGGACTTGACGGTGGCGTACGGACTAGTCTGGAAGGGGGAAAGGTTAGTAATACCAAAATTGATGAGAAAAGAGTTTTTACAGAAGATTCATATAGGTCATATGGGCTTAGAAAAGTGCAAATTAAGAGCGAGAGAAACAATCTTTTGGCCGGGATTGAATAATGAGTTGCAAAATTATATTTCAAATTGTAACATTTGTCTAACGCATAGAAAAAGCAACCAAAAGGAAGAGTTACAGCTTCATGACATTCCGGACAGGCCGTGGGCAAAGGTAGCCGTAGACTTGTTTCAGCTGAAAGACGAACAGTACTTATTACTAGTAGACTACTACAGTAAGTTTTTTGAATTAGTCAAATTGCGTTCGACTACTTCAGAAGCAGTAATAACATCACTAAAAGACATATTTAGTCGTCAAGGAATACCAAACACAATAATGTCAGATTGCGGTCCGCAGTTCTCAAGTAGTAGTTTCAAACAATTTGCAAGCGAATGGAATTTTGTACACATCACATCGTCGCCCCACTACCCCCAGTCAAATGGTCAAATTGAACGGACAGTGCAGACAGTAAAACGCATTATGATTAAAACCAGTGAAGACCGCTCAGATTATCGTCTAGGCTTATTAGAATACCTAAATACTCCGATTAGTGACAATTTACCGTCTCCATCGGAATTGTTGCAAAGTAGAAAGTTACGAAGTATACTACCAACAAAAGACAATCAACTTAAACCAAAAGTACGAAAAAACGTCAAACAATTAATGCTAGACAGACAATTACAACAAAAACAATACTATGATCGAAATGCAAGAAATCTTGAGAGATTAGATGTGGGACAAAATGTAAGAGTATTAGATTTAGTGAAAAAGAAGTGGATATCTGGGACAATAATTAAGACATTAGAAAATAGATCTTACGAAGTTAAGTTGTTATCAGGTAGAAAAATTGTTAGAAATCGAAGACACATCATTAAAGACTCAATGAACAGGCCCCAAGAATCAATATATGATCATTGTCAATACGATGACATAACTTGTTCGCAAACGATGCACTCAGCTGATAGGGATCATTCACCTCCAACTGATAATAACAATTATGTAACTCGTTCCGGCAGGACAGTGAGACAGCCGACGAGATGGGCTAATTACGCTACATAGGCAAATGAAAGAACACTGAAAATTATGATATATAAATAGGTATTAAGTATTCTGAATGATGTTAAATAAAAAAATAATAAAAAAAAAAAAAAAAATATATATATATAAAATAAATAAATAAAATGAAATTAATAAATATTTGTAAAATTTATTTGTAAATACCTACCAGATACTCACCTCATACATAGATACATACATACACACACATACATAGACATACATACACACATAAACTCACGACCGTAATCCCTTCCGGGGTGGTCAGAAGCATTGCTACAACTATCAACTTTCTGGTAAAAAAAAAAAAAAATCGTATATTTGGTCAACTTATTAGCAATTGTTGTTGGCTGTATTTGTATTATTGATATGTTACTCGTAATTATTATTCTTCAGTTTATATTTTGATTTTTTGTTTAAATTATGATTTAATACGCTATGAATTGTGTAAAAATTTCACCATATAGGTACTTTTTGTTGAGAACGCATGCAAACAAATATGAGTAGTCCATAAAAGGCACTTGTACTAACTATAATTAAAATGTATGATTATGAATTAATGTAAAATGTTTACAACTTTTCATTTGTGAAAAGGGAAAGAATGAAACATAATAAGAAATTGTTATTTAATTTAATTATGTGTTTACGTTTGAATTGTAATGTAGATTATTATTAATTAATGATACTCAGCATGTTGGCATGATATACAAATGATGTTTTTTAATTACAATTAAGGAAGGAAGATGTCAGTGTAGGTAACTGAATAATAAACCAGTCTAAACCGAACCGTGGTTTGAATTACACGTCACCTGTACCTTGACACTATGGAGATATGCATAGTACAAGAAAGATTAAATTTCGGTGGTGTGACTTCTGAATCCGGCCCTCTAACATATCACGTCTCCACATTCGCGATAAGTAAAGGAGTCGGTATAATTCTCATTGTGCTCTAGATTGTATAATTAAATAACATGTAGGCCGTAACATTACGGGGCGCCTTGAGAGGGTTCGCAGTGGAAATGTTACGCCAATTATGCGAACATTATGTTCGGAATGGAGGGTTATCGATGCCTGCTTAGATCTACCTTTGTAAGAGAATGTGATGTGCATATTTCTTGGCCTGACGTATAATTAGCAGTCATATTTTAAAGTTATTCATTGAAGACAGTGTCTAGAAAAACACCAACTGAAAGGGTAGTTTTTCTAAGATCTAACTAACAACACCGTATGTTTTATCACCTTTTTTATTGGCTATAAACTCACTAGGTTCAGTGAGCGTTGTTTTTCTAATGTAACGATTAAAATTGAATTAGCGAAAACCTCTATTAAAGTTGTCTATTGACTCTAGTGTTAGTTAATTAATTTCGATTATAACAAAGCTCAAATGTCAGCAGACGGTTTGGCGATCCCCTTCTATTGCAAACATTATCACGATCGGACAGACGACTGATCAAATTCAAATGAAATCGTTTAACGGCCGTACAATCGTATCAACATACGTCAGTAGTCACTACATTTCATCGCCGACAGATCCTGACGCTTGCACCCCATTGCAATTATATTAACTGACTAAATATACGGCTGGCCTGCATTATCTACCGCTATGTGGTATGTAGCATTCTATTCTTTTTCTAATGTCAGAGAGACATCCTTCCATGCTTTATGTCAATCATGTTTGTAGCTGATAAAGGGTTCGTAATGCTCATACGCGAACATCAATTATGAAGAAAGATCTTTCATTATCATCAGCCTATAAACAACTGCAGGGCACAACCTTCAGGGAGGGGGTATGGGAGCCAATCTACAACGCGTGCCCGATGCGAATTGGTAGACATAAAATACGCATCACAATTTCTTCTTCATCTTATGCAGGTTTCCTCGTGATGTTTCTATCGTTATTACATGAGTTAGAAAAACTCATTGGTACGAGTATATTGCATGTTGTCTGTGCGGATCGAACCCGGACACCCATGCTTGAGTATCCATACATCTCCGCAACGCACCACATATTATACATTTTCTATAATTGAAAGTCTGATTCAAGAAAGGCAATAATTCCAAAATGTGGAAGAAGGTACGTATTTGTTGCACTTATAGTTCTTAATCTTTATTTTCGCTAATCGTAAACACCAGCAGCGTAAATGTACTACTTCATTAAATACATGAAACAATGGTCTCCATACATTTGCTGCACTCACGGTCATAATGGATGCAATCTGCGATGTCGAATGTGCATCTGTCCGGTGCTATTGTCCTTCGGCTTTACGGAAACCTCCTATTACAGGGCACATCCCTTCACTGCAATGCAACTTGTCTGTCTGACTTTCTGTTATTATTAGATATTGGGTTACGACCCATAGGTTTAGATTTGTCATAAAGGCAAAAAAATATATATTTTGAGATTGCTAATCGAACCAGTGTCGATGATGGCTTTTCGGTAACGAAAGAATCCGTAAATGACTATGGGAGTTCTCATAAAAATACCGACGATTCCTCACGCAAAGAGTTCAGTGGAATATCAAAAAATATTTCCGATACACGGCAAATCCTGACCGCGGTGCGACGTGCGTCCTCGCAGGCGAATACCGGCCCAGATACGCGCCGTGTACGGAATTCAATTACTGATTCTGTTATACCGTCTTTTTGGGGTTCCGTAAAACATAAATCGCACAAATTGACAATAACAGGCGTCAAAGAGTGAACTGTCTGTCCTGAATCGACGACTAAATGATATATTTTAAGAATCAAAATGCCTATTTAATGGTGTACGGACCCTTCTGAGATATTGTTCAAAAATTAGACCGGTTTAAAACATTTATTGCAATTTTTTACAAGTTTGAGGTTCTGGACGAAGTTATCGGCGCTACGAAACTTTTCGTGGACTACAACAGGGTAAATATTTACACTTGAACGTTTCACCGGTGGTTTGGTCGTTGCTTTTTTGCCTGAGGTTCGGTTGTGGCCAAGGAAAAATTGTTTCAACCTGTCTGGTACTTCGTGTTCATTAAAACGTCTTACTTTACTAGGCTTGGTATTTTTATAGCAACCGCGAACGTTAACGCCGCCCATCAAGATATCGAGCAGTATTGTAATGAGTTTTGAAGGCAGGTTAGGTTACATCTTTCAATATTTTCTTCTGTTTGTACTAATAACTTATAGATTCTTGTCACTGATGCTGCGGTATCGGATACGTGACGCATTTACCGATTCACCGATATCCTGAAATGCAGGACACGTTACGGAAGGGGCATGTCCGTAATACTACCAGTGTTATACTACATAATTCATGGCAGAGATGTTAAAACGGAACGTCTCGTACTATTATTTATTAAGAGACTTAAATTAAAATACAGTATTTAGGTAATCCCTTTAGTGTTTTTGATTAAAGACTGCGACTTTGAAATTCTACGTCTGTCACAGTTTGAATTATGAAATTGAAACATACAGGGTCCTACTTAATATGCTGACAGTTTTTTAAGAGGATGTTTTGACCAACAAACTGAGCAACTTTCTCTATGAGACCAACATCGAAATCGCGAAAAAAAGTAATCTGTCCCATACATTTGGCTCGAGTAGGTTTGCACTTTTGTATGGGACAGCAGATTTTTTTTTCGCGATTAAGATGTTGGTGCCATAGAGAAAGTTGTTCAGTTTCACGGTCTGATCATCCCCTTAAAAAAGTGTCAGCATATTAAGAAGGACCCTGTATACAGGGTGTAGGTAAACTTGAATGCGTTACATTCCTTATGGGGTGCTTTAGACCATCAAAATTTACAAATTTTACTATGGGACCAACATTGAAATCGTAAGAAAAATATTTGCCGTTTCATACATTTTAGTCGAGTCTCTATATTGAAAGTTGTTCAGTTTGATGGTCTGAAGCACTCTGTTCTATTATGTAACACATGCAATTTACACCCTTTAAACAGGGTGAAATTGATATCATTAGCATCCTTTAAACTAAGAGTCTACCCATCAAACTAAACAACATTTACTATGGGAGCAAACGAATTGGAGCAAAAAAAATCTGCTGTTCCATACTACAATGCCCACTCGACTCAAATGTATGCAACAGCAGATTTTTATTTTTGCTCCGACCGTTTTGCTCCCATAGTAAAAGTTGCTCAGGTTGATGGTTAGACTCTTAGTTTAAAAGGAAGCTAATAATAATAATATCAATTTCACCCTGTAGACGTTTATATCAGTCCGTACTAATCTTACAATTTTTGGGTAGATTTTTAAAAACAATGTTCCATGATTTGAAACAAAAGAAAATCAGTGAACTAGAGATCCATCATCGGTGGACGTTCAGGTGCAATGAAGCGCAGTATGAGCTCCGAACGAGCGTGCCTAATGCAAATGATTAGATTTAGCCGACTGGCCAGACCCGGTCTGTTTCGCTCTATCTAAATGCACTGGCACTGTAGCCAAAAGGGGTAGACAGAGAAGTAAATTGCAAACTCGTAAAAAGACGAAATGATCTAAAAGACATGATTATGACACTGATAGTGATGATTGGAAAATGGAGAAGAATATTCCATTAACAATCTGATTAGTGTATGAAACTCCAAATTAGGTACTTATTAAGAATGTAACAAAGGTAGTCATATTTAAAGGGGTGGTTAAGACCATTAAACTGAACAACTTTGACTATGGAGATGCCGTGGAAAAAAAAATCTGCTGTCACAGTGTCGAGCACTCAGGGTAGACACAAATACAGTTAAACCCATATTATTTCTGAACTAAAAGCATTTTGTTTAATAAATGACTTTTAATTGTTTAATTAACCTGTTTTTAAACAAATCAAAGTTATTTAGTAAATAAAATGCTTGTAGTTTAGAAATTATTAGGTTCATTGTCTTTTTGCCTACCCGGAGTGCAGAAACCCCAATAATTTCTAAAATAAAAACATTTTGTTTACTAAATAACTTTGATTTGTTTGAAAACAGGTTAATTAAACAATTAAAAGTCATTTATCAAATAAAATGCTTTTAGATTAGAAATTATTAGGGTTTAACTGTATTTTTGTCTACCCTGAGCCGCTACTCGCCACTGTGTCCCATACATTAGAGTCGTGTAGGAGATTTTTTCCGCGATTTCCATGTTAGCTCCACAGTGAAAGTTGTTCAGTTTGACGGTCTAAACCAACCCTTTAAATATTACTAGGCTGTTTTGTTACACACTGTAATTACCAAAGGGATAGTTAAAGAAATTCAAACTTACACGCCAATTTAAAAATAAAAAATAAGGCCAGCTCTAAAACGAAACAAATAAGTAAGATTAAAGTAATCTTACTTATTTGTATGTAAAGGCCAGTAAAACTCGAGTCGTATAAAGAAACAAAAGAGCGTCCTCACCTTAGTAAGGTCGGAACAAAATGTTAAGGAAGGCATAACACATTTCACCGCTAAGTAGAATCCGCTGTTTGGCTCGTGCCGTTCTATGGACATACAGATTGACCACCATTTTAAGAAAGGTAATTTCGTTCTTGCTGCTTCCTTATCTGGAATGGTATGAACACCTTAGATTGTATTTTATTTAGTTCTGAATATCCTTTTATGGATAATTCTTAACTTATCGTTTACATAAAGTCGTATAATTAATGAGGAATGTTTATTTAAAAAATTGTTCCGTGACACTGGAATTGCACTGGAAGGATGACGTTACAATCTTAATCGATATTGTTTCGTGTTTTTCTCGATTCCGTAATTTTAAGGAGCAGTTTGTTAATTCATTAATTAGATTTTGATGGTTGTAATTTTTATGCAGTTAGTTATCGATTTATTTTCGATGTTATTGCGTATCTACCTACTGGCAACACCAACAAATTTTAATGTCAGTCAATAAATAAACCATAGACAACCAACCTTTTTAACCTTCAAATTGACAGGTTTTTAACTACAATTTACTAACGCTATCTGCAGACTTTTATTTTTATTGCCCTTGGAAAACGCCTCATTGGATATAAGGATGACTTTGAAGTATAAATTAAAAACAGTACAAACTAGACGAAGATAGGCGGTTGTAATACTTGCAATCAAGAAAATAGGGAGTTCCTCAGACGACGTTTAATTTAACAAACCATCATCATTCGTAGCTTGATAACGAAACGTAAACCCGACGAAGGTTTCACAATGTTAGCAACCATGTAATTACTACAACTGTAATTACAACCTTACAGCTAAAGAGAGCACATACAACGATGCTAATCAAGACCCTATTCAGATTCATTAAAAACAGAAAAGCAATAAATATAACGCGCTAATAAAATCTTCGCACAGCAGCGGAAATAATAATAAAATATTACAGGAACCCCAAGATTTTGTCTAATTAATTTTGTATACGTGTTCTGTGGGGCTGCGATGTCTTGGGAGTAACATACAATGAAACCGAAGGTAAGGTAACAAGATCCACGAACACGCTAAATTAGAATTTATGATTGTATGTGAAATTGTTAGAACAGGTTTCAATGTATATTATGTTTTATCGTTATAAGAACGAGGTTAAAGCGATGTTTCAGGGGAATCCGGTGAGGCAGCCAACTTTATAATTACTGATGTATTGTATTGTATTGATAATGAAATCCGGGGAAAGAGGAAACTGCCGTACCATTTTCTGGGCGTTTGGTTGCTAATTTGCGTTACGGAATGGAAGCGGAAGAAAATGAAAATTGGCTTTTATTTTTCCAAGGATAGCCTTGCTTTTAATGTACATATGGGCTAGTATTTACGCCCTACGACGCGGTCGTGTCGATTTTACCACGATCGAATTGTCGATTTCGCTACAAGTGAGTGCACGCGCCATGTGTCCAACGTATCGTATTTGTAATCTGAGACGAGACTTGTTGCATTTCAACTATAGTAGACGTTTGTTTGTGCATTCATATCAATTTACGTTGTTATTTTGGTGTTTAACTTCAATGGAAGGAAAATTCCTATTTAATTCAGGAATCGGTATAAAAACAGTATGAATTCGAACGCTGTATGCGTAGTTTCTTACATTGATAACAGTTGAAAAATCTTTTTTTAATTTCATTAACATTTGCTGAAACTGAGTAGAATGCAGCATACCTGAATAAATTTAGTAAAATTTGAGCCGCAACATACAAATTGTTCAGCGAAGCGTACGAACTACTGAGCCGAAGTTGCGTGTTAGCGCCAGACCACTGGGAGTTAGAACTCCACATACGAAGTCCAATGAATCAAGCCATTTTCATACTTATGTCGTTACGTATAAGTATATGGACGGGGGACTTATTTCTTGTAACGTAGTTGTAGGAGTCTGCTCAAAACTGGCGACACCGTATGAGTCAGCTGGCCACCGGGCGAGGGTAATGTGCCTGACCACCCGCTCTGCTGACTAGCTTGACGAAATCGTGGCACACGTATTTCTAAGCGACTCCTAACATATCAATATTTAGAAATTGTAAATGAATCCTGTTGAATAAATTATGGAGAGTGAAAATTCAATAGATGAACTGAACATCCATTTCACAACAACTGGGTATAAACATCCATTCAGTTTAACTATTAGTTCTCGAAAAATTTTGAAATTCCGTTGAATTAGCCACACACTTTTAGATGAGATAAAATATAGTCTTTCAACCAAGCGAAGAAACCCTAAGTCAAAATAGAAACAAAGCTCCACGAACTTGATCAAAAGATAACAATGTCGAAATAATTTGGAGAAATACTCAAAGAACATTAACCAAAGAATAACCCTTCTGTAAATCCGATTCCGGGATAGCAACAGGGACCGGTATTATAATTATCGGAAGAGTTAAAGTCGCATTTTAATCATAGAAATAAACAAAAACAAGAGTTTGCTCCTACTTAGTAGAGTTGAGAATGATTCAAGGGTTAAATTAATTCTGTTTGTTTTTGATAGAGTTTAGTGAAAAGGGGAGAGATTTAAAGATGCTCGCTTGGGGTCAGGAATAGATTTAAGGGATTTAATTATACCAATGATTAGCATGCACTGAACAACCAACATTGTAGAAACATAAAAGTACCCCAAAAAATTTTAGTTAACGACTGTCATCAAAATGTTAATTATGCAAAACGAAAGCTGAGTATTAAGTCTTGCAAATTATTGCATAAGTTTTAGGAATAGCTCCCCCAATCGTTGTTGATGCCACCCCCACCCCTCTCTCACCCCGGACACAGGAAATTCAATAATAATTGAACTTGTGCCCGGTAGACCGCATCCGGTGTCTCGGTGAAATCGCTTATTGATCTTACATTTTACAACGTTTCAAATCTTGAAATAGGTGGATGTCAAAACTTTGAGATACTTATTTGATTTATTTTGGTATTTTATCATTATTTGATATTTCAATTGACTTCTTCCATCATATTTATAAAGTACCAAATACAAGTGATAAAGATCAAGTAATGGAATCCGCAAAATACTGAACTGGAAAAATATAGAAAGATATATCATCGAGTCGAAAGAAGAAAGATAATGTTGTTTTGTAAAAACCAAGGTCGACACTTGTCTGCAATCGAAACGGACAAGAGTCACATTAAAAGAATGATACGACTGTCTAACAAAACTCAATTAAAAATCGATCCGTCTGCAAACCGAGAAGTGAAACAATTCAGCGAACGTTATGTATCGATGCATCGAATGCACGAATCGATTGTAACGACGATGTCGATTGCGGGCTAATAAATTGTTTACGTTGGACGGTGTACGATCATTAAGATCTTTGTTTACTGCGGGACCACACACGGGCAACAGACATCGACTGAAGCCATACACTGATTTGATTGCAGGATATCGCATGTTGGTGCTAATATCACATTTAGAACATTAACTATTAATTTTGCAATTCAAATGCTGTTTTGTATTCGTGGAATAAAGTTAAAATAAGTTTTATGATCTTAGCAATAAGACTTATACAAGTAATATTGTAAACGTTACATTCTACTTTACTTACACTATTGTTACGATCAATACAACATATTGTACTAAAGTCTAAAAAAAATTCTCTTTTGTTGTGTTTGTTAAGATGAGAACCACTGGAATTATTGGGTTTAATGTCATGATCAATTTCCTAGTCCATATATCTTCTGTTTCGCAAATTTAATTCCAATCTGATGCTTCGTCAATAAAATCAATCTGTTTTCGTCTGTTCATTCGACGGGGCGTGAAAGATGATTTCGTTTATACTCTCATTCAGTACTCCGGTAGCAAACGGACATTAAATGTCTGGTCCGACGGTTTATCGACTTATTGCTTTTTATCGTGAATTCATTTGCTTGTTTATTCTGTCCGAAGTGTTATTACGAACTTCTTATTGCCTAAGCTGTGTTTATTTTAAAAGCTGAGAGTTCATCAGCAGTGATATAGTTTCTTCAATCAGTATTGCCTATGAAATAGAATCGCATATGCAGCAGCACTCCATATTCATAAAAGTATATAGGTTTGTAAAATTCAATTTGATGATGGAAAAAGTAATACGTCAATAATACAATTATCTTCTGCCCCCGTACAATTATTGACTGCGTATATGAATGACTGAACCATAATTAAATGACCTGCGCTGCGTAAAAATGTATTCCTGAAAAACCTTATTTATGGCTATTCGTTTTCGACCAAACTTAGGAATATTGACCATGTGGAAAATGATGTTTAAAACCGTATTTTTCAATAACTTGATCGGCCGCACTTTGCTTTATGAATTGTTTGATAAAAAATTAAATGCGGGTCGTTACAAACAAAACGCTTTTTATTTAATTGATGGTTGAAAATTGAACATTTTTCATCCCATATATAGGGTCCAACTTAATATGCTGTCAATTTTTTAAGGGGTTGATCAGACCGTCAAACTGAACAACTTTCCCTATGGGACCATCATCGAAATCGCGAAAAAAAATCGGCAGTCCCATACATTTGGCTCAAGTATGTTTGCAGTTTTGTATGGAAGAGGTGATTTTTTTCATGATTTCGATGTTGGTCCCATAGAGAAAGTTATTCAATTTGACGGTTTGATCATCCCCTTAAAAAAGTGTCAGCATATTAAGAACCCTGTATATTCGTTTGTTTGCCATATCCATCTTTATCAGTTTCAATACGCCCACTAACGTATTTTCCTTCCAGACACACTTTGATCTCCATTGGTTCCGATTCGCTAACAATCGCACGGGCCATTTAATTCAATATACTGTCAAAAACCTGTCTGCACCTGTTAGTGTGTACAAATGGACCGGACATACGTATCCCGCTTTGGTTTTCCGATGGGGGATTCCAATTCGCACCCCTATGATGAATTCACCTTTTATTTTGTCCCACTTGACTCGATTGAGAGTGATTTTTGAGCGTGAATGGGCAGCCAGAGTAATTTGTTACTGACAGGACGAAATGTACTTTGAAAGCTGTAAAAGGTTCTACCAAACTCAATCAGACTCCCGTTGTTATTTTATTGTCTTTTCCGAATGAAAACATGTTAGGTGTTCATTTTGGATTCAATATTTGATTGCGTCTATACAAAAACTAATAATAAGGTTGCATTTGAAATATTTCCTTATGTGCCAAAATTGTATTTTATTATTTTCACACCCAACTCGTATATACCTACCATTAAAAAGGGGGAAAAAAGAACGTTTTTACTTAATTGAAGCAATGTTTCTGCCTGCTGAAATTACGGTCTTAGATTAATGTATGTAAGAAACTGTGATGATACATTTTTTCAAGACGTTCTCGCAGCAATAAAGGGTGTGTAATTAAATGCATTACATATCGAACAAGGAGCACATTTTAGACCTTGTGTACATTATTTTATTTTGTATATATACAATATTTTACACCTTGTATACCATAGTTGCTAGAAATCTTAGCTCGCTATTCTAAAGCCCCCGAATAGTTGTTCGACAATAAATTATTTAATAACCCCTTAGTCCCGGGTCCGACCGACCCGTGCACTTAATCAGAGAATACATTTGGCGAAATCACCTCTTTAGAAACAATTAATACTGTCCCTATTAATGCTTTTGCACTTTGGAGATATGTATTTGCGGATTTTGGTATTAAAGGTGGGTTTATTTTTTTACATTTTATTATTTATATTATGTTTGTACATGTGCATAATGAATATCACCTATCTTTTATTTTATTCGAAATGGGATCACGCCTGGCTTCAGCTCACCTTATCGAAAGTGTAGATAAAGCTGAGGATGTAATGCGCTAACCCAGAAAAAGCCTATTAACGTTTCTTTAAAAATATCCTGATTGTATTTGCTTAGACAAACAGACGCAGGGAAAGAGTTCTAAACCTTACCGGTTCACATTATAAAAGAGGATGTGAATCTATTTGTGCGGATTGTTGGAATATCTACTTCCAGATATGCTGGAATATTGCGAAAAGAATTAATTTGAAATCTGTCTACCTAAAATTATCCTGATGCACTTCTATCACATCTCCCTCCATCATTATCGACCGATGAGGACCAAGCACGTCAGTAATCTGTGCTATTAATTACTTTTATTTGTGAAGCCATCAACCCTATTTCCATCTTGAACATGTAAGTAGCAACCCCAATAAGCACTTCGGATACCTTCCAAGTTTGTCTAATTCCGCCGAGGTTTTGTATTTCAAAGCTTTGGAGAAGTCTCATCTGTAATTATTCAAACTGACCGAAGTGACCGATATCAGGTTATTGGTGGCACTTTGCAACTCGTCTACGTATCCAGTTACATTGTTGATTGCTGAGTAAACTCCATCTATCTTTGTTTCATTCGTACCAGAGGGTGAATACTTAAATGCGTTACATACCAGCGTGTTGCTTCAGACCATCTCTACTCACTCAAACAATTCGCTATGTCATGTTTTTATTTGGTCTTCATTTTATATTTTTACGGATAGAAGACATAATTTTAAGAAACCGGTTTATTTTTTATTGTGCTTCATCGAGTTTATCAATATAAATTTTATTTTTAAATTACTTCGATTTGTAATCTCTAGATGCAAAAATGGTGAGAGAAAATAATTCGTACTCCATGGAGAAAAACTACCGCTTTATTAAAAAAAAACCTTCCATGCCTTCTCTTTCTAACTCTATGCTGAAAACAGAAACAGCAACATCAAATGTCAAATTCTGACATTGTGAATGTATTTTTTTTTCTCACAGGTTTTCCAGTGACGTCACTGGACGGACCGAAAAACGACGTAATTTTATTTAAAATATCGTTAATCCTTTCATTTTAAAATCTCTGACATAGAACATATTATTATTGATACAATTTTCTCGAAATGGTTCTCGATTCAGCACTCCAAAAAAAAACTTGACATACCAATATGAACATATTTTGAAAGAGAAAATAGAGGGAAAGAGAGGCAGAGGAAGACATCATCGTGAAATAAAACGGATATCGTGGCTTATTAAGAACTCAAGGCACTTTCAGAAAAGATACAGGATTGGCGAATACTCCACCGACAAGACACTTGCTCATAAATAAGATAATGTAGGACATTTTCTTGTATCTTGGAGCAGACATGTATAGTTAAAATAATATATTTAATTTTATCGTTACACTTACATTAATGCATAGTAAAACAGCAACAATGAACTCCTGAATGTAATACGATAGTGGCCCCTTCTGCTACGATTACTGGAAACTTTGTCCAGCTCGATCAGTTCAAAAGGCAAGTTGTACCTCGTTTAGGGCTCTTGGTAACTTAGTAGTTTGTAGGACTTCTACGTGCTTCAGTTTTCACGGTAAAGGCACAACTGTCTATTATAAAGGTTATCTTATTGTGAAGTAAGTGGTACAGTTTAAGGTTAGGTACGTTACAAATATATCACAGTGCACGAAAATGGTATAACGACCTACCAACCGGCCTAACCGACCAACTATCTGACACCACGTCAGGGAGCTTGGATGGCGTGGCGAGCTGGTCCTAATATTATAATTAAAGACGACTGTGTTTTAAAAGATGTGTATTCGTATACCGGCATGACTTAAGAGAAGAGTTATAGTGACAACAATATGTGGCTATTATATTCTAGTATTCGTATACACTAAGTTATCGTTCTATCAATCATAAGCCAGTGTCCACGTGCGCTCGGCATCTGTAAACTTTTAATTTCCTTCCGAACAAAATGCGAGAAGGGGTGGCTCATTTGATGTCCAGGGTCGACGAAGTTCGAACGCTTTATTACTGTGTCCGGCTTTAAGTGGGTGTAAAGTTTCAACACCCTTTGATTTACTTGCCGTGCGGGGAATAGGTGCGACGGATCGAACCAAATTTGTTTGGGCTTTGTCTTTTTCCATTGGAAATTGTTTATTGCTTGCAAACTGTCTGAACGTTTTTATTTTATTTGGCAATTGTCTGACCCTCTGTGTAGAGAGACGTTCTGTTTTAAACTTCAGTGGTAAAAACAAAAGCTAAGGGCTTAGTGACAACATCGATATAAGCATAAATAGTGTAGCCGGGGGAATATGAGGGACAATGCTAACAGCATAATGGGCGCCGCAATAATTACTACACTAATGCCTTAAAGGACCACCTTAATCCCCTAATCGGAAGCCAAACTAACGTGGCGCTGTCCCGCATAGAAATATCTTAAATTGGCAACACGGTCCGGCGGGCCGACCATAAAACATCTTAATGAGTACAGCCAGCAGCTGCGGACCCCCATATTGCCGCTCTCATATCCATGCAAACTACCCACCGACGACGTCTTAGTAGCCTTACTTTCCTCCTCCTTGTTTACAAGTCGACAACTAATTTGATGCAATATGTGCATAGGACAACATTACGGCGCTATCTCCTCCGTGCGTGTCTTGCATACATTTGCTTCCTTCCTCACCGCAACGA
Organism: Agonopterix alstromeriana; assembly: GCA_963924505.1. Classification (NCBI taxonomy): domain Eukaryota; kingdom Metazoa; phylum Arthropoda; class Insecta; order Lepidoptera; family Depressariidae; genus Agonopterix; species Agonopterix alstromeriana. The sequence continues at coordinate 11,162,742 of OZ004670.1, forward strand.
GCTTGCGGTACAACCTGACCCTCGAGTCAACCCTCTTATATTCAAATTCACTCCGGACCGGCCATTTGGACACGGATTTGTTATAAGATTAAAGGAAGATTTCACTTGTGAAACAATATGGCAGACGATTTACATATTTCGTTTCCTTATTAGTTTCGGGATATTTGTTTTGGGGCCAGCGAATTTACATCCACTGACCGATTAAATGGCCCTTAGGCGTCTTTAATGGGGGTGCCGCGTGGTCGTTGTTGGCCTTAGCAAATGTGTGCTTATGCGTAATTGAATATTTTATGGGCTGAAGCAAATTTAGTGCGGACACTTTATTGATTTCTAGCCCTTTAACGCTTCTTCTATCGAACATTCATTCGAATCGCGTTCATATCAAAATAATAGAAAACATTTTCTTTTGCATGTTTGTTCAGAGTCAACATTTACATTGAAGCGTTGCGTTTTCAGTTTGCTCGTGTGTTTATCGTTTGCATTTATCTGTTGACTGTTTTTATTCCGCGGTTGACATTTACCCTCTGTTTCAACAAGCTCGTCGTTTTCCCGACGAGTTTCTTTCATTCGCTATACAAATGCTCGGCTGCATTACCTCCATTCAGGCTGAGATAGCTTCACTTAGTTTCCTTTTTTGTAAAGCGGACGGGTTAATTTCTGCATCTTTATTATTCGAGTGGACGGTGTATGGGTGTAGTGTAGTCTGTCTGCCAGCGTAGATTGTGTGGCGGAAAGTAAACTTGAATTGTTGGTCGCCGCGTGGAGGTAATGAACGCACGGGTGGGACATGCCGCTCTGCTGGAGGCGTCTGGTCGGAGCGAGAGGCACACTCTCTAGGTATGGGGGGACGAGGGTGGGGGATCTAGGAGTGCAAGGGAGGGGGTGCAACGCGTCCTGTATGCACAGCGCCGCTTCCGCATTCGTTAAAGCAAAAGCGGGTACAGACTTCAGGTGTACATTTTCAGCGCTTGTGTGCTTTATACTCGATGTTAAGGCGTGCGTCTTTGTGAAATGCTGAGCCTTAATTATTATTACATTTTATCTCGTCTAAGCTTCGATGCATATTCTCGCTCAAAGCCCGGGTGAACTATTATTATGTTAAGACGTTTATAATCATTTTGGAACCTTAACTGATATTAAATTGCAAACGGTACTGCAGCTGTTTCTTTTTCCTACAGTTTTGCGTTTCTCATTTCATTCCGTCCCGTTTTGGTGCAAAAGGAATAAACCAGCGGCTTAACAATTCATTATTGCATTCGTTCATTTCGGCTTCATTAAAATCGCATTAGGATTAATTTTTCTCGTCCCCGTTTTAATTTGCAGTTTGCTAAGGGGATCGCGCCGGACTGTTGCAATCATCCACTGTCAATATTGGTTGTTTTACCTGCGCTCTTGTTTTATGATATTGCATGGAAAATCTTCCATTATTTTTCTATACAGTTTATTATGAATGTTGCTTTGTTGTTGCGAGTTCACTTATTTAAGTCAGGATTTTAATACATTCTCACCAATTAACAAAACGTTAATATTTAAACATTGCGAACTGCAAACAGCTGACAACATTTTCATAAGATATATCTATTGTGGATTTACGGCATCTCAAACATTAACATCTTTTGTTTTGAAGGTTGATACATAGGACTCGTAACACCAAATTAAATACATATTCCCGAATTATCAGTACATTTCATTATCAGTACCTATACCAAGTCGTAAATAATGATTAAACCATTTTAAGTTACGATCGTAACGGACGTCAAACGCGTCCAATTTCATATTATCGCGTCGTTACAATAATAAAGCCTGACATAAATATTAATAACTGAGCGCTTGATGGTTTGTTTGTCAATAATTAAGGGCGACTGCTGATAGGATTTATGTTTTGCGTGAATTGTTAATCGAAATTGTCGAAATTACATTACAGAGTTTAATAGGGTTTAGACGCAGCAAAATCATATTTTTTTGGAAGTTACAGTAATAATTTCTTGAACAAATCAAACAACATTATAGTAAGTGTCCGTCCGTCCGTCCGTCTGTATGTCTGTCCTACCTATTTAGGTATATAACTTCTGAACCGTAATAGCTAGTTTTTATCAACGTTTTTTCTTCTCGCTCTATCGTAAAAACGGTAACACATACAAACGTCAAACTTGGTGGGATTATAAGCAAACTCTACAGTATAAGAACAAATAATAAAAACCGGCCAAGTTTAGGTAGTTTGATGTGTCGCCGTGTGTACAAAATCTTTATCGTACAGTGATCGTACCTTGATGGAAAGAAAATTGTTTAATTCTCCGAAGTACAGCTATACTTCAAAGTCTTCAAACCTGTACTAGATCAACGGTAATTTCCTTTCAATTAAGTTATCATACTTACTCTACAGCCGATATCGAACGTAAATCGATATTTTCTCAAATCGATGCAGCGAAGCCTCACGATACATTCGCACGCGATACCGACCCCTGCCATCGAATATCTACAATATTATTAATTCAGGCATATTAATAAAAGGTGTCATGTTACGACCACCACCATGTCGCAGGAAGCATGGCCCGATGAACCAATCCGACGAAAATAATACATCCATCCAAAACTGCATCCAGTTTTTCAATCTTTTATCCGTCTGACTGATCCTTATCAATGTTTTATGTTACAATAGAATAATATTTTGACATACATTATACAGGGTGTGAACTTAAATACGTTACATACTTAAGGGGCTGCTACAGATCATCAAAATGAGCAATTTTCACTATGGAACTGACATTGAAATCGCTAAAAAAATTTATTTTCCATAGGAAACTTTATGTGATTTGATCCCAAATTTATGGAACTGCTGATTTTCATTCGCGATTTCTATTTTGGGTCCATAGTGATAATTGACCCAGTTTGATGCTCTGTAGCACCCTCTTAAGTATGTAACGTATTTATGTTTACATCCTGTATACATACAAAAACTCACGACCATAATCCTCTTCGGCCTAGTCAGAAAAATTAACTGCCAACTGTCTTGCATGCAGTTGTAACAAGGCTCACTTTAAGGCTCTACCGCCCGATTTTAAGGTAAAATTGGGTAACTTTGTAACCTTTTTATATATTAACTATGCCACTTTTTAAACAGAAATCAAAACTGAACAATGAGAAGTAATTTTGTTTTTCTCGAAATATATTTGATTAATAAAACTGACAAAATAGAAATCTAAAGTCACCCCTTTTTTTCCAGTTGTAATCATTTTACTCTTACATTGTTGATCGGAAGAAAGTGAAAATTTACAATATATGTACGCACGGCGACAGATCAACCTAACCATAGTTGGACCTTATGCACATAGAGTTCAACTATGGGTAGGTTGATCTGTCGCCGTGTGTACTTCACAATACAATATAGAATGATTTGGTTTTCCTATTTTTTGAAAATTCATAAAAAATCAACTCCTTTTTCAAAGAAAACAGCTAAATTCTGACAGGAGCCACGCACTTGTTCACATCGATTAGTGTGGAGAGTCGTGTTCCCGGGCGGATACGCCTTAAGCATATCGACAGATTCAAGATGGAATAACAAGTAAAGTGGCGATAGGTGGCTAGCCTTTCGCCCAAAAATACATTGAAGACCCTTATCCTTAGTCGCATCGTACGACACCCAAGGGGAAGAAATAGGGTGGTCCATTCTAAGCCGGAGCCACACAGCTAATATTTTGACCTGGTTTTAAAACAGAACTGACGATTTGACGTTGTTGAAGTAAGAGCAATCAATATTTTATAAGCAATAAAAGCTGAGTCGCTTTTGATATCGTGTGTGACAACTCGCTGCTATGTGCCGACTGCACTATAATAATCGTTAACCTAACACTTGGTGCCAATAAAATAATGTGTTTACATTTTCGTCAAACAAAATTAACTGCAGTGTTATCTTCTCAATTACCCTGCGCGTGGCCCGACACGCACTTGGCCGGTTTTTTTAGTTTTCGGTTCAATTTAAACTTTTCTCTTTTGTCACCAAATACAAATGTTTTTAAAAATAGATTTTATATCTTCTGATAAGCGATTAACTTAAAAGTAAGGGCTCCGTTTTAAAGTAGGTACCGCTACAAAATTATTATTTTCAATAATTAATAATTATACAGGGTCCTTCTTAATATGCTGACACTTTTGTAAGGGGATGATCATACCATCAAACTGAACAACTTTCTCTATGGGACCAACATCGAAATCGCGAAAAAAAAACAATTGCTCCATACAAAACTGCAAACCTACTTTAGCCATTTGTATGGGACAGCAGATTTTTTTTTCGCGATTTCGATGTCGGTCCCATAGAGAAAGTTGTTCAGTTTGACGGTCTTATCATCCCCTTAAAAAATTGACAGCATATTAAGATGGACCTTATATAGAAATGGCACGTATCTATCTAAACAATTTAAAAATAGCCTGTAAAGTAAGATCATAGGTATAGGTAATTATTCTTACAAAAAGATAGATAGGAAATAGCCTATGTTCAGTTCCCACCGCTGGGCAAAGGCATGTCTTTCTACAATCCTCTCTATTATGTGTAAATCATAGCTAACCCTCCAGGAGAGCATGCATTCACAATAATTATTGAATCTTTCTTCTTTTTAGGGTACCGTACCCAATAGGTGAAAACGGGACCCTATTACTAAGCCTACGTTGTCCGTCCGTCCTACCTATTTAGGGCTGTAACTTTTGAACCGTAACAGCTAGACAGTTGACATTTTCACAGAATATGATTTTTTACGCCGGATTTGTTAACAAATACGTTTTTTCTTCTCGCTCTATCATAAAAACGGTAATACATACAAGCGTCAAACTTGGTGTGATTATAGAGCAAACTCCACAGTAAAACAACAAATAATAAAAAATTGTCAAGCGTGAGTCGGTCTCGTGTCAAAGGTCCAGGAATTTTTGTTTTTTTGGTTATTATGTTGTGTGGTGGTGTGGTACGGAACCCTCGGTGCGCGAGTAGCCCGACTCGCACTTGACCGGTTTTATTTCGTGTCAGCATGAGCCATATCATATGGCAATCACTCATGCTGTAGTGTAAAGATTAGCCAGTCAGAAATGTTCGTATCGAGGCTGACTGCCCAGGGTGCGCCAGCCGTGGTTCACGTTTCATCACACGGGGAGGTTCTTTCCTTGCACCCTATAATTTAATTAGTATTAATTTTATAATTTTAAGGCGACTAAACAACAAAAAATAACTTCTCATCTAGACGTGAATTCAAAAGTCTATAGATGACCGAAATAATGTGAACAGTGCCTGGGGGCGTCAATATCTCGACTCAAGCATTTCACGGTCCGTAAGTTCAGCGTATCGATACGGATATAATAACCAGTGGAATGGTAACTATAAAGAGAGATTGTATTTTTTACTAACGTCGTAAGAAGTCGGAATGCCCGACCGGCCCTTTGATCGGTTTGATAAAACTGCTTGCGATTTTCTTTTCGGCATCTTTTTTTTTCATAAAATTTCTCTTTGTCTGCTTACTTTATTGATATTTTGTTTACGATGGAATGTTATGAGTTATGAACTTATGAGCTATGATGTTTTGTGTCTGTACGATCTCTACTTCCAAGAATATTATACGAATACGTCCATCTGTAGTGCTTCAAACAATGAACTAATTTAACCAAGGTAGTTTTGTACCCAAGGGCAGTGGCTGAGGGTTTGTTTCGTTGAGCCATTTCTAGTAAGTTAATTTGTAATAATATCTTTATAAGTTCTGTCTACTTCTTCAGCCTCTTATAGCTCCATGCATCCGCCGCTGCCAAAGGGTGCCAACAGAAGGGATTTCTAAGCCTACGCTGCCGTCCTTCGCCAATCGAAATGTTCACAGAATACCTATGTATTATTATGGCGTATTTTCCTACCTAACACAACCACTTCTAACGTCCGACTTCTTCAAATAAAATTGAAAATATAGCGGCTTATCAGCTACCCTGAAGGTCACAGCGAGCTCATAACTTAAGGTCCCCACTGATCGGACAGAAACAATAATCCACGCAATTTTGAGAAGGTTGTTTATCGGGAGAGCCACCCGCCCCATAAATACTGCTTGCCCAAATAAAACAAGGAAATAGATAAAAAGCTAAACGGTTGTTAGCGACTGTGCGGACACTGCCGGGGACATTTTGAGTAATGTTTTAGATAATGTATTGCTTTTTGCTGGTTTTTTGTTTGAAAATGTTTCTTTTAGTTTCCCATAGTAGTAGCCTAATGTGTGTTGTATGTATTGTTTTAATTAAACCATAATATAATCTTAATAACCTTGATGTTATTATTTTTATATGTAGGTATATTAACGAAGATATATTTCATAACAAATGTATGCAATTCGAAAGTGATATTGTGTTTCCCCAATCATCATCTATACTTCATTCCATATAAGGACGAAACGGTTTTCCGTTTCCTATTCAGCTTTCTAGCCAGTTCTGTTTAACAAATATAAGTAAATTATTTATCAGAAAGATATGTAGCTACTATCCGACATATTGAACGTTACTGTTCTAAGAATAAGAGAATGTGAGTGTTTCAAATCTCTGTTTCTGTAATAGTCAAAAGTCTTAACATTTCATTGCTATTTGGGATCGAGTATACATAGTCTGAAATCTCTAGCTAAATGTTAAGAATAAAAATTGTCAAAACTTTACTGTTATCGATATCAGTAAAACAGTGTTGCAAAAGTGATTTTAATAAAATCGGTAGAAATCTGTAGATTGTCTTAAAGTTAAGGAATGTTTGTAAAGTTACGGTTTTAGGCCCTTTTTTCAAGAGTGCTCAATCACCTTCAAATTCTGAACTATGCGACATGCTGACCGTTTATAATTTTGCTCCCGTGCCACTTGCGTATTGACCAAAACCAACAAAACTTGAAACTCGAGCAAAATGAAAGGCTTTTAAGTCATTTTAGTTGTATTGGAAAATATTGTTCTCAATGAGCATGAACTCTATTTTCAAAACTAACCCTTATTTCTTAGCATAATACATCCCACACATAAATTAATCAATTACTAACAATTATTGTATTGCAAGGTTTGATGTACCTAAATAGACAAAATAAGATGTTAATATAGCTTGAGCGTGATTGTAGTTCCCACAGACAAACCGAGCAATTGGTTTTGCGAGATTCATTATTATAAGTGTAAAATAAATCGGTAGATAACAGTCTAAATTCGGTATATCGGTAGATCTACAGATAAATCGGTAGCTTTAGCAACACTGCAGTAAAACCCATCGTCATCCTCAAAAGCTTCATCATACACGCAGCATAACATACGTCACTGACTCCGCCACATCTTATCTAACTAACATTATTTCATACACATCTATCGGAAAGCCATTCCGAATGTGTCTGATTTTATTCTAGGCAATTTATTTTCAATAAAGAACTATAAAAAGACTTATCTAAATCGGTCGGGCGCGACTTATAGGGGAGTGCCTGTCATAAATGTCGATTCTTATTTACGTTGCGGAGCCCAAGTGGGAAAACTATCTACTGATATCATATCTCGTAGATTAATTATATACCTAGTTGTAATTTTTTAGCTATTTCAAAATTTATTAATTGTCATAACAAGTCAGAACTAAGACACTGCAATTTTAGCTACGAGCTTTGGTTCAGGCAATGCTTTGTCACTTGCGTTTGACAGCTGCAATAAGTACGTAGGACGCCACGTATCTCATGAGATACAGGCTGTCGCGCATTGACATAAGGCACATTTTAGTTTGTCGTTAAATGAAGCGAAAAGTTCGAAAATCGGAAGATTGCGATATCTGTTACAGTGGTAACTATTTAATAATCTGTGGTTCAGGTTAGAGTTCAGTGAATGTTTTAACTAATAAAAGTTTGATTTTTGAAGTCCGTAGTATCTGCCTACCCCTGTGGGATAGTGGCGTGAGTATATATATGTATGTAAAAGTTTGAGTTTTTTCAATTCATCTATACCTATTAGTTATCGAAGTTCTTGATTTATTTTAATAAGAACATTCCAAACTTGATTTATAAAATTCCAAATAAATGACAGTGAAAAGTTTTATAATGATAACCGTAAAGCAATAAGTGCATCCGCAATCCTCGAGGGGAGATCAGCCGTATGGGCCCATTGTGAACACCTAAGATAAGCAACCCCATAGCATTGTGTATGTATGTTACCTTGCGTACCTATGTATAACTCAACCCTCAAATATTGGCAATAGTATTCTGATTCTGATGACAAAATGATATTTAATTTGATGTGATGCTTACTAAGGTAATTGATACCTAATTAATATTCATAAAAATTGTTCTCCACCATTCTAGCTGAATAAGATGGACATAAAAATCGATTATCCTTACTAAAATTATTGATATAAAGAAGCGCAGGAAGAGACCATCTGAATACTTAATAATATCGCTTCGAGCCATTAGGTAGGTATAAAAATTATACGAAAGCCCTCTCGTAGAGAGCCATCTAATTATGAGCACTAAAAACAGTAATTTCAGTGTTTAATCTGTTATCTTAACTTTTATCGATACTGTCATGATAAGCAACTAAAACTGGTTGACGGAGATACAAAGAATTAACATGTTAATAGGCACTAATATTTACTTGCACGTATCATTTAATTTACTATTTATCCAGATTTAGATATAAATGGTAATTGACGTCGGTCGTAACAAAAATAATAGGAAAATATACAGTATTGCAGAGCCAAATTTAAAAAACCATATTATAATCTGTAACAAAATTATAATTTGCACTCGTACACGGACTCATTTACATGTTATTTGAGCAACAAACCCTAGGGGACCGTATCAGCCATTTATGAGTCGAAAGTATTAAAGAAAAGAAAACTCGATAGATATAAAAAGATAGGTATAATAACAAGAGAAAGAAGCCGCGCGCGGCAAGAAAACGGCTCGCGGCGAATAAGCCCCGCGGAAAACGGCATTGTTCCGCGACTTTTTAAAAACGGAACAAAATGAACGAGGGGAAGGAAATCGGATGAAAATATGAAAAGAATACACGTTATGTACGTAGAAGTGAAACGAAAGATCGGGTCTCAGCCGCGGCGGTCCGCAAATATAATTTGCATAGTCAAGTAGCCGAACTTTTGTCTGCAGCGGATGTTCCAAACCATATTCGTTCGTTGCTTTTTAACCACACTCCCATTCTGTATCGGGCAGGGCTTTTTATTGCATTTTTCCCCTTTGAACGGATTCCTTCAATATTTCGTTGGTTCGTTTTTATTCATACGCTCGGTCATCGAATTGTTTCGCTTCATATCACAAGCTTTGTTGTGTTCTGTTAATTCTGTTGTGCTGTTACCACGCTCGGTATTTGAATATGAACGGAATTGATTCACATTTACATTTACCTACTGGTATCTCTGTTATTAATTTGCATATTGGAACAGTTTGTCATATATCTAGTCGTGTTACGTTTTTAACTATTTCTGCATACTCTATTAAATAGGGATGCGAAATGTCTTACTGTAGAAAATTAAAGCTTAAATTAACCAACTAATTTATTTAATTACTACAAGTCATCAATGGTAATTCGATGAGTTCTGAATTCAAAGCGACTTGCATTCGAACAATAGAACGATTAACATAATTCATACGCATTTAAGTGCTTTGATATTAGAACTAAGAGTTGGTAATAAAAGCGCTAACAAAAGATTATCATTTTTCTATTCAGCCAGCATCGGTATATTGAAATGAATGAAATAATCGATTGGAGAATTATTACGATTCATCGTTCGTTATAGGCTTATGAAGAAGCAATAGGCCGGATTAGAGCACAAAGCGATGCCGACGAGCCGCAGACAAATATTGACTCGTAGAAACAATGAACTCGCTGGCTGCTGCCGCTTGATTGTGCGTGGGAAGACATTGATTGACATTTCAGCTTCAAATGAACAATTCGTTTCAATCTTCGACCATTTTTAAATATTACCTATGTTAGGTAGGTAAGAAGTTAATAATAATTCACGGGTTGATACACAATGTGAGATGAAAAGGTCCAAAAATGAACATCACTCGGGCGAGAAACTGTTTTTCGGAGGTGTTGGACTGAATCGTTCATAGTCGATGGTCCGTTGAATTTTCCACTGAACGGACTTTTGGACGTCAACCTTTGTATTGGCGAGAAATTAACTTAAAAAGGACCTTTCCGTCCTAATTTTGTTTACTAACTAATTATGTACGGTCATCTTAATAATAGATGTGCTATACGTTACAGTAGTTTCCTTACTCTTTTATTGTTTAGACATATTATACTGTGGATAAAGAATGTGTTTCTAATAACCCAGCTAATGATCTCGAGAAGAGTAAAGTTCTAAATTTAAAATGGCGAATGAATAAAAAGCGATGTTTCGATCGGTACGTCATTAGCATTACCGTCTCGTGTCGGAGGTCGTACGATGACGAATGATGCGTAGGAGTCGATCGCTAGCTTGTTCTACAGAAGAAGTCCCGTGAATAAAGGCATTTTCATATTTATTCTCTAGGCATTAAGAGTTTTGACAGGGAACTGGTTCGGGAATACGGAATGTAGCAAACCTCGCCCGTTTCATTACCAGCTACATTAATTACTAGCGAATCGTAATGAGAAAATGAGCTTTCATTTTGTTTTCTTAGCTCATTTCTCTTGGGCTTGTTTATGGTTTGGATTAATAGTTTTGTTATGTAGGAACCTCAGGATATACCAATAAGTAATAGATACTTATCTTATAAGGCTTCATCAAAAAATGGATCTGCAAACACAAATTACATAGTTGCAAGGCTGCCAATAAATTTAATCATTACTACATGGTGAAATTGATATCATTTGCATCCTTTTAAACTAAGAGTCTACCCATCAAACTGAACAACTTTTACGATGGGAGCAAACCGATCTAAGCAAAAAAAAATGTAGTTACATACTAAACTGCAACGCCTACTTGACTCAAATGTATGCAACAACTGATTATTTGCTCCGATCGGTTTGCTCCCATACTAAAAGTTGTTCAGTTTGATGGGTAGACTCTTAGTTCAAAAGGATGCTTATGATATCAATTTTACCACGAAGATTATTGTCTACTTTTAATATTGCCATCTACAGATTTTTCGTTTTACTATAACTCTTGGAAAACGTCTCATTGATTTTAGAGTTTTTATAGTACTTTTTAAAGCTGTTTGATTAGTCTAAACTTTATAATACCCTAAATATACAGGGTGTAAGGAAAATTATCATTAACCTTTAAACCACATACTCTTTCATTGCTCTGTCAGAACAAATAAAATATCAGCTGTCCTACTAAACTGCAATACCTACTCGATTCAAGCGTTTGGGACAGCTGATATTTTTTTTGTTCTGACATGTTTGCTCCCATAGTATAAGTTGTTCAGATAGATGGGTTTAAAGGTTAATGATACTTTTTTTTACACCCTGTATAAAAGATTAATTAACATTAAATATCAAATTACGGCTCAAATACTTTCAGAAAGTAAAATAATCGCTCTAAAATGATCTGTCGAAATCACAAAGCTTTCTTCGACGCTCTATAGAGCTTCTATAGGCGACAGAGGAAAGTTACGCAGGTTTAGGATATTTTATTAAGTATTCATAGTGTTTTAGCGAAGTGGACGAGTTATCCGCGACCTAATCGCGCTCCGAGTCCATCGATACTCTATCTTGTGGCATCGGCATCGCGAGACAGATCGTGAGCTTATTGTGTGCGTCAAGTCACAAGTTGAAGCGGTTCTTTATGAATATTGTTACTTACTCCTGTTTGTGTGGTAAATGTGTTACATACTTAACGCGGTGCTACAGACCATCAAACTGAACAACTTTTACGAAAGGACCAGCTTTGAAATCGCAAAAAAGGAAGCTAATCTCTACGAATAAGAAATATTATGCCGTAGAAAATGTCAATAGCTACATGACTAAACTGAATGAAACAGTTAATTTTTTCTCTCGCGATTTCAACTTTGATCCCGTAATAAAAAAAAAATTGTTTTATGGTCTGAAGCACCCCTTAAACTGTATGTAACCATTGTACACCATCTATTTTAAACCTTTAGTATAATCATTTATGTTCCTCTGTGGTGTACCTTTATGAGATGTTAAAGATTTCTCGATGAGTCTTGCTCTAGCTCTTGCTCGAACAACATTATTCTCCTTCGTTTTCTATTTTCATTTTGGTTTTATACTTCGAAGAATTCAAATATAACTCGAAATCAAATGAACTGAGTGTTCTCGGTAAGTAAACCTAATCAGAAATATTATCAACTAGCCGTTGCCCGCGACTACGTTTGCGTGGACTGTAAAAAATATCCTATGTGTCAATGCAGAACATATGCTATCTGCTTTCCAAATTTCAACAAAATCCGTTCAGCCGTTTAAGCGTGATTGCGCCACAAACATACAACCTTACAAACATCCAAACATCGTCACAAACTTTGACATCTATAATATTAGTGAGATGAGATAAACGAGCACGCTAAGTTTAGGTCTTGTCCCCCGCCCGCGCCGCGCCGCCCCCCTTGCCCTCTCGGAGGCAGGGCCTCCAGCGTCTATCAACACGTGCACCGACTCAATCATTCGTCAATCGAACTTCAGAGCGATAAAGATGGAAATATCATAATTCCACACGGCTGAAAGAGAAATCACATCAATGCGTGGACGATCAGACGATTATCGACAGATTCACCGAAACGAAAGGTGGTTACTGCAGCGAATCAAAAGATTCTTGAACTGTTCCGATGTAGTCCTTTGATAAGGAAACTCATGATATGCGAGTGAAAGAGACGGCTAATGTTCGATTTTCAGGTTTGTTGTGTATGCATAATATGAATGCAGGTGGAGAGAAGTATGGCGCACGGGGCATGCGCAGAACCGTTTATTTAGATGAAGTTTTGTTTTGCTTTTCATTCGGCTTTCGGAGTAATTGTTGTTTCGATACGGTACAACAAAGGTGCATTTTAAACCTTCTATTAATATTAATGATGCAAATTCTACTATTCTACTTGTAGTTATGTTTTTGAGTCCTTGAACATTCAGAGGTCTTATTCTCTTATAATTTGATTCCATAGGTATTATCAATAGGCAATGTTTTTGGCAGTTTATGGCGATTCTTCTCCCTGATATTTAGTCAATCAATTTAAGATAATGGATCCAATAATTAAAAAATACAGTATTACTTAAAACTGTCCAGTATAGTCATAAATACGTTATCAATCTTTTGTCGACGTAATCGGAAGTTTACACAATAGCCCTACGGTATTTTGAACTTTACGTCTTTGTCAACAGTGATGTACCAAAAACGGCTAAAGAAAGAGCGGAAGCAACGGCAGCAGATGCAGGAGCAGTTGGAGATGGAGCTGAAGAGACGACACAAGATCGAGGAGGCGCTGAAGCAGTCCGGAGCACCCGCCGAGATTCTCAGGATCGTTACTGGTAATTACACTTTACCTTCTATAGAGCGGATGTGTCGTGTAGAGAGGACTCTCAATCATGAGAGACATGCCATGTACCAATACGTTTCCTAACTTTGTTCGTAATACTGACTGATCTCAAATAGTGAGGGAAAACATCGTGAGGAAACCTGCATACGCTGAAGAAGAAATTCTGATGCGTGTCTGTATCTGAAGTTTACCAATCCGCATTGGGCACGCGTAGTGGACTGACGCCCATACACCCTCACTGAGGGTAGGCCTGTGCCCTGCATTGGAACGTATATAGGCTGATGATGATGATGACCCTTTCACCTTCTGGTTATTTTGTCATCTTCTGAGAACATGCTAACCACTAACTTGCCTGAACCAATTCCCCAATATTCGTGGCGGCATGTGGCTGCCTCTCGCCTCCATTCGTGAAACTTCTCACGCTAGGAGATATTAGATTTTTTTTATTTATCACATCCTGATTACTTTCCGAGACTGGCAAAAAAAAATCTATGAAATTTATGCATTATTTGCATACGAATTAGGATATGTGAAATTCAAAGAACTCTAGGCCCGGCGCGCGCAGCCCCGGAAATCGGATCATAATGATCTTCTAATTTAGGAACTAAAGTGTAAGTTGTTGACCCCCTAAAAGTCTTTTACTTACTCTTACTCTGTAAATAATATTTTTCAGTACAAGACGTTGGCGTCGTTAATTACAACTAATCCTAACTTTACACAGCAAATTTCGCTTCCTTAAGATTAGTTCCAACTACAATTTCGTACCCGTCAGTATGTCAATACCACCACTATTACAACAACTTCAAGTGCGATATGCCCCTGACATGTTAACTTGCCGTCTGTCAAACTATCTGTGTATTACCCGAACTTGACTCACAACTTTACCTATGTCCCATAAATGTACGTTCAAATTTGTGTTCTAAATCGATGTGTGTAAGATTGCTACTTGATGGGCGTTGTGGGTGATTTGTGACGTCACAGTCAGGCGTGTGGAGTGGAGTGCGTGACGTAAGAAGGGTGGGTAAACGCCGGTGAAGGCTTGTACTAATCTCCGTGTCAGGAAATCGTTTCGCAGGCCATTTGGAACGGGGGCTCTGTGATGAACTAACACGCATTCGAGTTCAATTTCTTGCATAATAGCTACTTGACTGCACTTATTGCCTGTCTATTTAATCGATTGCGCTCGTATTAGTTTGAAATGAGTTAGAATTGTATTAATATAGAAAAAAAAAAGATGTTAACAGAAAAATCTACAGTGTCTCCGTCGATTGCTTTTCGACCTCTTTCTACAGGGTGTAACAAAATACCCTAGTAATATTTAATGGGGTGGTTTAGATAAGACCATCAAACTGACCAACTTTCACTGTTGTAGAGCCAAAATCGAAATAATTTAAAAGAAAAATCCTGTTCCCTACTTACATTGAAGTCAAGTCGGCTCTAACAGTTTTGTATGTAACAGCAGATTTTTTCTATTTATTTCGACTTCGACTCCAAACTAAAAGATGTTCAGTTTAATGGTCTGCCTAAACCACCCCATTAAATTTAAATAGGGTCTTTTGTTACACTTTGTATTTCATGATATCCGAATAACTTCATTGATAAATAACATCACGTTCCAACCGTAAGGAGAAAGTAGTTCAAAACATTTTACGTTTAAATGCAACTGGAGTCATAGACGATGGTGATAGATGATTTTTCAACTATAACGCTTATAATAACAACAAAAGCGCTGTCCTTCTATCTATGATGTGTAAGGTGAGAACACATCTAACCCAACCACTTCTTCCATAGAGAACATGGCGCCGTCACAACAAGAGACTCCTCGATTAGAACGTGAGAACGGTTCTGAGAGTAAACCTCCGAGCGCCGAGCCGCCTGCGTCCTCGCCTCCCTTCCAGCGCGACCCCCCGCGCACCCCCGACAAGACTCAGTGGAACTACCCCCCACCACCCGTGGACATCATGAGTGGAGGTGCTGCCTTCTGGCAGAATTACTCTGGTAAGCATTTTGATGAACTTTTGTTTTGGATATACAAATGCATGCTTCAATTTCGAAGCATGTATTGTACCCACTGTCCATTACAAGTGGCGACGGGCTGACACCCCGTCACACTGGACAGAGTTTCGGTACTAGTGAAACGTGGATATTCTATGGTTTCTGAATATCTCTGATTAACCTCTCAGGGAATATAGTCGTGAGCATATGCTGTGCCTGTTTTGGATATAAATACGAGTACCAATAAAACAAAGAAGAAGGTTTTTCCCATACTACCCGTCGGCAGCAAGCGCAACTGAAAAGCGCGGGATTTTCTTTGCAACGAAGATGCGTAGCTCGTGTCTGTCGTTGTCTTTGTGTTTAGCGATGACCGTTCACTATGTGAAAACATTACTGATTGGGATAATTTATCAGTACTTACAACATAACTAGATCAGCGACCTAATTTTACAAATATTTAAGTTAAACTGCTTATTTAGGTTACTCTTTAAATTCTGATTTCGCAAATAATTTTTCAAGTATATATTAGTAGTTTATATTGCATTTAAAATATATTTGGATAATGTCCATTTTTTACAACAGTAGATGCCTAAATAATCATACATACATACATAAATACATATTCTCACGCCTGTCTCCCACTGGGGTAGGCAGAGACAACGGAACGCCACCTGCTACGATCGTGACAAACCTCTAGCTTCCTCCACATTCATTAGTCCTTTCATGCATGCTCGTCTAAATAATCAAAATTGTATATTAATGTTAAATTAATAACAATGCGTCATTACTTTTATGCATATGCTAATCTACATCAAATTTCACATATTGAAAACAAAAATAAATAATGAACACACAGACAATACTTAAAATGTTCATCAGTGTATTGTAAATCAAACTGTAGTTTTAACATTCATATCCTCTTTGTGGAAAGCCCAAAAATTTAATTAAAAACGTAACATAGTTCACAGAGCACAGAATTCTACTTGTTTTTAAAGTGTAGACGCACATACAATCAAATATGCTTTATGGCAAAATCTCTCAAAACTGTATTCATTGTTAGTTTTGTTTCTACTGGAGGCTCAATACTCATTATGTATACTAAATAAGTACATTTAAGCATAAGCATATTCTCACGACTATATTCCCCGAGGGAGTAGTCTATATTTCGAATAGTATATATTTCGAATGCAAAATGTTATTATCCGTAAATATCTGAACGTATTTCCAACTTCTCGAGTTAAAGGCTTAGGGAAGTAGCTGCAATAAAAGTGACGAAGCAAACACAAATTGGTGCTCAGATTAGTCGAGTTAAGCAGTCAAGTAGAAGGGGCTGCAAACTGGCAGTATGCAAAACATTGATACGGATTTAATCATTTCCTGTATTTTGCCGACGAGTGCCTTTCGCCGACCGACTGCTTTTCAAGTAGAAATTGCAACTAATTTAAGTGTTACCCTACCCCCAAGTATCTCAACGCACGCGAGCACGCGAGTACGGATTGCTAGAAATGCTAAATTATTGCAGATTTTTTTTACTTTTTTCTATTTTATTTATAAGTTAATGGCATTCTGCTTGTAGAAATTTTGCCAGTATAAGTAGTTTATGTAGTCTCAAGTATAGTTTGACAAAAACACATTAGAGCTTTACAAAATGGTGGAGCCACGTGCAAGCCTAAGAGAAGCCAATACGCACTCGACTGTCCTCCGACAGACTTGCAGCGCGACTTCTTTTTTAAATTATTTTTTATTAGTGTACTTGACAGTTGTATAATAATTTACGATGCAATGCGATAGCGTCGATTTTGTCATGACTTTAATTACAGTACAAACTCCAGTTTTAATCAATTTGAAGACAAAAGATTAACTGCAAAAAAGAAATTAAAATACATCTACATCTAAGATATGATAAAAGTTCATAACAGAAAAACAAAAATTAAAACTTGGAGCCTTTCATCAACTTTTCTCGGTGCCGCCGCCGGTGAAAGAAAAAAACATATTTTATTATTCGTAAATTAGAAAACTTTTTTCTACGTGCTTTTTGTAAAGGGAAGAGTCAAAAATATTACAAGTAATTTCTGTTAACTCTGAATAAAGATATACAACAAGATATTACTACCTTCAAGCTACTTATATCCTTTTAACTGTGCTTATTAATTTAAGTTAAACAGGTGTAAAATATATCAAGCTACAACGTGACTTTTGATATCCCCCTTCTGATAAAGAGCGTATCAATGTTAGTGTTCTGCTCAGACCGAAATGTAAAAACTCAACTGATGTTAAGTAATATAAAGTTGAAAAATTAATAAAGAGGAAACTTCACCCGGCTACTTTATAGGTGAGCTTGTAAAATGAATGGAAATAAAATCGTATCGCACAGGTGCGCTCTACCTTTGACGATATTAACTTTTTGTTTATCCTCAAGTAATACATTGTTCTGTTTCATGAAGTCAATCTGTTGCGTAATTTATTAACAATATCTTTACTTAATTCTTGTCATTTTTAAACTTCATTGAATAGCGGAGGTATTGAAGCGAAGTGTATCAAATGAACAGACGAATTGATTCTTAAAAAGGTTTGTAAGAATTTCTCGAATAGAAAATCAATCCAATCAGTGTGATCCGACACGCTCCAGCAGTCAGTCAGTAGCAAGCACCTCACTTCGAAGCGTTGTCCATTGGTACTATTTATATGAATAGTCTATTTGAAACGTGAAGGACCTCACTCATAGACCATGATTCTCATAGAATGATAATGCTGAGTGAACACCACAAGCCTCTCTCATGTTTAGTAACATTTTCAACGAATAGCGCTGCGTTCTGCGCTTTTCGCTTATTACCGAAATGAATAAAACGTGAAAATGTAGGTTCAATTTATAATTAAGTATACGGTTATCGGTGTATGATCTCGTCATACCTGGTCGGAATCAATCTCACTAAAATCACCCCTTCATCTACAACCTTCTCGGGTTTCCGTTCAAGAATTAATCAACTTACTTTTTTGTGATTATTTTCAAAGTAATAATTAATTTCGCGTTAACGACGAAAGGTGTCGATCTCATCGAAAAATAATTAAAAATAATGAGACTCTGTAATTCTAAAAAGTATTGAGTGTCAGAAAACTTAACATTTTGAACAAAAAAAATATTAGAAAAAAATTCCAAGTCTACGTTCAAAATGTTTTGTCCACCCAAAGCAAGGGACCGCAAGAGTGTCGATTCGTCTTGTTCGTCCCTCTATTTAATTATAAAATCGATTCGTTACTCTTAAAATTAAATGTTATAGTTGGTGTTATTCAGTATTTATTATTTGGTTGTACTTTGAATAATGAACAACTCAACGTTTTCTTGTGTATTTACAAGGTGTTACAAAAATACAAATAAACATTTAAGACACACAACTTTTACTATGGGCCCAAAATCGAAATCGCGAAAAAAAAACTGATGTTCCATACTAAACTACAAATCTACTGGAGCTAAGTGTATGGGACAGCAGATTTTTTTTTCGCGATTTCGATGTTGGTGACAATTGTTCAGTTTGATGGTCTAAATTCATCAATCAATTTATATCATAAAATGCAAAATGAAATTACTTTTAGCAAGAAATCCTAGTTTATTGTAGGTACTTACTCATTTTTAATAAAACTCTATCTACGAAAAAGTCAATAGTAAAGTTATTTCAATGATTTTGGTTAAATACAGCCGAACTTTAGTGACTTTGAAACTATTTTGTAACATACAGGGTATTTTATCAATGTAGGTCAAATATCTATTAAGAGAAGAGAAATATACATTTTTTGTACCTCGTCGTTTACCTATTAAAACGGAACAGAAATTGATTAGCAGCTTCTTACCATTTCATATCTGATAAGTTAGAGCAAAGTAGATGAAACATGTTTATTGTAAAACAATTTTACTATGCACTTCCAACATACCGTGAAAGTTAGTGTCATTCTTGGCTGACGCTAACAGAATGTTTTCAAAGTCAATTATTGTAGCGATTCAACGTCGTCGTAGAGAAAATATAAGATAAACATTAAAGACAGCGCTCAACCATTACAGTTATTTCAAAGAACAAATAGATTATAGCTCTCAAAGGAACCGGCAATTCTGTTTTAAGAGCGGCAAATGCAAAAATATTACGTATTCAAACAGACCTAATGGGACATTTAGGGGTGGCAGCGAAGTGAAACGGCAAAGGCCGAAGCTTTTAAGTGTATAATATTTAATTGTGACGCCCTAGGCGTATAATCTCGCCCGGGATAATAGGTTTCTGTTTCGGGACAACCCTCGACGGTGACACTTGCGAGTGTGATGCCCCGCAGGCAGACTACACTGAAACAAATCCGATTATAATTGAGTTTTTTGAAGTGACGAATGTTTTGAAGGCAAAGTAGAACACAACCTCTGTCATTCCTTATCGAAATAATCTTGAATTCGGTTTGTTTAGTAATATAAAATAGCAATTGTGTTAAATGTTTTTGAAGGCCAAGTGTGCACGGCAAAATTAAGGTTATAAATTTGGACACTCACAGCATAAATTGTAAAACGAATGTCGGGAAAAGAAATTGAATTCCCCGTTGAGAAAATGTTCCATCAAAGTAAGCAAAAAACGCGATTCCGTTTATATCTTTTATATCTCGTAAATTGCAGGAGGCGGCAAGCGTTGCATGAAATTGAATAAGCATATTTCGTAAAACGTCGACGTTTTCGGAGACAATTGCCTTACCTCACCTACTCTTGCCTCTTCACGAACTTTGTCAATTTTCTTAAAATCTTATTAGAGAGAATCTTCTGTGCTTCAGACGTGTTTCCATTTTTATGTTTAAATTATTTGTTCTTTTAGTATAACTTAGTTTGAATCTTTTATGTTCTATGTAGTAAAAAACCCTTTTGTACATGAATTATTAACGCAAATGCTTAATAATATAAATTGATGTCGCTTTAATTTCTATCAATTAGTGAGAACAATGTATAAGTCAGAGACGAACAACCCTTCTAGACACAATTTAATAACGCACGATATTGCTCTGTACGTTTTTACCAGCCAGCACCGAATATTAAATTAGAAAGTGCCATACGGATGTGAAGTCCGTTTGATGTGAGCCGGCTTTCCCTGAAACACTAATGACATTTTCCGGGGCTACACACTTAGTATTTACCGCTCCGAACGAACATGAAACTTTATCATGAGCACCGTTTTCAATTTCGCAAATGTCATTAGTAATTACATTTTGTGTTTATTGACAAATTACTTGAAGTCTTATTCTGAAAGGTCTTTTAAAATAATTTATCTCTGCCTTAGAATATTCGTTAAGACAGGTCAGATGCCTATTGGTGGCTCGAAAATTATCTGACAGCAACTTGACCACTAACATTTATTTTAGAACATAAACCTCAAAAAGTGTAAACATAGCAGGTATGTCAATTTTTTAACAGATTATTTTTTTCCATCAGAATCGCTGGCTCAAGAGTTGGAGATGGAGCGCAAGTCCCGCCAGCAGGCCCTGGAGCGGGACGTCAAGAGCCCCCTGTCGGACCGCGCCGGGTACTACAAGAACTCGGTGCTCTTCAGCTCAGCCACTTAGCTATCGAACACCGGGGCTACGGATTTCCCCGAGAACCAAGAGTACGAGAAAGAAGTCGACGAAATGAGAAAACCAATCATCAGCGTCAAACCTGAGTTCAGGGAAAAATAGAACTTTCCAAAGATTTGACATTGATGCGGCATTCGAACGAAGTTGAATTGCTCCCGAAATGTTCTACGAGAAACTTTTAAACTATAAGTTCGGAATGTTCGTTAAAAAGTTCATCTGATTGTTTGTTTCATTGTGTAAAAGTTTTTGGTGTAAAAGATCTCGATGAAGTACTTCCTCTTATTGAGATTAATTGTAAATATTGTTATTGAAGTTGAAGTAAGAAAGTAGATTTCGTGGTGTTACGGCGAAGTCTCGTAAACTCTTCTTCCATAGTGAAATTTGTAAATATTCCTTATTATTAGCACGTAAGCCTTTACGGTTTTAATGACGATTAACGTAATTTATTCGTCAACATTTAATCTTTACAAAAAAAGTACCTTTTAAATCTATTGTTAAATGCCATATTTATGTGTTAAGCATCCAACGTTTGTAAAAAAACGGCATTTTGGTTCAGATAATTTTGTACCTACAAACATATCAAGTCTAAGAAGATAACATAATAATGCATTCAAATTGATTGGAACAACAACGGTTGGAATTGATTGAAGACTGCTTTTTATTCAGCAAAAAAACTTCTCTTTTTCAAACTAGTCGACACATCTACAAAAGATTTTTAGTTCCTAACTAAGATAATATTTTTTTCACGACTCTTATCATCAGCAAAACCGAAAATATAAGTAGGTACACAGTTGAATTACAAAGTCATTGATCATCTTTAAAATAATTTATGTTCAATAGAAATATTGTGATCTTCACTATTGTGTAATTTATTCAATTTTAGTGCAATGATTAGATGTAAATGATACTAGTATATCTCTTAAAGCATAAAAATGTACGATAGATAATATTAAGTTAGTTGTCTTAAAAATACATTTTTACAATTCAATTTTATTGACTGAGATAGAAGAGACAGTTTTGCGTACAATGTAACCTAAGTGTTTTCTTTAAAGTTTCATAGTAGACGCTCTGTAAATAATTATAATCGCTGTATCTCATATCCGTAAAGCAAAGTCGATGTATATGGGTAGAGTTAACAATAAGTTCTGTAGTTTTAACATTATACATAAAGTATAAAATGATAGCGTTATTTATATTGATGCTTAGTTTACGGGACGACTTTGAATGTTTAAATAGTTAAAGATTAAGAATTAGAGATTGTATCTGGAGTTATATTGGCGCTTGGCTATTAAAAATAGAAAGACGAAATACAATAATGGAAAGCTATATGATAAATAGAGAAATCTCTGGAACTAATGATGTGAATTCATTGCATGCAACGTATAACAATCGCAGAGTAAATATTGATGAATAGTCAGGCGCCGATCGAAACGATCGCTTCATACAATTAATTTCATACATATTATCTGTAATGGGTAATGAGACGTAATGAATAAAACTTAGTTGTTACTATAAATGTTTAGCTGATCATGTGTGATTGTGTAAAGGGCATGAATGTGGAATTTTATATAAGTTGTCTTTATTTCATCCACGAAAATATATAAATGACAATACTGACTTAGTGAAAATGTATAGTTGATCCATTGGCACACC
This sequence comes from Agonopterix alstromeriana, assembly GCA_963924505.1. Taxonomy (NCBI): domain Eukaryota; kingdom Metazoa; phylum Arthropoda; class Insecta; order Lepidoptera; family Depressariidae; genus Agonopterix; species Agonopterix alstromeriana. Next base: position 11,185,421 of record OZ004670.1, read on the forward strand.
AACCCTACACGTTTTGTGCGCAGTTCTTTTATAATTTTGTAAATTAAAAGTTGTGGCTTCTCAAGTTAACTACCTGTAACTTTGGTATACAATTCTGAAAGCAAGTGTTATTATTTATTGTTTCTATTATAATTACTTTTAATTTACTTAAAATTGTGTGTGTGCCTTGTATCGTAGATGAAAATATCAAGATTAAAAGGGAAAATTATCAATTTGTCGTTTTGTTTCTTATTCTTTATTTTATCCCAAAATCTCCCCTGATACTGTCAATACAAGGTGTAAAAGTATACAGATGATATATCATTAGCATTAAAAAAAACTGCTGTTCCATACTAAACCGCAATGTCTACTCGACTCAAATGTATGCAACGGCAAAATATTTTTTTTGCTCTGATCGGTTTGCTTCCATAGTAAAAGTTGTTCAGTTCGATGGGTAGAATTTCTTAGTTTAAAAGGATGGTAGTGATCAATTTCACCCTGTAGCTACAGGACAGTTGCATTTTTTGCAAATTTTCTTTTCCTTGGAAAAAGTTGTTCAGTATCATGAATACAATCACCCTTTAACCGTCGTATCCTGGAATTCAAGACACAATAGAAAATGCATTGATATTTGTGCATATCTGCACCAAAGCATACGAGAGGTTGAAGTAATGTAACTGTCTACGGATACACCCTGTATGCTTGCCATACCTACTAGATCTCCAATACCAGCATAGCAATAACAAATACATTGACAAAGAACTTTCGATAAGGGACAAATAAGTATTCCACCACAGATATACAAATAACTATACAACAGAATTGGACAGAAGCACACACGTGAGCGACGACGACGACCTGGTGAAGGTGGCAGGAACCCGTTGGGTGGACAGCTCAGGACCGGTCATTGTAGATCTTTGTGGTCGATCCTTGGGGGAGGCCTATGTCCAGCAGTGGACGTCTATCGGCTGAGATGGTGATGATGACGATGACACAGGCGCGTGCTCACGCATCTCAGCGACTGATGGACTTCAGAGAGAACAGTTTTCGGCATTCAGTAATATGTGCACGTGTGTGTGTTTGCGGCCTTTTGATAGCCCGACAGCTTAGTTGGTAGGTGAACCTGCTGAACTGAGGTTAGTGGGTTCGAATCCCGCAAGCGGTAAATGGTGAATACGAGTGTGCCCCAAGTCAGGAATGTTGTTTGCTATACAAGGTGTTACAAAAATACAAATAAACATTTAAGCGGCTGGTTTAGACCATCAAACTGAACAAGTTGCACTATGGGACCAAAATAGAAATCACGAAAAAAAAATCTGCTGTTCCATACTAAACTTCAAGTCTAGTCGAGCTAAATGTATGTTATATGGTTTTTTTCGCGATTTCTATGTTGATCCCATAGTGAAAGTTGTTCAGTTTGATGGTCTAAACAACTCTCTTAAAAGTTTTAAATGTTTATTTTTTCTTTTGTAACACCTTGTATAATAAAATCCCACCTATCCCCCCTCCCCGTATATGTGCTTGAAGCCACACTTGAATATACTCCATGGAATCTTCGCTCTAACGTGAAACCGTGATTAAGCTTTACTTTTTGAGGAAACCTTAGAGGATGGCAAAGCAGGCAGTCACCATACCGTGCGAGTCGGATTTGCGCCCTCAGGGTTCCCTACAAACTTAATTATAAAGGATATTACTTCACTTTGCAGTGGAACAAATTTTTATAGGCAAGATAACATAACGATAGATAGCAAGTTAAACTCAATGAGGTAAAAAGCAAAGATTTTACTACTTTTGGGATTGTCAGATATTTTCCTTAAAAGCGCAGTTATAGGTAAACGTGGAACAGTCTGAGTAGGGTTTTTATACCTTTTATACCTTAATCCCGAGATAGTAATGAACCAGTCGAATTTAAAAATGCCCTAAATAAATTTTTCTGCTCGTGACGCCACTCCGTTAGTAAACAATACGACTGCGCGAAAGACCAAGTAACAATATTTGTGAAAATAATGAGATCGAAATAACACAGAGCACGACAATAATCTAGACTATGTACTATAGGAGTGACGTCACGTCGGAATTCAATATGGCGAATGGCGTTTTAGACATTTGAAAAACAGATTAAAAAGACGATTTAAAATTGAATTATAAAATTTACACTGTATTTTTATGAATAAAAATATCGACGCTTCTCGTTAACTTTTTTCGAAATCCATCATAAACATGCATTTTTATATTTTTTCTTATATGGTGTAAAATACCCTATTGTGTTATATACAGGGTGTAAGTGACAGCCTAGCAAATACTGAAAGGGCGAAATCAGACCATCAAACTGAACAACTTTTACTATGGAGCCCACCTCAGGAAACGCGAAAAAAATCTGCTGTCCCATACAAAACTACTGTACCTACCCGACTCAAATGTATGTTTTGAATTCAATAGTGTATTAGGATAATAAATATTCTCTAAAACTCTGTGCCTATCTTGAAACTTTAACGTTTTAGTTATGAGTTAGAACACAAGTAAAACCAGACAATTAATGGAGATAACCACTAAAACTACAGTGTCATAAACATGAAAAGTCATAAGAACTCCCCGATTTTATATCAGAGTTCGTTCGTTGCTTGATCGCCATTTTAAATCCTGTGAAATCGGAAAACTTCATATTTATTGCTAATAGATTTTCGGCCGATGAGCACCGGGTTATTTGGGATGCAATTTTATTTTGTCCATACGAATGATTTTTATATTTGCCCTTGGGGCGGTCGGGGTCATTGATGCGATCACTCCCTTTCGACTTCGGACATCATGCAATCGTAGACCCCTTAATAGGAGATATTACGAAAAATATTTTTCGAAATCGTTCCCTGTAATTGATTTAGGTTCAAGTTTAAAATTTGTAAGCAAAAATGTCCACTGGATGAGAAATAATATTACTTACTACTTTCCAGCAAACTTCCTGAGGTATCAGTGATGTAACGATGACGAAAATATTGAAACTTTTTACTAGAAAATAAATAATTTTGTAAATCCCTATCGCATCGATAGATTTCATCAGAACCATACAGGATAAACAGTGACAGACAAAGGCAGTAGGTAACACGATGGAGTCCATATAAGGAGGTCCGTGCAAAAGCTGCAAACAGCAACAGGGAGTCTATCCAAAGTCTGAAATAATAGATTTGTATCTTTAATTTAGAGTCAATACAAAGTATTATCTCTCATAGCGTTATTTATAACTTCCTACAGGTTTGACCATTTCATTAGACATATTTCGGCATTCATAAATGGTTTCCCCATCGATAAAGTCAGACTAATTATTTTAACCAATCGATAACGTAATAGATAAAGACAAATTGTTTTATAATCAAATGAATTGCTAATGTTATCGGTAATTGGAAGCAGTTGTACCGCAACATGATGTAAAGTTGAAAGGTCTAGTTTTGCATGACATTAACATATATTTTTCTAGTCGATAGTGCATAGCAAGCATAGTTAAATTTTTTCCAACCCCATGTCAGGTAATTGAGTTATAGATTTTAGTAAGACCTTTTAATTAAAATAGCGATCTGAGAGGTTGTTACATTTATTTTTCATTTAAATTCCACAGTTAAGACATTTTATATAAGTATCGAATCCGTTATTTTATTACTCGTCCGTGTAGGTTATTTTATAGATAAGAAATCGAATAGTTTATTTACAATTAAGTGAAATAGTATGTTGTTTATAGAAAGTATCTGATAATATAAATAAAAAGGTCAAGTGCGAGTCGGGCTACTCGCCCACCGAAGGTTCCGTACTCCACAACATATTAACTTAAATAAAGTTTTGTTTTCTCCGGGACCTTTAGCGCGAGACTCACACTTGGCCGGTTTTTATTATTTGTTGTTATACTGTAGAGTTTGCTCTATAATCTCACACACAGTGAGAAGAAAAAACGTTGATAAAAACCAGTTTCTTGTATGAGGACCCCCTTAAATTTTAACTTATTACATTTTGATTATTTATTAACAAATCCGCCGTAATAACGCATATGCGGTGAAAATGTCAACTATGTATATCTAGCTATTACGGTTCAAAAGTTACAGCCCTAAATAGGTAGGACGGACGGACGGACAACGTAGGCTTAGTAATAGGGTCCCGTTTTCACCCTTTGGGTAAGGCACCCTAAAAATTAAAAAATTAAATATATCTCAGCCGATAGAAATCCACGGCTGCACATATGCCTCTCCTAAGGATTGACACAGCGAACGGTCCTGCGCTGCTCTCATCCAACGGACTCGCGCCATCTTCACCAGGTCGTCGGTGCCTGTCTGCCTCTAATGATGTTTGGTAAATCTATTCACCACTAGTCCTGTCAAACTCATAGACATGCGGTCGATTCAAAAGACAAAATCTGGTACCTAGGCTGTATTAGGAACGCAGCCGTAGTGCAGAGTAAGTAAAACGTTTTAGGGCCTGTTCCACCACTTCTGGATAAGTTCTTGTTAGCTTATATGACAGATAAATTGACATATCTTTCATGCGAAATATATCAAATGATCTGTCAAATAAGCTAAGAATAACTTATCCAGAAGTGGTGAAACAGGCCCTTAGAGTCGAGTAAGTAATGGCTTCTATCCTCTAAAATAATGGTAATAAAGTAATGCCGGTAGGTGCTACACTTCTCAAGTTGTAAGCGATCTTGTCAGAATATACAGGGTGTTAGGGTAAACAGTTGCATTACTTTAAGGGGTGATTGTACCCATGATATTGAATAATTTTCCATAAGAAACCTATAGGAAATTCCCAAAAAAATTATTGTACTTCCCACACTAAATGCAATCAGCTGATCGATCGTTTATACGAAAAGTCGAATAAAAAATTGCGAATTTCCTATAGTTTTCTTAGGGAAAGTTTTTCAGTACCATGGGTACAATCATCCCTTAAAATAATGCAACTGTTTACCCTAACACCCTGTATTTCGTTACATATGTTTTTTTGCAATGACCGAAATAAAAGACGTTTCTTGTTTCACGTCACAAAAGCTGGATCCGCCGGAACAAAAAATACTGTTTCGTGTAATTTCTTAATGATAAACGATGTTAACTACAAATTCCGATGTAAAACTGATGTGTAAATTACCAAAATAATATATATTTAATAATAACATTGGTAATTACGTGGCATGTACGTATACATGTTCAGAAACGTTAGTTAATACTCGACGCAGCGGAGTTAATATTGCTCGCATAAATATTGTCGCACAGACAGCTCCTCGCCGCCTTTAGTCTCTATTGAAGTATGGCAGTCTACCGGGTGATTCTGTTTTTATTATTTGGTCTTTGTTACCTTGTCATCTCTAGTCATGTCAAATTAACTCAAGTTATATCTAGTTCCTTTAAAAATACTTCACTAAATTATATTATACTGTGCTTCCTATTGTTATCCTTAATATTGGTAAAACTCCTTCCAGCAAAAATAACAATATAATAACTAATATCGCAGTCTATCGCAGTGATTCTGTTTTCATTATTTGATGTTTGTTACCTTGTCATCTCTAGTCAAGTCAAAGTAGAATCACATCTTTATTTCTACTAACATTTCAGAAATAATTTACAACCTTATTATTATACTATACTTCCTATTGTTATCCTTGATATTCATATACCTCGTGCCTGCAACAAACTTATAGGTATTTAGGTATCTAATACATCCTGTGTCCCCTAAATGACCTAGAGATTCGAATCTTTAAGAACAAAAAATCAAAGCAAACATTCCCTTAAATATAAAGCTCTAAACAGTAGACAAACCAGGCTAGATTTTGTTAATAAAAATGATAACACAATATGGGACTTTTTTTTCAAAGACCGAATTACAATCTGAAAAATGAACCCTTGAAAAGCCTACTGACTAGGTGGATGAAATGGCTAGTCAAATCAATCAAGTCGTATTTAATGGGTGAACGAATTATTTATCTACTGGCTCCTGCCTGCTACTTTTATACAATGTGTTCGCCATATTTTTTGTACATATAAAGAATGAATTATATAAACAATTTCTTAATATTTTTCATTTTTAATTTACCTACCTTTATTTGTTTTATGTTAATAAATATACCCCCATAGTTATACCTATGTAATAAAAATTTTTTTCATTTAAAAAAAATCAATGTCATCAAATTTATTAAAAATATATTGAGCCTGCTAAATTAACAAAAACATTTGGCATATAATGTATTTCGAACCTTTAAAGGTAACAAAATAAAGCACCCTATACACATACGTGGCCAACACACACCTGCCTACAAGGAGGTAGGGCGCGTAATTTTCGCTCTACGCTTTCGCTTCACGGATTAGTTTTTCCTTACGATAATTAAATAACTTTGAGACTGAGTTCTCGGGTGATGTATGGCCGTGTTTATTGTCTTGTTTCGTGTGAGCTGAGCTTTTCAGTCGTTGCGGGGTTAGGGCGGGCGTCATTTTGCCTTTATTTGCGTGTTTTGCCTATCTATTTTGACAAAATAAAAATCAGGATCTACCTCATAAACAGAGAAGTGTACGTGTACGTGTTTTATCCTTTTAACTCAATTTTAGATGCTTAACCCGTCAAGGTCTTTCTTTCTTAATATGATGACACTTTTTTAAGGGGATGATCAGACCGTGAAACTGAGCAACTTTCGCTAAGGGACCAACATAGAAATCGTGAAAAAAATCAGTTGTCCCATACATTTGGCTCGAGTAGGTTGGCAATTTTGTATAGAACGGCAGATTCTTTTTCGAGTTTTCGACGTTGGTGGCATAGAAAAAGTTGTTCAGTTTCACGGTCTGATCACCCCCTTAAAAAGTGTCAGATATCAGACACAGTACACAAACAATTGGTATCGAGCACAGGACGTTCCGCTGGAGTCTAGACTACTTATAGCAAATTTGCTCTAGTAAGTAAGTAGTCCTAAATTGTACATTAATTCTAAATTGTATACATTTTGCTATCTCATACGTGGTTACGCTGAGGTTAAGTAGTGTAAGCGAAATCCTATCCTATCCTATTTCTATGGTCTACTTTCATATTTGATAATTTGATGTTGAGTGACAGGAGGTCGAAGCGAGCGACTCAGGTCGAGCTTACAGCATATAACAAGAGCCGAGTGAATAAATTCAATCTGTTAACTTTCATACTTGCATCAATTTGAGCAATACGAAATTCGGTGTTCAAGTTTTTATTTTGGTATCGATTTTATAGTTTTTACTGATCGTAGACATAATTTTATGAAACTAATTTAATTTCTTTTGCGATTCATCTAATTTAACCATATAAATTAATTTTTTATATTATTTTGATTTGTAATCTCTAAACGCAAAAGTGGTCGCGAGAAAATCATTCGAAATCCATGGAGAAAAACCTATGTTTAAAATTGCTGGAAACAGAAACGGCAACATCAAATCTCGAATTATGAAATATTGTGAACATTTTTTTTCCTAATGGCCAGATACTTTAAGTTCACAAATGAGTGATAGACAGGCCCTTTCATAGAAACAATATGTCACACAAAATGACACATTGCGGTCTGTCATTGCCATAGTAACGACGTGACGTGAACTCGGGAACATCAATGCGGTGCGGGAACCGTTTTCAAGTGGAGTAGTTCCTACTGATCGCCTTATCTAGTACTGGTACATTAATATCGTTGGTTATGTTATGGAAAATATCTGTATAACCCTTTAATTTGAAAATCTCTAACAATGAAAATATTGTTATTGAGACAATTTACCGAAATGGTTTTCGATTCAGCCCTCCAAAAAAAACTTGCCTACCGAATTGCTACCGGCCATTCAGTTGGACTCGCCTAGACTTTTACAGTTATCGTTATCGCTAACCTTAGCTTACAGTATAATACTCTTTAAAACCACGACAACATAATTGTGAGTTTTAGCTCAACGCCCAATATATATATTTTGATTAAAATTCGAGTTATTGTTTAGGGCCGTATCACACAAGCGATTTTTGAGCGTAGACGTAGACGTAACGATATAATTTTTGCGAAATGTTACTGCACCGCAATGATGCGATGCGACGTCGCAACTGAATCTTTACGATTTTTACTAGGTATTATCGCCGCGATCATTATAAAATTGATCTTATGACGTCCCGGGGCAGTGCAGTTGCGACGTACGTCCCTGTTCACTTGCCTACGCTCAACCCTCGTTCCTCAACTATTCGTGATTCAGTTTTCTTAACCGATTCAGAAATCTTTATTCATTTCAATTAAATGGGGCAGAAAGGCGATTGTCTAACAATTGTTGGGGGCAGAAACACTCAGTTATGAAAACAACTTAACCCTTCCTAAGTGAGAAGACGGTGTAGCAATTTGCATTACAATTGGATTCACTACATTTTAATTTTGAACAGTGTTGTTGAGATGAATGTTTTCTATAAAACTTCGTCTGTGAATGAAGGAATACAATTATTTTCAAATATTATTGATTATTCAGCCGTGGTGGTCCAGTGGCGAGTAACCTTGCCTGCCGTGCAGGAGGCGATAGTTCGATCCCCGTCCAGATCGACTCGTACCAATGAGTTTTTCGGAATTTATGTACGATTTGTAACACCACTGGCTTTTCGGTGAAGGAAAACATTGTGAGGAAACCTGCATGCTTCAATTTCGAGGCATGTATTGTACCCACTGTCCATTACCTGGCGACGGGCTCACCCCCCGTCATACTGGACAGAGTTTCGGTACTACTGGTGAAACGTGAATGTTTCAGAACATCTCTGACTACCCCCTCGGGGAATATAGTCGTGAGCATATGCATGCATGCATTGATTATAAACATGTTACAGCCATGATGTGCTATTTCCAATCAAATTAAAGATTGACAAATTAAGTCTCGGGCGGGACTTGAACCCGCACTCTTCCAAAACGGGGAATTGTGTTATCCAATTTCGCCACCGAGCCAACTACCCAGAGAACGAAATTTTCAATCTATTGCGTCTTAAGGGGACGTGATTTTTCAATCTTTAATTTGATACAATTATTTTGTTGTGCATTTGCAACATTATTATTGTAGTTTAGGAAGCAACCTAACTATTATACCATTAAATCATCAAACAACCAACAATTGATTCAGACCATCAAACTGAACAACTTTGACTATGGAACCGATATTGAAATCACGAAAAAAATTCCAGGTGTTCCATAGAAAACGTCAATAGCGACTCGACCCAGATGTCATGAAGCACCCCCTTGAGTATGTAATGCATTCAAGTTTACATCCTGTATAACCTAGGACCTAGATAGATGAATAATTGAGACCCTGAAAAATTAGTTTTTTGCTAATTTATTGCAATTTTTTAAACATTACTGCACTTTTTTTAGAATTCTAATTAAAAGCACACAAGCCACGTTTTGAATATGCTTTTAAACCGAAATCTCATAAGTTTATTGCAGATCATTTTCAGAGATTTTAATATGAAAGGATTACAGATATTTTTTAAAAATAACGTCGTTTTTCGGTCCGTCCAGTGACGGCACTGGAAAACCTGTGAACTCCTTGGTAAACTTAAAATAACTGGCCATTATGAAAAAAAATACATTCACAATGTCAGAATTTTACATTTGATGTTACCGTTTCTGTTTTCAGCATAGAGCTAGAAAGAGAAGGCAGGTTTTTTTTTAAATAAGCTGTAAGTAGTTTTTCTCCATGGAGTTCGGATTATTTTCTCACCTCAATTTTTTCATTTAGAGAAGACAGATCAAAGTAATTTGTTTAACTCGATGAATCGCAATAAAAATTAAATTGGTTACTTAAAATTATGTCTTCTATCCGTAAAAAATATAAAATGTCGACAAAAAATAAATTTGACATACCGAATTGGTCTCGTTGATATCTTTTATATGGAGTCGTAGAGCGTAGCGGTCTACGAGACTACAAGTGCTGAAAGTGAAATGTCATTTAAATAATTTATGTGATTCTTAGGTATATTGATTTGCTGTGGGATACATAATTTGACTTTAATGCCTCTTTTAATATCGTGAACTAAATTTAAAGCCTTAATTTTTACACATGTGCCGAAAGTCGCAAAGTATGGCAATGTTCGTAACTTTTATGTAGAACGATATGAGAACGATTCAGATTTGCAGTACGATGCTTTCGTGACCTTGATCCAGCGTAGCTTAGGGAAGACCCGGTACGATTGTCTCACGGCATGGTTGTCTCAGCGGCCATAAAGCGGGAACTAGACTTGGCCGCAATGTTATGTTTAAAGTGCAGCTGTTTCTTTCCTCCTCTACAGGGTGTAAGGAAAAGTACCACCTGTAAAGTACCCATCAAACTGAACAACTTTTACCAAGGGAGCAAACCTGTCAGAACAACAAAAATATCAGCAGTCCCATACTAAACTGCAATACCTACTCGATTCAAACGTATGGGACAGCAGTTTTTTTTTTGTTCTGACCTGTTTGCTCCCATAGGAAAATTTCTTCAGTTTGATGGATAGAGTATGTAGTTTAAAGGTTAATGATACTTTTCCTTACACCCTGTATACTGATAGAGTGGGATAGATCACCTTTGCGGCCCAGTCTGACGCCAGCTTATTGCCGTTGCGACAAACAACCCGTGAGACAACCATACCCGGTCTCCGCTACTATCGATTCATATGTTAAGAGTTACGATACATTGATCGACGGTTCGTCCATACAAAAAGTATGATTATTATGGGACGCCGTACGCATCCTTTCGAACGACATAACGAGCGGCGTCCCTTACTAATCGTGATTTTTGTATGGAGAAACCGTCAATCGCCGTCGATCAAAGTGTCGTAAACCTACGATACTATCCCACAAAATCTTACAGGTTTAGACTCATGATTCACTGCAATGTATACTCAGTTTCGAAGTTTCTTACCGTATTATAAAATCACTGCATTTTTATCCAACGAATGTTTTTGACATCCAAATGTATAAACTAAGATACCAATGCGTACAAGCCTAAAATGAAATAATATTAAGCCTAGCCAACCAGATAGCAAAAAAAATAGTGACCCCAAATCGAATTAATCTATTCAATAATTCAATTGTTTACAAACTTCGGCTGTAAAGATAAACAGTAAACAGGAGATGACAGTAGACGTCCGAGTACTATAACTCGTATAAATTTACTTTAAGAAAGTCACGAAGATGAACTCACTTAGCTTTTAAGCTTGAAACCTCTTGGTGTCTGTAAATCCAATTGTACTTAAAACTGAGACACACTAAGGACCTATAGTTAATAGGATCAAGATATTTAGTACGAAGGTCATCACTACATCATTTTATCATAAAGTTAATTTTAGAACTGCACGCTTCACTTAATAGGTAACTGTAGCTTATACAGAGTGTAATCTTAAATACGTTACATACCTTAGTGGGTGCTTCGGACCATCGAACTAAACAACTTTGACTATGGGACCAAATAATGAAATTGTGAAATAAAATTTGCTGTTCCATAGTAATTTCGATGGGTACTCGTCCCAAATTTACACCCTGTTTTAAAGTGCCATATTTAAAAAAATAGCTGTTCTGAATCGATAAAAGAACATGTGATTACTATGTACCTACCTAGTCTATATATATAATAAAATTCTAAATTTGGCGCGGATGTGCATCAGTGCAAGATATTTGCAAATAAATTAATTGGGGGCGTTTAGAATATGTAATAAAATGCATTAGGAAAATTTTTTGAATTTTTGTTTGTTTGTCTACATATCAATTAAAAACTACTGATCCGATTCAGATGAAATTTTCATAAAGAGTATTTAAAGTCAGTGGTCTGCGCGTACGAAGTTACGACCGCCACTGGTTTGATAATAAAATTATGTAGCTATAATACGCATCAAAATTTTTGAAATTAGCAATAGATAATCTCTAGCCCTAGACAGTAGACAATACGTAGACATCAGTAGACATCACATGTTCTCAGTGTGCCCTCAACTTGAAGTTCAAATAACAGTCTGTTAGAAGGAGTTTGTCTCTATTAGCCTAATGAACGGAGAGGGTCCACAGCGATTTGATACCGAATTGTTTCCAACTCGTAAACATCTAACACAGTAACCGTTCGTGACAATTTGAGCTGCCGGTTATAACAAAATCTAATTGAATTTGTCCCTTTGCTTCTTACAGTAGATAATCTATAATTATACCTTCGTACTAACAGATACAATGCGAGTTTGATGGTTTATATTGGCGTAACTGTAACTCCAGTGTTAGCAAGGTCAACAGTCGCTACCATTCACAACAGTTTGGTAATTAAGTCCTACGCTCCAAACTGTCATTGAGCTAGATCGAAATATAATCGATGAAAATAGCAAAAAGGAGAAATAGGTAAAACTAGTACCTGATTTTATAAAAGGGAGACAGCTGATAAACAAGGCTAAATAATAATTGAACTTCAGCGAAAGTCAAAGTGCACCACAGTATAAGAAAGAGTAACTAAAGTCCTACAGAGGCACGAACAAATTATTGATGGGTTATAAAAGGTGATAATGATAAGAGAAATAAGTTAGTAACAAACTGAAAACTTGATATCCGTTAAGCTATACTTTAGAACCAATAACTGAGTAAAATTTTTTTATGTCTGTATTTACACGGTTTTTCAGGATTTGTGTCCATAATTTGGAGCCTTATACTGGGTGGAACGTAACGAGGGACTTTCCTTTTAAGAGTGTATTCAGACAATGAAACTCAACAACTTTCCCTAAGGAACATGAAATAGAAAATAGACCGGCTGATACGCACCTTTGTATGGGAGGTCCAAAATTTGTTTTAGTTTTTCATCCCATGTTCCTTAGGGAAAGTTGTTTAGTTTCATTGTATGAATACACTCTTAAAAGGAAAGTCCCTCGTTACGTTCCACCCAGTATATTAACTGTTTGGTGTTTAATTAAAACTTTCTTGTCCTCATTTTGTCTATTTTCAACTGAAAGTAGACGCATTCGCAAATTATTTTGGATGGTAACCAAACAAATCCTTATTACAAAACATAAAAAAATTTTGTCACGTGGCCATCCATGTTAAAAAACAAACAAGTATGATTGGCATAAATTACGCTACAACTGTGCACATGGCAGGACCACTATTTTTCTATTTTCGATTTTGTTGTTATATTGAATCGGAACATTATTGGAATAGAGGCTTATCCGTCCGGGAACACGACTCGCCATACTAATTGATGTGAACGAACGCGTGGCTCAGGACAGAATTTAGCAGTTTTCTTTGAAAAATTTGATGATTATAATGAATTTTCAAAAAATAAGAAAACCAAATCGTCATATAAATGCATTTTCTTCAGATCCACAATGTCATGTAAGAGTAAATTGATTACAACTGAAAAAAAAGAGGTGACTTTAGATTCCTTTTTCTTCGATTTAAAAATAAAATAATAAAAAATATGTATATCATTATATTGTTTATTAATTAAAATAGATTTCTAGAAAAACCGAATCACTTACCATGTCATGTAGATTGTTCATTATTTTAGAAAGTGCCATATTTAATGTATAAAATGGTTCAAAATTATCCAATTTTACGGTAAAATCGGGCGGTAGAGCCTTAAACAAAAACGTTTAACGATGAATCGAGTAGACCTTATATGTATACAAATATTTTAAAGTAGTATATATGCTCCACAGATTCGAGGCCGGCTTGCATCCTAAGCCTATTTCCTCTGTCATAACTGAATAATCGCATACTCTACAGTCCCAATACCACATTTGATCGATAAAAATGGCGTCGGGAGCGATGAAGGCGGCACAGAGACACAATAATAAATTGTAATTACAATTTAAAATGAGCAGGCGTCGAGGTGGGAGTGGCCTGCCCCCCACGCCAAGCCACCTTCGCTCACGTGTGTGCATTCGGCCTGCAACTAATTATGTGTGTGTATTTTATTGACTGAAGTATGAAAAAGTTAATAGACTATCTAGGAATAGCTACTGATCTATGCTTAAAGGGTGTAATCTTATTTTGCTAACGGTTTATAGAGATTAGACAAGATTTTTAATCCAGCAGCGAGTTTTTCTTTTTTCAACAAACAAACATAGAATACTAGAAAACATTACCAAATCTGTCAAAAGTACTGTATTTGTATCTATTTATTTATAACACACTAAGCCCCACTTGCGCCAACCTGGGTTAGCAATTAACTCAGAGTTAAAGAGCTAACTCGGATTTAAAAATCATATAGATACTAAAAATCATAGATTACAAACTTAACCTGGAGTTATTTTCTAACCCAGGGTGACGCAAGTGGGGCTTAATGAATATAATTACACAAGGCCAAGACCATTATTATTATTACAGTTTTAATTACAATTGTAATTAAAAATGTTACATTTTCTATTTGATCTACATGTTCAAAATCCGCACCAAACTTAAAAGTATCTATAGGTATATTGAGAATGAATAACGATATCAAAAATCATTTTCAGATCGGGTTCAAAATTATACATTGAAATATATTTTAATACATATTAATTTCGAAATAACCGTCTTTGTTTCAAAAGAGATTTGATACGTATCTAATAGTTATTTACTAAAATTACATGTTTCAAATATTCACTTGCTTTATTTTTCATTCCCCTTTATTCGAATACAATTTTTGTGTGGAAAAAACTAATGTTTTCGATTTTGGAGAGGGTTCCGTAGCGCCCGTACTAATCTATACACATAAGTGCAAAATGATTATCTTGTTTTGTTCGACGGAAACGAATTGCTATATATGATGAACTTTGTATCATAAACTTATAATAGTCCCTAATTAAATTGTTAATTTAACATTATTATATTATAAACACGATTACAATTTTATTATCCATAGAATTATATAAAAATTGTAATCTTGGCGTGTACTTAATTTAATGTACATCAAATTGAAGATATTTGCAAAAATATTCATTGGGGGCGTTTAACATTCTAAAAATAGTTTCAATGCATTCCATGACACGTAATAGAATGCATTGAAACTATTTTCAGAATGTTTGTCTGTTTGTATATTTATTTTTGCATCACTTAACAACTACTAAATCATTTTGGATGGGGTTGTCACAGAAGCATATTGCTTTTTTTGGATTACCATATAGGGTTCTTTCATCGCAATGGTTCACGCAATCAAAAGTTATGAGTAATTAAAGTCGGTGGTCCACACTTACGAAGTAGCGAGCGCATTATTGCATAAAAACAATATCTAAAAAATGTTTACTCGGTATACAATTCAATTCAAATCATTTATTTCAGAACATGAATTCCATAACAATGTCCAAATTACGATTTCATTGTTACTATTGCTTACTCACAAAATAAAATAATTGTAATAAAACGAAATGAAAAGTGAAATGAAACGTGGAATGTGGATGTTCTGAGTTTTCAGTATATCTCTGACTACCCCTTCGGGGAATATAGTCGTGAGCATATGCTATGCTATGCTAATAATTTAAAATATCAAAACTTGTTGTAAAATAATGTCAAATATCCAACATTTATATCATTCTACCATTTCCACTACGGAATCCTAAATAAAGGATAGAGATCATAATCGGAGAGGTTCGAGCTGGGTCCCGAATATAAACGAAATACATTTTAATGATCATCATGCCCGTAAACGATTCGCCCTGAACCCTGTTATATTATTCAATGGACTTAATCTCTAATTTAGAACACTTTTCACCTATTTTTAGAATTTAGTTATGTTTTAATAAAGTTTTATGGGCATTGGAATAAATTAATGAACGATTACACAATTGTATTCGTAAATAGACAAAATAATATTTTACAAAAGAATGAAATAGCATACCATATGCTCACCACTACATTCCGCGAGGGGGTAGTCAGAGATATTCTGAAACCACAGAACATCCATGTTTCACTTGTACCGAAACTCTGTCCAGTAAGACGGGGAGTGAGCCCGTCGCCACTTGTAGTGGACAGTTAGAGTACAATACATGCCTTGAAACTGAAGCATACAGGTTTCAAGAATGAAATAGGTATTTTGAATTTTAGTTTTAGGTTGTCGCATGAAATTTACAAGGAGTGTGAATGGAATAGTTGAAAGGGGTCGCCCTAGACGCGCATACGCTAATCAAATCAGATGCGTACAAAAGTAGAGCCAAGTACAATGTGTCCAGAAGCGACGAGCATGTAAGTACGATAATACTTATGGATGTTGAAGGGGCTAGAAGTGTGTCATAATGGTAGCATATAGTGATCTAGGGACTTTGCCTACCCCAGTGAGACATAGGCGTAAGCATATGTATGTAGTTTCGTATCACAGTTTCAATGACAAACGTAATCAAGAAAACTATATAATTTAATGGGTATTGTACCTAAAAAGGCTTTGAATGTCTTACGATCTTGCAAGGCAGGGAAAACTGTGATGAGTTTTTACGCAAAAATACACCTTGTACCTTCTATAATACACATAGAGAGGGGCACGGTCCGATGTCTCAAGTTTAGGGATCTTTATAAGCATGTTGGCATACTGATTGTTAAAAGCTGTTGTTAAAATTTTTGTACCTCTACAATATCTCTTTTGTACGTAGAATTACAAGATAACTTCATATTTAAAGAATTGGCACCCATCACAAGACAGAAAGAAGCCAATAAAATTCGTAGAAGTTTGATTCCCAGTACCTCTATTACCTTGCCCTTTTATGACAATAATTAGGCAGCCAGATATAAAATGATTGATTGCCTTGATTGCCGTCGTAAACGTCAAATTTTTGTAGCCGAAAAAAAGGTACTTAGGGACGCATTATCTTTCGATTCGCGATCAAGAGTTCTCTGGGACTCAGTTATCAGGGATTGTTTTAAACGAGGGAAATAGTATAGAATTTATAATACTGCAAGTGCGTTACAATCATGAACACCAGGGGTTAGAAAGAATCTCCTCCAATGAAGAAACCTATGTTGATCTGGCGCACCAGGAGCTGTTCAGCCTCGATATCACCAATGCTGACTGGCGAATCTTTCCACTACAGCATGAGTAGTATACTTAAGCTGACACAAAAGAAGTAGATAAATAAACTTTGAAAATGTCATTGGCTCCATGGTTTAACAGTTGGACAAGCAACATTTAGAAATATCGGTCTGTTCTGCTTGCTGCCTGTAGCTTGAAACATAACTTTTTTGTATTATTTACTTGTGTGTCGATTGTAGTAAGTACTATAACGTTTACGGACAATAGGATGCTATTAAAACTGTCGTATAATTATATTATAATAGCAGTTGCTCGCGGGTTCATCTGCGTTGACTCTAAAAAAGTTGTATGTTTTAATCCAGAACATATTCTATCTGCAAATGTAAATTTTCATCCAAATTCGTTCAGTCGTTTGGCGACAGAAGGTACCAATATAAGTTGGCCGCGCGTCGTTATACGTTACTCGACCTACGCGTGACCAGCTTATTTTGGTTTTGTATAACTTGATGTGTCGCCGTGTGTACTTACGTACGCTCTTCGTAAGCTAGTGAACTCTGACTTGAACATTTTATCTTTATTCGTTTGGCTTAGATTTTACAATTAGTTCCTTCATAAACACTGTTATTTTTGTATGCAAATAATCCGATATTATTTCGCTTGCCTTTATTTTTCTTATTAAAGATGGAGGGTCGGATGAACAATTATTTTTCTCTTTTATTTTTTTAAGTTGTTTGCCTGACCTTGTTTCAGTAACAGCTTTCATAAACAACATAATGCTATAGGGCACAAATAAACTAAGACTACCCACTCGTTGACCTGAGATTAATTTATTCTAGATTTTTCTCTGGTAGATAAATATCAAGTAGTTTACTATTTTTTCAATGGGCATAGATAGGCCCACCACACATTCCAACCAATGTAACTCCTGTAAACCAGGATCAACAGCGGCGACCACTCACAACAATAGACAATGAAGTCCAGGGATGACTCTAATATGTCTTGGAACCCGCAATAAATTTAATCAAAGAAGTAGGAAAAATAAATATCCGACTGATTCAAGTAGAACCTACCTGTAATCTATCTCTCTATCTGTATCTACTTACTTGAATATCATGTCTATTAAATGTGAGAAAAACAAATCGTGACTACAAACCACTTTACGTTATAATAATAATGTATTTAGTAAAATTATATATTTTATTATTGGTATATATATTTTATTTGTATTGGTATTTATTTTGTTTTTTATGAATTGTTATTTTTTTTTTTTATTCAATTGATATTGTAAGTTAGTTCCTTATAATTTTATTTTCTATCGTTTTTTGTTTGTTTGTCTGTTTAAATGCTCCGTATTATTTTATTCGTTACTGACTGTATGTACACATTATGTCTGCCTCTCTTTTAATAATAGTCACTGTTGCGGGTCTGCTGGAAGAAATCTCTTAAAGAGATAAGGTCGCTCTTTGTACATGTCTTTTCTATTGTTTGGATCAATGTGACTGTGTGTACAATAAAGTGTTATAATATAATAATATAACTTATATCGCCATCTACTACCAATCATCGTCATAATCAAGGACATCCGGATTCTCGAGTCAAGGGTCTGGGAGGTGGTGCCTATCCCGGAAAAAGAATGCAGATTCAGGAATCGTATAAGTATTGTATAGTTTCTACTGCTCTATCCTTTTTCATGAAATTCGTTTAGGTGATTCTCCCCCACGATCACTACTTCTCATTGTCTCACTGGCTACACAGCAGTCACATTGTTGGGCAAATAGTAGCTCATAAATCAGAAAAACAATTACGTTGTTATAGAAATACATACATAGTGTCTGAAGACGAAAATATTTGGTCAGTGATAAAATACGGCCATGATTGTGACGACGCGTGGTTGCTCACTAAAATGTCTCATAAAAAGGCTTGGTTGACAAGGTGGACTTAGGACCTGGTGAAGGAGGCGGGAATTAGTTGGATGAGGGCAGCACAGGGCCGGTCATTGTGGCGATCCTTGGGGGAGGTCTATGATGATGATGATGATGAGACATATAAAAACTCATAACTTTTTCCCAAGAGGTAGGCAGACATTATGGATCTCCACTTTGAGTGGTCCTGGCATACCTCTTTTGCTTCCTCGAAATCTACACATCTTGTCAGACCTGCATTCTCGTAGATATTATTTTTAAAGACGTTTGAATCTAACAAATTGGATTGTTATAAACCTGATTCGTAGATTACATGTAGGTATTTTAATGAATTTCGCTATTCTCTCATAACTCGAGCAACATCCCAAGCAACACAGAGAAGTACTCGACCAGCCTCACACAATGCATTGTTTGTTCAACCTTTCTGTTTGTTGTGCCAGCACCACGGCACTGCACCGAAATAGAGAAATTCTAACATTTTCAAACGACAAACATTGCGAGCGGAATACAACAGGGTACATACGTACTAAATTTGCCACGTTAGTTTGGTTGTTTTCTATCTAAACTTTCAATTCAAATAGCAACGAAATTTTAAGGCTATTTTGAATTACGGAAACAGAGATTTGAATCACTTCCTCTCACTTAATCTTAGAACAGGTTTAGTAACCAAAACAAAATCACGTTCCAGTGTCTAAAACTTTTTGTGCAATTCAGTTTGATTTCTAAAATGTCTACAAACGAACCACCTATGACTTAATTTTATAAAAATTTGATTCACTACCACTATTTGTATCTTTATATTTGGGTGTGTGCTAATGATTGAATTCACGAAAGTAATTTAAAATTATATTAATTATAAATTAAAATGTTGTTATAATTAGTAGAGTTTACCCGCGAATTCGTCCGCACAAATTATACACCAGATTTTAAGTCAGATCATAAGCTATCAAACAAAAATCGGTTCAGTAGTTTTTGCGTCATGCTGTTACAAACATACAAACTAACAAACAGACAAAAGTTCTAAAAAGGTTGATTTGGAGTCCAGGATACCTAAAAACCATATTATAATCTTTTTCATGTAAATATATTCAATGTACAGACACACTTCTGTTAGTTTTATAATAGTTAAGATGATTTTTGTTAAGACATGATTTTCATGTTTTGAATGACCACAACTCAAAATAGCCGCCATCGCCACGAAGTTTAAGTGAAAAGATTAAAAAATAAAAACAAAAAGTAGTCAGCACTCGATAGCCAATTGCATTTAGTTGCAGTTCAGTGCGAGTCGCGTGCTCCGCGCCATTAGCCCGCCCTTCTGGGCTGTTTGCCAGAACACTGACACTATTACGTGTACAAGTTTGCTTTCGTGGTTTCTGGTCTGGTCTCGCTTGCCTTGGTTACAAATCTGAACGCAGATATTTGAGCTAAGGGGCCGCTCTATCAGTAAAAGATGTAAATGGGTAGAGTAAAGGTGTTGTCTGTTTTTCAGTAGCGGTCACCAATGAAATATTGTATAATTATAGTACAATGAAAAACAAACATATTTTGTAATTTACACGTATGGCCTAGCTCGTATCGGACCTGAAATATTTGACTCTAAAGGTTCATAAAAAGGACCTTTAAGAATCAACTCATTTTCAATCAATTAGTCGAAACACGTACCTTCCTACTTAGCAAAATATACCGTAAAGAAATTCAGAAGATACAAAAAAAGGCGGTCTTAGCGCTAAAAAGCTATATCTTCCATACAACTTTAGAAGTTATTTGTACCTTAATAGTACAGCTCCGATGCGGGATAGATCAATGAATGTGATGTTTTGTAATATATTTTGAAATTTCATCTAAAAACCTATGCAAGTTTTATTACTGGCCGCCGAACAAAAAAAAAGAAAACTTTACTTACACTCATTTGCCTTAAATAATCTACGAATAAGATAAGATAAATATTCTTTATTTGTGCACCAAAATACACAATAATGTAGGCTACAAATGTGCGTCTTGCAAGATAGGGTTCTATCCTATGTCTGAAATAGAGCAATATATTGTCAAACAAAGTTATTATCGTCATATGAACCATTTATTCAAGATTTGTGAATGTTCATTATACTCTTTGAATGTTGATGACTTACATAAATATACTTTTGATATCAACGACTCAATATTTCTATGTGCACAAAAGTTCTGAGTTCTTGCAGCTGTCATCAAGACTTAAAAGACAAAAAGAGAGATTTGAAAATAAAAAAGTGGATGGTATCATAATGTTCGCTACTTTCCTCAAAGTATAATTAACTCAGCAGTTTTTTCATTATTTTAAAAATCGTTATGACTTTTTATAATACTTACTAAGAATTTTTTTCAAAGCTGTAAGATCGAAGGGAATGCACGATAGAAATAGCGTCACGTAATGATAGCAAGCAACGGGCAGTCCGGAGTGGCGACACGTCGCCTTATCTAGAAACCTATTTATTTTGTCTAATGATTTTCTCTATTAGGGTTCCGTTGGTGACATTGCAAAATCCTAGATTCACTGTCAAATAATGATCTGGTCTTTTCCAATTTTATCGCTAAGAAACCAAACCTGGCTTTCTTTCCGACATGTTAAAAACTCATGCTACTCATGTTTCTGGTAAACATTTTAGTTTTCTTCTTAATACGTTATTTTCATAGATTATTTGTAGTATTTGAATAAGTAAACCATTGACCTTAAATACTATAGACTCCAAGTCTCGTACAAAATCTTAGCAAATTGTCCGAATCTGACACATAACTTACACAAATCAAGTATACATGCTGTTGGATGGTACGAATATGTTGTTTTTGATTCATAAACTTAGTCGTATTTGGTATGATTACTGTCAGCTAGTACAAAAACAAGCTGCTTAGCTCTTTTGTCAAATTGTAGTTGAACAGCCTTTTTCTCATTATCACCAAACGTAAAGGAATTACTATGTTATGCAAGTATAACACTTTATATCTAGGTAATATCGTGATGGAGCTAGAGCATAAAACTTAAAAGTTAAAAAAGCTCTCAAAAATGTACAGAGTGAAACTGATATCATTAGCATCCTTTTAAACTAAGAGTCTACACATCAAACTGAACAACCTTTACTATGGACACAGAATAGGTAATAGTATATAGTTCTACATACAGAACGGCCACTCCCCGCCCCTCACTGACTCCAGATACCCCACCTCACCTCAGACTTTCTGGGGACACTTGAGGGGAGCCGAGCAAGGGAATACAGTCAGGCACGCGACCCGTAGTATTTGACTAGATTAAATTGTGTCCTTTTAGTGCATAAAAAACGTTTTATACTACTACTATTTTTAATAACAGAACGAACAATAAAAAGTATCGAAATGTAAATGATGTTCATACGATGCGTGGTAAGTCAACCCTACACATATGTCAAGGACAATTTGTATCAAGTGCGCATGTGCGAACGCCATCATGTCAAACCCAAAACGTTGTTTGAAGTGCCATGCCAGACCTGTGCTATGGGAGCAAACCGATCGGAGCAAAACACTCTGCTGTTCCATACTAAACTACAATGCCTACTCGACTCAAATGTATGCAACATCCGATTTTTTTTGCTCCGATCGGTTTGGTCCCATAGTAAAAGTTGTTCAATTTGATGGGTAGACTCTTAGTTTAAAAGGATGCTAATGATATCAATTTCACACTGTATATCATATTTTATTTATAAATGTAATAAAATTGTAAACTTGGCGTGGTTGTAGGTACATTGAAGATATTTGAAAAAGCATCAATAAGCATAGCATATGCTCACGACTATATTCCCCGAGGGGGTAGTCAGAGATGTTCTGAAACCTCAGAACATCTACGTTTCACTAGTAGTACTGAAATCTGCTACTAATGGTACTATTATTGCTTTGCAGTGCATTGAGACCATTTTTAGAGTGTTTGATCACTTAAAACTACTGAACCTATTTGGATGCGGTTTTTACAGAAGCATAGAGCTTAGTTTGTTTAATATTTTATCGCAATCGGTTCATTCAGTCAACAGTTACGAGTATTTAAAGTCGGTGGTCTGCGCGTACAAAGTCGCGGGCGGGCGCCGCAAGTAACAAAGTAAAATACTGCATATCTGTACAGAACCTTATAATGTATGAAAATGCAAACTTTCTGCTCTGAGCAAAATGTGTATGACCTGAGCTAATAAATTAAGTTGTCAGTAGTTTTTCAAGACACATTCTTCATACAATGATAACGTCAGCAAAATTTCTTCAGGGCTTGTTGCTATTAAAATTAAATGTATTTTTATGAAAAATTCAATTTCTTAAACTGCATAAATATTTCAGTGCTCTTTAGTAACTCAAATACATTATGAACTGTCGTATGCCAGCTATTTCTGGTTTGAAGTGTAGGTAAAATTTATAGGGTGGAATAGGTCAACAAACTGAACAACTTTCACTAGAAGAACAAAGCAAAAAGAAGCCCGGAGTGCGATTTTTGAATCTCATTCGCTGAGCTCAGCAGTTGAAAATGACAAAATTACTATGAAGATATATTTTAAATTACGGTATGTTTGTATTTGTGTAACTTTATTTGTGTATGTTATGTACCTATAATGTTATTGTCATCTACACCGCCTACCAATCTTCTTTTACCTTTTCCTCTACCCTAAAGTTGTCTGGAAGAAATAGCTTTTTCGCGATAAGACCGCCTATTTTTGTACCGTCTGTATTTCATGTATACTATGTTTTTTGGTGTAAAATAAAGTATAATTGAATTGAATTGAATTGAAGATATGCATCTCTCTATTGCTGATTTGACTTTCAAAAATCGCACTCCTGGAATGTGATTTTTGAAAATCAAATCAGCAGTAGAAAGATGGATATCTCCATGGTAATTTTGTCATTTTCTACTGCTGATTTGAACGTGTGAGTTTCAACAATCGCACTACAAGTCCTTTAACAGTAGCAGAAACAACAGATTTTGTGTCATTCATTTTTTGGAGCCAGAGCAGAATCCTGAAGAGACTGATACTTGAAAGAGAGGCCTTTGCTATAACTGAACGCTTAATAAGATAGATGATAGTGGGATTTTTTTTTTTAATAAAAATCTGTATGGGGGGGGGGGGGGGGGTTTACACACACCAGTGACCGTAAACCGAATTAATGAATGAACTTAAGCAACCTGCCCATGGGCACCCAAAAGGGGTACGGACCTCGGCAATGCGCGTTGCTGTGGGACTACGCTGCAGATTGAGTAGTGGGGATCGGTGAGAAGGATTATGGTGGTATGTATCTATGAATAAAATAAATCGTTAAATCCTCCTTAACTACTCTATGATTTTAATTTACAGAATTGCGTTTAGCTGACAACATTAAACAGTTGACCGTTCGCGTCCATTGATTGGTGCAATTTCTCGGCGATTACGTTTCGATAGCCACCGGTGAGTTCCCAGTATAAAGTCGCATAAATAACACGTAAATAACCGACGTGCACTTTTTATTTATTATCTTTTAACTCTGAAGGAATTCAATTATGCGTTATTACGATATATATAAAATTATGGAAATTAACATTTATTTTTATTTTTTTCTTCTTGGCATAGAACTTACTGTTGTAATAGCGGAAAAACTTTTGAAGGCGGGAAGGTTTTTTGTAATTATTTTAATACGTTTTATTTATAATTACTACAGGCTTGTTTAAAAAAAAAACAAGACTTAAATAATTTGACTAGTAACCATAATAATATGATATTATAATTATGTAAACTTTTTGTGTTACTGATTTCCCGAAGGGGTACTCAGAGGTATTCTCATATTTCCCAAACTAGTCCAGTGTCTCAATCAACCAATCAAAACAGCTTACATCCATCCACTGTTGGGCATATGCCTCCTCTTTATTGCGAATTTGTCACCGGTCTGCTCATTAGGAAATGCTTTTACCTATTAGTAATATTATGTAGACTAAACAACGATGACTTGGTTAAAATGTTCGTATTCACCACCGCTGCGTTCATCGCTGACTGGGTAACCATTTCACTACAGCATGAGTAATTGTCTTATATACAACGTGTTAATGAATAAGCGCAAAACCTCATACACCCCAACTGATTTATAAAAAAATAATTAGATTAAAAAAATAATTTCATTATTTTAATAGTTAAAATTTAAAGTTAGTCGCATTTTAAGTTTTGAGGCAAAAATGATTTGTTATCATTGTGCTCGTGGATACATTTTTACAATCTTTTTATGGTAGTAAGTAGGGTGAGAGTGCCAGAGCGGTGGGTTGAGATAAAGTTCAGTAAATTTTAAATTTTACAAACAAATTATTTATTATTTAAAAAAAAAAACCTGTGTTGAAACCATGATAATTTGATTCTGCTCTCGATTCTAAACAAACTACCGTCTAGTTTTGCATTAATTAATTAACACGTTGTATAGCTCATGCATATTTAATATAATCATACCATGATCTTCCCCTTGCGGGATTCGGACTCACATCCCTCGGCGCACCAGGCAGGTTCACTACCAATTGACCTATCGGACCATCAGTATGAAAATAAAAAAATTAATTAACGACGACTTTCATGTTTATGTGTTTATTTGTTAACACGTTGTATAAACAAACATGTCAATACACCTTTAGATCACAAGACGTGAGATGCAGCAATAACTCAATTACGTCAAGGGGTAGGAGCCAGCAGGGGTAAAGGGTATGGGGAGGGATTATAAGAACTTCGTTAGTCTCGCGAAGGTGTCTAACTCAGGTCTGAGACGAAGATTATCGCTTTTGCCTTCAACGCCGCATTTTGTCATCAGTTTAGTGTACATATGATATGATAAGGTTGAACATTGCTGTTGTAGAGTTAAACGTACTATGTTGTATATACAGAATATTTCTTATATGCATATTATAAACTGGATGATTATTTAAATGATCAAAATGCTTGGGTCTGAGGTCACTAGCTTATAGTTTATTTACTTTACTGTATAGTATCAATTATTTTATTAAATAGACTATGTGTTATTGTATACATAACTTTAGCTTAAGAATTTATATTGTAATAGTTAAGTCGTGTGTATGTTGTAGAGTTTCTGGCCGCATCTTCTCTACAGCGACAACACGTTCCGACGCGGTGGTAGCTTTAAAAAAGATTTGACGTTTGATAAGTGTGCTGTAAGCTCCTATATTGAATAAATTATATTGACTTTGACTTTGACTTTGCTGACAGTTTTAAGGGAATGATCAAACCATCCAATTGAACAAGTGCCCAGAATCATACCTATGAGTCGTCAACACGTCTTTCATGGGTCACTGTATACGTTGTTATAATAAAATCCTCGAGAGCATTTTGAATCTTTCCGAAAACATGTTTAAAACTCAAATAAAAAAGTCACCTGTAAAAAAGTTATTATAAACTGGATGATTATTTAAATGATCAAAATGTTTGGGTTTGAGTGTCACTAACTTAATAGTACTGTATAGTATTAATTTGTATACAGAACCTTAGCTTACGAATTTAAATTGTAATATTCGTTATTATATCGTGTTATGTTGTAGAGTTTCTGGCTGCATCTTCTCTACAGCGACAACACGTTCCGACGCGGTGGTAGCTTTAAAAAAAGATTTGACGTTAAAAAGTGTGCTTCAAGCTCTGAATAAATTATGTTGACTTTGTCGTGAAAAAAATTACGGAAATGTGTTTAAAAATTCATATCTTCTGTGGTTCCCATAGTTGCCACTCCATTTTTACTTGTAGGTGTTTTACGAGTCGACTAAGGAATATGGCTTCTGTTGTGAATGTGCAAATGCTGGTCTGAATTTGTATACCTTTGCTAAAAGTGAACCAGGATTTCCAGTACAATACAACACCGTGACACTTATGTTTTCTTTAAGCATTATCTTTTCAACAATCGATTCAATAATCGAGAAAAGAAACCGAACAAAAATAGTAAAGTAAAGCACACGGTAAGAAAACCTCAACCAATTTTCATTAAAGTAGTGAAATAGCGAACATCGTACAGCGAGTGTAGGGTAAACGCACCAGTCGTCGCACAAAGGCGGCTGGTAAACACAAAAGGTATCGAGTGCGGGCGCAGCTCAAAGTTGTGGAGGATGCAATCACAACTTGTGCAGCGTTAGGTATCCAACTAATGTATAATCGCCTTAAAATTCCAGAGGTGCACGAAACTTTGGTCGTTTGATAGTTATTGAAGTCAGTTTATATTAGTAAATCGGATACGTTATTTGCGAAATATAACGAAATTCTCGTAGATTTTAGGTATGAATTTGGTTGGATCTTTGGCTGTAGTAGACGAGGAAGACCGAAGAAAAGATGGATAAATTTAATTGTGTGAAAATGAGATAGGTAAACAGGGTCCAACAGTATGTTGACGGTATCTTAAGAGGATGATCAGACAATCAAAGTGAACCACTTTCTCTAAAGGACCGATGTCGAAATCGCGAAAAAAGTGACCATGAGTTTTCACTGTACTTTATACAGTAGTTACGTCGCCAATTTTGTATGGCAGAAATTAGTTCTCAACGTAACTATAACAATAGCAGATGGGTCGAGTAATAAATTGAGTACGTCGGAAAAAGCTCAAAATCCCGTTTCATAGATGGCGCTGACTCCTTGCCCGCGAGTAGCTAAAAAAGTCAACAAAAAAAGTTTTTGTTATTTACAAAAATTTCATTTTCTCCATAAATATAACTTAAAATTTTTAAATAAATTTCTTAAAAAACATAAACAATTGTATGGCTATCTTCCCGATGAGACAGATTTTTATATACTTATCTAGTATTACTACAGTATAGAGCTATCGATTTCAAGAATTATATTTGCTAAATTTAAACACCATTTTTCGGATACCCATTTTTCCCTTAGGAGAAAACGTCCCTCGAGTAGTAGTTTCTAAACCAGGACAACAGGATTGGCATGCAGGTAGGTATTAACCATCACACAAACCGGGTCTTTAAATTAATTTAGTTTAGTATTTAATAGATAAAAACCGGAAATAGGCAAACTTGTAGCGGGAAACTCATTTCATAGATTTCAAAGTTAAATTGAAAATGTACGCATAGCTTCAACTTGTACAAAACTACTCTGCTTCAAGTTGAAATTGCTAGCGCGATATACGCGCGGCAATGCCTTTCATCCCGCTTACATATCCACTGTTGGGATTACTAAATCTTTTATACAAGGGGTTGGCAACACCAACATAAAATGTAGTAATTAAAAAAGTTGAATTTCCGTTTCCGCCATCCATATTGGTACGGTGCTTGTGCGTGTAACTAACTCTGATGTAAAAATCACTAAAATAAACCTCCAGTGCTGCAAACAAGACTTTCCTTTACATCGAACCACTCCAGCCACCAGAAAAACTACAGTCCACTAAAACCTCTCCAGCGGAGCCGAATAAATCACCGGTAGGCCACGTTCCCTACACGAGGTACTTCTTAATATGTTGATGTTTTTTTACGGGGTTGATCAAACTGAACAACTTTCTCTATGGGACCAACATCAAAATTGCGAATAATCTGTTGTTCCAGACATTAGTGTCGAGTAGCCGTTGACGTTTTCTTTGGAAGAGATTTTTCGTTTTACTTTGATGTTGGTCCCATAAAGACAGATGATCAGTTTGATGGTCTGATCATATTTAAAAAAAAACCGCCAGCATAATATTAAGAAGAGCCCTATTACAGGGTGTAAAAAGACATCTCCCGTAAACACAAAGGGGTGAAAGTATCAATAGGAAAAACTTTTACTATCGGACCAACTATGAAAACTAAAAAAACAGCTATTTCACACTAAAATTAAACTGCACAAATTGTATGGAACAGCAATTTTTTTTGAGTTCTCGTAGTTAGTCCCATAGTAAAAGTTGTTCATATTGATGGATACTTTCACCTCTTTAACTATGGAGCCACCCTCAGGAAACGCGAAAAAATCAGCTGCTCCATACAAAACAGCTGTACCTACTCGACTCAAATGCATGGAGCAGCGGATTTTTTTTCGCGTTTCCTGAGCGTGGCTCCAAGTTGTTTAGTTTGATGGTCTGAATTCACCATTTCAGTATTTGCTAGGCTGTCACTTGAATCATTCCCTTTACGTCGATCGTCTCCGTCTCCCAAAAGTGAGTCTCGTTACATCGCGTCATATTTACGGTAATTTGCACCCTGCGTATTTGTTTGAGTAAGAATAACTTTTATTTTAATTTATGAACATGTAGAGTACCTACTATTCTTACAATAAACTCAAATAAGCGTATTCCATTAAAAGAGGAATTAAACCCTATTGCCTTAATTCCACAGAGATTGAATAGTTTATTTGAAATCGCAGAGTACAGACCTTCTAAAGGATATCTCCCCACATCCTGTTCAAAGATGTCTAGAATAATTAACTAAGATTAGAGGTAACAAATACAAAGTTTCACTTATAAGGGATTAGGGTTACTTGTTCCGGTCCGAAACCCCTGGGATATGTTATTGTATCGGCCTGGCTTTTGGTATTTCGTTTAAATACATGTATGATGTTGGATGCTTATAGTTGACTTCGACTACAACGGCACCAACTGTTAGTTACAAAAGTAGTCAGGTACGCAGGACATAAGGCGTTGATTTGTATCTTTGCAATACTTTTTACGGAGGTCGTGGGTTCGATTCCCACGGGGGACACCTAGTAATATGTCACTTTGTGCATTTTCCCAGTTGGTTAGGACATAACAGGCTGAATCACCTGATTGTTTGAAAAAGAAAGATGATTCCGTGCTTCGGATGGCACGTTAAGCCGTCGTTCCTGGCTACTATCTCTGGTGGTAGTACCTAGTCGTTACATAAAAATCACGACAGAGGCCGTCAGGCAGTCTGAAAAAAATCTGACCCCAGAGCTTGCTGCCCACACGATAAGAAGAATACTTTAGAGGGTGGATTAGACCATCAAACTGAACAACTTTCACTAGATGCTAATTTCGAAATCGTTTTGCAAAGTTTGCGTTGATTTGTACAACGCCTTGTATTTTGGTAAGTGTATGCTCGTCCTTATAATAAGAAGAAGAAGATTGTAAACAAGCAGTAGCTTTATAATTGAAATCGATTGTGAGATATCAATCAAAACTTCAACCAATTCACATACAATCAAAACAACACAGAAAGTATAATCAAATTAAAGAATCCCATCTATAACAAGGTGAAACCCTTTTACGGGGCGCGGTGCCTTCCGTCTGCTTCTCATTTTAATGTTTCAACCACTCATGGCATATTAAAGATTACTATCACCGGGAAAGTGAACTATTAGCTTCGCTTCGTTTTCATTAAACCCTTTCCCTAACGATATCACATAGATATAATAAAACTTCATGTACCTATATGATATACCATACCTGAAATTGTGATCTATCATTCAGGGTCCTTCTTAATATGCTGACACTTTTTTACGGAGATGATCAGACCGTTAAACTGAACAACTTTCTCTATGGGACCAACATCAAAATCGCGAAAAAAAAAATCTGCTGTTCTATACAAAACTGGAAACCTACATGAGCCAAATATAAAAAAAGTATGGGAGAGCTGATTTTTTTTCGCGATTTCGATGTTGGTCCCATAGTGAAAGTTGTTTAGTTTGATGGTCTGATTAACCCCTTAAAAAGTGTCTGCATATTAAGAAGGACCCTGTATACAGTAGGTATATGATCACCTTATCAAAATTAAAGAAGATATGATGACGTGACTTGATAGGTACTGGAAAACAGGGAAAATCAACGTCAAACTACATCGACAGATGTATTGACAGTGACAAAAAGTAGAATAGCGTTTTTACTCTTTGTTATACTATGTTTCTAACACGTGAGTGGATATTTCAGGCGCACGCGGCGAAGGAGCCGAAGGAGCCGAAGGAGGCGAAAGAACCGAATTTTAGAATTATTTGTATGAAATTCTATGACTCCTCGCACACTTATCCGCGGCGAATCGGACGAATCGTCAGAAGAATTAAAAGTAAATTCGTTTCGTTCGCCTCCTTCGACTCCTTCGCCGCGGATAGATATGCGTCCACCTTTATACTAGGGTTTTACACAAAGCACATCAACGACACTCTCAAAGTCAACAGCCACAATCAGTCGCTGTGGTCGAACACGGCCATGAAGCATCATCATCATCAGTGTTTTGCAAAATAACTCATAATTTCAAGCACCCAACGGCATCAATGAAATATTACATCTCAGAAACTTATTGTTATCAACATTCACTCTTTATAGTGATGGTTAATATAATATGCTTGGACCATCTAACAGAAACTTATTATTAATGTCAGACATTAAAAATCTATCGGCGACGGGCTCACTTCCCGTCACACTGGATAGTTTCGGTACTACTAGTGAAACGTGAATGTTTTGAAGTTTCAGAATATCTCTGACCACTCCCTCGGGGAATATAGTCCTGAGCATATGCGTGCATGCATGTATGCATTGAAAATCTTTACATTCTAATTAAATTGTACACTAGGCGTGACAAATGTACATCACGTTGAAGATATTTGCAAAAATATTAATTGGAGGAGTTTAGGATACGATACGTAAAGGAATGCATTGAGGCCATTTTTAGAATTCTTGTCTGTTTTTCTGTTTGTAATATTATAACAGTTTCCAGTACGGATTACAAACAGCAAGCTTTTCAAAACCTTATTCTTACAGCATTATTCCCATGTGTATTTGAACCTCTGAAAAAGAAGTCAAACGAATTCTTTAGTTTTATAAAGTGCAAGGTATATCGTCCAGCAAGTTCTTGCCCCGTTCCTCATATCGCTATGCAATCGAATTATCGTGCTGCCACCATCCAAGCAGTAAATTAAGAATTAACACGGAAGCTGATTATTTTAAAACATGCATCGGGATACCCTTTCTAACGAGATTTCCTAGCCGGGCTAGGGGACATGGATTACGAATTTGAAAATGAAGCAGAACATCATCAAAACTAAGCAGTACAATTTTGTTTTATAATTTTACCTTGGTTAATTGAACAATTTAATTCATTTTATTTATGTATGCATGCATGCATGCACATACATTTCACTCAAGACGATAATCCCATGCGGAGTGGGGAGTGCTCAGAAGGTTTGCAAGCACTACCGATGTAACGTGTTATTGTGTAACGTAAATAGTCTTTTTTACAATTTCGTTGTTTTTCTATAATTTTGGTGCGCAAATAATAAATACAACTAATGTTTTGTCGAGCTACTGAAACCTTCTTATACAGGGTGTAAGGAAATAATTAACCTTTAAACCACATACTCCACACATCAAACTGAACAACTTTTACTATACAAACCGATCAGAACAACAACAAAATCTGCCAAGATACAAAATCAATTGATCATTTGTGCGTTTACATACAATTTTATACTTTACTAGAGTTCCCCCGACCCGCGACTTCGTCGGCACAAATTATATACCAGATTTTAAGTCAGATCCATAAGCTATCACACAAAAAAGTTTTAACACAATCGGTTCAGTACTTTTCGCGTGATACTCGCACAAACAAACACACAGACAAACAAAAATGCTAAAAAAGGTTGATTTGGAGTCAGGGACACCTAAAAACCAAATAGTCATCTTTTTTTTGTAAATATCTTCAATGTACAGACACACTTCTATTTACAGATTTATAATAGTCAACATAACTATACGAGACTGCCTATAATTGTAGAACAATATCTTCAAATTAGTCTCATTTGGGGTTTACAAGAAACTATTTTCGCTGTTGTCTCGTGGACCCACTAATTTGCCCCACAGGTGGGTCCACGAGGGAGACTTATTTCTCGTAGACCCACTGACTGATGCGGGTACAATTCACATTTTTTTCTTTTTTTTTTCTTTGGAAGACCAACAGCTGTTAACACGATACAAATATGGATGGCTAACAGAAAGCCAATTATAGGTCTCCGCTGATAGAAACAGAATTTACTAAATACAAAGCAGATCTTAGACTAAAGATACAAAGTGAGTAACAAAAAGATAACGAACGTAATCGAGTTACAACAATCGACCGAATAAGAAACAGTCTTCCTCGCAATAAAATAGGTTACAAAGCAATATCATTAAACTAACATTAACACAAAATAAATAAAAACATAAATAAAGCCTTATCACTTGCTAAAAAAATACATAGGGCATTGAATCACTTTAAATGTGAATTGTACCCGCATCATCCAGTGCGCCTACGAGAAAACAGCGATTATTTTGTTTCTAAATGTCAACTATTAGAAAATTCAGCGTCGCTGTCTCTATATTTCGTTGCTCGGTATCAAGTCATTATTTTCTGTATATGCCTGTGATCTACAAACATCTACAAAATGTTTTGATGCTGGTCTCGTAATAGGTTTTTAATTAATCTGGGTCCCTTCATAATAATTTAGTTGTAGTATGAAAGAGATTAATATTCTAACATAATCTCATTATCTCTATTTTGTGTTTTTACTTTTCATTTGGTTTCAGAATAGGTTGTACATCTCAAAATACGATTATTTTAAGTTGGTTACGAAAATTTAGGTAATAATGCATATGAATTGATAATAATATTATTATCTATTCATATGGTATGCTCGAATTGTCTTACAAAATACAATCTTCAAAAATAACGTTTATTTTTGTTTTGAGTCGTATTTTAAATGTTGAGTATAGCAATTTAGTTAATGTTCAAATTCTATGTTTTAGGGTGTTATTATCTCCGAAGTGTAAACACCACCACCACCTGGTTCACTATGTAAACTTTCTCTCTTTCACCCATCTGCTGGAAGAAATCTCTTCAGAGATAATCTTCCTACTTGTCTACTATTTATAATGCTATATATTATAATGTACGCACAAAAATAAAGATGAACACTTTATTTCCGTGTGTACACACGGCGACGGTACCCATAGTTAAACTCTATGTTCAAGGACATAGAGTTCAACTGTGAGTAGGTTGATCTGTGTTAAAAAAAATTGTCAAACGTGTTAAATATTAATGATTTCGTTCTTTTTAACAGTTTCTATCATTGATATCTTATATACAACAGCGGCTGTAGTATGGCAGTATGATATAGCGTTACCACGCCTTCGCTCTATTTACTCTGGCGCGCGAACCAACGAGATAAAAGGCGTGAAAAATCCTTATCACGCACTTTATGCGGCCTCTGGTCTCTATACACCACCGTATTTATACGAAAGCGTGAACATTAAACACACTGATGATTCTTATGGAAAGGATTAATGATAATGATTAAATGATTAAATATATTTTCTTAATGATCATCATTGGCCCGGGGGTAGGCATTAGCTCTCTAATTCATTGCTCGCTGAATAACTATGTTTACAAATGTTAAAATGTTAAGGCAAAGTTATATGCTTTTGTCAGTGCAATATATAGAGTCCTACTTAATATGCTGACACTTTTTAAGGCGATGATCAGACCATCAAACTGAACCCTCCTCTATGGGACCAAAATCATAATCGCGAAAAAAAAATCTGCTGTCCCATACATTTGGCTCAAGTAGGGTTGCAGTTTTGTATGGAACAGCAGATTTTTGTTTTAGACATTTCGTTGCTGATCTGATGATCCCTTTAAAAAGTGTCAGCATATTAAGAAGAATCCTATAAGATCGTAGTATTATAAAAATTGACATGTCAAAATAAACCGAAAGAATAATTTACATGGACGTAATTACAATATATGCCATAGTTCATATCTACTATAATTAATAGAATCACTTATATATGTAAAATGTAGATATGAAGTCCTACATATTTTGTGAATCATAATCTACTATCATAAATTCATTACGCTTCAAAGGTGTATGAAAATTTAATGATATGAAAATATTAATTATTAAAATCGATACATCCATAATATGCTGTTTATCTAGAATACAACAAAATTTTAATTTAATAAAATTTTAAAAGTTTTTCCATGATAATAATAACCATGAGGGAAAAATGGGGTCGACCTAAAAATTGGAATTAGCTCTTTAGCTCAAAGTCGCAATGATTTACAAATAATTATATTAACTATAACTATAATACTACAACACATTGAAGTAATAAGATTAATAATAATATTTTCCTAATATAACAAATGCACCCGACGACGACCTTTTTTTATCTTTAAGATCTTATTTCTATATAGGGTCCAACTTAATATGCTGACAATTTTTGAAAGGGGATGATCAGACCGTCAAACTGAACAACTTTAGCAGGTTTGCAGTTTTGTATGGAAGAGCTGTATTTTTTTCGCGATTTCGATGTTGGTGCCATAGCGAAAGTTGTTCAGTTTGATAATCTGATCATCCCCTTAAAAAAGTGTCAGCATATTAAGAAGGACCCTGTATACTATTTTGTTGTTTTATTGTTATGTAATTGTCTTAGTTTGTAATAATATGGTAATAAATTTGAGAAGTCAATATAACTTCACTTTAACACAATATCACTTCAAAAGATCAAGACCGAGACAAACAAACACGAAAAAGACTAAAAATTGTTTTCACATAAACGGGCTAAGTAGTTTTTGATATCGGACAGCCGATGGCGAATTACGGTGGAAGATCGCAGCAAAAAAATAAATTCGGATAAATGTGTGCAATCATTATTATAACGACGATGTGAGTTTTATACAAACCAATAACTAGGAGCAAAATTTAGATATTGTTATAGGTGAAATAAATTGTACGAAATGTGAGTTAATACAGGGTCTTTCTTAATAATAATTCTTATGGTTTTTAAGGGGATGATCGTGCAGACTATCAAACTAAACAACTTCTCTAAGTAACCAACTTCGAAATCGCAAAAAAATCTGTGGTTCCAATTATATTTGGGTCGAGTAGATTTGCTGTGTTTGATTTGATGGGTTGCATTATACAGGGTCCAACTTAATATGCTGACACTTTTTTAAGGGGATGATCAGACCATCAAACTGAACAACTTTCACGAACATTGAAATCGCGAAAAAAAATCAGCTGACCCATACATTTGGCTAAAAAGTAGGTTTGCAGTTTTGTAAGGAGCAGTTGATTGTTTTTTCGCGATTTCGATGTTGGTCCCATGGAGAAAGTTGTTCAGTTTGATGGTCTGATCATCCTTTAAAAAAGTGTCAGCATAATAAGAAGGACCCTGTATTGAACAGATGATTTTTATTTTGTTGCTTTTTCGGTGCTATTCCCCTATAGAAAGTTGTGTTCAGTTCGATGGTCCAATCATCCCCTTAAAAACCGTATGCAGGGCCCTATACCTATATTAAATTGATAATGACATCTCATTACGTATTGACGTAAACATGTCATTAAAATAGTAAAGTTGTTTTATCATTAAAATGAACAGCTTTTAGAGAAGTGTCTAAAAAGGCATTCGTTTGACACAACCTTTACTTATTAACGATTAACGACACATGTCTTCAATTTTAAATACATTATAATAAAATATGTATTCATAATGGTAATGATAAGTAACCTTGAAGCTTAAATAATGAGGATAAAGAGTTTTATGGTGGGATGTTGAAAGAAAGTATCTTTTCTAAACATACATATTTATATCTTTTAATTGGTTGTAGTTGCCATGTGCACACGACTTGAGGCTTTTGAGATGTCAATACACATAACAAGATGTTGAAGATATCATGGACAGAATAGGGTATTTGACAGTATGTAAAATAAAGGATCTATTGATGGTATCCGTATTGAATATGAATTTTGGAAAACAACTATTTAGTCAGTTAAGAAAAATACTGGATATTTTAAGAGAAAATCGACAAAGAAAATAATTGTTATGTCTACTCTAGTCACGTGATCGTAAACGACTGTGATTGGCCGAATGTTTGATGACGTCAACTGCTTGTAAACAGTTGCGTGTAGAGTGTGAGGGTCATACAAAGTTTACGTCATCGTGACGTCACCTGCTTGTACCAATGTATATTGTCAGGAAAAGCATTTTCGCGGGATATTTGAATAATAATTTTTATTTTCGATTTTTCATTCATGCGTAATGGAACGTAAAATAAACATTTTCTAAAGAGTCCTTAGACATCAGTGATTAACGTAGAACAGTTTTTAAAAACCTGTCAAATACCCTATTAGCAACAATATGGTACTGCAGAAGACGAATAAGACAGAAGAAATCCTAAAAACCATAAAAACTCGGAAACTACAGTACCTCGGTTACATTTTATGAAGTGAAAATTACTAACTTCTCCAGATTATTTTTGCAGGGCAACATATTTGGTAGACGAATGCCTGGTATATAATGGACTTCCTGGCTTACGGATCTGATAAGGGCTGCAGTCTCCAGAGTCCAAACAGCCCTAATGATAACC
This sequence comes from Agonopterix alstromeriana, assembly GCA_963924505.1. NCBI lineage: Eukaryota > Metazoa > Arthropoda > Insecta > Lepidoptera > Depressariidae > Agonopterix > Agonopterix alstromeriana. The sequence goes on from OZ004670.1 coordinate 11,222,554, forward strand.
AATATCCGTTAGGAGATAACACCATAAGAAGAAGAAAAAAAATGATTTCTTTCAATATTATAAAACCTTATGTAATGTGTAAAACATAAATCATAAACACCATCAACTTTTTTTCCTTAATAACTCATTTTCCATGGACTAAACCGAAGAAAAGCTTAAAGAAAAATCCTCCGACGAATAATTGTGTCGGTGAAATGGTGTCGTGACAAACATCCATGCCTCACTATACCTCCAGTAAATCAACGCCGAATGAAATCCTATTACTACCACAAAAAACCATTTAGCCATACAATACGTCCGTGTTCGAACGCTTTCCTATTCTTTCACCTTAACTTGGTATATCTAGTTGTTTTGTAGTAAATGCTTACATTTCTTCTTGCTTCAGATTATGCACTAATATCTTGCTGATCGAATTTTTCGCATTAGAATATCGATGACAATTCGAAAGCTCAGTAGGTATAAGAAAGAATAAATACATAACGAAAGAAAACTCACACTGCTTTCCTATCATTGAATAAAGACCTATTTTCTTTAGAATCTTCATTATTCAGTGTTAGTTTTTAGGGTTCCGTAGTCAACAAGGAACCCTTATAGTTTTGCCATGTCCGTCCATCTGTCCGTCTGTCAGCTTAGCTCAGAGACGCTTAGTACTAGAAAGCTGTAATTTGACATGGGTATACATATTTATCACGCCGACAAAGTGGTAAAATAAAATCTTGAAAAATATTGTTTTTAGGGTACCTACACGATAAGTGGGGATGCCATTTTTTTTCTCGCCAATCCCATGGTGTTTGGTATTGTTGGAAAGGTCTTTTAAAAATATTGGGAAATCCTGTTTTTGATTTAGGGATCCGTTAGTGAAATAAAGTGCTTTAAAGTGAACATTTTTGATAGAGTCAAGTGTCCCCCAAATTGCTAACCGGCTACCGACGCTTGCTAGAAAACCCTTACTTGACCTAAAGAACATTTTTAATGTTAACATCGAAACACCGTTACGACTACAGCAAAAAACCACAGTTTCCGACATCTGCAGTGGCGTATTCGTAAAAAACTCGAATATGTAATAAAATTATTGAATTTCGCAATTTCATATTGGCGCCCGCTCGCTCACTGCTGCCCATAATTACCAATGCGGGTCCAATTCATCATTCTTTATTACAAGCACAAAATTCCATGTAAATTTCATACCCGGCCGACCGATGAGCAACACGAATGAGTTTCGATGTATCGCTGTGATCTCCATTTTTTGCTTTTGTCTCTATCCTTTTTCTCCTTTTACAAAGTCTTATTAATGATTGTAATTTTAATGTATTCGGAAGTCAATCAGGAGACAATTCTGGATGCCTTTAATAATATAAATCATTATCAATATGTAATTAATTTTGTTGAATTTTCTTACATTAAAGAATAATTTGTGTTGAGAGAATTAATAGGTGAGCATAAAATAAATTTAAGTTATTAGTTTTGATTCCTCGGTGAATTTTTTAATTCGTAACATAAAAGTCCGAGGCCTATTAGGGCAGTTTTTAAATAAACTCCAGACATCTCTGAAGTAACCGCACTGACTTGCCCTGTAGTATTCAGCAGTATTGTCCTAAAGGCTATAACGTAACTTACAGAATTTAGTTGAAGAGGAACAATCAATATACTTTTATCTTCTTCTTATCGTGTGGGTAGCAAGCCCTGCGCGTAGCATGCTACACGTGATACGGCTGTATCACGTCTTTTATCTTATTTATTCGCGCGCAAATAGAAAGAGAGCGAAGTTGCTACCTATGCTGGTGTCAGAGTTTTTTCAGACCGCCTTACGGCCTCTGACGTGATTTTTATGTAACGACTACTACCACCAGAGATAATAAGCCGGGACCAACGGCTTAACGAGCCAGCTAGCTACCTATTAACCATCTATTAACGAATTACATTTCCGGCATGATTATTACCTACCTATTATTATGGTTTTGGTTGGAAAGTGCAAATAAAATACATAGGTCGAGATTCAGAGACGCATTTTAGTTCGGACTCCTGTAGGATGTCAGTCAAAACCAGGAAGCTGATGGTCAAAACCCTTAGGTACATATTCGTGTGAACATCAATCTAGATGACGGCGGGGTCAAACCTTCAATACAGTGTTTGAACAATTGTACCTATTTCGCCAAGAATGTACTATCAAAACGGCCCTACTATAAACTCACGCTTAAAAATCGTATCTGGATCTCAATAGCGAATATTCTATAAAGGCTATAAACTCATCCAAAAAACGGGGAAAAACGCACAAAGTCACATATCACAAGTGGGAAATCGAATCGAACCCACGTCCTCCGTGTGAAGAGACCAATGCTCTTAATCATTAGACCACGGAGGCAGTTGAGACGCACACATATAGAATTATTATCGTGCCGCATGCCCTATAAGCACTCCTACTGGCATCCGATTTAATCATTACCTACACATAATTAATTTTAGGAGTGACTCAACGAGAAAAAAAACACCATTCAGTGCAATATTAACGGTAATGGCTATAGTTATATATTTATCCATAAACATTATGATATGTTATTTTTCATTAAACGGAATGATTTTTTGTCATCTTGCATTTATATTCCTTTAATTCCTCAAACAGGGTTGCCTCAAGCTTGCTTTAGCCAAAACAAAACCCACAACAATATCTTCAAAACATCCAACCGCCTATATCTTCTTCACTAAACAAAAGTGACTTTCAAAATCATTGTCTCAACCCAAACAAGGGAACCCCGCGCAACTGAAAATGTCATTAATGCCTGAGTGAGATTCGGGGTCTAATCTCGTAACTGCAAAGCTTATTACATTTATACAGAGCAGAGTAATCTTGGAATAAAGTTTTGAATGGAAACTGTCGAATCATTGAGGATTGCGAACCCTTGCCTTGGCTTGTCTCTGAAAGAACTCGGCCTAGTGTTCTAAGTTGAATGCCACGGTACGTTTGTACTGTTACAGACAGCCAGTTTAATTTAGAAAGCTTATTATAAACTGGATGATAATTTTAAATGACCAAATGGGTCTGAGTGTCATTAGCTTCGATACTGTATATTATAATGTAAGGAAACGTAATGAAACCCGAAGTTAGCCATCTTCGAATCTATTTTATTTCATACCGTCCCTTTCACACCTGTCATCCTTTACTTTTTAATCCATTCACTACGTTCCGAATCATGCATCTGCTCTTACCTAGTAAGCACTCTCTTTTACGTCTACGGTACAATTTACCTACCTTAAATAATAATAATAATATTAATGGTTTATTGAATATGACAATACAGATGTATAACTATTTTTGTATACATAACCTTAACTTAAGGTATATTGAAAGAAGTGTAGAGTTTCTGACCGCATCTTGTCTACAGCGACAATTTGTTGCGACCGAGACTTGGTGGTAGCGAAAAATAAAGCGAGCTTAAAGTTCTGAAATTTAAAAAAATAATTCTGCATTACGTTTTTAACTTATTATCCTCGTGTTGTTTTGGTGTGCATGTGATTTGTTCAACGTTTTTTTTTTACTGAAATTAAAAAATGAGACAAGAATAAGTGTCGTTATTAAAACCTGCCAAAAGATAAAGTTTAAATTTTGCTATCTTACTGCCAGTTGCACATAGGTTAATTAAAGTTAATCCTCCATTAAATATCTTGGTGTCACTTTTTGTCGTGTTGGCGTAGTAAAAGCTAGCAAAAGATTTAATGGAGGATTATTTTTAATGAACGTACGTGCAACTGACCGTAAGTGTTTTATGTTCGCAGTATAACTTTAACGTTTACGGGTTGTTTCAATGTCTTTAAGAATTCGGTTCAACGATGACTCGACATTTCGACTCGAATCTCGCGTTTGTGTTTTCCATTAATCTTATTTAAATTAATTAGCATAAACTTGATATTTTACACAAACACATGCCTATTATACCGATGCTTACAGCTGCTGACAGACAGACAACACACAGCGTAAACCGCTGAAGATATTTGGAAGATATTTAGGGGTGCTAAGAAAGGATTTTTTATACTGGAATTTCACGCGAACGAAGTCGCGGGTAAAAGCTATATAATATAATAACTGTAAAACTACAATCACCCATGATCATTTAGGCTACACGTTGATGTTCGCGGCTACACATCTATTTTGAAAAGGTTTTCAAAATTTGCATCCATTGACATGACCTTACAGCATCCTGACATTGTATATAAAAAAAACTGCCAATTGCGAGTCGGGCTACTCGCACACCGAGGGTTCCGTACCACACCACCACAAAACATATTTATAACTTGGAAAAAAGTTTTGTTTTCCCGGGACCTTTACCGCAAAGACCAACTCACACTTGGCCAATTTTAATTATTTGTTGTTATACTTTAGAGTTTGTTCTATAATCACACCAAGTTTTACGCTTGTATGTATTATCCTTTTTACGATAGAGCGAGAAGAAAAAACATTGTAAAAAACTAGTTTCTTGTATGAGGACCCCCCTTAATTTTAACTGTTTTATATTTTTACGCACATTCTATGAAAATTCACCTGTCTAGCTATTACGGTTCAACAGATACAGCCCTAAATAGGTAGGACGGACGGTCGAACGGACAGCGTAGGCTTATGAATAAGGTTCCGTTTTCACCCTTTGGGCACGGTACCCTAAAAACGTCAGGATGCGTGCTCCATTTTCCCGTAAAAACCGTCAACGGAGCCGGTCGGTCGAACCGCACAGTCATTGCATCGCAATAACCAATTGTGAGCGTATTACGTGTCCTATCACAAAGCCCCGAGCTCTTTCCTCATAACGATAGATTTACTAGAATAGACATTGTAATTTTAATAGTTCCCCTAACCAGTTGTCCTAGTCAATCAGAGAAATTACACGCAAACTGTTCCGCTGGGCACAATTTCGGTACTACTGGTGAAACGTGGATGTTCTGAGGTTACTGAATATCTCTGACTACCCCCTCGGGAAATATAGTCGTGAGCATATGCTATGCTATGCAAATCAAGGTAAGAGAAGTAGAAATTGACCAATAGTTCTATGTCATTTTCGTTTCTATTATTATCAAATTCTTACTAACGAATATTATTAAATTATACAGGGCCCAACTTAACATCCTGACCGTTTTTGAGGGGATGATCAGATCATCAAAGAAAATAACTTTCTGTATGTGACCAACATCGAAATAGCGAAAAAAAACAGCTGCGTGTTCCTTACATTTGGGTCGAGTTGGGTCGCAGTTTTATTCGGAACAACTGATATTTTTTTCGCAATTTCATCGTTTTCCCCGTGGAGAAAGTTGGTCAGTTTGATGGTCTGGAAGGATATATTTGTATTTGAACTATAGAGCCCAACATACGAGTAGGTCGGTATTACAAGCTACAATCACCAATCTATACAACGTGTTAATGAATAAGCGCAAAACCTCATACACCCCAACTGATTTACAACAAAATAAGTAGATTGTAACAATAATTTCATTATTTTGATGGTTAAATTTAAAGTTATTCGCATTTTAAGTTTTGAGGCAAAAATGATTTGTTGTCATTTCCGCAATGAATAAAAGCGCTAATGTGCTCATGGATACATTTTAAGAATCTTGTTTTGGTAGTAAGTAGGGTGAGTGTGCCTGTGTGGTGGGTTGAGATCGAGTTCAGTAAATTTTAAATTTTACAAACAAATTATTTAATATTTTGAAAAAAATTACCTATGTTGAAACCATGATAATTCGATTTTGCTCTCGATTCTAAACAAACTACTTTCTAGTTTTGCGTTAATTCATTAACACGTTATATAATATATTTACAGTCAAACTGTATAGCCAGAACATACTTATCTGAAGAATCAATTTATTAGCACTTCCAGGTATTTTAATATCAACGTAAGGATTTTTTATTACTTTGACTGTGATGCGACAAAGTCGTTTTTGCGCAAACATATCGGCGACAATGGAAAACGGTCCTTTTGTATTTTTCGGTTTGATTGATGATTTTAATTTCCTATTTGGTTCACTGATTCTGCTATGGATAAAATGCGTAGAAGATGACAAGTGTGCCTACGATGTTTTACTACAAATAAATTTGAATTACATAACATAACATAAATATTCTTTATTTGCACACCAAGAAATTGAATTACATAACATAAATTATTCTTTATTTGCTCACCAAGAAAAGAATAGACAAATACTATAAATGTATAACAAGAACAAGAATGAGAAGGGTACAAAGGGCAGTCTTATCACTAAAAGCTAATTACTTTCAACGGTGTCACCAGTGGAGAGTGAAAACCATGTTTTTTGTATTGAATGTACTTACTCCAAAGTTTTTGGAGTAAGCAACGGAAAATATTGCTTTGCTGAACAATCAAATTTGATAGGTAATAATTTTCGCGTCTGATCAATTTAAGAAACTTATAAAATCTAACAACAAGGTTTAATTGCTTGTCTCACTGCTATAAATTATCTAGTTAAATAGTTAATCTACGAAGAAGAAAATCACGTTAGTACTTACTCTATAACCCAACAAAAACCCAACAAAACCTAAAGCTAGTAAACTAACAAAGGCCTACATGAACAAAAACCTATAATACCACGGAGTACAGCAAAAAACTTAGCAATAATTCCCTGGAATATAGAATGCGGTACGCGGATGTGACAGCGATTTAAATATGGCGCCGGCGTCATCCCGCCATCGCCGCGGCCATCCATTTATCACCCTCGTAAGCCTCCGTCGATATTATGATCAATGCCATTCGCCTGCCCAGGGCCTCCATCACGTATGGAAATGGAGATGGTCTATCGATTCCTATCTAATATTGCAAAACGTGGTCCTAGAGATATGTGTAATAATTATGATTGTCCACTCAGATACTTCTTGTAGGTATCTCTGACTCGGTTCTCATTTTTTGATATAGAACTGAGCGTTGTTTCCTTCTGAGTGTACACACGGCGACACGTCAATAGAAGAGAATAGAGTAGACAACTTTATTGTCAACCAACTGAAATCACAATTGACTGAGAAACAAAATAGCATAACGCTGGAACGTTAAGGTTGAATCACGTATAACGTCGCTTGGCCAGCTTTAAGCTTGTTACACCGAGTGTACACCTGTCCTGTGTAAAACTAATGATACTAACCTAATCATTGAACACATCCCCAAATAAACAGTTCAAAACCACACCAACAACACTATCCACATCAGGTAAACAATGAAAATATCTTGGTAAACATGAGTGTTTTTCGAATGAAACGGGATCTTCATTGATCCTGGACAGAAATCCGGGACGATTTTTCCGAAAGTAGTTCCAGTGACAACTGAAATTACACTGCTCATGCTCAAGAATTTCATCTCTACATATTTATGTTAACTCTATCCCCTTCACGATGTCGACACAGTTAAGACAGCTCATAAGTAAACTATCAGGTAATCTTATCTGATTTGACGACATGGAATGGGTTTGGTAGCAAATCCTCGCACACTTTGTATTCTCTCAGTCACCACCTGGGGCACTGGCTTTTAAAACTACCTTAAGCTTCGCTTTTCACTCCTATGTCTTTACTTGAATGCCTTTTTGGAGAATAAATCTGAGTTTACATTGATGTTATTGATCCATCTGTGTATTTTTATCTTGACTCATTAGTATGTATGTTGTGTTGTGGCCCTCACCATTGGACATTGAATTCTTGAAATTAAATAAATTTTATTAAATCTTGTTTGTTCTGAATCTCACGGGGGATAAGTAAGTGGATTATAAAACTCAAATAAATTATTCAAAATAGTAATTGACACCTTTTACAGATACATTTTATGAGACTACATCAGTTTCGAGTTTCTTATGACTGTAGTGGTCAAAAACTGCAAGGTAAACTTTTTTTTTAAATACACAAATTACTTCAATTGCTTGCTTTAATTTAATTTTTCCGAAGTTTCTATTCAAAGTTGGATTCATTATACATAGAAAAATAACAGAAATGTTGTTTTCTGTGCTATGTAGATAGTTTATTTAATAGTGATAATAAACAAACAGTAGTACCACTGTATATCTAACACTGAGATCCATATCTACATCCACAGCTTCCGGTACACCTACTTTATCAGAGCGCTACAACAAAGACATTTTCCGATATCAAGTATCAAGCTGCCAAGTGCGTCGAACAAAAGAATGAGATCGGAAAGAGACGAGAGACTCTTGTTGGTGAGTGACACCTCAGATTGCGATGAATGGCGGGCACTGCGTGAATCGAGATGAATCTGCGTGATCAATTCATATCGGCACGGATACCCACTTATGATACTGCTAGTTAAGTTTTTTGGAATGTACTTCGTCTGCTGTAATAACTTTTAGAATTTATCTCTATTTTATGTAATAATTATTATTTGGATACCAGCTGTTGCTGTCCCGCCCACTGCTGAGCAAAGGCCTTATATTCCTCAATACGCCAATTGCATTGATAAAATATATAACATTACATACATAAACTCACTACCGCAGTCCTAGATGGGGTGTTCAGAAACAACACAAATAAATAACAAAAAGAACGCCTTTTGCAATAGTCAGAGCAATTTTTTTGTTTGCTTATCGAATGAACGCCGCGTACAAGGCGCAACGATTCAAATCAAGAAGGATAACTTGAATCCATATTTTCTTATAATACATTCAAAATAAAAGTCGTTAGAAACTCATAAAACTAAATCGCACTCAATTATTCACCGTCCCCTCGGAAACCACTTGAAAAAATCCAATCAGCATAACTCGTCACTTTAATATCGATCCCCAATTTGCTGGCACTTATCAAATCGCTTTACGCATAGATAGAAAGCGGAAGACCAACATTTTAACAGCTACCATTCAAATTTTAAACCTTATTACGAAAGCAAAAAAACTCATTTATTTCCTTGTTGTGCGAATATCTTTGCAGAAGTACAAAGCCGAGTGGTTTACTTAGAGTTTAAAATATTCATAGCTTGTACTGGATCGTATTTAAATATTTACATAAGTGTCACGCTGCGTTGTGACGTTTGTCGATAAAATGTATTGAGTGGAAGCTGAGTCGTAGTTAGTCAGAAGGGGATGAGAGCCACAGTCGTGGGAGGTGCTCGACAAAATAATTCAATGGAACGAAAAAACGCCTGGCTGTGTACTTATCGAAAAGTATTAACAATCAAGCGTTATTTGACACTGCTGGGCTGCGTTCAGAACCTACGGGTGCGGTTGTTTGGTTGTTTTTCAATCTAAGGTACGAAACGAACAGTTGTTTTTCAACTCGCAATAAGGTACGGAACGATCCCGGTTGTTTTATAATATAAATATATATAGTAATATGGGCTTCCAGGTCTTCCATGGCTTCCATCATTTCCAAATACAATAAAAACTCATCTTCCATGCTAGAGAATCAAAAAGTGAATAAAAATAATTTGAAAAAAACTAACTTTTATTCAAAATTAGCCATAAGTCAAGTAACCACAGATAATCAAAACCATCGAATTTGATGGTTAAAAATTGCAACCCGCCAGAGGTTCGGAACGGTTGAGTTGTGACAACCGAGTTGCAAAGAGCGTTTTTTCACCGAGGCTCTGAACGGCCTTAGTGCGAAAAGTTGCACTCGGAGTGCACTCTGGGCGTAGGTTCTGAACGCGCCCCTGCACTGCTGCTGCTGTTGCTAGGTATATTTTTTGCCGCTTGAGCTCCGCTAATACCAAAATCCTACCATCAGAATCAGACCGACACGCAGACGACGACGATTCGTACAAAAAGGGTAACCATGTTGGGAAAACATGTTAACTGCATGCACCTGAGCAAAAACATAAATATTTCGTACATATTGAAAATCTGTTAATTCAGACTGCCAATTATCTTAACAACTGATCAACTATTTGTCACTTTCATTCCAACTCAATAGGTATCAAAATTTTTAAAACATATGCTGTTTAAAACATTGAGCACTTACGTTTTATAGCAACAGGATCTTTGTCACCCCTTATTGGAGGCGTACCGAGACGTTAACACTCAGTAGGCAGAGGCGGGGACGATACTAAGCATCGTGTATTCAAGCCATAAAAAATAATGGATCTGCGAATCGTCGAGATATGCACGGAAATATGGAGAGAGGTGAGCGCTCGAAAAATCGTAATGGCATCGAGAAAATGGGGATTAGAAAACGATCAACTCGAAATCGATTCGGGAGTGCGCAAACATTGCATCTACTTTGTGTTTTGAACTGTTCGGTTATTTACTGAGATTTTTAAGAAGGGAAAGGCTCAATATATTAAGTATAGACTATAGAGAAAGAAAACAGATATGTTTTCGACGAATGCATAAGCATGCATCAGCATATGCTCACGACAATATTCCCCGAGGGGGTAGTCAGAGATATTCTGAAACCTCAGAACATCCACGTTTCACCAGTAGTACCGAAACTCTGTCCAGTGTGATGGGTTTCGACGAACGACTTTATAAAATTACTCGAATGTAGGTTCACTTGTCTTTTCTGCTATACCTATGTTTGATGCCATCTGTATACAACAGGACATACAGGGTCCTTCTTAATATGCTGAGACTTTTTTAAGGCGATGACCAGACCATCAAACTGAACAATTTTTTCTACGGGACCAACATCGAAATCGCGGAGAAAAAATCAGCTGTCCCATACATTCGGCTCAAGTGGGTTTGCAGTTTTGTACGGTTTTTCGCGATTTCGATGTTGATGCCATAGACAAAGTTGTTCAGTTTGATGGTCTTATCGTCCCCTTAAAAAGTGTATATATATTAAGAAGGACCCTATATTTGTTTAAAGCTAGATAACTACGAGAAAATCATCATCATCATAAGCCTAAGCATAATCTGTGACGAAGCTTGTCGTGGTTTTTTGGTTTTTGTCTATACATTCCAAGAACATTGTATATATTCTATAGGATACATTCTTTTGGATAAGACGTGTTGCCATATTATTTATAAAAATCAAAATAATCTGTTGCATATGATGTAGGAGAGATTCTCGTGGATGTACAGTCCTATACGAGAGGGCCACATACGTCCGCACCACAGCCTCGACAACAGAATTGTACGCCGGGGATGACGGACGGCGGGATAGTAACAGCATTATGCCTTCTGTCACGCTTCTCTGACAGGTGTGTGAACCAGGCTTCGTCATGAGTAGTACGACCATCTCTTGTTATTTACATTATGCGACTTCCAGACTTTTTAGATTAAAACAAAAGAAGAGCTAGAAACCACATTCATCTAGATCTCCACGAAGCTTTGACTGTATTATTATGTGGACTGGTTACGCGTGTAATTCTACTAACAAACATATCTGCCACTTTTTGCGGGGGGCGAGTTAACATGAAATCCGCAACTTTGGATTTTATTCCCCATAACTTTAGATTCTAGTAGTCTCGTGTGAACCCCAAACGTTCTAAGTTCGAAGTTATTATTTCGCAATTATAGGCTGTCTCGTTTAGTGATAAGGTGTAAAATTGAATGCAAATGCACAAGATCAATTGTGCTTATACCGTGGCAGAGGGGAAATGCTACCGCAAGGCTAGTCCTTATAATAATTAGTCAAAGCCACGAAGCTAATAACAAATTAACAGTCTTGGGGCAACGCATGAGAACGCTAGTACTGTAAATAACATAAAATGTACTGAACGTACTAACCTAATTTCAGGTAATCGTGTTGACACGACGCCCGCAAACATATCCCGGTGTAAATGACGGTATTCCCTGGAACACGTTTAGACTAAATATGTGGTAGGTTATTATATTTTTTCTAACACGTTTTAGGTCAAACAACAAGAACTCGTAAGAGAATATGGAATTTTCCATAAAATATATTTCTTTACATTGAGCCAACGTTAGCATTTCATGAAATGGTTGCATTGCAATTGTTACCTATGAATGAATGTTATTAATACAAAAAATTCGCTACGGAACATAGAAATCAAAATTGTATCTCTCAAAAGGCTTTAACTTAATAATACCAATGCACTCATTTTAATTAGATTCAACAATATAAATGTCTTTTGAGTAATAAATAGCCATCGAAATTTAAAAAATGAGTTATTCATTAGAAAATACAAATATATTTTTCAAAGGTTTCTAAGTAGACAAAAATATTTACTCCGTGTTTAAAATGTGTATAATGGTATAAAGTATGTATATATATATATATATATATATATATATATATAAAGCCTTAAAAATGTGAAAAAAATTACCTTTAGGTTTTTTAGAACGAGTTAAATGCTAAATTTTATACCTGGGGCTGTTGCTGTCGTGACTTTTTTTTATTTTTTTTATTTCTAGGCTCAAATTGGCTCTTATATGATATACTTACCGAAAAAACAAACAATTAGTTGTAGAATTAGTCCCGGCTCAAACCGTAAAATGACTGGGCTATTTGATATTCGGACATTTATTATTTTTACTATAATTTTGTCACTCAAATTAGACTCAATATCTCAAACAATAGAATCATGAATAGGTTGACATTAACATGTATGCGTCATTCATTTCAATGAGAAATTATATAGTGTTTACTATCAAAACCAATATTAAAAACAATCTTACTTCCACTTGCGTCTGTATAAACACGCACATAAGTAGGAACTACGTAAGATAAGCACGCACACAACCAGACATTACATAAGTTTGCATACGAAATTATAAAGGCCTCCACATTGACGTAGGCTACCTTGTCCAAAGTAATTCGTCTCAAGTTATCAGCTAGCAAACAAAGTTGCGACCACGGGGAGCAAACCCAATTATCTCTAATGAAGACAATGATATAAGCGCGGTTATTGATCTAGATTTAAATTTCATGACGGGTCAGTCCCTGCGATGTGCGAGCCCTTAATGCTTCTTACCAAGTTTCTTAGACGACGATCTGGTAGTTTTGATACTTTAATTATTATAGCGAGAGAGGTTCCGTTTGTCTGGCTGGATCGTAGCATGTGGCGTTCTGGAGCCCGAACACTAAGTTAAAACATCGAATTTATATTCTTATCCAATTTCAGTTCTAATCACATTGCAATCAAATTACTATTCAACTGTGCCGAATTCCGCATCGCGCTAAACTCTATGTAACTGACAGCCCTTAACGTCTGAGCGATCTGTCAAAACAGCTCTAACGGCTGTAAAGAGCAGTACCGTATTAGCGCAATACCAAATGTATCAAAAGTTATGGTTCGTACGTATTCCAATCTCGGTTCAATCACCGAATATTTACCGCGATTGTAGCCCTCTTGTCTCTGCCTACCTCAATAAGAGACAGGGGTGAGAATATAATAGGGCCCTTCTTAATATTCTGACGGTTCTTTATAGTTTCTGGCCGCATCTTCTCTAAAACTGAACACCTTCCGACGCGGTGGTAGAATTAAAAAATGACGTCAGAAAGCTATCAATCAATCAATCAATCAATCAATCAAATTTATTTTGCATACTAAGTGTACATTTAAGTTCTTAAATAATGTTACATTGCACTTATAACTTAGCCACCTTTTAAGGTATTACAAAAGGAGTTAAGGAAAGAGGACAGTATTCCAATAACAAAATTAAGTGTACTTATATCTACTTACAATAATCTTATCTATATATATTTATATTAATCTTTTTTAGTTGTCCATGTGAAATTATTTTGAATAAAACATTTTGAGTTTGAGTTTGATGATCAGACCATCAAACTGAACCACTTTCTCTATGAGACCAAAGATGAAAGAAAAAAAAATTCAATCTTAATCCTCGACCCAAATGTATGGGATAGCAGGTTTTTTTTTGCGATTTCCATGTTGGTCCCATAAAAGAAAGTTGTTCAGTTTGATGGTCTGATCATCTATTTAAAAAACCATCAGCATATTAAGCTGGACCCTGTATAAAATGTTTATGTATTATTAAAGCTTATGATTATCCTTGAGATATAACTATTGAACTATAATCAATCAAGTTTTATAGATCTTGCTAATCCAGAAACCTAATCTAATAAATCAATCTAGCTACGTAGAAAACTATGTGTTTGCACTGAATTTATTGCCGAATAAACTAATTTCAAGGTAGAATTATTAATAGCTGATTTGATTACACAAATTGAATTATATATAACAACAACAATATAAGTCAATATTTATTTACGATCACAATTTTCTTATCAAAATAGTTTAACAAGGGTTCTATTGACATACATATACAAAGAAGTAAACAATATTACAATTTACCCAGCCTTTTCACTGAAAATTGTTAGATAAATACTTATTCAGCTTTCAGTGTGATTGACATAACAAACCAACACATCATCATCAGCATACTCATACGTCCCACAGCAGGGCACAGGCCTACATACCCTCAGGGAGGGTGTATGTACGTTATAGTCCACCACGCGGGCCCAATGCGGATTGGTAGACTTCACATACGCGTTGGAATTTCTTCCTCAGCGTAAGTGTGAAGGTTTCCTCGCGATGTGTTCCGTCACCGTTTGAGAGCAGTCAACCAACACGTGCTCTAGGATTTATAATGTTAATATGCACATTTCACTAAATGTGGATTTTTTTGAAAATTCAAAACATCTTTGGGAAGAGTTTGCATCGTTAGTAAAAAATCAAGATACCCTGGTCGAACTCTACCCAAGTTTAATGTCCACTAACTAATTTCTTATCCCCAAAACATAATAATATGAACATACACACGAACAAACGTCTCAAATTATGATTAACGAGCTTACACACACACACAAGTTTACGAACCTTCCCACACATTTGCATACATAATGGAATAGATCACCGTGTCAGATTAAATAGGCCTCACGTCGTTGAGGAGTATCAATCAATACACTCATAGTTATTGATATCTTGCGACATCACAGTAGTGCGTAGTTTTCTGAGGTTGTACACACTTCAAACACGGGTTGAAATGTTTTGTCCACTTAGCAAACATTGTAAAATACATTAAGTATTACTTTATAATGAATAACCGATAGAAAAGAGATACGTTTTAAATTTTTGTTAGATTGACACTCCGTTGCAGAAACGCTCATTAAAGTTAATCCTCCATTAAATCTCTTGGTGTCACTTTTTGTCTTCTTGACGTAGTAAAAGCTAGCAAGAGATTTAATTGACGATTAATTGTAATGAGTGTTTCTGCATCTGAGTGTGAGTGTCCGTCACTAAATGGTGCCGATTACGGTTTAAAAGTCCAATACATCCATCTCCATGCCAAACGTCGTAAAATGACTGGTCTAGAAAGCACAAACAGAAAAAATTAAGATATTAATTAATGTTTATAACATCAATTATAATAAAATATCTAACAAAGGAGTTCAATGGGGGGGTGTTATTCTGTATCGATCGCTTTAGAAGCGATGAGTTCTGACAGGAGGGCTCGGCTCTCGAGCGCTCGCTCTTGTTAAGATGTTAATGATTTTGCATAATAATTGCATCGTAACATTCTCGATCGCGATCGCAGTCTACTGAACTATATTTTAAATATAATACTGTCTGGATTCTTCATTCAAATACGTTTATTAAGATCTCAGAGGCCAAGATTGCGACCTCTATCTTGCAATGGATAGTCTACCAGTCAGATGATACGATGAACAAATCCAGTAATAACCACTTTTTTAAAAAGAAAAGCCATCTTAGATTTTAATTTAATATAACTAAATTAAGTCGAAATGCATACTTGCATTGAGTAAGACCCTATGTCGCCGAAATAAGTAAATTCATAACGACACAGTTTTTGAGAGTTACGCGGTTACTAAGTAAGCTAAAGTGAATCATTCTAACGGGATCTTACCGCGTCTTTTTATTGTTTTTGAAGAACTGCCGTGCACACGGGATGACTGTACAACTGCAGGACTAAAACAGTACTTAAAAACCTACCTGCAGTTCTACAATCAACTGATCGAACGTGTCTATGAAAAGTAATTTTTTTTTCGAATTTTCTTGTGGAACACAAGTATTCGGGAAATTTGTTCAGTATCATGAGTACAATCTCCTATTCATCATCATGATCAGCCTTTATACGACCCACTGCAGGGCACAGGCCTAACCTCGGGGAGGGTTTATGGGCGTCCACCCCGCGTGCCCAATGTGAATTGTTTTCGGATTGGTAGACTTCACATACGCATCGGAATTTCTTATTTAGCGAATGCAAGTTTCCTTGTCTACTCTAACATCCTGTAGATTCTGAAGAAATGGTTGTCAGGATTTGTGTTTATTCTTAACAGTTAACACTATAACTCAACGCCATAACGTCCCATAAACCATACACTAGTATTATAGACTCACATTATCTCACTATATCATAGTAAAGAACAATATAAATGAGTAATTTTATGTGTATTGTTCTCCTTTGAGCCATATATACTGGGGAGGCGTTTGTACGAAATGTATCGAAGCCTCTGTGACCCCCGACCGCTTGCCGCTTTCTCAAACGATCCCATCTTTGCCACATATATTTTCCCCATTTCTTTTGTAAAATACTCTTTTGCGTGTGATATATTTACTGTAAACTCTTTATGACGTAACTTAAGGAAGTATTTATTTAGTTTATATTTTCTTTCTTAATAAACAGTTTTCGTTAAATTTGAGAGACTAAGGCCGAGATTCAGAGACGATTTTTAAGTCATAGTTCGAACTCCCATGTGTCAACATCCATACATTTTCGCCTTGCTTAGCTCGGGCTAAGACTAAAAAAATCGTCTCAGAATGTCGGGCTAGTAGCCTATATCGAGTTTAGTTGGTTATAAACTTAAGTTATCTGCCTGAAAGGGTGAAATGATGATGATATTCGGGATTTACTATAGTTGAGCGTTGGTGCTGCGTTGTGAAGTAGTATGGACCAGGTTCGAATCCGGACCCTAATTATTAAATAGTCATAGGCCGTAGGTACCTACGGACGCCATGTTCCAATGAATTTATCTCCGACCCATTCTATACAACAACGGCGTTACGATAGAAAGCAAAATTTTAATAAGGGGACCTTTAAATCTTAGAAAATCATTAGGTATATTACCTACCTATAGAATCACTAGTGATACATGGATGTTCTGAGGTTTCAGAATATCTCTGACTACCCCCTCGGGGAATATAGTCGTGAGCATATGCTATGCGTGCTATAGAATCACAGTCTTTCAACTTGATAAATATCATTAATCAGTCTTAAATAGGTACTGCTAACATTAAATTCTTACCACGTGTTTTCTTATTTTCCTATACCTAAGGATAAACTACCCAATTTTCTTCCCATGGATCTCTTACGAGTTGACTAAGAGGCCTTAAAAAACACAGAACCTAATAAAGGTTCTGTGTTTTTTAAGGCAAGTCACCAGATCACCAATTAAGACGACATTTTATCATGAAATCCTAAAAGGTTTATGTAAGAGGACCATGTTCGTGTATTTACGTATGGCAATTGGTAGGTATGTAGAAAAATCCGTGCTCAATCCATTTCTTGGTAGGCTGACTACCAAGTCAGATCTTTATTACCCAACGGAACAATAACATGAAACGAAAACATCATTTCACACTTCCCCACACGCGGTTCTTTAAAAAAAAGAAATCGGAAGTGGAGGAACATTATGCCTCATTCACCCTGCGGCAAGAGCAATAAAAAAATACAATATCATATCGGGGTTGGAAATAGTAGCTAAAATATGCATAAGGTATAATCCTATGATATACTTCGCGGCTGTAGTGTATAAAGTAGGTGAACTGGGAGACTCGAATTGCTTTCAAATAAATAATAGAAGAATATACTAAACCTATAAGTGACTACTGCCTGCATGGTCTAATGCTTAAGAGCATTTGGCTCTTGACACGGAGGTCGTGGGTTCGATTCCCACGGGGGACACCAAGTGATATGTCACTTTGTGCGTTTTTCCCCAGTTGATTAGGACATTGCAAGCCGAATCACCTGATTTTCTGCAAAAAGAGATATGATTTCTTGCTTCGGATGGCATTTTAAGCTGTTGGTCTCGGGTACAGTACGTCAGAGGCCGTAAGTCGGTCTGAAAAAACTCTGACACCAGGGCTTGCAGCCCACACGATAAGAAGAACAAGAAGCGACAATATAGATCAGTGTTTACGGGAACTAAGCTACTAGGCGAGATGATATAGATGATGATGATGAGCTACCGAATCTCACGAATCTCACGATGCACGAATACGTAATCCCAAAACCTAAATAAGACAGTTTGAAAATGACGGGCCAATAGCGAAGTGTGTACTCGCACATAGAGGGTTCCAAACCTAATGTTTCCGTAATAAAAACCGTCAGTGTTACAACATTATTATGTTATCGTTGATTTCTATTTGTTTATGAAAACCGCCAAATATACTGCAAAGTACCTAGTATAGCGAGCACAACATTTAAATTAAGCAGTTTTTCTGCGTTTATTGAAATATTTGGTTTTACGAAGTTTCAAAGAAAAATTGGGAAATACATATATTGTTAAACTCTTATTTTTATAAGCTTTCATTTACTCACACGAAATTGTAGAAAAATAAACTTTCTCTTGCTTCCCCTCAACATAAACATTAGGCTTTTTTAACTTCATTTATGTCATTGGACCATTAATTGCTATAATTGTACCAAGTTTCAGGTTCCTGTGTCTTACGGTCTCCGAGAAAAATGCCTGTGACGGACGGACGGACGGACGGAGAGACACCGAGAAGATACAATAAGTGTTCCGTTTTGCCAATTTTGGTACGGAACACTAAAAAGAGCCACGATATAAGGATGCATTTGTAGCATAATTCCATTTCAGCCATGAATTTATTGTTCATTAATTCCACTAAATTTCATTCATTCATCGTAACTTGCAGATAGCATTTAGGTAAGTACACATTTAAAAACCAATCGATCAAGATATTATTCCGAAAATTACTATAGTAAATACTTTTCCCCTACACAAAATATTTTACCACACAACCATACCACATTACCATCATTGCTTTCAAACTATCTCAGAAACAATCCTCCCGTGTATACCAAGAAACAAAACAGGCTCAATCTATTGAGCGTAGTCCCCCGGGTCCCCCGGGCCGGGGGCGGGGGCCTCATCAATCTGCGGACCTCCTTGTGTCGATATATTACAAGTGGACCACATACTGCCCTCGTTTTGTACACAGATGTGACCTGCTACCGTTGCGTTCGTATATTTTCGATTTAGCTTTTACTTAGATGGAGTGTTGTTTTATTTTCTTACTGTGGTTATTTACAATCGTAGAATATTATAAATGTCAAAGTTTGTGACGATGTTTGTATGTTTGTAAGGTTGTATGGCTGTGGCGCAATCAGGCAATAACGGCTGGGATTTGGATGAAATTTTACACACAGATAGAACAACAGAACAGATAGGATGTTCTGTATTAACACATATGATACTGAACAACTTTCCGTAAGAAACCAATAGGAAATTGGTAAAAAATTTTTGTTACATTCCATACTAAATACAATCAGCTAATCGAACGTTTGTATGAGAACTCAAAAAAAATTACGATTTTCCTATACATTTCTTAGGGAAAGTTGTTCCGTGTCATCAGTACCATCACCCCTTTAAGTAATGCAACTGTTTATCCTAACACCCTGTACAACAGATTTTTATTTGCGACTTCAGCTTTGCTCCCGTACTAAAAGTTGTTCAGCCTGAAAAATTGGATTTCCGTTGATCAAAACATGAATCATAGATATTTTTTCTCAAAAATCTCAAAGAAACAGTAGCAACAGAAGATTGCTAGAACCATTTTTTAAGTCTTGAAATATTCTTTTCAGTCAGGAAGTCTTTCAGCTAACATAAACCCAACCTAAACCTACCAATTTACTTAATAGGAGTATAATTAATTAATAATGAAAGTTTTTCCAATGATTCAACCTAGAATAATTCAAAAAGAATGTTTTATCTATAGTGTATTAAAATAAAGAGCCTTATTTATGTAGCTTCATAATGGAAATCATAATTATAATTGTAAAACCTCTGAATAGAGGCTAGAAATTCAAAGCGAACAAATTCTTTGCCACGAAATAATTAATTAAAGATGAACAAGTTATCTTGGAGCGACACCTAGCGGCTACCTCTCTTTTGTATAGGCATCTTTTCATCGCCAAAACTCATTTCAATTAATTTTCTTGGAAATAAGTAAATGATGTGCCCTTTAAAAGCAAGATATCATTAACACCGACGCGTAGGGAGGATGGTGGCTCAGAGGTGATCAACAAATAATATGGATTGTGTTACTTTATGAAATCGAGGTAGGTTGCTACTATTTTGATGTTTTAAACGTCTCCTTTATTAAATTGTATTTTTCCAGTAGTATCCTCACTCCACATATCAGGGACGCTTGACGGCTGATCCCCACCGAGGGGTCACTCGTCGCACATTGACATAAGTCGCATTTTATTTTTCGTTCCGGAAGCGCAAAGTTCGAAATTCGAAAAATCAGGTTGAGTGAACTATCTTTTACGGTAGTAACTATTAAATTATCTGTGGTAATATGTAGTGAACAAAGCCGTAAAATATAGTTTTTTGGGTTCCGTACCTCAAAAAAAAAAAAATACGGAGCCCTTATAGGCACTTTGTTGTCTGTCTGTCTTTCTGTCTTTCGTCTGTTAAGAACCTTTGTCTCTTGAACGAGTAGAGGACTCATTTTGAAATTCTTTATCAAATACTAAGGTCTACGGTCCCGTGTTATGTTCTTAAAATACTTCTTATAGTTTCTTCAACATGGACTATAGGAAGTAGCAAATATACAATGAAATACGTATGGTATACCTAGTAAAACTAATAATTATGATCGTAGTAAGAATCAGTTATACTCGTAGGCACAAGGGCTTTAAAACACACAAATAAATCAATAGGTCTTTCCGTACTCTGTACATTATAAGATTTATAAGTCAGCATTGTAATTGTTAAACTTGTTGTATTAAATAATAAAATAATCCGTTGTTAAATTATTTATGGTATCATTAGTTTAAAGATATAAAATCATTGATACAATTTTATTAAATCCACATTTAGATCAACGCACGTCGCACCTTTATTACAAAACACGAAAATTGAAGAAAAAATAAAACCTCCCTTCTTTCATCCCCCACCCAACTCCCACGGGAGAATCATTAGGAAAAAATCGTGTTGATGGATTTAATTACAAAAAATAATTATTCGAAAGAAAGTTGCCTGAATAAACTTGGACGGAGCGGGTTCTTTCGATTCCCCCCTTAATCGGATTAATTTACTTTTAAAAGCAGTGGGTGGCTGTTGTAATTAATGGAATGATAACATTACCCACCTCGTGGTTGAACTATATACAAACGTATCAATGTCCATAGATCCTACTTACTTTATTTAAATAAACATTCATAAAGTTATGTTCATAGGAACAGGATGGATGAAAAAATGCCTCAGCTCGTGCTTGATTTTTTATATAAGTCATGCTGACGGCATTTAATAGACTGAAACTGAACAACTTTCTCTATGGGACAAACATCCAAATCGTGAAAAAAAAACAGTTTTCCAACATTTGCGTCGAGTAGGTAGGCTTGCAGTTTTGTATGGAACAGCAGATATTTTTATACCATTTCGATGTTAGTCCTATACAGAAAGTTGTTCTGTTTGATGGCCTGATCATCCCCTTAAAAACAAAAAAAAAACAAAATTCAAAAATTGTTTATTCAAAATAATATCACATAGATAACTGACGTCATGTTTTTAAATCAACCACTGCGTCGGAAGGCGTTCCGTTGTAGAGAAGATGCGGCCAGAAACTCTACCGTCAGCATATTAACAAAGACCCTATGTATTATACATGTCTGTCTATATTTAATGTTGTTCATCCCGTTAGCAAAATTTAGCGTCTATCTTCTCTGAGAGTCAAAGTCATGTCGAGCCTGAATACTTGTAAATATCCTGAACGACAAAGCCCAGAAAAAGATTTTCCTTGAAAAATGTTGTAAGGAGCAAAATAGCTTTGCTTACATAAGAGCTATTGTTTTCCTCGACACCCGTTCAGAACGCCACTCGAATCGAAACGATATCCAGTAACGGTCCCGATGAGACGCGCTTTTTCCGCTCGGTTACCTACCGGTGATCTGTTCCGAACGCATCTCCACTGACGCAAATCATATTGCGAAGAAGGGTTGGGATTCGGAACGCAACCCGCGCGGAACGGCTAGTCATCGCCGCTGATTTCTGCGGGTCTCGCAGACCCTTCTGACTGCTTCGGCTTCGGTTACGACACGTCTCCTATTTGGAAGATTAATTTGTTTCGTTGACGTTCCTTTTTAGGGCTCCGTACCCAAAGGGTGAAAACGGGACCCTATTACTAAGCCTACGTTGTCCGTCCGTCGGTCTAATATCCTACCTATTGAGAGCTGCAACTTTTGAACCGTAACAGCTAGACAGTTGAAATTTTCACAGAATAAGCGTTATTACGGCGGATTTGTTAACAAATAATAAAAATGTCAAAAAGTTGAAAATTAATGGAGGTCCTCATTCAAGAAACTAGTTTTATCATCGTTTTCTCGCTCTATCGTAAAAACGGTAATACGTACAAGCGTCAAACTTGGTGTGATTATAGAGCAAACTCTACAGTATAGCAACAATAACCGGCCAAGTGTCAGTCGGTCTCGCGCTAAAGGTACCGGAGAAAACAAAACTTTTTTGTAAGTTAATATGTTGTGTGGTGTGGAACCCTCGGTGTGCGAGTAGCCCGACTCGCACTTGACCGTTTTTATATAAAATGTTGCGAGAGTTTTTATCACGTAGAGGTGGGAAGGCAAAGAGGTCAGGGAGCCAAGCATGGCACCCCCGACAAAACGAGAAAAATCGAGATGTGCCTCTGTCATTGTTACTTTACGCGTGCCGAAATGAGCGCGCATGATGGTTTTCTCGTTTTGTCATGTGGCATGCTAGCCATAAGAGATGCATAAGCAAATTTACTCTACTTAATAGTTATGCGTGGTCATACATAAAGAAAATATACGTGTCTACTTGAGAACCTCCTCCGTTTCTTCGCGGGTTAAAAATAGTAGATCGTGGTATCTTAAACGATGTACCTAATCATTTTTTGTTATACAGCTGGGCACATGACTGTGTCCATTCAAGAAACTCAAATTGTGTATCGCCAACTCCATATCGCTATCTCATACATGGTAACGATGACGTTCTGTTTTCTAGCGTAAAACGAAATAAATCTCTTTATCAACGTTTTATCGGTATCATTAAACGGAAACTAGTTAAAAAGTTACTGCAAGATTTGTACCATAAGAACTATGACAAGGCAAGTTAAATAAAAGCTTGTCGTTTAATTAAAAAAAAAACCTGCCTATCTTAAAAAACAAAATCATATAGCCTTAACCCTAAATCATCATAAACGCTAATCGTATAGAAGCCAAAGTAGGCTATTTTCCTTTCAAGTGCTGTCTCATGTCGCGACCATTCTTTACTGTTGTCTATCAATGTGGTAGGTACGAGTATTTTTAGGGAGACTAGCATGACTCTACGAACTCGACAGATGTTGCTTGGATTTCCCATTTAATGTTACCTTTCAATTTATTGACAATGTTACACTATGTCATTCAATATTGTATTTGTAACAGTACATTGTATATTTTTTGTTTATAAGATATGTGTTGTTGAGTTTCTGGCCGCATCTTCTCTGCAACAAAACACCTTCAGACGTGGTGATAGAGTAAATGACGTCAGAAAGATATATGTGTAATGCTATTTTGAATGAACAATTTTGCGTATTTCAAAGTCATCTATTTTTATTTTCATTATCTCGAAATTCCCTATATGTACTTAATACTTACAAGACATTGTTTCATAAAAATGTACTTGCCAAACAAATAATGATAAGTTACTGCATATTTACGTCCTAACTCCAGCATTTCCTGCATATCTAAACCGATTTATATTATTTTTCTGTTTATTAGATGAATCCGACCACTGTTTACGCAGCCAGTGTGATCATAAACATCTGAGCAGTTTAGGAAAAAAGACCTTACTCCGTTGTTATACATTTTCAATTTTAATTAATTGAAAATAAGTTCCGATATTTATGATAAAATACACGTTTAGATATAATTGGTAACATTTACTGTAAAGAATTTATTGAAAATTAGCACTGCTCAGAAATATTTGAACACCTTTTATGCTACGATATACCTGATGGCGACTGGACAATAGAACTCTTCGTATGACAGCAAATAGGTATGTTCGTTTTTACAGGCGAATCCGTTTCATTTACCTATACATAAAAAAGTATACTATCTTACAACAGGTTACCTCTCCGCCAAATAACATTTAAATCTCCCGGTAGAGAGTAGTTATTCCTTGTATAAATAAATAAATATCGTTGACTTTGGCACACAGTTATCTGGTCCCATTTAAAGTACCAAAATCTAATCCAGACTTGTATTTATGATGACCAGACAATTATATATCATTGTATACAATACATAGGTATGAGGTACAAATAATACCATACAAATATTTGCTCCTTTCGGGATTCGAACCCGCGACCCTTGGCACAGCAGTCAGGGTCACTACAGCCTGAGATAATCGTCACTCTTTTAGAATTATAAATCTTATTGCCAATTGATACACACTGACGCTATAAGGAAAACAGAGGTAGGCAGCTACCTACCTACTTGTTTGATTTCCACTAGTCATTCTTATGATAATGTCATACATTAGTGCATACCTCGGCCTCTAATGAAACGCTTATATTATGCCATTGATGATACAAACAGCATTCATTATTGATCCAAGACATGAATCATGAACTAAACCTGTTAGGGCACGTTTGTTTATTGATTTTAAGATGAATGGGCGAGTAGAAGATTCGATTATTACTCCGCCTAGGTAGGTAGGTACCTTTCTTCGTTCACCGTTTCCTCTACCATAAGGTTGTCTGGAAAGAATCGCTTCTTAGCGATAAGACCACATTATTTTGTGCCTCTTGTATTTTTTCTCTGTATTTTACTGTTTATTTTTTGGTGGCAAATAAAGTTAGCATATTTGTTTGATTGATTATTTAATATTTATAATATACATTATACTTCTTAATATGCTGATGGTTTTTAAGGCGATGATAAGACCATCAAACTGAACAACTATCTCTATGGGACTAAAATCGAAATCGCGAAAAAAAAAACTGTCTCATACAATTGGCTCAAATAAGTTTCTCCAACTATGGACCAAGATCGAAATCGCGAAAAAAAAACTGTTTTGTATGGAACAGCTGTTTTTTTTCGTGTTTCCGATGTTAAAAATACTACTCAAACTGACTACAAAAGCCTCGAAGCAATTTTTAAAATATTTTCAAAAGTGGAATGTTTACAACAAGTTCAGAACCTACAAAAGTAAAAGTCCTTTTTAATATGCTGACAGTTTTTTAAGCGGATGATCAGACCATCAAACTGAACAACTTTCTCTATGACGCGAACATCGAAATGGCAAAAAAAATCTGCTGTTCCATACTAAAAAGCAAACCTACTCGACCCAAGTGCATGGGACATCAGACTTTTTTTGGTCCCGTAGAGAAAGTTGTTCAGTTTGATGGTCTGAGATCCCTTTCAAAAACCGTCAGCACATTAAGGACCCAGTATACAAATATTTTCGACTTTGTAGAAGGTAAGTTGGAAAGCAAGGAAAAGGCCACCCCAAGTGACGATACCTCGAGATCGTCTGGCGCACCCTGGGCGGTCATTCCACTACAGTATGAAAGGTTGTCATGCGATGTAGGTCATGCTGACACGAATAGAAAACAGAAGAATAATTTGGAGTAGTACATTTTCTTTATGGGTTTTGATTATTGAGAATTCTTTAATATTGTGATGCGGGCGCCACGAAACCGTAAAAGTACTCTTGATGTTCAAGGTTTCATCATCCGGATAATTACAAATCATTTTCCCTGTCGTCTATTATCATAAATCATAGCACGCGTCCGTCGTAAGGGTCAGGGTTTAGTGGCGTTAGTTCTTTTTTGACCTCTGGAAACTATATTCTAGATTTACGAAAGAATGTCTTCTAGATACATTTTTGGTTTACCTAAATTTGAAAACCATTTCTATGAACTTAATATATAACCTGGAAAGGTTTATTTAAACGTCTGTTTTTATTTATACAGGGTTTAAAATTAAATGCGTAACAAACTTTAGTTTAGTTTAGCTTCAGACCATCAAACTGAATAACTTTCACTATGGCCCTGAATATACTATACATTTGATTCGAGGAGTGGTTGACGTTTTTTATGGAACAACCGATTTTTATGAACCGATTGTAATTAAATAAAGCCTAAATGTTAATCCAAACTAAGCTTTTGTGAAAACCCCATCCAAATCAGTTCAGTAGTTTTTAAGTGACGCGTGCACAAACAAACAGACACAAAATCCTAAAATGGTATCAATGCATTCCATTACTTATCCTAAATGCCCGCAATTAATATGTGTATTTATAGATATATATTTAATGGTGCTATCAGTAACATCGATTTTTTTCAAATTCTACACTGAAAAAGTATCAGTGACAACTGTTTTATTTTAGTAGACTTTACTAGAGCAGATTTTAGTTAAATCTACCAGAATTCGTTTTAAAACGAAAAAATTTGTAGCAGTCTCCTTAAAAAATATATCTGTTAAAAGTACCTATTAAGTGATTTTAAAAAATATGTAAATAACTTGTCTGATATTTTATTCCGTGTTCCTAATACCTATGTAGTTTGCTTTCATCGAATATAAATTCTTGGCTGATTTAAAACTATTCTGACCCTAGAGACTGCAAAAATGAACACGGGTTGGCGCCAAATTACCTAGGTATTTTGACAATGTACACTGCTTTCATCGCATACAAATTATGCAATAATTTCGTAAAATTCCCCTTCTCACTGTGGTGCCATATCTTACTCTTATAAGAGGTTGATTTAGGACTATTCTGACAACTGCAAAAGTGAACACTAGGTATGTTGACAATGTACACTACTATTCTTTAGAATATAAACTTAGCTTAACGCTAAACAATGATGTTCTTTGAACATTCCCTATCTCGATGTGAGCGTGAAATTCTTCGTTCTAGGAATTATAATCTAAACTACGGATCAATAAAGTTATCTATTCTATTTTCTGTCGTTCAATGAAACTTTCTCATACTCTAGCTGATTAGAGCTCTCGCTCGCCTATGTAACATAAACACTAGGTTTAATAAATACGTGTATATAGTGACGGTTAGGTCCATAAAAATAGTGGTAACTGACCTATGTACGGCACAAGACGCCAGTCTCTGTCATTCTCTATTTTTTATTTATTTGATTTATCTTCAATTGTGAGACATACAGTTTTAGTACATTTAGTACAGTTTATACACTGTACCATCTGCTACATTGAAAATAGCTTTGAGAAATAGTTTTCTTAAACATATTTATAGAGCCAGTGCTATGTCGTAAACTTTTGTGAAACTCTTTTTTGGTAAGTATTAAACCCATTTTTAAAATAGTTTCTAACCTAACTACTACTAACCTTCTAGCCTACCTTTGTTCTTATACAACGTGCTAATGAATTAACTCAAAACTAGATAGTAGTTTGTTTAGAATCGAGAGCAGAATCTAAGTATCAAAAAAGGTATTTTTTTTTTTCAAAATAATAAATAATTTGTTTGTAAAATTTAAAAATTACTGAACTCGATCTCAACCCACTGCTCGGGCACTCTCACCCTGCTTACTACCAAAACAAGATTCTTAAAATGTATACATGAGAACGTTAAACGTTGTCATTGATTGCTGAAATGATAACGAATCATTTTTGCCTCAAAACTTCAATTAAATTAAATTATTTTTTCAGTCTTATTATTTTGTTATAAATCAGTTGGGGTGTATGATGTTTTGCGCTTATTCATTAACACGTTGTATAACTGACCGCCGCGCCGTGTGGTTTTGGCTTAGAATGGACCCCAATTCTTCCAGTGGGTGTCGTACGAGGCGACTAAGGATTTAAAGGTTTCTTATGAAATGTTTATGTGGGCGAAAGGCTAGCCACCTCTCACCACTTGACACGTCATTCCATTCTGAAACTTAAATTGCTAAATGTGAGCATTGCTACAACTAGGTATATTTTAAACAAAAAGTTGGTAGTTGTAGCTATGTTTCTGACCACCCCGAAAGGGATTACGGTCGTGAGTTTAAGTATGTTATATAAGTGAAAATAATTAATTTAATAACTGTTGTGTAAGTATAGGTGATAAATTTAATGTCTTAGTTACAGATTATAATAAATTATTCATTACTTATAAAATCATATTGATTTTATTACCACAGATTATAGAAGAGATAATGAAAACTAATAACTAACCAATTAATTAAATAGAGATAATCAATAATATTTACAAATTGAAAATAATTACAGCGGGATTTTCAAATAAAATAGTAAGCAATTTTTTCACAGTCGAAATAAAATAGTAAAGTGACTGGTTGAGAGGTAGACGAAAGGTTAGATAAAGAATTGTGAATATTTTAACTACTATCCTTTATTTTTGCACATTTTTTGAAATGTATAGACAGACACGTCAGGATTACAACTTTATTATAGGGTGTCCCAAAACTCAACGTCAATACGAAAACAGTAAAAAAATTCTCAAACAGAAAATAGTGTTTCCGTAATCCTAGTCCTTTATTTTTGAATTGGGACCACTGAAAAGATTATTCATGATTGCATAGCAAGTATTTTAATGAAAAAATATACTTTTTAGATACTCACTTACTCTAAAAAAAAAAAGGCAGTGTAACGATTTTTAAAAAGTTAAAACAAAATTACAATATCTCGAAAACTATCAAAGTTAGAATTTTTATTTTACTTTTCCCTGAACATTTATAAACTTGCCTATCTCCTGTTTTCGACTTGTCGTTGAGTTTTCTTATGAGTATGTTTCATGCCATGAAACTGAACAACTTTGACTATGGGACCAACATTAAAATAGCAGAAAAAAATCGTAGATAATAGATTTTGGTTTAGTAGCAATTGTTTTTTTTTATTAAATAATTGTTTTATTTTTTCGGGTTCAAATTGGTGCCAAAATAATATTTGTTCAGTTGATGGGCTGACGCACCCTTTTAAATACAGTGTGTAAACTTAAATACATACAAATATATATGTTATAGATTATAACCATTAAAAGTATGTATCGTGGATCTCTAATGATAGATTATTAGAAATTAACAACTTTAATGACACCATTTATCTTAAAATTTAAATTCTTTAGATTGTCATGATATTTAATATCATAGATTGTAGGAATTTTAATATTCCATGAAACTTATACCTAGTGGTTTTTTTTCTAATTGATATGTGGCATAGTGGTACCAAAACACTGATAGTTAATTTCTACCCCAGAATCCTTCTGGCCCGACCCAGATGTTTATTTTATAATATTCGAGATGCTAACACGTGCTGACAGGTGTCTACTTTCAAGTAAAAGTAAAAAATATAGTAAATACGAGTAATAACACAATAAGAAGGTACACGTATAGCAAAATTGCCGCTTGCTTCGCTCGCTCAACTTTATTGTTTTCGTAATGCGCTTTGAAGCTGAGCTCTCACCACAACCGAGTCATTTTTCCGGGGAACCACAGAACTCGCTTCGCTCGCTCCAGCTTTTTTTTCAGATATAAATCGCTGCAATTTCAATATGAGCTAGAAATGAAGTTATAATATACGTCGCAAAATCTCGAGCTCGCTTCGATCGTAATCGTATCTGGTTTTAATCATATTGCAAAGATTTCATTACCTTTCAGTAAATTTTCGAGCGCACTTCGCACGCTCCTCGCTTTTTATTTGCATTGTAACGTCTATAGTAAAATCTCGAGCATGCTTCGCTTGCAACTTCCTTACCTGGATCTTTCTATCTGTGGAGCTCCAACAATGCAAAGACCCTAGAGATTGCAGAAAAAAAAACATTATAATTACTTAAAACAAAACATGCACACGCACGAGAATAGAAGATGATTCAAATATTTATATATTAACTCTTTTCAGTTTTTTTTTTTAATTTTCCTTTCTTTAGTTATTTTGATCTAGGTATTTCATTGTAATACAAAGCCATATTGCAACTCATGTTAACTTTGATGAGTAACCATACGTGTCGTATGATCAGACCATCATATTCATATTCATTTATTTCATAAACATAATTTTACGTGCCATACATACTGAACATCTTTATCTATGGGAGCAAGGTCGAAATCACGAAGAAAAAGTAAACTGCTCCATACAAAACTGCAATCCTAGTCGACCCAAATGTATGAGACAGCTAAAATTTTTTTCGCGATTTCGATCTTTTCAGTTGTATGGTGTGATCATTCCCTTAAAAAACCGTCAGCATATTAAGTTGGACCCTGTATATTAAATAGGTAGAAATAGGTAAGACTGTCGCATAGGTAGGTAGACGCATACGATTTAAATACTCGTACACTTTACTATTGTCATGTTCATATTTGTATTATAAGTTATTAAATTCGATGACTGCTCAGTATATGTTACCACACGCAACCATACACATGTCTTACATACAACTACAGATAGAATGTCTCTCCTGGGCGTTTAAACACCGTCATCGTCCTTTCTAAACATTGTCATCTTCATCGAAAAACGATTTGTAGTTTGTTGCCAGGTTGTTAGTTTCTATTTACATTTATATAGTATGAATAAATAGGTGTTTCACCTGGGCGTTTGAAAGGCGTCATAGTCACTACCGAACATTTTCATCTTGTGTGCTTTATAACAGCCAGCGCTATTAAATCCCATGACTTTTCTGTTAAACACGATGCCCAATTTTCGGAATGGACAAATGACGGCGTTCAAACGCCCAGGAGATATACCCATTTATTCACGTTTTCTATGTAAATTAAACTAACAACCTGGCAACAGAATACAAAATCGTTTTCCGACCCATTGCGTGGAACTCTTCCGTAATTATTATAAGGCGTCAAGCGATAGTTTTCTATAACAATGACCAATAAAACTTAAAAACACATTACCTATAATAACATTCAACAATTCATTATTATGCTATATAACTCCTATATAACTAATATTATAGGAGGTACTTTTAGGTAACTACCACCGGTGAAAATCATTACATATATCAAGCTTTATATAAGGTCCTTCTTAATATGCTTTTTTAAGGGGATGATCAGACCATCAAACTGAGCAACTTTCTCTATGGCACCAACATTGAAATCGCAAAAAAAAATCACCTGTTCCATACAACACTGCAAACCTATTTGAGCCAATTGTATGAGACAGTTTTTTTTTTCGCGATTTCGATTTTAGTCCCATAGAGATAGTTGTTCAGTTTGATGGTCTATTATCCCCTTAAAAAATTTTCAGCATATAAAGAAGGACCCTGTATTATTACATTAGCCGTCGCTGTCCCATTGTTGGGCAAAGGCCTCCCTCCGTTCTCTCCATCCGTCCTGATTTTGAGCTTCGATAAAAGATCTTTAAGAAGCTATCGACTTCGTTCTGCCAACTTATTTTAGGTTTGCCTCGATACCAATTGAGTTTTGCTGGGGACCAGTTAGTTTGGTCAGTTTTGGCCCATAGGTTCAGTCCAACCAGTCCCATTTTAGATTGGCAGTGCTTGTTGCGACGTCTGTCTCTTGGGTTCTGAAGCGAATGATCTCATTTCTGACCCGGTCAATCAGTTTTAAGCCAAGGATCCGAGAAGAAGCTCTATAGCCCTTTGACAAACCTTGAGCCATTGACATATTCTATAGAATGACCAAAATTTTTACACGATTTAAATATTGGTCCCATAGTAAAAGGTGATCAGTTTGATGGTCGGAAGCATGAGAAGCATTTAAGTTTACACCCTGTATAATTAAGGGGACTGAAACAATAAAGAAAATGAAAACCTCCAAATATAAAAAAATGAACAACATCTATGGCTATGGCAAAAATAAAAAGATTAGTCGACATCGAACTTAATCTCACAGACTAGGAATTTGTTTTCGAAAAACACCGATAATGTTCGTTAAAAGCTTTGTTATTTTAAAACAATGTTTTATATCCATTGAGCGATTGCAGTTCGCATTATTTCTTCATTTCCTCGTGTCATCCTCCGCGCGCTATAACAACTAAGGTCACTTGGCACACTCTAAGAAACGGGTTATAGTCATTAAATATAAATGGCATATCTTTATTGATAGAGAATACAGGTTTACTGGTAATTCGATACATTCCTTTAAGGACGCAGTAGTAGAGATAGTAAGCTATCAATTTCTCCCTAGATTAACAGTTTCCAAGATTTAGATTTTTTTGAGTGATTCCCAAATGTCTAAATCAAAGTCAATTTAAAAAAGCTACGCAGCGTATTCTTTTTTTTTTTTCTGGTACTCATACAAAAACTCGCAAAAAAATTTATCAAAAAACGTTCGATCAGTTGATTGGATTGAGTATGGAAAGACCTTTTTCTTCGAATTTCCTATAGGTTTCAGCGAAAGTTGTTCAGTATGACAGGTACAATCACCCCTTAAAGTAATACAACCGTTTACCCTAACACCCATCGGGACCCATTATTGGCAAAATATGATCCGGTCTAGAATGTTTAATGGGTCCCGACTGTTAAAGTCGCTTGTCGCAGGATTCTCGACTACAGGACTTATTATTTTCTTTTCTGTTTTTATTTAAAGTTCATTTTTTACCCAGACGGGTTTTTTATTTTAAAATATACTTTCTTATTTTACACTTTTCGTTTTTCACGTCTTTAGTGACACTCGCATGATTAAGACAAATCGATTGACGTAAGAATCATCAAAATCGGCCCACGCATTTGGTCTTTAGAGTGCCTCAAAGAAACAAACATACATACATAGGCAGATAAACACGTTACCCTCCTTATTGAATACTAATATGTTTAGTTGGTAAGCCTTAGTAAAATAAATAAATATGCGAAGTTCTTACAAATGCGTTGTAGGAAATGCACACGAAATATACAGTAAGATTTAACTGCGTATCACAGTCACAGGTCTTACTACTCACTACGAGTATAAATACTACGTATAGTATTTGAGGTTTCATTCACAATCAACTTCATCTGTACTGCGTAATAGTGTGTATTGCGATTAAAACTAAAAATTGTTCGAGTTTGAACAAATCCCAACTTTATTGTGCAGTGTTTAAGATATTCTGTGTCCTTCTACTACGTGTAGATAAGTTTCAGCTACGATTAAGTTGAAGATACGACAGAAGACGATCTACAATTCATATTTTGTGAGTTCGTTTTCTATTATAATGCGATTCACGCATATATTGAAAAGAAATCGAAGGTCGAACGAAATTGAAAAAACCGGAATAATATGTGAATGACGGTTATGTAAAGAATATGTGAATAGTAAAAGTGAAACTGTGTTTTAGCCTATGTAGGTGTATCATTTTGAAATGAAATATTTTGGTAAAAATACCTAATGTTTAAGTTTTAGTATCCTTTCAAAAATCATACTTATGCAAACCATCATCATAACATTCATGATATTCCGGTAGGCTTTCACTAACCATAAACGTTCTTGTTTTTTTTCTTCGGTGTTTTTACTGTATTATTTAGTTATATTTACGAATTCTTTTTTTATTTATTTGCACTAGCATAAGCATAATGCTCACGACTGTATTCCCCGAGGGGGTACTCAGAGATATTCTGAAACCTCAGAACATCCACGTTTCACTAGTAGTATCGAAACTCTGTCCAGTGTGACGGGGATAAGCCCGTCGCCACTTATAATCGACAGTGGATACAATACATGCCTCGAAATTGAAGCATGCAGGTTTCCTCAAGATGTTTTCCTTCACCGAAAAGCCAGTGGTGTTACAAATCGTACATAAATTCCGAAAAACTCATTGGTACGAGTCGGCCTGGACAGGGATCGAACCATCGCCTTCTACACAATAGGCAAGGTTACTCGCCACTTGACCACTACGGCTTTATTTTTATTTGTACTTAAGTCCTAAAACTAAAATACTCGATGTAAAATTAAATAGGCCACATATCTTAAAGGGGCGCTTCAGCCATGAAACCGAATAACTTCCACTATAAAACCAATATTGAAATCGAGAAAGAAAAATCTACTGTTCCATTTCGATCGAGTAGCCGTTGTCGTCTATGAAATAGCCGATCCCTCCTTCGCGTCCTTCCTTCGGTTGTTGGGTTTAATTAAATCTAAAACTCTTACTTACCAACTAATCATTACAGTTTTATATTTACTTATAACGCCACAATGACTCACATTGAAATACTCCCGCTTTTGTGAATTATATAACCGATAGATAAAAGTAATAAATGTTTACACAACTAGGTACCTCGGTAACTCTGTGCGCACAATGTCCAGTACAAGAAGTACATACGAGTGAAATGTTTATTAAAACAGTATTTTCCGAAGGTACCTAAGTTTTCTGGTCAAGGCGAGCTCTTATCAATAACGAATGGCAATAAAATCACGGCTAGTTCTATTACCACCCAACTATAGTACTTACTCGCGACCTTTTTACGCTATTGTTGTACTTAGTACTCTTGACATTGGACTTAATACTTTTATGTTTAACTAGTGTTTACCCGTGACTTTGTCCGTACTGGTTCCCTTTGTAGCGACATAATACATACCAGTTTTTAAGTCCAATCATAGGCTTATACAATAGTACATTACGATACGAGTGACCTAAGATGACCATTATTGCACGGCGTGAAGTTAGCGCCCGAGCGCAGCGAGGGTGCTAAACGCCGAGGGGCAGCAGGGGGGTTCGGGGGGGCGCAGCCCCCCCCCCGAGGATTTAGATTGCTATTTTAAAAGAAACATTGAAATGATTTTTTGATACCGAAAATGAAAATGAAAATGAAAATAAACTGAAATTTTTTTATTTTGTGGGCAAGAAATTCAGTGTCACCGTTTTCGCCATTTCTTTGATCGCGTCCGGAACAATTTCGGTGTTCTCATCGTCGCTAAATTCACTGCTCGAACAGTCCATTGCTGCTCGAAAGTTACAATTTTCGCGAAACGAACTAAGTCAGCGTTTTTCTTTGATTTCGTCGCTGTCACTTTTTCTACAACAGGAAGGTTCTTGCAGGAGAATCGCTAACCTATTCCCTTCTTGTCATTTGTTTCCTGTGCATTTCCAAGCTTCAAACGACATTTCAAAGGGTTTTGTTTCATTTTTTTTACATATGTGAAGGTAGTCGATTCATTTACGCACCGTGCAGAAATAGACAACTTAGGTCCCGGAAAAGTGTGCGTAAAGTGCGGGTTTAGGTCACACTGTCCTATAAAAAAAGTTTCATCAAAATCGGCCCAGTAGTTTTTAAGTCTTATAATTCGGCATCCATTGCTTTGATTCAGACCATCAAATTGAACAACTTTCAATGTGGCACCTCACGAAAGAAATTCATCTGTTTCAAAAACAGATGTTCCTACTCGACTCAAATGGTAGGTAGTAACCATAGTGAAAGTTGTTCAGTTTGATGGTCTGTGTTCACCGTTTCAGTCTGCGAAGGGCTGTCCCTTACACCCTGCATAGTGTTCTGGCTGTATCCTGTCCAGGTTTGCATGATAATGAAATATATAATGTTTTAAGTAATGATTCAGCAGCAGGTAAAAATTAAACGAATGTAACAAGTAAACCAACCTAATTCGCTTTCCACATAAAATACAATTACAAATACATTACGAACACAAAGGCAACATACATAAAAGTTAAGCTCGCTTTTCTCATTCTCAGATTGTTACCGCCGGCGTGGGCGATACATAACTTTAACTTCTCGAGCACACGCTCTGAAATATTTATTCCTGAAACGTAAAGATCGGGTGGGGGGTAGATGGGTGGGGGGAGGTTTATCCCGCGGTTTCCTTCCCGCCGTGTTTTACTTCGAGAATGGGAAGTCGCCGCCGACCGATCGATATAGTCAAAGATAACGCATCTGGCAGAATTCATTGGTTTCAAATTATGTACGAATGTATTTCGTTTGTTAGGTAAATCATTTTATCTATTCTATATTGTATACAAATTACATAACGTAAGAAGATTACGTCATGATGTAGGTACAATGGAGAGCTTAACTCTAAAGGAGTTTTCTTTCAGTAAACCTTTGAGTTAGAGGAAAACATCATTTGTATAATATTGTAAAAAATATAATTTTTAGATGATATAATACTACCAACCTATAAACCTATAGATCTGTATAATGTATTAAAAATCACACGGATGAATATATTACTAATAAAAAAAAGTAAATTTGTTGATCAGTACCTAATAGATACAAATATGTTTTTTTTTCTATTGATTTTTATTCTTTTCTCTATTATCAATAAATATATTCGCATTTATTAAACATGCACTATGAATAGATCATAACGTAATTGTTGTATTTATAGAATTGTACCCTTCATTGATGTCAAACAGGATCGCAAAGAACCTACTTCCGAATCTCTAGTCTCGACTATCAAAGCTCGATACATAATCTTTGGTAGTTCCCCGACCTCCAGTGGGGGGCCCCCACCGTTCGATTGTCTGCGGAGGCTGCCCCGCCGGTGCCATCTGATGTGCCGAGAGCACTCCAGATCTGCATAGATCGTTGCCTTCGTTTTTTCCCTATCGGAAAATCAATACTCACAGTTTTATAAGTCGGAAGAGACACTCCTTAATTTTATTAAAAGAGTAATTCCTTGTTTTTCTCTTCAGGCGTCTAAAAGCTTTTTTTATTATATTTGTTTCATAAGTTCATAACACACAGTTGATGACGTTGTATATTTCTAAGATACTGACGTGGGTTATCTATCACTTCTCAATGGTCTTGAAAGAAATAAGATATACCCGATCGACATTACGTATGTAGGTCACCCATCGGTAGGCTGCAAAGGACTTCGTACATAATGTGAAGTTCCTCATCCCAAAACCATACCGAGCTTTCCGCCGACGCCACCCTCAAGGGGAAAGAGGCTCAAACACCGAGCAATAAAGCCTTCCCATCCAGCAAAACAAATACAAGGAACATTCCAATGCTAGATATCATTCGCCCCGCCTATACAGTTGGCATTACAAATGTAAGCGCTCCCATTGGTCGCAGCGAAGCCTTCTCCATTTCGAATTGGTTATATTTTTTCTACAATTGAAATTGGAACTGTCCGTTTGTTCTGTACGAGTGGTGAGCGCATGCGTCGGGAGGCGGCTACGTCACGTAGACGTAGATACGTTTGGTTTACGAATGTTTTATTGGATTTCTCTCTCCGTTTCCATTCGTATTTGGGATTCAGATGTGGATTCGTGGTCGTTTTAGTACTTACTGCGCAGTCGTGACACTTCGTTGGAACCTTTTGTTTCTTTGAGAGGATGTTACGGTTTCTTAATAGATGGGTGGGAAACTAGATCATGTCTTTAGTATTGTAGAGACAGTAATATCTCTTTACTGCAGAAGGAAATTGCTTTCTGGTACAAATATTAGCAAAAATTTACTTTATTTCCATTCGTAGAACGCCAAACGATTTCGCGTCGAAAATCTTTCTGCATACTTTTTCACATCAATCGTTTAAACTTAACAAACCTTGAAATCGAAATCAATTGCAAATTAGTAATGTACCTAATTAAAATGCATGTATTAAAGTGATGCATAATCTAGTAGACAATAGTGATAATAAGTTAATAATTCTTAGCGGTCAATAATATTGTTATTTTGTCTGTATTTTTGTACAATCACTTCACAGGTACAAGTCGATAATTCGTTTCAGTATCACGTATTTTCTACTACGAAACCTTCCATTTTAATGCAGTTTCATGTCAACACATACCGTTCTCACCGTATCCTGGAATGCTTTACAAAGTAAGTAATAGCTATCCTATTATATTCCCACAACTTATGAAAGCGTAGCACCTTTCTTCAAGGTTCAATATCCCTTGACAGTTACTGCCGACAACTGTAATAACACATTGGCATCCAGAGCTGGCTTTGTCCGGAACAATTTCATTTGCGACTGGGCGAGGATAGCGTTGTAATTACAACAACAATCGATAGAGGCGCCACCGTCTGCCGCACGTTTAATCTCGCCAGAATCAAAGGACCGTCGCCTCACACCCGCCCCTGAATTCAAACATCCTCCCCAAGATTGACAAACTAATATACATCCTTTTGTATTTCACCCACTGCGTCTCTGTTCAGCAACGTTACATCACTGCGCGTTGAAAACCCGCAATGGTAACCGAACATTGTTTAGAAGTTGTAACCAACACGTACAGTGGTGACAACTTTGTCTCCAAGCCTATACACGCTAAGGTATATTTTGTCCCCAGACCAGATAGTTGCATTTCCAGTCCGCTTATGCATAACTATTCCAGAGTTTTATTAAAGCTTAACATTGTTTGCTGGTAGTTTATGCTTCCACCGTCTGTTGTTAATAAACGTTTCCGAATAGAGTTTTTAAACCGTTTGGGGACATATTTTTGTCTGGGTTTATTTTGTGATATTTAAAGCAAACTCTGCAAGTTAACAGGCCGCGTGTTGGAGTGTGGACATCAAACTTCTCGCGGTTAAATGTGAGAGGAATCTGTGTTCTCCCACTAAGACCACAGATTAATAATAAGTTATAACTTATAAGACTGACGAAAACCTACTGACAATGATGATGATGATGTGAAGAAGGTTTTTTTAGAGAATGATCAGACCATGAAACTGAACACTGGGACTAATATAGAAATATCAAAAAAAACTGCTGTCCAATACATTTAGGTAAAGTACCTATAGAATGGCAGTCTTGTATGAAACAGCAGATTTTTGTTTTGCGATTTCGATGTTGGTCCTATAAGGAAATTTTTTCAGTTGGAGGGTCTGATCATCCCCTAAAAAAACCGTCAGGATTTAAATGAAGCAGCGTAGAAAAACATTTCCTCATTTAATTAAAACCTATTTAAACTACACAAATTAAAATTGGGATTCTTTTTTTCGATATCAGACACTTTTTTTATGAAACAAATATTTATGAATTTCAAAAAGTTTGTAACCAACTGGGTTATACGCGTTTCAGGTTTTGCTATCATTTGTGAACACCATGTTGCTATAATTGCGTTTAATTATAAATATAATTTCTGACTAGCACTAACTTCGATACAGGATCCGTTCGAATTAAAACCAAACCGATGCTCGTCAATAATTTGTTCGTGCTAGTCCAGTGCGGTTGGAATTAGCTCATTGTTTTACTGAAATTATCGCCTGAAGTATCAGGTACACTGCTATAATTAATGTTTCATCTGAAACTGGCTTTGTTTAGTTAGTCTAGTTCAGTTTTGGTGACATTTTAGGAGAACTCATATTTATAGACAACGAATTAGTAATAACTTTTGGTTTATAGTCAGACATGCATGCAAAACTTATAATTTTTCACTTTTATCTCTTTCAAAAAGCTATCACAGTGACTTGATCTTTTGCAACCACAGTATGTACCATGGGGCAAACATACATCGAGTGGTTTAGTTATTTTCAAACTGTACAACATTCAGTATAGGAGCAATATTTATATAGAAAAGGCGAAAAAAAATTAAAATGTTTATGGTTCCTCTCGACCCGAATGTATAGAGCAGCTGAATTTTTTCGCGATTTCAATTTTGGTCCATAGAGAAAGATATCCAATTAAAGGACTGAATCACCCTGTATTTGCTCCGTATTGTCAACTCATGGTATAATTAGTCACAGGTTACTAAAGAGGTAAGTACTAAGGTATAGAGGACTAGAGAACTTGAGGCAGTTAGGCAATAATAACAAGAACAAAAAAGCAGCGATCAGTCACAGATTATTTAATAGTGCCCAGTCTCAAATCCAAAACAATGCTATATTAACAAAACCATAAGTATTAAATACTCCGAGAATAGCATACCTCAAAACAAAACCTTGCCTTAGATTCGATAAGGTATCTCGTAGTTATCCTAAAATGAAATTAATTGCAACTAGAAATTTAGTAGGTAGCCCGGTATGTAGGTATGTACCTGTACTGTATGTAAACGAGAAACTACCTACGAGTTGGAACGATGCAACACATATAAAGGAGCCCGAGCGAGGACTGGAAATCCTGATGTCCTAGAACGTAACTCTGCTGCTGCATGAATAAAGTAATTCAAATTATTTTTATCAAATAACATAACAACATGTTTGATAAGGATAGGATACGATTCGAAGAGTGTATTGATATTGTAGTAAAAATCATAAATTATAGAATTCATACAGGTCAGGAGTGCGATTTTTGAAAGTCACATGCTCAAAAAAGCAGTAGAAAGATGCTTAATCTCCATAGTAATTTTGATATTTTCTACTGCTGCTGAATTGAACATATGACTTTCAAAAATATCTCGTAGAGTATTCTAGCTGTTTCGCTGTTTTATAAGTTTTAATTGAAGTAATTTACAAAAGAGGCATGTATTATAAAATTGGAAAAGAAGTATTTTACAGATATTTACAAAAAAAATCGATGTAGTATTAGGTCTCCCTGACTCCAAATCACCGATTTTTGGAATTTTATCGAGCATCACGAAACACTTTATAGACCGTATTTGAACACACATTTTATGTTTAAAAGCTTATGATTAGACTTAATAACAGTTATATTTTATCTCGCTAAAAATTGTCTCATTAGGCACGACAAAAGTGTGTGACAAAAGTGACTATAGAATGTATTTAAATGTATTGTTATTGAATCGATTCAATACTCGGAAGATTTACGTAACCGACTCATTGTCGTCGCTTACGCATTATAATAGCTACAATAGAGTAGTAACTGTTTATTAATCTGTAGATCCGCTTGTAATTAATGAGTCATAGTCAGAGGTAGCAAAGGTGGTTTATAATTGTAGGTTACAAGCAAACAATCAATCAGATGGTAATGCTATTAATCTGAAATCTCCGTAGTCATTGTAGAATACTAGGTAGGCACCTAAAAAAAATCTAGATTCAAACTATCAAGAAATATATTTTTCAGTGATTGCAGTGATAAGAAAAAAGAATTTTGTCGTATATTTCGTGTATACTATCTAATGTTGTATTCATATTAAGAAAATGAGGAATTATAAAACCATCCAATAAGCATACATTTAAATTGTTAATAGAGAAACGCACATTCCTATGAATATCATAGAATTATGTGCCTATTAAATATTTTGGCTTCGCTGATCATACGGGAAACATCTATTGGTTTCTCCAAATATTCTTAAGAAATTTCGAAAGTTTTAGCGCTTTACGTTCTAAAGTCGACGCTACTTATAGAATAGGAAGCGAGTGTAGGTAATGGCGCAAAATAGTGACGCAGTATTATTGCAGAGGGTGGTGGGGGCCCCACTTCCCGGAACATTGGGGCCCCCCACCCCCGAGAGCGACTGAAACGTCCACGAGAAAAATAAGATCCGTACTCCGTCCCGCTTATTCTAAGGAAAAACGTTTTTGTATATTTTTTTAGATATTCTTTAGGTGGTAAAGTTCTTTGTGTGCGTTAGTAAATAAGAAGTATGTACGGCTTTTTACATTTGCTGTGAAAAGAATTGATATCGAGTATGTTTATATGATATGGTCTTGTTTTTGTTAACTTCTTTTCTGTAGGGTGACGAACTTTTCATTTGGAAGTTTAAAGTAGTAATTAGTAGCTTATTTAAGAGTTTTCTTAGTTTTTCTTATCTCCATATTTATCAATTCGTAATTGGCATAGACTGACCAGTATGTAAGAGAGTACCGAGCCTCTCAATCGTATTTTTAAATTTTTTTAAAAACACAATACAGGGTCCAATTTAATATGCTGACAGTTTTTTAAGAGGATTATCAGACCAACAAACTGAACAACTTTCTTTATGAGACCAGCAGCAAAATCGCGAAAAAAAATCAGCTGTCCCATACATTTGGCTCGTTTAGTTTTGTATGGAACAACAGATTTTTTTTCCGCGATTTCGATCTTGGTTCAGTTTTGGTCCCATACTGAAAGTTTCAGTTTTCAGTTTCTTTTCTGTATACAACGTGTTAATGAATAAGCGCAAAAACTCATATACCCCAACTGATTTATAAAAAAATAATTAGATTGAAATAATAATTTAATTATTTTGATAGTTAAATTTTACAGTTATTGGCATTTTACGTTTTCAAGCAAAAATGATTTGTTATCATTTCAGCAATGATTGAAACCGCTAGCGTGCTCGTGGATACATTTTAAGAATCTTGTTTTTTTAGTAAGTAGGGTGAGAGTGCGCGAGCGGTGGATTAATATCGAGTACAGTAAATTATAAATTTTACAAACAAATTATTTAATATTTTGAAAAAAAAAAATATGTTAAAAAAACATGATAATTCGATTCTGCTCTCGATTCTAAACAAACTACTTTCTAGTTTTGCTTTAATTCATTAACACGTTGTAGAGATAATTAATTATACTTACCGTACATGGTATAATTTTAGACAGTTTCATTATTTTAAGGAGATAAGGGGTGATTATACTCATGATAATGAACAACTTTCCCCAGGAAACTATGGGAAATTCGCAAAAAAAACAACTTTTCATACCACAAACTCAGCTCAGCTGATTGCTGTTGGTATGGCAAGACCACGATTTTTATTAAATTTCCGATCGGTCCCTTTGAGAAAGTTGTTCAGTTCAGTTGTTCAAGCATGTTGCTGATTACCGACTGTTGTATTATGATTGACGAAGCATGTGCTGATTGCTTGTTTTATGTAGATATTAACTTTAAAATTATTAATGAATTTATTTAACATTTAAAAAAAATATATAATGAGTATAATAATCTTTTAAAGTAATGCAGCTGTATAAGTACCTACCGACCGTATTCCTATTTTAGTTGATCAGAATGATAAATAAAACCGATCAAATGCGAGTCGGGCTACTCTCGCACCGAGGGTTCCGTACCATACACCACCACACAACACAACATATTAACTTTTAAAAAAAAACATTTTTGTGTATCCTTTCGGGACCTTTAGCGCGAGGCGATTCACACTTGGCCGATTTTTATTATTTGTTCTTATACTGTAGAGTTAGCTCTATAACCACAACAAGTTTGACGCGAGCGAGAAGAAAAAACGTTGATAAAAACTAGTTTCTTTTGAAGTTTTTGACAGTTTTATTGTGTTAACAAATCCGCTGTAATAACGCATATTCGAATTTCAAATTTCAACTGTCTAGCTATTACGGTTCAAAAGTTACAGCTATAAATAGGTAGGACGGACGGACAACGTATAGGCTTAGTAA
The DNA here is from genome assembly GCA_963924505.1 of Agonopterix alstromeriana. Taxonomy (NCBI): domain Eukaryota; kingdom Metazoa; phylum Arthropoda; class Insecta; order Lepidoptera; family Depressariidae; genus Agonopterix; species Agonopterix alstromeriana. The sequence goes on from OZ004670.1 coordinate 11,265,786, forward strand.
TAGGGTCCCGTTTTCACCCTTTGGGTACGGAACCCTAAAATGTTTAGAAATAAATTAGTTTAGTTTTTAAAACGCCTTAATTCGTGGGAGGAGGCATGTGGCCCACAGTGGGACGTAAGTTTGCAGGCTGATGACAAAGTCATAAAACCGTCATTTATAATCTCTTTGTTTACCTTTTTTGTGTGAGCTAAATTTGCGTACACTGTGTGCAAATACAGGTTGTTACAAAAATACCCCTAAAGAAAAAAGGGTGTTAAAGGGTCCCTTGTAAAGAGTATATTGACATTGAATATCCAATTATTTTAATAATTAGTACCTAACTTTCATAACCAATCGATACAATTTACCTTCGTATCTATAATTATAGTTTTGCTACTGTGACCTAAGATCTAAAGTTCTTAATTATGTATGCACATCTACTTGTTTACCTTGCCTATAACAGTCGCTATTAATTAAATACCTAGCTTCAGACCATCAAACTGAACAACTTTCGCTATGGAGCCAACGTCGGGACAAAATAAAAAAATCTGCTGTCCCATACAAAACTGCAGCACCGACTCGATTAAGATGTATAAGGACTGCAGATTTTTTTTCTCTATGTTGGCATCATGGTAAAAGTTGTTCAAATTGATGGTCTAAACCACCCCCTTGGATACACACTGTTTATCTAAAATTGAAAATTATTATAGTACCTACTGTCCGCTCCATCTCCAACTGAAAACCGTATGTTATGGACAACTGACCAAGAGCGTATTGGACACAGGCATGATAGGGTTCCGTGGACATTAAATACAGATTGTTTTATACAGGGGCAGGATGTTAACTTAATGGGGGTGATTCAGACCATCAAACTGAACAACTTTTACTATGGGACCAATATTGAAAGCGCGAAAGAAAAATCTGCTGTGTCATAAATTTTGGTAGAGTAGAATTAACTTTTTCTATGAAACTACATGCTTTGAAAAACAGATTAAAGCACCTTAAGTATGTAACGCATTTAAGTTTACGCTGGATAGAGGGTGTTAGAGTAAACAGTTGCATTACTTTAAGAGGTGATTGTACTCATGATACTGAACAACTTTCTCAAAGAAACCTATAGGAAATTCGAAAAAAAAATATTTCGACTTTCCATACTAAATGCAATCAGCTGACCGAATTTGCTATCGGTTTCTTGGAGAAAGTTGTTCAGGTTGATGGGTACAATCACCCCTTAAAGTAATGCAACTTTTTACCCTAACACCTTGTACATTCTTTCTTTGTCCTTATCCAAGTTTAGAAAAGTAAACACCATGTAGATACAAAAAAAAGTTTTTTTTTTTCTGACACTAAATTACGCTACAGCATCCGTCATAATTTTAATATAAAGTAAAGGTAAAGTTAGACAATTGAGTTCTAAGACATTTCTTGTTTGTTTTCAGATTTTTACTACAGTATTTTAAAAGTTAAGAGGGTAGGAGTGGATGCCCTATTACAAAATATCTCGAGATTAAAGCATTGGCTCAGATCCAAATGGTGTTTTGTTCCATTTTATACGTCCTACGTCCTTTTTTTTTACGTTCCAATTTTCGATGTATGGATCGGAAATAAATTGTTTCTACTTAATTATCACATTTATGATTTTTATCTATTTATGTACCTAATTAATATTAATCCAAATGTTTGAATAGGTGCAAAGATGAGAGAGCAATTAAGGATAAAAAAATACGGTCGGTCTAACTTCAGACAGACGGATTCCACAAACAATTTTATATTCAGTATCCGTACACATCCAGCCTTAGAAGTTAACTCGGATTTACTGCACTGCCATCTATGGAATTAGCTGCAAACCAGCAGGAATAACGTAGAACCAACAAAAGTACGTAGAGCTCGACTTCGTACAAGGAAATTGTATGCTCTACAATTTCCTCAGTAACTGTATAGATGGCAGCGAGAATGGAAACCTAAAAAAATTTTGAGATGATTTTGTTAATTTTTGTGTGACTAAAGTTGTGTAAAAAATCTACAGTGTTAACTAAAACTTACTTAAAAATACTAACATCGATACATACTCGTGTTTTCTCTGTCGGAAAAAGGGTCACATACGATTTTTATTTGAATACGTATAAACGATTTTATGGGCTTTGTAATATAATATTACTAATGAAGCTTAGATGTGCCCTTTTAACGTAATAATTTGTTGAAAGAGGTATTGACTTTTTTACTCGACTGCCCCAGAAGGACGATAATGTTTTTTTTTCTATGGGAAGCGAGCTCCGCTCTTTCTTCTACTGACTTTGTATGTAAAGGCCTTCAAAACAATTATCGTCGTTTTATACATCGGCCTACGGCAACTTGTCTTTTGTGACCTCTAATCATAACCTGCCTTAAGCCCCAATGTATTGGGATCTCAATCCGACGGTGACTAACCGTTGTTTCGTTCCGCTCACACGTATGCAATAAACTGCACGTCAGATAAGAAAGACAAATCAATTTGAATTTTTTGGTAGTAATGTTCGAGGGGCAATGCACTTACTAACTGGTTGGGAGAGGACGAAAGTACGAATTTTTTTGCAATAATTTAAGTGAAAGATTGCGTAGATGTATGTAGGTGCGTGTAGGTATGAGACTTTGGGAACTCGTTCTTTAAAAATCTTTGTTGCAAAGTAAGTTCTGCAGATGGTTAACAAGGTCACGGCGAGTACTGAAAATCTACGCATATAAAGATATGATAAGATATAATAGAACGGCACGTTGACAACCTTTGACCACTAACATGCCTCGATCTACGGCACTAGGTATGGTGGTAGGTATCGCATGGTGTATGACTCGCACAGTCACGTTTGTCAAATAGGTACTGTATTAAGTCATCATCATCCACAGCCTGAATCCACCTACTGCAGGGTATAGGCCTCCATTTGTTTATGCCACCCCCCTCTGTCTGTCCTGAGCATCACGCATTTACGTAGCTCTCGAGAATCTCTTTATATCGTTAACCCATGGTGTCGCCGAACGACCCACACTTCGCTTCGCCTCGGCCACCAGTCGCTTGGCTCTATCTGCCGTCACCTCGCCTTGCCATGTCCTGCCCATTTCCATTTGAGCTTTGTGGCTCTGTTATATCTTGGACCTTAGTACGGCATCGAATTTCCGTATTCGGAACTTTGTATAGGAGCTTGATGTCAAGTTTAACACGCTCCAAGGCTCTTTTTTCGACTCATTGTACTAAGTACCTAAAACAATTCAAAATGCTTCCATTAGATACGCATAAACTCGTAGGCTGACAGTAAACTCAATCAATATTTGTAGGTAAAATAATGTTGTTAGGATAGTGGAACCAGTAGCTAGGTACTTTAAATGACATTATCGTGTTATTGACTCTTTCTGGCTTTCACTTACGATTTCATCATTTTACGTTCATATTACGTTCCTTCTGGTCACTGGTCTGGATGGTCAAAAAGAACTACAAATAACAAATTAAACATAATAAGTCTTTAGTATCTTCAAATTCATACTACATAGGTAGTACGAATAGAATTTGATACAGAAAAAGTATATTAAGTGGCTATGATGATTGATTGAATGCCAACAAGAGCTTCTCAATTATTCATTTGCAAGCATTCGAACGAACTGAACACAATGTTACTACCACATATAGTTCCTACCTACGAACATACCTATACGAAATTATGTTCATATCATCATCATCATCATCAGCCCATCATCGTCCACTGCTGAACATAGGCCTCTCCCAAGGCGCGCCACAAAACTCTGTCCTCGGCCTTCCTCATCCAATCGCTCCCCGCTACTTTTGTTATTATACAGTCTTATGTTCATATACAGTCTTTGATTAAAATAAAATTTAGTTAATGAAAGTATACAGTAAATATTACCTAATCTTATCTTAACTATTATAAAACTGTAACAAAAGTGTGTCTGTACATTGAAGATATTTACATGAAAAAGATTACGATATGGTTTTTAGGTTTGCCGGACTCCAAATCAACCTTTTTTAGAATTTTTGTCTGTCTGTTTGTTTGTTTGTCTGTTTATATGTTTGTAAGCATCACGCAAAAACTACTGAACCGATTTTGATGAAACTTATTTTTGTTTGATAGCTTATGATCTGACTTAAAATCTGGTATATAATTTGTGCGGACGAAGTCGTGGGTAAACTCTAGTAATAAATAATAATGTATGATAGACTGCTCGCCAACGAATAAAATCTCCATGCTCGTTTCTTTCAACGTACCTGCCTTCTTGCTCCTTCAAATGCTCGCCATGAGGACGGTTGTTTAGGTTATTTAGCACTCAACTATCAAACCATAAGCTATGATAACTGACTATTAATGACTTTCCTTAATTTCATGAAAACAGAAAAACCTTTTGCAATCATATTCATCGAATATTTACTCAGAAACATAAACTTAAATGTTGTCTTAGTCGCATTGAACTCAAAACTACCAGCACCTGTCATTCAACAAACCAGTATATCTGGAATTCTGGAGGCCTTCGCTTTACAAATAATGTTAGGACACCAAAATTTAGGAAATATTGACAAGTTCATCAAATAGAAGAAAGTGTTTTCGGAAGGTTCGATAGAACATTGTTGAATTTAGTTTCGACATTTTCTTATTCATAACCTAATATTTTCCAAGAACATGTTCAAACATTTTAGTGAGATGATAGGGTGCTTAATACCTCACTAAAATGTTTGATTGTCAAGTTAGACTGTAAATAGTTCACTGTGACAAAATGGGCAAAATTTCAAATTAGTTGAACATACAGGGTGTAAAAGTAAATACCTACGTTACGATTCACACCATGTTGTCGCGATTTTGGCTCTATAGGTACAGAATTTTGTTTAGTTTGATGGTCTGGAGCAGATTTTTTTTTCTCGATTTCGGATTTGGCCCCATAGTGAAAGTTGTTCAGTTTGATGGTCTAAAGCACCTCCTTTAGTTTACACCCTGCCCCTGTATAGACCAATCAGTATTTTTAATGGCCACGGAACCCTGTGTCCGACACGCTCTTGGTCAGTTGTCATAACATACGGTTTTCAGTTGGACATGGAGCGAACAGAAGGGACTATAATAATTTACAATTTTAGACATACCACCCTAGTAATTTCGTTATCTTAAAATATGAATAATAAGAAGAATATAACATAATGCCTAATTAATACTTATGCCGTTTAGTAAAAAATTTCCAGGCCCTTTCTCTGTCTTACGTTCGGCGGTTGAACCCATGCGGGGTGACATTGCGATCGAGTGCAATGTGCATGTGCATTGTACCTACAACGTTGCATCTTGATACTTGCGTAAATAAGGATCCTTTTTAATATGCTAATGGTCTTTTAAAATGATCAGACTATGAAACTGAACCTCTTTGTCTATGGGACTAACATAAAAACGCGATAATAAAATCAGCTGGCCCATAGATTTGGGTCAAGTGGAATCGTATGGACAGTTTTGTACGGAACAGCTGTTTTCTTTTTCACGATTTCGATGTTGGTCCCATAGAGAAAGTTTTTTAGTCTGATGGTCTAATCATCCTCTTAAAAATCTCACCAATATTAAGTTGGACCCTGTATAACATAGTTAGTAAATATGTTATCCATATCGACAATTTTGTTGAAATTGGCAATCGCATCTGAAACATCTTCAGTTGAGTCGATGGCATGTGACTTTTCCAGGCCAGTACCATCAGACCAGTTTTTCATCTGACTTATTTGAATGTAACGCAATTTTAAAATAGTTGGATACTTTCGAAATTTTTATGGGCCTGCTAAATAAAGAAGAATTTTCGTAACTTAACTTTGTTTCGAAGTTACAGTAGCTCAAAGATTTACATACAAATCTTAAATGAATCTTACCATCAGGGTGAAATAGATATCAGTAACATCCTTTTAAACTAAGTTTGATATGTCGAAGAATTTTTCTACCCATCAAGCTGACCAACTTTTACTACGGGAGCAAACAGATCAGACCAAAAAAAAATCTGCTGTTTGTAATAAAATGTATGCAACAGCAGATTTTTTTTGCTCCCATCGCAATCGGTTTGCTTCCATAGTATAAGTTGTTCAGTTTGATAAGTAGACTCTTAGTTTAAAAGGAAGCTATTGAAAATAGGATCAAACTTCTTGGGCGCGCGCGCAGGCATATCCCCTTAAAAAGCGATCATTTCAAATAATGTTAGTACGGTAGTAACAGTAGAAATTTAACCTACTTACATTATTCGTAATATAATGCGTACAAGTATCAGGTAGTGGCAGGTGACCAATAATTTAAATCCACACTGCACTTGCATTATAGCGTATGGATGCACCGGCTTGCATTTTTTCGCCGGTTTTAAAACGTTGTCCTTGAATTTCAAGTTTAGATTACAACGTGCGTATTACCAAAACTCTCTGGTTTAATGTACCTACCTACTCGTGTTTTAATACTTAGGTATATTATGCAGTTATATCTTCAAACCCTTATAATATAAGAGGTACAAAATAATATTAAGTGCCTATAAGATAGATGTCAATTGCATTGAAAATCCTTCATAAATGAATTTAATCCAAATCATTATAGTATGTAGGTATACACGGCGACATATCAACCTACCCATAGTTGGACCTTATGTACATGAACATAGAGTTCAACTATGGGTACGTTGATCTGTCGCCGTGTGTACAGGTGTATTAAAACACCCTAGTAATAGTAATATTTAAAAAACGGTGGTTTAGACCAAGAAACTGAACAACTTTCACTACAGAGAAAACATCGATTTTTTTTTTGAAAAGGCAGCTCTCCCATACATTTGCATAAAATCTCTGCTTCGAGATTTTAGTGATTTCAGTTATCTGTCATATCAGTATCAGTTAGATTTCAGCCTAAAGTTTCTAACAATTACTATCACAAACGTACCATACCGTTAACTCTTAAATGTATTAATTATAAACATAATATTCTGTAAAGCCAATATGACAGAAAATGAATGATTAGGTACTCTAGGTACTGTTAGTCTGACGTCATGTAATTGGGCACCAATACAAATCACATTAGGCTAGGTCAAGACTCCTAACACGTCGCAGTAGATACCAACAACAACGATACAAAAAGCGGTAATAAACGACCGGGGCGCGGGCGCAGCACATATGCAGGTCAATGCACTTTTTCGTGATCGGTCAACCAAGATCGCCGAATGCTGGTCCTGGCGACTGCCCGGGCCTTGTGAGCAGCATGACAATATAATCAGCCATCACAGAGAAATTTAAATCTTATGGTTATATTCTGATGACTCAAAATTGAAACCAGAAACACAAGTGCAGAAACCTATCTTAACATTTTACCGAAAGAACCCAAAATGCACTTAAGCACTTATTGCAAAGATGCCAGTAAATCCAAGTGGTATCTCACCTTCTAATTAAGAGCGGAAAAAATTTCAGATTTTTATATAGGATTTTTCTTAATATACTAAAGGTTTTTTATTGGGATATCAGACCATCAAACTGAACAACTTTTTCTATTGGCCCAACGTTGAGATCGAGAATAAAAAATCGGCTTATTCTATCGTTTTGTTAGATCGAGTACTTACCTAATTGATGTTTTCTATGGAACTACAAAAAAAACGATTTCGATGTTGGCTAGCTCCATAGTGAAAGCTGTTCAGTTTGATGGTCTGAATCATATAGTTTTACACCTTGTACTTATAATAAAACCGGAATCGCCCATGATAGAGTTTCGTAGCCATTGAATAAATAGAAAAAAATAGTTGTAGTGTCAATCAATCAATCATTCAATTATACTTTATTTTACACCAAAAAACATAGTATACAGAGAGTAAACAAACAGGAAATACAGACGTTACAAAAATAGGCGGGCTTATCGCTAAAAAGCGATTTCGAAATTTTTTTTCGATTTAGTGTCGATTCTCTTACATAAAAAAAATTTGAACCTGTCTCGATTAAATTTCCTGCGAAAATCAACTTTGTATTACAAAATATATTTACAGGTTTTATGTACCTAGTCCGAATAAGGTTTTAGGGCAAGAAAGGGTATTTGACGGGTTTTTAAAAACTGTTCTACGATCATACGATCACGTGACTAAAGTAGACAAAAAAATATTTTCTTTGTTGATTTTCTCTTAAAATATCCAGTATTTTTCTTAACTGACTAAATAGTTGGTTTCCAAAATTCATACTCAATACGGATGCCATCAATAGATCCTATATTTTACATGTCGTCAAATACCCTTTCCCGGAAAAAATTGAAAATTCTGGAAAAACCGAAAGTGTTATTTTCTGTGGGATTTTTGATATTACGTGCGCAAAAATGTCGTTTCACAGCTGATTGGACAGGACAACATCTGTCGAGTCAGGTAATTTAGAAATAAAATAGTTTGAAACAGGTAATACAAAAGATTGTTCAAAATACGGATACATTTCTTCCGTCCAGCTGTAGCAACAGCATGCGAAATATGTTTTTACATTATTTAGTTACATTTAAAATTTATAAATTCTTCATCACTGTTTAGGTTTTGTAATGCAAATAACTCTGACACAAGTCTTTTTAACATTTTTTTTATTTCGTAACTAGAAGAAGAAGCTAAAATGATGTACACACGGCAACACATCAAGCTACACAAAACCAACATAAGCTGGCCGCGCGGATGTTGCATAACGTATAACGTCACGCGGCCAGCTTATTTTGGTTTTGCGTAGCTTGATATGTCGCCTACGTGCACGTTTTATGCGTGCGTAATTTTTACGCAAAAAATAAAAACCATTTCTCATTCAGGATATTTTCCAGGATTTAAATTATAATTGAACATAAATCAATTAGGTTAAGAGTTTTGTAAAAACTGTATTTTTTAATAATAATAATTTTTTAATACTTAAATTATTTTAGGGAAATTGACAGTGTCCGATTCCAAAATCAAAGTATCAATAATCTGACACCTATGTTGAAAGTTCTTGTTTAATTTAGAAAGACTTCAAAAAGGTATGTTATTAATAAGTCTGTACTTATTGTTTTATAATGCACGCCCGACTTCACACGGGTAGACACCTTCCTCTTCCTCGTAAATTAGTATAACTATTAATGAAAACCGTATCAGAATCCCTACAGTAGTAGTTTTTGAGATAAGCCTAGGGCCAGAGCGATACCAGATTCTCCAGACTATAATAAAAGGGCAAAGAAGCATCGGTAGGCCACGAATGTCGTGACTTGCGAACCAGCAAGAGCGAATAGGCATCGCCAGCGTCGAAGAGCGTTTTCGTTTGGTGAGAGATAGTTAGGGATGTGCAGAGCTCGGAGTTTCCCAGCGAGATCGAATCAGAAATGAAGAGATCCGCAGAAGAACCAGAGTAGCCAACATAGCCTAATGAATTGCTAAACTAAAGTGGCAATGGGCGGGGGCACATTGCTCGCAGAATCGATTGCCGATGGGGCTGAAGAGTTCTCGAGTGGCGACTGCGTACCGGAAAGCGCCCCCACAAGGTGGACCGACGACGATCTGGTGAAGGTGGCAGGAACCCGTTGGATGAGGGCAGTGCAGGACCGATCGTTGTGGCGATCTTTGAGGGAGGCCTTTGTCCAGCAGTGGGTGTCTTATCGGCTGAGATGATGATGATGCAGACCTGACTGCCAACCTCCAGTAATGTATAGGAACCGAAAGAAGATGATAGGACGACAGAAAAACGCGGTGGGAGAATAGTTTCGACATCTGACCGACCTTCACACTGCTCTTCGCCATAACTTATGCATTTCTAAATAGATTTGGATGACAATGCTAAACGAAAATATCATTCAAGTTTCGACCTATGATAAGAAAGTTCATTTATTTCCTAAGATATTGCAGTGGTGTCACAATGTTTGCAATTTGCAATTATGTCAAGCGTGTAAAATTCAGCTTCTGCGGATCTCTTTCTCTTCATTTCTGATTCGATCTCGCAAGGGAACTCCGAGTATAGCCCTAAATAAATATTCATCTTACTAAATTATAATTTATGTCAAAGTTAGGATGTTGTTACTCAATCGCGCATAAACAGCTGAACGGATTTAAATCTTAATAGAAACAAAATCTGTTTGTCAGCGTGCGTCAATTAATATTGTATTTTTAATTGTAATCATATAGTATTTTAATAATCGAAAAATATTATTTCATTTAAATTTTTAAGGCCAGTTGATTGAAAAGTGTGCAAAATTGTACCACTCTACCCTATTAGTCTGTTTGTTTTGTTTTGTTGTGTAAGTTTAGATTTTTAAGATTAACGTCACCATATTTCCGTTTACGTTACTTTGTAGTTACTTCTGTTTTGCAACGTTTCATTGTAATTCAAAGTTTCTACGCAACGTAACATTCCCTACTGTAATAACTAAAAGGAAAATAATACATAAAAATAGTAGAGATGAAGGTCAACGATTCAATAAATTAAGACACAAAAGAATGACGGAGTCACTGTCGATCAAAAACACAGATAATCTCGATCTATTTTCGGATAGGTTTGTACGAAATCGCCTACTTACTCGTTACAACATTGTATATTTGTATATCTTAGTACTTTAAGGAAAATCCAACTATTTTACGGAATTTCTGTTTAACAAATCGGTAACTATACGTTTTCAGTTTTTCAGGATAGGTCTTTTATGATTTTAAATAATAAGTTCAGTTTTTGATTTACTTCGCGAAGTAGCTTGCGAAGTGGTACATTACGATAAGCTTTTCATAACGTTTAAAGAAAACACATTTTAATATTTTTGTGTGTGTGTGTGTACTGGAAGGGAAAATAGAGGGAAAGGAGACAGAGGAAGACCCAGACAGAGTTATCTAGCCCAAGTGAAGGAAAATGTTGATGTCGAGTCGTATCAAGAACTCAAGACAATAGCGGAAAAGAGATAGGATTGGCGAATACTCCGCCGACAAAAGCGTAGCTCTTAAATAAGATGATGATGATAAGTTAAATCGTCAGTATCAGTTCGTAATAAAAGATATGAACTATTGATGATGATGTGTGTGCGTGTGTGTGTTTGTGTGAGTGTTATTTAAGGAGACGTCAGCAATGAAAGAATGTATTGCGTATGTAGATAACGATAGTGACGAATTATTATGCCGGGAAAATCATAATTTTAAAAAAATAATTAAAAATTGCGTAGTATTGTAGCCACGCCACCGGCGCGCAACAAATTCACTGAGGATGCAACCAAAAGACCTTACCGTTTCAAAACTGCAATTAATTTTTTAATTTTCTCAAATAAATTTAACGATTCCAAGGTAGCACCCCCGAGAAAACGAAAAACATCGAGACGTGCCCCTGTCTTTGTTAACCGACTGCGCCAGAAGGAGGGTTACTTTGCGTATGCGAAAGAGAGCGCGCATGACGTTTTTCTCGTCTTGTCATTTTGTCGTGCGTGGCTTGCTAGCCCGGCTGATCTATACAGGGTCCTTCTTAATATGCTGACACTTTTTTAATGGGATGATCAGACCTTCAAACTGAACAACTTTATCTATGAGACCAACATCGAAAACGCAAAAAAAAATATCTGCTGTCCCATACATTTGGCTCGAGAATATTAAAAAAAATCTTTTTTTTATCAGCAGATTTTTTTTTTCGCGTTTTTATGTTGGTACCATAGAGCAAGTTGTTCCGTTTGACGGTCTGATCATCCCCTTAAAAAGAGTCAAAGAGCATATAAAGAAGGACCCCTATATACGGGTTTTAATCTACTTTAGACCATCAAACTGAACCACTTTGGACTTCACTATGGAACCAACTTCAAAATCGCAAAAATAAAATCAGCTGTTTCATACAAAACTGACTATAATATCTACTCGACTCAAATATCTACACGTTGTGTCCATAGTTTTGATTCGACTTATTATGTTTTTACTGAATACAGTAGCTCCAGAGCTATTGTGCCAATCAATTTTGAAAAAGTTCGAGGTATTGCGAAAATTGACGAATAATAATAACTAACTTGGTTCTGAAACTTGAACTTCAATTAACAGCAATCTGCGTTTCCTGAAACGGTGAACTCAGACCATCAAACTGAACAACTTTCACTATGGAGCCTACATCAAGAAACGCGAAAAATAAATCTGCTACCCCATACATTTAGCTCGAGTAGATTTTTAGTTTAGTATGGAACACCAGATTTTTTTTCTCGATCTCAATGTTGATCCTATAGTGAAAGTTGTTCAGTTTGATGCTCCAAACCACCCTAGTGGAGCGAGTCACTTATCTGTGGTACGTACGGTTTGCGTAATCGATACGTTTTCAGTTTTTCAGACATATGAGGGTGTAACAAAACACGCTAGTAATATTTAAAGGGGTGGTTTAAACTATCAAACCGAACAACTTTCACTATGGAGCCAACATCTAGATAAAAATTTAAAAAATCAGTTGTTTCATACAAAACTGCAGTACTGATTCGACTCAAATTGGGACACTAACAATGCTAAGCATGGGACAGCAGATTTTTTTATAGAAGTAACTTATCAGTTTGATAGTCTGATCATCCTCTAAAAACCTTCAACATAGTAAGAAATGACCTTATGCAGGATCCTTCTTAATATACTGACACTTTTTTAAGGGGATGATCAGACCATCAAACTAAACAACTTTCTCTATGGGACCAATATCGAAATCACGAAAAAAAAAATCTGCTGACCCCTACATTTGGCTCGAGTAGGTTCGCAGTTTTGTATGGGACAGCTGCTTTTTTTTTCGCGATCTCTATGTTGGTCCCATAGAGAAAGTTGTTCAGTTTGATGGTGTGATCATGCCCTTAAAAAAGTGTCAGCATATTAAGAAGGACCCTTCATAGATAAAAAATGTATTAGTCTTACCTGTAAGTCTAAATAGGATTCGTTATTTTCAACAAATGAATATTGTAAAAAAACAATTTGAAATTTATTAGCCTACCTACTTAGTGTATAATTTTATACATCCTATTTAAAAATGTCATATCCACAAAATTCTCAACTTTGTTTAATAGAGCTTTGTAAGCTCCATCCAAACTTTCAGATTAATTTTTAGCTTTGTAGCGTTTTTAGCTGACGATACCGAACCAATAGTAGAATTTATGTAGTTAGGTTAAAACAAATAAAAACCAGTCAAGTGCGAGTCGGGCCACTCGCGCACCGAAGGTTCCGTGCCATACACATACGTAACACGACATATTAATATTTTTTTAGACCGTCTCACACTTTAGATTTTTATACTGTAGAGTTAGCTCTATAATCACACCAAGTTTGACGCTTTTATGTATTACCGTTTTTACGATAGAGCGAAAAGAAAAAATGTTGATAAAAACTAGTTCCTTTTATCCCCCCTTAATTTTTACTATTTGTTAGCAAATCCGCTGTAATAACGCACATTCTGTGAAAATTTCAATTGTCTAGCTATTTCGGTTCAACAGTTACAACCCTAAATAGGTAGGACGGACAGACGGACGGACAACGTAGGCTTAGCAATAGGGTCCCGTTTTCACCCTTTGGGTACGGAACCCTAAGAGTATAATGTATCGCATGATTTCAAGCCTCCAGTCGTATTATTTAAATTTCTAAAAATTTTTACAACATTTCCAAAAATAATAGTGGCACATACTTCATGTCATATAAGGACGAATAGATTTTCCGATTCCTATAAATGTATAGATTTCTGGCCAATTCTAATTTGCAAATAAAATTTATTTAACACATAGATATAAAATCCGACATATTTTGGACGTTACTAAAGCAAGCGAGAGGAAAAGTTTCAAATCTCTGTTTCTGTAATTCAAAATAGCTATAAAATTTCTTTGCTATTTGAAATGAAGTATAGTCATTGCTGATTTTCTATTTATCGGGACGGTTACGGAATTGTTTTTTAAATGTTTGTACAAAAATAAAACATTAGCTGGCAAAAACTATTGTGGGAAGCACTGGAGGTTCGGTGCCCCCTTAAGAAATGTTTAACTCTTTAATTTCAAGGTTTTATTTAAAAGTGTATTTAATTGTGATAATCACATATCCTTTTATCTAATGATACAACTCGACAGATTACCTGCTACAAATAGCTTATATCTAATTAACAAGCATAAACATAAGCATATGCTCACGACTATATTCCCCACGGGCGTCAAAGATATACTGAAAACTCAGAACATCCACGTTTCTCTAGTAGTACCGAAACTCTGTCCAGTGTGACGGGGAGTGAGCCCCAATCAAATAACAAGAGCCTATTAACGAGAGAGATAATAATTAGAAAATTATTTATTTTACGTGCGCTGTATATTCTTTACTAAGTATTTATTTTCCATTTCAGGGGCTGTAAGTATAGCTGGGTTCAGTACTTCTGTGTGTCGAATTTGCCACAGCAAACGATGTCGTGCGTCGGTAGCACATATAAATACATACGAACAACGCTCCTATCAATACTGCTTGCCGAAACCGCGTCGAGTACGGCGACTTAGCGCTCGCGCACCCGAAAATTTAAAAGGCTCAATTCATTGTGACAGAAATTTTAAACTAAAAAAAAACAATCATGAACAATGCAGAGTTGTATCATAAAAGCAATACCTTACAGAAAAGGGATGCCCAGCAATGCTTAGAAGAATATGGAGCTAAAATTAAATGGAAAAAATGTGACAGAATAGTCGATATAGGTTGCGGAGACGGAGGTGTGACTACTGATATTTTGAAAAGGTTCATTCCTTCTGATTTTAAAAAGCTGGTCGGATGCGATATCAGCGAGAGGATGGTACAGTTTGCGAATGAGCTGCATGGTGATGAGAGGACCGTGTTCACGGTTCTGGACATAGGAGGCGACCTGCCTGGCGACCTGAGGAACAGCTTCGACCACGTCTTCTCCTTCTACACACTTCATTGGATCAATGATCAAGAGTAAGTTAAATTTTAATCTGCAATGTTCTATAAATAACGGATTCTACCGAATATGTAATACTCGTAAATAATAATTAATATCAGTTGATATGGATACAGTTTTATAAAATTTCTGATAAGTAGGCAAGTATAAGACATTCTTCAGTAGGTAACTAGGTATATTCACTCTGAAATTAAAATATTTATCGTAACTGCGATAAGTAGCTACTTTTTAGTAATTTTTTGTGCGGTCTGTTAAAGATTTGAATACCTATCTAAACTATTATAAAACTGTAACATAAGTGTATTTGTGCATTGAAGATATTTACAAGAAAAAGATTACGATTAGGCTCCAAGTCAACCTTTTTCTTAGAATACTTGTCCGTCTGTTTGTTTGTAACAGCATCACGCAAAAACTAAAAACCGATTTTGATGAAACTTTTTTGTTTGATAGCTTATGATTTGACTTAAAATCTAGTATACTATTTGTGCGGACGAAGTCGCGGTTAAATTATAGTTACCTTATAAAATTGTAACAAAAGTATGTCTGTAAGTCGAAGAGAGGTATCTTTGTACGTAAAAGAAGCATGTCTGTATGTAGGTATTAACAAAAAAAATTACAATTTATTGTGGTGTTTAGGTGGGGTTCCATATTTTACTTTGAAAGTAAACACTTAGATTGTCTCTTCATCGACGACTTTTTCATAGATTGTCAGTAAATCGATGGTACGCTACGATGACGATTATGCGGATGAAGTCGCAGGCAAAAGCTAGTTGGATTGGTTAATTGTAGGCATGCCATTTTCACAAAATAATCTCGTATATTCTCGTTTGTTGTTAATAAGTACCTATACTTCATTTCAAATAAGAACGAAACGATTTTCCAATTCCTATATAGCTTTCTGGCCAATTCTGATTTGCAAATATTATTTATTTGTTAGAAAGATATACTAATACTATCCGACATATCTTGGACGTTACTAAAGCTGTTCTAAGAATAAGTGAGAGGAAGTGTTTAAAATATCTGTGTCCCATACAATTGAGTCGGGTAGGTACAGCAGTTTTGTATGGGACAGCAGATTTTTTTTCGCGTTTCCTGAGGTAGGCTCCATAGTGAAAGTTGTTCAGTTTGATGGTCTAAGTTCAGCGTTTCAGTATTTGCTAGACTGTCAAATACAACCTGTATACTTTTAATTGTACCGTCTACGCGTATTATGCGTCAAACTTTTGTATGAAATTGACAACTCTACAACCACCTTAAATACTTAATTTGGATCGTAAGCACTAATGCATGATAATATTATCACTCAACAGAAGCGTATTCTCGAACATCTACAATCTTCTAGCCGACGGGGGTGACTGCCTGCTGATATTTTTGGGGCACATGCCCCTATTCGACGTGTTCCGCTGCCTCTCGCGGCGCCCCAAATGGAGCCCGTGGCTCCGGGATGTGGATCGCTTCGTGTCTCCCTACCATGACGCACAGGTGAGCTACCATCTGCTGATAGCCCTGGGCCTTGTTTGACGTGTTTCAATGCCTTAGTAGGCACCCTGAGGAAAGCTCATAGCACCACCATATCGATCTCTTCTTAATAACATACGATGTCTACTTTGTGTATCTACTTAACAAAAGTAGTGTTTAATTATTTTTTTTCAATTGTTTGTGATTATGAATATATTACAGCTATTTTTTGGTATTTCAAATTAAATTAAAGATTGAATCTTTTATTTTCTTTAAAAATTGTTCAGTATGATGGTCTATAGTTTAGAGTAAAGTCTCATTAAGGGGACAACGTCAAAAAAAATTATAAAAATTAATTGTCCCTTACATTTGAGTCGAGTAGGTTATGTACTGCAATTTTGTATGAAACAGCATTTCTCGTCGTCAGCCCCATAGTGAAAGTTGTTCAGTTTGATGGTCTAAACTACCCCTTTAAATATTACTAGGGTGTTTTGATGCGCATGTATAAGAGAATTAAGCCCGGGAGTATGTAGAACTATATACTATTACCTATTCTGTGCCGGGAGTGCGCTTCATAAAAATTCTGTTTGATTGTATGTTGAATTAACCAATTAAATCTAAATTCGCTAACATAATCTTATCTGACGTTTTCAGATTTCCGTTAAAATGTATACTTAGGTTCAAAGTTACGATTAATTTAAGATTGGTATTGAAATCTTTGAAAAAAACATGTTTTTCAATGAAAAAAAATTATTCTTTAAAAAAAATAGTATAGAAAACTTTAAATAAACAATTAATTAACAAATAAACAAATTAAAAAAAGATTGTTTTAAGATCGCGTTTTTGTTTTGTTGAAATTGTTCATTTTATGTTTGAACAACATAGCCATAATTTCTATAAGTGGAAACTGTCTTGGATATGTTAATTAGGTATCTTTTAAAATCTAGATGTAGGTATTTATTAATGTTCTATGAATCGATTTTATTATGTCAACAAAACAAAAAGTGACAACGTACGCGTGCAATTGGCAGTTTATGTTTTGTGGGTTGATGGAAAGACTTTTGTTCATCATGTTGTTTGTTATAGTTGTTTTGTTCTTTTGATTGTTTTGATCACAACGTGGGCTATTGACCCCACGTATTTCGCCATACGTACATCATTACGTACGTCATTATAATTTTCTTGTAACTCCAGGAACCAGAAAAGGAGGTGAGGAGAATGATGGCGAAAGTTGGCTTCAAGAATATTGATGTCAAGTGCAAGGAGATGTCGTTCGTATACGAGAAGCTGGAAGTTCTCAAAAGTAAGTTTTATTGGAGCTTCTTATTCTTCTAACCTAACCAAAGCACCAAACGAAACAAATTAAGGGAATACAGTATGTAAACTAACTAAAGGCAAACCTTTAAACAACGTACTCTACCCATCAACCTGAACAACTCTGAGTTTGCTCCCATAGTAAAAACTATGGGAGCAAACCTGTCAGAAAAAAAAAATCTGCTGTTTCATTCGTGTAGGCATTGCAGTTTAGCCGAAATAGCTCGTTTTCAGTTTCAATAGAAATATCTCTAGTTCTAAAGAAACAAATATAAATATATTAGAAAGGTGGTCACCTTGGTTTCCGTACATTTTTTATACCACACAAGCTCGAACTTGGGTGAAAAATCTTGGAAAAGTTTAATGTTGACTTTAAGATTCTTTTTTTAATAGAACAACCCTAGCTACACCAACTTTCTTATGCATGTCATATAGCAATCTTAGAGAAAATTATGCAAAAAGCCGACTGCAAAAATATCTTCTTTTGTGGCCATGAAGGACAAAAGAGTGACAAAGGACACATAATACAGAAAAAAATGTATAGTCCAAATATGTAAAACCATGGCACTTTTACTGGACATGAAAGTCAATTTTCTGAACTCTATCAGCAAGTACAGGGTTATCCATTACTACGGATACCCTGCTTAAACAGAATTGAATGCTATAAGTACTAAGCTGTTTTCTTTCGTTAAAATATTGTCAATTATCAATGAACAGTGTCTACTAATGTTTGTCATTATAAATTCGCTGAATTCTGGAGGACACAGGAATAAAATCGTTTCTTAGGATAACAAACTATCCATTTTGTGATTAGAAAAACGCCGAAATAAATGTTCGCTAAGAAAGAATAAATCTTGTTATCTCTCACTAGAAATATTATGTTTGTAAAACTTCTAGTAGTTGGTGATCTTTTGGATTAATCATCCTTGCTTGGATTATCTGATCTCTAATTTTAGTTAAGACTTTAAAAAACGTGTGAAAAATATAACTGTAGATCTAAATAACCTCTTCTTTGTTAAACCAACCTAAGAGATTGTCAAATTGTTAGTATTTTAGTACCTTCGTACTTGCTGCAAAAGTATTTTCACGTCGCCTGAACAGCCCTTAGTAATTATCTTACTATTATTAATTTCCAGAAGCAGTAGCAGCAATAAATCCATTCAAGATTCCATCGCACCTACAGGATGAGTTCCTAGAGGAGTACCTGCAGGTGGTCAGGGACATGCGGCTCATAGACAGGGTCAACAACAACGTGGACGAACCGGTCAACGTGAGGACCAACTACAGCCTACTTGTTGCTTATGGAAACAAATAAACAGCACGTGCACAAAACACTTTACAAGAATTTGGGGTAGTTTTGTATCCCAATACAAAATTTAATAGTGGGAAGTGAAAAGAGACACACGATTTGAAAAAAATTGTTTTTACTGTTGTTACACTGAAAAGATTTTATAGCAAAATTATTTTTAAATGTGACAGAATTATATAGTGACTACCGAACTACCTAACCAAACTCTGGCTAAAAATATTACAAAAGTTTTAACACGCTTTTTTACTATTTATAGAAATATTTGGGTTAGGTACTTCATATCTATACTCTATTTTCCGTTCAGAAACATAGATTCGAAACACTTACTCTCACTTATTCTTAGAACAGCTTTTGTACAAGATATGTCGGATAGTATATGTATCCAATAAATTAATTACATTTTGAAATCAGAATTGGCCAGAAAGCTAAATAGGAATCGGAAAATCTTGTCGTCCTTATTTGGAATGCAGTATAGATTTCGGTCGTGAGTATAACGCCTGCCAAGCATAGGGAATTCCGAATCAGAAATAGGATTTTGTATGAGATTTAATGCCTGCGTAATTCCGTTCGGAATCCGCATGTATATGGCAGGGGGCCTAATTCGGTTAAATTTAACAAAACATTTTTTCTGTGTAAAGGTACCTAATTAGTTGATTTCAAATTGGAAGAGTTTTAAAATTGTGTCGATAAAAGATATATACACATATCAAATTATCACAGAGAAGCTGTCCTTAAATCGTTTACCTAGTTACTTAGTTTCCCACTAGGTAGGTATATTTTTATACTTAGTACGAATTAAATGCCGGGTTGTAAAGTGTAATCGTAGAATAAGTTCCCAGTTCAGTACATATTATTAAGACTGATTACACGTAGGTAATTTGTAATAAATTTGTGGTAAAAGCGCAATGGGTCTCAACAAATAATTTATTTGCGGTTTGTTACACTTTATCATTTAACAAAAAAATCGTTGATGATATAACTAAGTAGCTTTTAGCACATCAAAATAAATAATAATTAGCAAATCATTTTTCTCCTCTCGATTAACAATTTTTAGACCTGTAGCTTCATATCAGGCAAAGCTAAAATATGACCGAATCACAGATTATTTAAAACTTAGTTACCGTACTTTGTAAACCAAATGTTGAGATCTATTTGAGCATGACATTACACCACTAGGTTTTTAGTACTAAAAAAATTTAAGGGCGTATTCCGACAATGAAACTAAACAACTTTCCCTAAGGAAGGTCGAAAAACGAGGATTTTTTTGGATACAAAAGAGCCGATCCAATTTTCTATTGGAGATCCAAACATTTCTTTCGTTTTTCGACCCATTTTCCTTAGGGAAAGTTGTTTAGTTTCGTTGTCTAAATACACCCATATTATTTTTACAGTAATTAACAACTAGTCGTGTATAAGTAAGTATATTAAATAATATAAATTAAGCAATATTTAAGAGTAGCCAGTCGTGCTGTAGAACTAAGGTGCCTAACAAAAAAATCTTTTTGTTGAAACGTTTTTCTAGTTTTCAAAGATTCAATTTGAAAATATTGTTTAAAGTTGGTTAAATTAATAAAAAGGCGAATTTAAGTTTATAAAATTTGTAAAAGTTATTAATGTAAATTATATATTTAGGACAAATAATTTCGAAGTTTATTTCAATAGGAATACCCAAGTGCATAATTATACAGGGTGTAAGAAAAAGATTATAAGTAACTTGACTCGTAATCATTTTTAAAGGAAAGTAAGTGTAAAGGTTACCTTTAAACCATATACTCTACCCATCAAACAAATCAACGTTTACTATGGGAGCAAACCTTCTTCTTCTTCCTCCTAGAGCATGCCCCATTTACTTAGGGTCGGCCATCCTTGTCCTTCTTCTCCACTAAGCACAGACTATGGGAACAAACCGATCGGAGAAAAAAAATCTGCTGTTCCATACTAAACTACAATACCTACTCAACTCAAATGTATGCAACAGCTGATTTTTTTTGCTCTGATTGGTTTGCTCCCTTGTAAAAGTTGTTCAGTTTTATGGGTAGACTCTTAGTTAAAAAGGATGCTAATGATATCAATTTCACCCTGTATAAAAGTACTACGAAAATGCTACACGGAGAAATATATCTAAGTACTTACCTAGTATTTATTATGTGACAACTATTTATTTTAGCAGATCCATTCTAGCTGAATTTAGTACTAGAAATTTTCAACCAACCAGTACCTAAAGTCAGCTAGACTAAAAAAGCTATAAATCTAAAAATATAAATCGAATTCTAGTAGATTAAATTAAAATCGACTTATAACAACTTTTCTAGTAAAGACTGCTAAAACAAAAAGTTAGATATTTTTCTTCGTGTAATTACATACTAATTTAAATTGCAGACAAGATCCTTGGATTCTACATTCCATGCCATGAGAAAGAAAATAAAATTGGAAATATTTCTGTTTGTACATAATTATCATGTACATATGTAGTTACCTAGTTATTATTATCTTACATAATATTACATGTCGGCCTTGTATTAAAGATACATTTTTCGTTTGTTCTATAGATCATTTGTATGTAAATAATTCACATTCGTTCATTGAATGTTGAATATTGACCGACAATTTTGACATTAATTTTTCGTCAAAAAAAATGGCAAAAACAAGGATTCCATGAAAACCTAAAAATCTAAAAATGTGTGATAATACCCGAAAAAATGGCATCCTCCTTTGTTGGCCACAATATACAGTAACTATGATTAGAAATGCAGGTATAGAACCCCCGAGTGCTAATTTTGTTTGGTTCAAACCAATTTCAAAGTCGACGTTTTATTTCGGCCAAAATTTAGGTTTTAAATCTGAAAAAAATATTCTAGTCCGCAAAGTACCATACATAGGCACAGAAGATTTTTCCCCAACAGAACAAATGTCTACAAAATATATAATAGATATCTACAAAATATCTAAATGTCTACAAAATATCTAATAGATATCTAGTAGATATTCTGTGCAGTGTGGGATTAATATGTATGTTTTTATGTATTATATTTATTAGTTTTCAAATTACCAACTCGGTTATTAATTAGATATAAGAAAATACATACTTCAAAATATCAGCAACACGCTTCGTCAATAATGGCGACATATCCGTATCTGCAACATGCTTCGTTAAAAGTTAAACAAAAAAAAAAACAGGATCCCAATCAGCAACATGCTTCGTCAAAACTTAAGCCTATAATACACTCTAAAACTGCTACACGCTTCATCAACATAAAGACTAACGCACACTCAAAGGCCCAGCCACACGCAACCCCAGCTCCATGGTCCCCATGACACTAGCGGCATTTCCCCTTTGGACAGAGAAGAAACGTTATTATAAATTGACAAGATAGTGCAATAAAAACCAATTATATACACTATCGACTCGTCTAGGACGTCTTAATTAACAGTTAGGATAACTAATGTGTTATGTAATTAATTACGTACTTGCAATATTTAAACCTTTAATCATTTGATAGGGCCACAAAAACGCATTCACCTGAATGTTTTTGTTACTTTAATAATGAACCCTGATAGTCTAGGAAAAATAAGGTTTGAGATTGCATTACAGACACTTTAGTAAATTGTGTTTGAAATAACATTACTGTTAGTTTATAACACTTTTGTCGAGATTTCGTGGTTATATAGGCTCAGGAACCTGAGAAATACCTTAAAATCGATATTAATGTACAAATGGCAAGCTTATTTCTAACAATATTTCGACCAGCATACCAGCAATAGAGACAGTTAATTATCAAAAGGCAAATTTAATGTGTAAAAACAAACAGTAAATAATTTAGTTTTGAGGTTATAATTTTTGAAGACTTACAAAATATTAAATATCTACCCAAATTAACGATATTAACCGGGGATTATTATTGTTATAAGTAAAACGTATTGAACGAAGTCATCCTGTACAAAATCACCAGTTTTCCATTTTTTGTTCATACCTAAATTTAATAAGATAAGATAAGATAAGATAAGATAAATATTCTTTTTTTTTAAATGTTTTGTAAATGTCTTAATTATTCAATAATACAACATAAAAAATCGGGGATTATTGAGAATTTATGTTTTTCAGGTATGTATCTACTATATTCCAAATTTTCACCAAAAGTGCAATTAATGCAACCTACTCCATACAAAAATCCGTAGATTGCCCCTACTATGAGTAAACATTATAATTTAAGATATTTTCCGTATTCCATGAGATAGCTGAGTGATTATTTTTGTGGGAGTAGTGTATAGAAAGGGCTTTGAATAAGTATAAAAATCAGACGCTGACACGGCAGCTTTCCGAAGAAGAAATTAATTAGCAAATTATGAAAAATGTCATTAAATAAAAGATCTGGTATGTAATTTATGCGGACGAAGTAAACTCTAGTAGGTATTTGTATAAAACAGTGATTACAGCTATTTTTTTTTTTCTATGTTTTTCAATGAATAGAAAAAGTTGTATGTGTAATAAAACCAAAACGCCTACTCAAAACTCTCACGCAATTGAGGTGTAGTACTTATTCCTTGGTTTTCTGCAGTTGATTATTTTTTAAAAGGCTAATCTGTGAATAACGACCATCAGAACCGCCTCACCTCTACTAAAGTACAGCATTTTAGTAGGTATACAAATTTTTTACTGGCTTGTCCTTCATTATATCACTGTGGTGCCATCTAATCCAAGGAAACCAAATGTGAAAAGCATAAGAATTCGCACCTTTTAGAATCATCTAATTAACTCATTATTCTTATCGTGTGGGCAGCAAGCCTGGTGTCAGAGTTTTTCAGACCGCCTTACGGCCTTTGATGTGGTTTTTATGTAACGAGTACTACCACCAGAAATAGTAGCCGAGAACAACGGGGCAACGAGCCATCCGAAGCACGGTTCTTTCTTTTCAGGCAATCAGGTGATTCAGCCTGCAATGTCCTAACCAACTGGGGGAAAACGCACAAAGTGACATCACTAGGTGTCCCCGTGGGAATAGAACCCATGACCTCCGTGTCAAGAGCCCAATGCTCTTAACCATTAGACCACGGAGGTAGTCTTAAATCATTAAAAATGGTATCGTAGCGTAGAGCTTAGGTAAACAGTGGCGGATTTACCAGCAGGCTGAGTAGGCTCGAGCCTAGGGCGGCAGATTTTAGGGGCGGCAAATTTGGGGACCGATTTTTTTTTTTTTATCTCATAGAAATCAAAAACATTTTTCCACGACGGTTTTCTGATGTCTTACAGATAGAAGTCTGCAACAAATTTTGCCGATGACTTTTCTCTCTCACTTGTCCATTGCATATTCCGCGAGTAGCAAACTTCCATATTCTAGAGTAAAGCAGCTAGTTCGCCGCCCCTCAACCAGTAATCAGCCTCTCGCCTCTGTGCCCTTTGCCCACACTTTTTATGAGTGAAAAGAGCGAAATTGTAGAAAATAATTATATTCCCCTCTTCCCACTAACAACCCATACAACAAAAATATTTTTTCCGAGAGGCAAGGGCGGCAAAAACTATTCAGCCTATACCGTGAAAATTTGTAAATCCGCCACTGTAGGTAAATTACGTACTTATAGTTATTTTTATTTTATGTCGAATATTTCAAGACTTTTCTTCAATGTTTTATGCATGTTTGCTTTTTACGTTGCATATTCTAATCCAGTTTCTAAACCGCCATGCCTGCGCGCCGGTCAAAAGGAGATCGGGGCGGAACCGTTACAGCTTTAGCCTAAGTATAAATACAGCGAAAATCAAATTCATCTCAGTCGACAAAACGCAGTACGCACTGTGTTGATCTCTCAATTCATCGTATTTACTTTTCAATAAATTGTGTCTCTATTTCCTTGGTTATAATCGGATAAATAGACCATAATGTTTAAACCCGAACTCTACCAAAAGTGTAACGCATTAACTAAAAAAGATGCCCTGGAATGTTTGGAAATATATGCATCGAAAATTGATTGGAGATCTGATGATTCCGCCATAGACTTGGGCTGTGGAGATGGAAGTGTGACAACGGACATTTTGAAAAAATTCATGCATTCTAATTTTAAAAAGCTTGTGGGAAGTGATATCAGTGAGACGATGGTGCAATTTGCAAACGAAAGATACGGAGATGAGCGGACTGTGTTCACCGTGCTTGATATGGGGGGAGACCTGCCCAAGAAACTAATGAGTAGCTTCGATCATGTGTTCTCATTTTATGCAATCCATTGGGTTAACAAGCAAGAGTAAGTGGTCATTGCAAGGAATGCAAACCTGTTTACTGAAATAACTGGATCAAGAGAGCGATTTTTGAAAGTCACACGTTCAAATCAGCAGTAGAAAATATCAAAATTACTTTGGGGATTATGCATCATTAGATTATGATTTTGAAATTCGATTCAAAAATAGCACCATAGTCCAGTAAAAATACGTTTTGAGATTTCATTACAGACACTTTAGTAAATCACTTAGATAGCTTTCTGACATCATTTGATTCTACCACCGCGTCGGAATTGTTTTCGAAATAATAGTACTACAGACTTACTTTTATTGATATTGGATCTTGATAAATACCTAAAAATAAATGTTAAGTAAATTTACAAAGGGTGAGCTTT
This sequence comes from Agonopterix alstromeriana, assembly GCA_963924505.1. Taxonomy (NCBI): domain Eukaryota; kingdom Metazoa; phylum Arthropoda; class Insecta; order Lepidoptera; family Depressariidae; genus Agonopterix; species Agonopterix alstromeriana. The sequence goes on from OZ004670.1 coordinate 11,291,300, forward strand.
TTTTGAATAGTTTTCTTCCAGCAGACCCCAGCAGCGGAGTTAATCTTAGATACAAACAGTAAATAGTTTAGTTTTGTGGATATTGTTTTTCATTTCATATAAAAGTCTACTCAAAATAGCGATATTAACCGGAGATTTATAATTAAATCGTTTTTAAAGAAGTCCTGTAGAAAATCATAGTTGTCCAATTTTGTTCACACTTAATAGTCATCTATTATGCCAAATTAAAACCCAAAGTGCAATTAATGCAATAGTCAACTGAACTTACTTTATACTGACGGTATTCTATGTATGAGACAGCTGATTTTTTGCCGCAATTTCAGTTCAGTTTCAATTTTTTGTTGGTCCCATCGTGAAAGTTGTTCAGCTTGCTCAGACGATTAATATAGGGCCCCGCCTCGCCTTATCATTTGCTTATCATCTTATCCTCTGCCAAATCCTCCTATCCTTATCATCTCTGCCAAAGTGCAAGATCAAAAAATCTTACGCATTTACATACAATTTTATACTTTATCACTAAACGCGGCAGCCTATAATTGCGAAACAATCATTTCGAACTTATGACGTTTGGGGTTCACACGACACTGTTTTTCATGATATTTAACATTCAAAATTAGCATCTAAACTAATGGAATAAATTCCAAAGTCGCGGCTTTCATGCTACCTCGCCCCCCGCAAAAAGTGGCAGAACAGTTTGTTAGTAGAATGACACACGTAACTTGTACGTATATTAAATCTTAGATTTAGTCAAGTCAGTTCAAGTCTTTTAACGCATTTAATTTTACACCTTGTTTATTCCTATTTTCACGAATCAAAAGTTACAACTCCATTTATGCAAAAAAAAAAAAATTTAATTTTTCAGATGTGTGTTCGAGAACATTTATAATCTTATGAAAGACTCCGGTGACTGTTTGCTAGTTTTCGTTGGTTATACGCCAGTCTACGATATTTGGAGAGCACTTTCAAAGAACAAAAGATGGCAACCCTGGCTCAGGAATGTAGAGTACTACGTATCTCCTTACCAGGACTCTCAGGTATTGTAAGAGCCTTTCAGGGGACATAATTTGGAGCGCGCTCCATACAAACGAAGTTCGGTGATATTTTCAATACTAACCAATTAAAGTCAATGAAATTTTTCAGAAACAAACTAGAAACTAATCTCTATGTTTGTATGAAGTCCGATTTTCGTTAAAATGCATAGTTTTAAAGTTACAGTGCCTCAAAGATTTACATAGAAATCTCAAATTAATCCTAGCACTAAAGCTGTATATTTTATCGAAAATCGGACTTCATACCAACATAGAAATTAGTTTATGGATTGTTTCTGAAAAATTTCAATGACTTTAATTGGTTAGTATTGAAAATATCACCTTACTTCGTTTGTATGCAGCGCGCATTTACGCATTCGGTATAAACTTCTCTTAATTCGGTATGTCAAGTTTTTTTTGGTATCAATTTGAAATTTTTTTACGGATATTAGACATCATTTCAAGAAACTAATTTCATTTATTTTTTGCTGAGTTTAACAATATAAATTTATTTTTAAATTAATTTGATTTTTAATCCCTAAACGCAAAAGTGGTCGCGAGAAAATCATTTGAACTCCATGGTGAAAAACCAATGCTTAATTTAAAAAATGCAAATCACCTGCCTTCTCTTTCTAACTCTATGCTGGAAACAGAAACGACAACATCAAAACAATGTAAAATTCTGAAATTGTGTATAAATTTGTTTCTTAAAGGCCAGTTATTTTAAGTTTACCGAGAACTTTTTGAAAAACTACGTTATTTAATTAAAAATATCTGTATTCCTTTCATCTCCGTCATAGAAAATATTGTTTTTTGAGACAATTATCTCGAAATGGTTTTCGATTCAGGCCTCCAAAAAAAAGCTTGACATACGAATTAAATTTGCATGTTATTATCATTTTTTTGCCTGAATCTGATAGATCTAGAAAGGGCAGGGTCGAAGGCCGTGACTCAACCGGTCGCCACACGGGATATTGGCGATTAATATTATCGTACCTAGAACCTATACTCCATTCAAAATAGCAACTAAATTTTAAGGCTATTTTGCAATACAAAAACAAAGATTTGAAACACTTCCTCTCACTTATTCTTAAAACTACTTTAGTAACGTCCAAGATATTTCGGATGGTATATGATGTATCCAATAAATTAATTACATTCGGTAATCAGAATTGGCCAGAAAGCTAAATAGGAATCTGAAAATCTCGTCGTCCTTATTTGGCATGAAGTAAACTTAACTATTATTTTAACATAACTACTGTTATTGTGGTCAGAACTCCTTTCATGTCAAAACAAAAAAGTAGAGCAAGCGAAGCAAGCTCAACTTAATCGGTTGCAGTCAGACGTCTTTCAGCACAAAATCACTGCACCCAACGAGCGAGCGAAGTGAGCTCCAATTTTTAGCACCACAACTTGGCTGTGGTCAAAACTTATGTATGTACACACGGCGACACATCAAGCTACACAAAACAAACATAATTTTTTATTTTTATTTTTAGAAATGACTTATACAGCGTTGCTCAGGGAGCATTTTCTGCTTTTTACTGCGGACTATTGGAGGGACCAGAAGGGTCACCGAGTCAATTGAATGAACTTAAGCAACCGACCTAGGGGCACCGCAGGGGGACCTCGGCATAGGACGTTGCTGGGGCTACGCGGCGGATTGGGTAGCTGGGATCGGTGAGAAACAAACATAAGCTGGCCGCGCGACGTTTTATGCCTTACTCTACCTACGCGCAGCCAGCTTATTTTCGTTTTGCGTAACTTGATGTGTCGCCGTGTGTACCTACCTATGCCATGCCATACAGTAATTCAAACATACACTTATAGAGCGAGCGAAGCGAAGAGAACTCGACTTTTTTCCGCACTACATGTCGGTTATAAAACTCAATCAATTATAATATTTTCCCAAATATGTCGCCCAAGGCTTGCTCATATCATACATTTTAGTTTTGGCACTAATTCAAATAATTCCGAGTGGCTACAAGGCCCGCTGTGGGCCGCGGGTTGCCGATCGCTCCTTTAGAGTCTAAGGCCGAGATTCAGAGACTATTTTTAAGTCACAGTTCGAACTCCCGTATGTCAAAATCCATACATTTTCGCCTTGCTTAGCTCGAGCTAAGACTAAAACAATCGTCTCTGAACCTCAGCCTAATGGTCTAAAGTTTAGACCATCACACTGAACAACTTTCACTATGGATGGAGCCAGATTTTTTGCGGTTTCGGTGTTGGCTCCATAGCGAAAGTTGTTCAGTTTTATGGTTTTTTAATATGTAACGCATTTATAATTAGACCCGTACCCATACGAAGTCTGACTACCGATTGGATTGGTGCTGTTCCAATTCAAACACCACACGGCACATACCGAGTATATGCCGTGTAGATAATAGTATCTTTAGATCTCAGAAAGAGATCCCAGAAACCAGAAATAAGGAAAATAAATAATAACTAAATGGTCGGTATTATTCATTTGCACTAACTCATGACCTCATTTTCAGGAAGCGGATAAACAGGTTAAACGAATGATGTTAGACAAAGGCTTTAAAAACATTGATGTGAAGTGTATGAAAAAGTCGTACGAATACGGCCTAGGACACTTCAAAAGTAAGATACTAGATATGCAACATAAATTCCATTGAAAATGTATCCTATACCTACCATCATGATAACTACCTGGAGTGCGATTTTTGAATCTCATTCGCTTCTTCTTCTTATCGTGTGGGCAAGCCTGGTGTCAGAGTTTTTTCAGACCGCCTTACGGCTTCTGACCTGGTCTTTATGTAACGACTACTACCACAAGAGATAGTAGCCGGGACCAACAGCTTAACGTGCCATCCGAAGCATGGAATCATCTTTCTTTTCAGACAATCAGGTAATTCAGCCTGCAATGTCCTTGGGGAAAAACGCACAAAGTGACATATCACTAGGTATCCCCCGTGGGAATCGAACCCACGAACTCCGTGTTAAGAGGATGGCCACGGAGGCACGGAGGCGGGAGTATTCGCTGAGCTGAGCAGTTGAAAATGCCAAAATTACTATGGAGCTATGCATCTTTCTACTGCTGATTTGACTTTCAAAAATCTCACTCCAGAAGTGTGATGTTTGAAAGTCAAATCAGCAGTGGAAAGATGCATATATCCATAATAATTTTGAAATTTTCAACTGCTGAGCTCAGCGAATGGGTTTCAAAAATGGCACTCCTGTTCAAATATCGACAGGGTATAAAATTATCCTTTTTTTTACAGGAACCATGGAAGCGATAATTCCTTTTAAAATACCAGCAGATCTTCAAGATGAATTCATGGACGACTTTATGAAAGAAGTTTATGACTTAGATTTGATAGAGAACAAGAATGTGGTCGTCAACTACACTCTACTTATTGCGTACGGAAGTAAATAAATTATGTCGTGAAATAAAGTATTAGGATATAAAAGGCTTTTTATTCTTTATAGTGATACTTTATTCTAGAATTTATTTAAGGTAGGTATTCTGCGTTTTTCCTTATTCTGGCATAGGTATTTAAGTACTTATTTATTAATCTGGACCGGTTCTCGTTCCTATTAAACCGTCAAGCGGTGGCACAAATTATGGATAGTTTAAGCGTCAAGTCGAATATTTAAAGGCTAAAAATTTTTTTTTTTTGAATCTCAAAATGTTGAGTTTAAGTTTGTATATTTAGCGTTTTGAGTTTATGATATAGTTAGTAGAATAAGTGCTTATCATAAACTGCTAAAACTGGAAATAGTCCAAAGGTTTTTAAAACAGTACAATTGAAATAAGTATGCAAAAAATCATGTAATGGATAGTCAATATCCAGTATTAGACTTCCAGTGATGGACAGGTATGAAGTAGGTTTTAATTCTTCTCTTCTTTTATCAGTCGATAAAAACAAACCCAGTGGTTGGCCGATTCAACAATCATTTGGTTGACGATGTTGGTGTATAAATATTTAATGTGTGAGCTCCAGATTTTACTACAATATAACTAATAAGATATTTGCAACTCTATCTTAAATTTGGTGCGTGCTAAGCGAACTCGAGAGTGTCCTACGCGAGCTTGAAGCGAACTCGAGATTTCTAAATAAAAGTACTATAATGCGATAATGGCCTGAGCACTGTTGATTTCTTTATGTACTTAACTATAAAACAACAGATGGAGCAAGTTCAATATTTCACAACCGACACTATCAGTCGGATAGGTAAAAGCTTTGTGTCGGTTTAACAGTGCAAGTGCAAAAAAAAAATCTTAATTCTGCTGTAGGTAACTGTAGAAATTGTCTATGAAATCAACATCGAAATCGCGAAAAAAAAACGATCGACCCAAAGGTATGGGACAGCTGATTTGTTTTTCGTGATTTCGATGTTGGCCCCATAGAGAAAGTTCTTCAGTTTGATGGACTGATCATGATCCCCTTAAAAAACCGCAAGAAGTAATTCTTGAAAACACGTCAGCATATTAAGTTGGACCTGTAGGTAGGGTCATTCTATTAAGTGAATTTTGCGGTGAAGATAGCTTTAGTGTCATCCGTCACTAAAAACTCTTAGCCTCACTAAGGTACTAGGTAGGTACTTGGATATACTATGCCACCTTCCTGATAGAGTACCCTTGGGATAGCACAGACGCAACGGCTATGAGTGGCGTCTGTCTGATAAGTAAGTATTTAAAAATGCCTGGTAAGTGCCTGGTATCAATACCACGGTATTATAAATATTACAAAAGTAATATATGGATAATAATATGTCATAATTTGATAAATGTACGGCTATAAAAATTAATAAAAACGTAATCGAGAATTAAACATTTTGCCGGTTCTTACAGGGTTTTGGTATATTTGAGTTCCCGATATTTAATTCTATACGTAGATTAAAAACGTAATCAAAACGGCAAAAAAAAGTCGGAACAGCATTTACACATAGGTATAAATGGAACGGTGGCAAACAAAAGAAACGAAGTAGTTTTTGAACATTCAACATAATCGCACCTCGCTATAAGTAACCGGCATTTCGGTATCATCTATTATAAACAATATTATTTTCCTCAAACCAACATGTTCAACGCACAACTTTACCATACTTACAACGCAGTGCCAAAAAGGGATTCACAAGAAATATTGGAAAAATATGCAAACAAAATCAAATGGAGAGCTGATGACTTAGCAATAGATTTAGGATGTGGAGACGGAAGTGTGACGACTAACATTTTGAAAAAATTCATGCATTCCAATTTTAAGAAATTAGTGGGAACTGATATAAGTGAGACAATGGTGCAGTTTGCAAATGAACATCACAGTGACAAATGGACAGAGTTCACAGTGCTCGATATGGAAGGAGACTTGCCCGACGAGTTTAGGAACTGTTTTGATCATGTTTTTTCATTTTATGCTATGCATTGGGTTAGGAACCAACCGTAAGTTTTTGATAACGATAAACTAATTAAGTACTTTTACGATCTACTTACATTCAGTGGCGTAGCGTGGGTTTCTGCCGCCTGCACAGACCGATTTTGCCGCCCTCTAATCATTATAAGAAGACCTACACAAAAAATAACGGAGTGAGCGAAACGAGCTAGAATTTTTTTTGATCATCTAATCGAGTCGTGGTCAGGAATCTTTTGGTTCATGTATGCTAAAATACATAGAGCGAGTAAAGCGAGCTCGACTTTTCTCCTCAATAGGAATCGGTTAGAGCCAGAGCTTTTTACGTTCAAAATATGTGCAAAGTAACCTAAGTAAATGCTATGGATTGAGCGAAGCAAGAAATTGTTGGCACCACGCGTCTCAACTGGTGATCAGAACTCTTTAGGATTATGTGTAAGCACAGTAATTAAAACAGAAACTGAGAGTGAGCGAAGCGAGCTCGATTTTTCTCTGCTCTACGAATAATTCGGTATAAACAGAGCTCAATCAATAGATATTTTTCCCGAATTTACCGCCCCTATTAAAGTGAAGCCCGGGGCATTTGCCCCCTCGCTACGCTACTGCTTACATTTTAAAAGACTTCGTAGTTACCTAAGTACAATTTCATTTAAAATGTAGGCAACTTTCAATCCTTTCAGACCCAAGTCTTGAGTAAGTGTTCATCTCGGTCAAATAAAGTTATAAAGCTTGGCCGACATCCTCACCTCATCCCATGTAGAACCAATGCCTATAAGTCAGTATTACATCTTGGTACCTACTTTTTACGATTCCGTACACCCAAAGGGTGAAAACGGGACCCTATTCATAAGCCTACGTTCTTCCTACCATCCATTCGTCCTAGGGGAAAGGTGTACGAGATGATCCCCTTAAGGGATAATGCTCGTAGTTTAAATGATATTCAAGTTCATGCAGATGTAAAAGCATTTAATGATAGCTAAATCTGTCACGTTGAAAATTTTTAATATGATGATCTTTCATTATTATATTTAACTTTTTTTAAAACCCTGCCAAAGGAACATCTTGGACTCCCCGGTGTCCAAGATGATCCCTTGGGAATGGGCAAGATGATTTTATCAGTAATTTGGGAAAGATTTTAGTTCAGAATAAATGAAAAGAACAACTCTTTTTAAAGTTACAAAAAGTCTTTATTACCTTAGGTATAAAAAACAACAGTTATTGGACTTTGAACTTTACCTAAACAATCAACCTTTCCTTAGATCAATGCCAATTTTTTTTTATTTTTTATCACAAAAATTTAAACTAATAATAAAAACCGGCCAATTGTGAGTCGGTCTCGCGCCAAACATCCCGGAGAAAACAAAATGCACCGCACCGTGCCGAGAGCTTTTTCCGACGTCCGCCACTTAGTATGAAGTATAGCACTCTTTTTGTCTTTTATTCTATGCCCTTATATAGAAAGCTGTCCAAAATATAAAACCTAGATAATGATCAGTACTGGACTTAGGCGTTTTTTATATCATTATCATCATCATCTCAGCCGATGGACGTCAACTGCTGGACATAGGCCTCCCCCAAGGATCGCCATAACGACCGGTCCTGCGCTGCCGTCATCGAACGGGTTCCCCGCCGAACCGACCCAAATCGACACAAATAACAAAATGTCCGTAAGAATTTGAAAATCATGAATTGATTGATTTTACAGAAGAGTTTTCTCAAACATTAACAACTTACTGAAAGAGGGAGGTGACTGTTTGCTGGCATTCTTGGGTAACACGCTAGTTTATGATATATGGAGGGCCCTTTCACGCCAAACCAAATGGCAGCCTTGGCTGGGAAACGTCGAATCCTACGTCTCACCTTACCACGATTTACAGGTGATTTTGCAAATTTTCTCTATTGCTTGATTTAAACCCCGAAGTCTTTCCGAAAATTTGTATGGAACAGTGATTACAGCTATATACATGCTTGAATAAGACCCTAGGAACAATGGTTCCATCCCCGTCCAAGCCAACTTTTTCGGATGTCCAGACCAGATGTCCTAAAATGGACGGGTAGTGGACCCGTCGTGGTGACCGTCACACTGGACAGAGTTTAGGTACTATAAGTGAAACGTGGATGTTGAGAGATTTCAGAATTTCTCTGACTACCCTACTAATATAGTCGTGAGCATATGCTATTCGTACGTGAAGGTTAAACTTGTATTTTTACACCAAAACACAGATACCTACCTAATAAGTGAAAGCACCGAAAACAGAATAAATGAAATGACAATTTGAGCTTTGCGCAATATTATAAGAGATAAGGCAAAAGTAGAAAAAGGTCCCGTAGTGAAAGTTGTTCAGTTCGATGGTCTAAACCACCCTCTTAAATGTTTATTTGTATTTTTGTATCACCTTTTAGACCCAATCACTAATTGATAAAATTTTCAGGATCCAGAAAAACTGGTTAAACTACTTATGACGGAAAAAGGCTTCAGGAGCATTGACGTGAACTGCATAAACAAGACCTACGTTTACAACAACGTAGAGCACTTTGAAAGTAAGTGTTCATGAATCTCAAATTAAAAACTAATAATTCGTGGACAACGACAGACAAAAGGGCGAACGAATTAAATCTAAGAAAACCTTCTACCTAGTTAGGTATCCAAAATTCCATGCCATTTGTCAAGCTCTATGTAGTCACAAAAAGACGAAGCTCTAAGACTAATAGAAAAGAAAAAAGGCTGACTGCGTATCTCAAAATATGATCAAAATAAGCGTGTAATAGGGGAAAAAATAACCGTCGTGGGACGCCCGGCAGATGTAAAACAACGAAATACAGCAACTCTCCCGATTCCACGCACTTTTTTCGAAAATTTCGAACGTGGCGTGAGAGCGTCCTGCCAATTTTTTTATGCAAAGCGCGCCAGTAGATGTTTCACATAGAAAAAGATTATTAGCTCTCCTGTAAAATTCTCTCATTTTGAGGTTCGCCCCTTTGCAGCGTAAGTGACAAAATATAATACAGATGAGAGTGTTACTATGTGGCTCACTAGCCAAATTCAAACTAAATTTTTTCCAGAGACAATGGAAGCGATAAGCCCGTTTAAAATACCTTCAGAGCTGCGCGTTGAGTTCATTGAAGACTTGATGCAGGTCGTCGAAGATTTGGGCATGGTGGAAAAATTCAATAATCAGAATAAAACGATTGTTACAATGAAATATGATCTGATAGTTGCTAACGGAAGAAAGGGAAGTTCCTCTTCAGTTAAGGGGAATTGGCAAAGTGCTGAAGATTTTAATCTCTCTGTTTTTATAAAATAAATCTATCACATTCCTCTATTCTCATTTCTCTATTTATATGATAATAATTTATCTTCACCATAAGAATATCAGCACCACTCACAAGAGAGCAAGCTAATGCTTGCCATGAGCTATAAAATAGTCATTGGATACGATTTATAGAAAATGTTTCGAAAAATGAGTATAAACTTACTAGCTACTTTCTAGTGTACCTAAATATTTTCATTTACTTAGGTAAGGTAGGATGATCAATAACATGTACCTACCTGGTATACATTTTCCTTTTTATTTGCAATGCAAGAATCAAACCTATCAAACAAGAATTAATAGTGACAAATTGTAAGTTTATGATGATCGGAGAAACACAATAGCCAATCTACCTAATTTTCTAAGATCTACCTAGATAAATAATCTATTCTTAACTATTATAAAACTGTGAAAGAAGTGTGTCTGTGCATTGAAGATATTTACAAAAAAAAGATTCCGATATGGTTTTTAGGTGTCCCTGACTCCAAATCAACCTTTTTTAGAATCTTTGTCTGTCTGATTTTGGGTTCGTGTGTTTGTTTGTGTGAGCATCACGCGAAAACTACTGAACCGATTTTGATGAAACTTTATTGGTGTGATAGCTTATGATCGGACATAAAATCTGGTAGGTATATCATTTGTGCGGACAGTCGCGAGTAAACGCTCGTGTAATATAAATGATTTTTGTATTTTCGTGAGTTTCATTATATATCGTAATAAAAATAGGGGTGTAGGTATGCATTTATAACTGTAACCACGAGGAAATTATCTAGTACTAGAATTTCAAAATCAGTCCAGTAGTTTTTACGTGATGCTGTTACAAAAATACAAACAAAGGAACAGAAAAACAGACAGACAAAAATTCTACAAAATTACTACTAGTTTAAATTATCGATTATGTGACTGGTCTAAATAAAAAAGGTAATAATATCGAAATAATTTAGTAGTTCACAGCAACGCTTCCACACAGGCTATACAGGCTCATTTATATTTATTTAAAATGCAAAGTTTATCTCAGGCACTATAAATAATACATAGGTACCTATTATACATGGTGTAAAATTTTATTCGTTACAAATCGAACAGACATCAGACCATCAAACTGAGCAATTATCACTGTGGACCCACACAACATCGAAATAGTGAAAAAACTGTTTAAAAACGGTTGTTCCATAGAAAATGTAAATAGCTACTCAAACCAAAATGTATGAAACTGCATATTTTTCTTTCGCAGTTTTAAAATTAGTCCCATATTAAAAGTTGTTCAGTTCGATGGTTTGAAGCACGCATTTAAGTTAACACCTGTAGGTAGGCATAATTTTGCATACCATATGTATAGTTGAAGAGAATTGAAATAACGATAAAGGTTGAAAACTACTTAAAGACCTGTTTTTTTTTTTTACTCAATGTCCTTAATCCTTAACAAAACCACTCGACCGATATTATCGCCATAGTATAATAAAAACGACTAGTGCTGAAGCTTGTGCGGCGGGTTTATGCTCGCGTGGTGTGTGGGGAACGGGGCACCGGCGGCATTGGATTCGCAGTCGGTAGGCTGAGCTTACCTACCACTAGAAGTTTTTATTACACTACGCTATCGAAATTTACATTAAATTCTGGTTTGTGAAGGACACAAAATGTAGCGTTTCCTTTTTACCCGACTGCGCGACGCAAAGGAAGGGTAATGTGTTTTTTCATCGTGGGTGATGAAATGGGGCGGGTGTCGTTGGAGGCATGTGGCGGTCGTGTTTCGGCGCAAAAGTGCCTCCTGGCGGTGGATCCGGCAAGTTCTTGGCAATCTTCCTGGTGAGCCACAGCATCATATACACAAAGAGACCCACGCCGGGAATTCTGAATTGAAATTTAGGAGTTAATTTTAAATACAGAGTCCTTCTTATTATGCTGACACTTTTTTAAAGGGACGATCACACTATCAAACTGAACAACTTTCTTTATGGGACCAACATCGAAATCGCATCGCATCCAATTTGCAGTTTTGTATGGAACAGCTGATTTATTTTCGCGATTTCGATTTTAGTGCCATAGAGAAAGTGGTTCAGTTTGACGGTCTGATCATCCCTTTAAAAAAGTGCTGGCATATTTAGAACGACCCTGTATTTATGCTGACGGTTTATTATAGAGCTGATCAGGGGTCTTATTGTGCAAGATCATACACATTATCAAACTGAACAATTTTCTTTATGGGACCAACATCAATTTTTTTTCACGATTTCGATGTTAGTCCGATAGAAACTTGTTCAATTTGATGGTCTGATAATAAACCATAATAAACCCGTCAGCATTTAAGAAGGTAAATATGTATAATTTAAAATAAATAGGTAAGTATTTAACTTACATTTGAAAACCCATTGTATCGATGCGTATAATTATGATATTGATGAGATGATTTTAGACTGACACTGTAAATGCTACTAGTAACCCTTGCCCGCAGTCCCATATTTGTACCTCTCTATTAACAATGAAACAAAATTTCTAAACAAATAATTATCAATACTATAGGTAGCTATAATATTACAAAACATACAACAGTTAAGGCCTAGCGTAGACGATCGAGAGCTGCTGCTAAGTGGCAAAAGGACATGGTGGTCCTTATCAAAGTCCCATGAAAGTAGGTAATAAGTTACCTTCACAAATGGTGTCTACATTTGTTTCTTAGAAAATTATTAAAGGAATTTATATTGTGGCTTCGGGCTCTCATCCAGGAAGCGAAGCACGAAGGAGCCAATGGCCAAGGAGGTTTACTAAGCTTCTTGGCTTCTCTGGGCGAGGAAGACAAAATACCATACATTTTCTCAAGTTTCAATGATGTTCTTCACTCTCCCTTAGGAACGCAGGTCCCCCATAGTGTCTCTCTTGGTGGAGACAAGGAGATTTTGCTACTGGTTTTGGCTCCCGGATGGGGGTTCCCGTCGTCTTCGCCAGGTCGTCGGTCCAACTTGTGGAGGATCTACCGACGCTACGCTTTCCTGGCTTTGCCTTATTGGCAGTAGGTATAATTTTGTTTATTATAATTATAACAGTTTGTATATTTCAAATTAAATTAAAAATTGTTTATTTGTCTTCTAAGCAGCTTTTATATTTTTGTTTATATATGTTTATATTTGCATTATGCTAGATACAACAAGTCATCATTACTAAATTAATGACACATTTAGTCGTAATTTAATTTTTTTGCTCCATGTGGTTTTAAAATATGGTATCCTCGATAGTTAGCCTTGATGTGGGACAGTCGGCATCATATGTCGATCAAACATAGGTGTGGTCGTCGCGTCGGGCGGCGGTGAATCGGGCAACTCCATCAACTTGACATGTATCCATCGCAGCACCCACACGAAGACACCGCTAAACAAACATTACGATAAAATAACCATCGTTTTAAAAAAAAAACATTATTAGGACGACATCACACAAGCTATTTTTGAGCGTAGGCTTTGCCGGAACGATATTGTTGTGATTTCGTATTATATCGCCGCGACATTGCCGTGTTATCGCCGCGATATTTCTGAGATACATCAGTGCCGCGGCGAAATAATTGCGTTAATTGAAAATCGAGGCTATTCTTTTGCGACGTCGCGTCGTTGCGGTGCAGTTGGGACATCGCCTATACGCTCAAAAATCGCTTGTGTGATAAGACTCTCGCCAAAACCGTCCACAATTCCTTTGATACACATTGATAGATAACCCACTACGCCAATTTGTATTTTTTTGGACAATCTATCAATAAGTAACTCTCAAAGGCACATGCATTGTAATGATCCCAAACGTAAGCTATTACTTTTTATTATGGAAACCAAACAACAACGGCACAACCATATAACATCCATGACCGAACCGGGATTCGAACCCAGGACCTCTGGTTTGGCAATCCGGCGTAGAAACGCAATATACCGCCCGGATCGTCTATGATCTAAGGCTGCTTTCAGTCACGCTGACCGCCAACGCGGATGGTCAGCGCGCGGGACACGAGTTAGGTGTTGCCTTGTATCGTTTCACAGTGAAATGCGGTCGGTAAGCGCGCGGGTCGCACAATTTCCATAGTGCGAACCGCGCGCTGACCAGTGCGCCGGCGGTCTGCGTGACTCTGAAACCAACCTAAATGCGTGTTGTACAGTTGCCATCAGATGTATCGTAGCGTACAAGGCGGTCAAATATTTCAGAGCAGTGCTTTTTTCAATAATTTCTTTACAATGTTATTTAAAATTGAAATGAATTATAACGGAATAAGGTATTTTTTCCTACGCTGCTCAGATGTTTATGATCACCCTGACTGCGTAGATATATTTGATGTTCTAGGCGCTGAGACATTTTTGATTGAAGAACTGCTTAGAAATATTAGACCACCTTGTTTGCTATGATATATCTGATGGTGACTTTATGTACGCATTTTGAAATAATGATAGATTCGTGAGATATAAAATAGTGTCAAGAAATTTAAACTTACTAAGCAAACAAACCCATGTTTTAGAATCTAATCTGGTATTCTGAATGTAATTTCAACATTGCATTCAGTTTTTATATCCGGGTAAAACAATAGGTTTACATCATTTCAAAGATCTTGAAAATGTTTATTACTGTTAACAATACTATTTTTTCTAAATAAATGTATCCTGAATAAAACAATTCAATTTAATAATATGTGATGTTAATTATAGCTTGTAGCGATCCCCGCGCCTTACTGTAAACAAGCATTGTTAGTTTATTTTTGATGACCTAGAAAATAAACAAGATAGGTGTAGTGATGTAGTCACCTTTAGTTGATATGAAATTGCGATCTCAAATCAGTCTTCATTAGTTTTCAAATTGCGTCCCCCGTGGTGTGTTAGGCCTCGTTCAGGGAGACGCGGGGCGTTAGGCGCCGCGGTCGGCGGAGCGGGCTGCCGGAAACTCAAACATACGGCGATGTATTAGAGCGTTCAAGGAGAAGCGTTTTAGCACGCGTCAAATTGTCATAGATTTATTGCCCGCGCTACGTGCCGCCCAATGCGTCGCGTCTCCCTGAACGAGGCCTAAGTTAATTTTACTATTTCACACCATGTAAGTTCAAAAAAAACCTTCAAAATAAGGGTTTTTCGCGCAGGTAAGAATCTGACCTCCCACCGCCTAATCGATACTTGGCACTTTTATAAGTGCTAACAGCGTCCACACAAGAATACTTTGTGAAATTGATATCATTAGCATCCTTTTAAACTAAGGCAGAGATTCCGAGACGATTTGTAAGTCATAGTTCGGACTCCCGTATGTCAAAATCCATACATTTTAGCCACGCTTAGCTCGAGCTAAGACCAAAAAAATCGTCTCTGAATCTCGGCCTAAGAGTCACTGTATGAAACAGCAGATTTTTTTGCTACCATCGTTTTGGTCCCATAGTAAACGTTGTTCAGTTTGATGGTTAGACTCGTTTAAAAGGATGCCAATGATATCAATTTCACCTTGTATATGTTTGGTGTAAAACGTATCCAATATTTCCACTGCTCGACAGTAAATACATCATATTTAAATACATTCATGGCGTTAACACATTGTTTCAAAATATGATGTACTTTCGAGAAGTTTTAATAAATTATTTAAAATAAATACGGGGTGGTGGAAATCATGTTTTTGTCGTATAATGCTTTTTACATTATGATTAAATCAATATCCTAATTGTTGTTGTCCTTCGCTACGAAAATCCCATACAAACTTTCACCCCCGTTTTCACACCTTTGGGGGTTGAACTCCGAAAAACCCTTTTTAGCTGCTTTTAGTACACGCCTATAAGCAAATAGAAATATCCGTGCAAAATTTAAAGATTGTACCTAGTGTGGATTTGCATAGATTCAAGACACAAGTTGTCCTGAAATGGTTAACATTTCTGCCACGGCGATAATTTCACTGTTCCCAACACCCACTTCGCACATAGCAAACACCTACTGTGATAGTGGCTAACGTTTCTATACTTTTTTCTATATTTAGGGCCTATTTCACCACTTTTGAATAAGCTTCATCATCAAAAACCTTAAAATGCCTACTTCATCATACTTCGCATGAAAGATATGTCAAACGATCTGTCAGTCAAGCTACTAAGAACTTATTCAAAAGTGATGAAACAGGCCCTTTGGGCAGGCGCACACCTGGCGAAGCACAGCGCAGAGCATTTTTCACTACCAAACCATTATCGACTTTGCTTCCGTTGAAATAACGTCGAAAATAAATTAACACAACATTCGCCTCGAGTCGCTTTGATGTTCACGGGGACTAGAAGTTGTGTTAATTGATGTTCGACTCTGTGCTGCGCTTCGCCAGGTGTCCGCCGGCTCTTAGTGTATTAAATAAAACACCCTGTATCTTTTTTTCTCTCAAAAATATGTTGATGCCCGTTGTACACCATGTACGTTAGGGTATCCTCTAACTGTATCTACCTGTGCCATAGCGAGAGGCTCTTGGACCAGTGCCCATACATTTTTGCCCATTGTCCTTTAAATAAAAATAAACTATGAGAGATAAACATTTATTTGAGTAATTATTATAAAGTAGAGTAGTGCAGATTTCATTTCTTAAAAATTATTGACTCCAAATTTTGAACATCACGTTGGACACACTCTTGAAACCTGGCTTCAGTATTCCGTGCCACTCGCTGTATTAGTGATATTATATTATTAACCTCGCGAACGATATTTTCTTTCAGTGCCGAGATGGCCGCTGTAGTTTGTGAGGGCACCTCAAAAGTAAAGTTTATGAAACAAACCCAGCGGCCATCTCAGCAACAAAAGAAAATATCTTTCGAGAGGTTAAAGCTATTCCAACATCACGGCACGGAATACTGAAGCCAGGTTTCAAGAGTGTGTCCGACGTGATGGTCAACATTCGGATGAAATAATTTCTAAGAAATGAAATCCGCACTACGCTTTAAAATAAATACTAAAATAAATGTTCTACGCGCTCTATACAAGTGAAGTTTAATTATATTTTAATTACTAACTGTTAAGTCCAACTAATTAAGTCAATGATTTTTTTAAACTGGATCTAGAAACTAATCCATGTTTGTCGGATTTTCGACAAAATGTTTAGTTTCAAAGTTAATGTAACTCTGTAACTTTCCATACAAATTAAAATAATACTAGCATTAAAACTACATATTTAACGAATATCAGACAAACCACACGCATAGAGATAAGTATTGTAGCTCAAGTTTAAAAATTTAATTGACATTAATTAGTATTGAAAATAGCATCTATCTTCGATTGTATGCAGTGCGCTCGGGAGCTCTGCAAGGATTATCCTCTTAAGTCTAAACAAACTAAACCACCATGAACCAATCCGAGTGTGGGTGGTTATTTGCGTAGCTACAATTTTCATGCAGACAAGGCCTTCAACAAACAAATCAGTTCGCATTACATCTGAACTTAAAAACAATTCTAATTTTTTTTTCGGCACGGGTCAAAGGAAAATAAAATAAAAAGAAAAGTTAAAAAAACAACATGCAATTCGGTTATGTTGCTTTTTACTATCAATTTTGGATGTATGTGTACAAGTATGAATTCGAGGAAAATAAAGGAATATGTAATGTTTTATATTATATATATTCTACATCGCAGTACTCGTTATGAACAAACATTACTTATGTTATTTTCGATATAGTACTTCTACTCAATCATATTCTTGTTCGATTGCTCAACATTTGCATAAGATAATCATGAGAGCATGTTAACATCATTAACATGTCAAAAACAAAAAGAATTATCTATAGAAATCCGATCGATTTAAATAAAACTAGCTAAAGAAACACCATTCGTTCTTGCAAAAGATTACCAAATATTGCATATCATCTAACTGTACAGACTCGTAACACAAAAACGTATCAAGGAAACTTCGCCGGTATCCACATGATATTTATTACAATGTCTCGCTTACAGATGCATAGAAACGAACAATATTTTCACTACGTATCGTAAAGTCGGTGAAAAAGTCGCGATAAAAACCTAAAATCCACGTACTGAAGTCTAAAAATATATTATAATAGATTTCAAATGTCTATACATAGATGAGTGTTCACTACGCGCTTATAACGAGCGTCGCGCGCTTCCATTACAATATTTAAATACGATAAAACGAACCGGCGCGCCGTACGTACACACGGCAAGTCGTCACGTCACGACTAGACACATCCGAACCGACCGGCGACCAGCGATGTCGCCGCTCGCTACTGCTTTTAAGATTTCGTAACGAAAGTGAAATTACATGGTAATATATATACTATATATAGGGCGCGCTTGTTCAGACGAACACTTTGGCGAGTCCGTCGGCGCCGGCGCTCGCGATGTAGGGCCGCAGCGGGTGGAAGGCGACGTCGAGGATGCTCTCGTCGAACTTCTTGCGGTGCGCGGTGATCTCCTGGACGCAGGTCTTGGTGTCGAGGTTCCAGAGGCGCACGGAGCAGTCGTGGGAGCCGGAGAGCAGGAAGAGGCCGTTGGGGTCGAGAGCGAGGCCGGTGACGGCGTCCAGGTGGGCGACCATGGCGTGCGCGCACCGGCCGGATACCGCGTCCCAGAACCGGATGTGCCGGTCCTCGTGCGCCGTCACCAGCAGCGGCAGCGTCGGGTGCGACCGCACGCGGTTGGCCGGGCTGTCGCACGGCACGCGCAGCACCGGCTAAGGCATACAAAAGAACACAGTTCAGTTTTATCTTTCAATGTTATCTATATCTTGGACACTGATTATCTAGTACCAAAATTAAGTCCAGACTTGTAGGTATTATATGACAACTATATAAAAACATAAATAGGGTCCTTCTTAATATGCCGACTGTTTTTTTAAGAGGATGATCAGACCACTAAACGGAACAGCTTTCTCTATGAGAATCGCGAAAGAAAATCTGCTGTTTCATACAAAAACTGCAATCCTACTCGACCCTAATGCATGGGACAAGGACATTTTCTTTTTTTCGTGATTTCGATGTTGGGATAGAGAAAGTTGTTCAATTTGACGAAGCCACCCCTTTGAATTTGACGAGGGTGTTTTGTAACATTCGGTACGTAGTACATAAAAGTTCAATGTGTGTACAGACCTGTCCGGTCTCCAGGTCGTAGAGCAGCAGCGTGCCGTCACGGTAGACGACGGCGGCGCGAGCGCCGGCGTCCGCGAAGTCAGCGGCGGCAGCGGCAGCGGGCGCATCGTCGGCGCGCAGCGTGGCCAGCAGCGGGCGGGCGGCGCGCGGCGCCCACAGCCGCGCCGTGCCGTCCGCCGACGCGGACAGCAGCCGCCCGTGCGCGCTCGCCAGCGACCACACCGCGTCCGTGTGCTCGCGAAGCACCGGACCCTGGCACGACACGTTACAACATTATTTGACATGGCCTCATTTTAACAATTATAAAAAACAACAAAGGACATCGTCGGTCGGTCATCGTCGTCATCGTCATCGTCGTCATCGTTTTCTGTTACATTAGCTGTAGCAGAAGTGTGTCTGTACATTGAAGGTATTTACAAAAAAAAAGATTACGATATGGTTTTTAGATGTCCCTGACTCTAAATCCACCTTTTTTCGAATTTTTGTCTGTTTGTGTGTTTGTTTGTGCAAGCATCACGCAAAAACTACTCAACCGATTTTGATGATACATTTTTTGTTTGATAGCTTGTGATATGACTTAAAATCTGGTATATAATTTGTGAGGACAAAGTCGCGGGTTAACTCTAGTAATGTACTACACTGACCTACAATACTAAGCACTGCACTTCACTAGAAATTCGAGATTTAAAATTAAAAACATTTTATAGCAAATGTTATCAGCTTTCTTTGTAACTATAGTAGACTATACATACTCTTTGTAGTCCTATTGTATTTCGAAAGTATATCTTGTGTACTTAAAAAGTTATAGCAATTTTAAGTATGATACTTAGTTTTGCAGGCCAGTGTATTATTACACAACAGCAACAAACCCTCACCTGCACAGCAGGATCGTACGGATCGTAAGGATCAGCGGTGGGTGGGGGCAGGTTCCAGACGCGTATTGTTCCATCCAGCCCGCCGGAGAAGCATTCCTCGGACCGCGGGGCGCCCATGGCCAGGCAGAACACGGGCGCGGAGTGGGCGCGGAACGTATAGAGCGGCTCCACGTCGAGCCCGGCAGACTTCTTGGCCGGCACGGTGCGCTGCAGGTTCCACAGCTTGAGGGTGTGGTCTTCGGAAGCCGTCACGAGAGCTGCTTCGGTCGGATGGAACGCTAAGGCTCGCACCTGGAACGTGTGACGATTTTATATTTATTTTATTTGAATTGAAATTATTATGGCATTTACGGTCCGATAGCTGTCTGTAGTAAACCTGCCTGCTGTACCGAGGGTTGTGGGTTGGAATCTAATCATCATGATAAAAGTCCGGACTATTTATATATCTATTTATATTCTGGTATTTTAAATGGGACTAAATGATCGGTGTGATAATGTCTAAAATATTTATTTATTGTGATATGAGTTATTTGAAGTTAATACTCAACTTACTATCAGAGAATGTTCAATAGGCCTCTGGCACTGGTTAAACGAAATTAGTTATACCGTCATCTGACGGAACTATCCAGGACCAATAATTGGTCTTGATGGTCTGTGCCCGCGTGGTGGAGTACGGCCCATTCCATCTCACCATTATTCGTGACAGGATGCCGGAGGGTGTGTTGCGTAAGTGTCGAAGGGGCACCTGATTAGCCATTGGAGACTGAAATGACGGTGTCGTTTAAAGTCCCGATACACCTCAACACCATAACCGCTCAGTAGATGTTGCCACCTTGTCGCTCCTTGCGAGCAAGCGTTTTTGGGGGCTCATTAAACGTGTTGGCGAGTATTTGTTACGGCAGGCTTCCCGAGTCTCTCCGCAATGACCCAGATTTCCAACGAGTCAATTTCTATCCTTTCTGCAATTGTATCTGCATCGAACGTGGTTTGTCTGTGATAGTATTAACGAACCTAATGGATGGAGGAACTGATTTGAGACCAACGACCACGAATCACGATTTGTGCATTTCATCACATTTAGATATAGAGTGTCTCGAAGGAACCTCTACATGTTGGACCAGCGCACGTATTCCAAGTTACGTCCGAGCTACGGCCTGTGAGTAAATCCTTTACTGAGATACATAATAATAACAATGGCAAAGCTGTATGTATGTACTCACCCCATCAAAATGAGAGCGAAGCGTGTACTTAGCGTTCCACGTCTTGCGGAAGGACTCCTTGTTGGCGCTGTTCACGTCGTAGGCCTCCGGCTCGTTGCTGACGGTCAGCTGGGCCAGCTCGCCGAGCGCCAGCGGCTCCTCGTCCGCCTCGCCCGCGCCTGCGCCCGCGCCCGCTCCCGCCGCCGTCACACCCCCTGAGAATTTCACTGCAACATAGTTATAAATAATTGACAGTCTCATGCAGGACGTTAGTATAGGGACGTGCAAAGTAATGTAGTGCGACATGCTATTAGTTTTCAAACGGGTTTTGTTTAGACGGTTGATGTGTGGTATAACCTTTTCAACGCGAAAAAAAATCTGCTAGATCCGACAAAAATGTGTGAAACAGCTGTTTTTTTTCGCGTTTCCTGAGGTAGGTTCCAGTTTGATGGTTTGAGTTCACTGTTTCAGTTTGCGGAGGGCAGTCCCTTAGGCGCGGTTTATGCAGAAGAAACGTGTGGCGGTGGCGGATAGTCAAAGTAACACACTTATAAACCTAATATTACGTAGCATAGCGTCGTTTGAAGAATTACGCCCGCGCCTCCACGATTCTCCTTTACGACAAAAACGACGCTATGCTACGTACTATAAGGTTTATATTGTGTTACTTAGATTATCCGCCAACGCCACATGACTCTTCTGTATAAACCGTGGCTTACACCCTGTATTGACCGCCAACAACGGATTAATCCGTCAATCCGTCACAGGATTGAGCATGATGTCAGTATAAAAGCTAAATTTGAGTATGATATAATAAAATTTGAATGAGAAAATCCTTATCTGAAATACCATGGTATTCGTTATATTGTTCTTGAGCAATAATCTTCAATTAAATGTTTACTGTCAACGTAGTTGCAACCATAGCCTGTAATTTATCTATGGTTGTAACCCTAACTTTATGATCTTTATAACAGACGAACGGACTTCGCGTGTTGGCGTATGAGTGAAGACTTTTGTATTAGACGTGGCGTTGAAGAAGTTAACTTTGGAAACCGCGCAATCTTGTATAAAACAATGCATTCCGCGTTCTCAGAATATATCACACATGAACCGTATCCAGCATTAAAATATGATGAAAACAAATAATTATCTAAGATATTTACGATCAATACCAGACGTGTAATGCACACCATGCTAAATACTAACCCTCTTTTATTAATAACAGATTAAAAACAGCCTTTTTTAATGTATACGGACGCATCTATAAATCATCGACATCCTACTACATACAAAATTAAAACTCTGTACCTATATTCCATTCCAGAAAAACTGTCTTATAATGTAAACCAGGGGTGGCCAAGACGTCGACCGCGGTCTACCGGTCGGACTTTTATGGTAGCCCGCGAAGAAGCACAATGTATCATATTCAATTGGAAAAGCCTGAAGTTTCGTTGAACTGCTGGGCTGTTTATAAGTATTATGCGGTTCTGTTCAGGGTCTTCTGAACTTCTGAGCATTCGGAACTGAGATTTTTGAAGACTATCGCAAGTTTCCATACCTACGAAAAGTGGCTTTACATTTGACGGCGTTTTTTTGGATTCACCTACCTTTGTGAACCTGCGTTTTCTTTAATCTGCGATAAGAAAGTAACATCGATCTTGGTTTGTATACGAGCATAATATCTGAAACATTATTTTTGAAAGGAGACCGCCAGGTGTATCTATAGTTTCAATGTAGACCGCCTACTTGAAAAGTTTGGCCACCCCTGATGTACACAAACAACTAAATCATCATTTAAACACTTGCGAAACCTAAAATGTTCTGGCGTGTGGAATCGAGATACATTATAAAACTGCAGAAATATGCAGCACATCGGAAACCAATGATTTCCAACTGTATTTTTATTGTTTTAGGTTTGTTTATAAGTCAGCTACTGGACTGGAACATAAAGGTAAATGTCAGACGCAACAGAAACAAGCCACATTCATACGTTAGACGCTGTTACCTGCCGTCCCGCGTACACACTTGTGTAACTACTAACTAGTTACGAATGATAACAACTTATGAAACACATAAATACACTAGGTAGTTAGTAGATGTACACTAGGATGAACTGAACTGTAACGGTGAGCGTTATATTAATGCATCGAACAGGAAATAGGCACTTACGTCACCTAGGAATTATATCCTATTTCCTGTAAACTGTTATGGTAAGTTAAAGATACCATTACTACAAAATGGTAACTACTTTATAATATAGTCTACAGTATAGTAGTTCTGGTCGCGCAACGGTATATGAGTGCTGATCTTGAATGCAAATAAATCAAATTTCTGGTCTATTTGGCGGGGAGAAGCGGGAGGCGGCCGTTTCATTCATATTTTCATGCGCGAAAATCCCTACCACTTTCACCATCGCTCATAAACCGGTTTAATTGAGTTATAGACTAGACTTAAAATATTTCAATCATGTTGATATAAGTTATAAATTAATTGAGACTTGTTTGAGTGCCTAATAAATAAATAAATACAATAAATAAATTATCCGTTGCGCGACCAGTAGGCTTCGCATGCCACGCCCGAGAAAACGATAAAAATGGGGATGGACCTCTCTGTATCTTTGTTATTTTACGTATGATAAAAAGAACGCACATGATTTTTTTCTCGTTTTGTCGCTTTGTCGTGCCATACCACCATGTGGCGGTGGCGAAAAATGTATGACTTATCATTTCTCTTCATCATGAAAAAGAACGTTATTTTTCCTGAACCTTGACTACGTGTTACGACACCCTATACCAACCAGAATGTTAGTCG